>OW285216.1:2732500-3982500 GCA_935421205.1 Xylocampa areola
TCCATTTAATATAATAACTTTAGAGTTCGCTAAGCATGCGTTAATGCTTTTCAAATATTTATCTTTAATTGTTCAGGTAATTGCATCTTTACGACATTGTATTAACTGCAAAGTTAGTCGTGTCGGTTCGGTCACCTGTATAGGTACTGAATAGATAGCAATGACGTCACCAAAAGACGTGTTAAAATGTGGAAGAAGAATTCGCGGTAGTGAGCAGAGGTCGAGATGGCTTAGTGGTCAGAGCGCCTGGAGTATTTATCCGGGAGAGGCAGGTTCGAATCCTGCTCGCAACCGTATTCTTTTTCCATTTAATATAATAACTTTATTACTCAAGATTTAGTTGTTAGTTAACTGTCTCAATCAACAGTCAAGATGGACAGTAATCCTCTGGTCTGCCAATATTCAACTGGAATTGGTAAATTAAGATCTATGACAGCTGTTACGGGTAGTCAGAGGCCTGAAAGTCTGACAACCAGTCATACCACGAGATATCGTGTTACCCAGTATTTGGGTTGTGGAGGTCAGATAGGCAGTCGCGCCATGTAAAATACTGGTATTAAGCTGCATCCAGTTTGACTGGAAGCCGACCCCAATGTAATTGGGAAAAGGCTAGGCAGATATACTATCTAATATGATCCGTTTTAGCAACACTATCGAATGGTGTAATAGTATGTGGTTCTTTTTTTTCCAATTCAACGGTTTCGATTATTGGCTGAAATGAAGATTTTTCAAAA
The DNA here is from genome assembly GCA_935421205.1 of Xylocampa areola. Classification (NCBI taxonomy): domain Eukaryota; kingdom Metazoa; phylum Arthropoda; class Insecta; order Lepidoptera; family Noctuidae; genus Xylocampa; species Xylocampa areola. Next base: position 2,733,235 of record OW285216.1, read on the forward strand.
ATCCAATGTTGCAGTTTTCGTTTTCGTCAAAACCGGGCCCGGGACGCCTTTGAGTATGTTTCACAGATAACGCCATCCACGCCCATTTCAAAAAAACAAAGATGACAGATGTGGTCAAACAGGTCATGACCCCGAAACGTAATGTTTTATTTTCATTATAATAATAGAGCAAGCGAACACTTTGTATCCTTTGTTTCACTTTGCTTCAGTTTGTTTTTATGATAATTACGCGGACGAAGGGGGTATTATTTTATAATCGCGTCATTTTCATAAAAACAAAGTTAAACAAAGGGTACAGCCAGTTTTTAATAAAAACGATCATTAGGCCTCGTATATTATAGCAAATTTAAAATTAACGACAGACGCTTCAGTTTTATTTATTAGTGTTATTGTTATCAGTTTTTAACCCTCAAGTTACGCTATCGTATAAAACTATCTCATTGAGTTACAATATTAAATGGAAAAAGAATACGGTCGCGAACAGGATTCGAACCTGCGCCTGCCGGATGAATACTCCAGGCCTCTTTTTCCATTTAATATTGTAACTTTAGAGTTCGCTAAGCATGCGTTAATGCTTTTCAAAGATTTATCTTGAACTATCTCTTTGGTCTAGTGATTGTTAGCGCGGGCGTTAAGTGTGAAGTCCTGTTGCCTGATTCCCTGGTCCGCCAGCCCTATTGGGTATTTCCATCAAGGGGCTGAGTTGGCCGCGTCCGTAGAAGTGCACCCTTAAAATGAAATCCCTACACGTGGCCCCTGGGTGGTGCAAACAGGCAACACAACTCTGGTCGGCTTTGGCAGCGGCTGGTTACCACCCACCGGACAAAGCCATGCCGTGAAGCGACCTAGTTGTGTTTCGGGATGTAGTCCGGTGCAAGCGTTGTGGGAGACGGGTCTGGGCAGTTGCATCAACTCCCCAACTATTGTGCTGCCCAAATCTATCTAATCTACTAAGAGTGAATAGATTTCTTCTGGATCTACGTGCTACATCCTCGGCCTCACCTTCACTTAACATCAGGCGAGTTGGTGGTCAAACGTAGAGTAGGTAAATGGTAATTAGCTCATCAATATACAGTGTACAGCTTTTTACACCTCTGCCCACCCGTTGGGGGAATATCGAGATTCTCTGCAACATTATCTTTTCCATTCTTTTCTTTCAAAGGAAACTGTTTGAACCATTTAAAAATAAAGAAATATGTACAAAGTTTTCTGAATATGAATAAATTAAATACCCCTAGTCAATTGAAAGCTATTCAGTTAGGTAGGTAACTATTTTCTTTAGATTGTTTTCCATTCCAGTTGTAAGAAGTCTTCTTAAAAGCAGAATCGTGAATACCTTTGTCCTATATCGATTAAAAGCATCAGCATCGTTTGCCTTTTTTTACACGATCGCTCAAAAAAGGAGTGCTATGTTTCTAGGGTTCATGTATAGTATGTTTGTTAGTTTCTTTATTCCATTACTAGCTTCTAAAAGCGTGAACAAATTTAGATGTATCAGGTATCGTAAGGATGCCTAAATTATCGCGGGTGAGTAACATTTTAAATAAAATATGGCGTGAAGTTATTATATTAAATGGAAAAAGAATACGGTCGCGAACAGGATTCGAACCTGCGCCTCCCGGATGAATACTTCAGGCGCTCTGACCACTAAGCCATCTCGATCTCTGCTCACCACCGAGAATTCTTCTTCCATATTTTAACACGTCTTATGGCGACGTCATTGCAATCAATTCAGTCCCTATACTGGTGACCGAACCGACACGACTAACTTTGCAGTTAATACAATGCCGTAAAGAATGCAATTACCTTAATGATTCAAGATAAATCTTTGAAATGCATTAACGCATGCTTAGCGAACTCTAAAGTTATTATATTAAATGGAAAAAGAATACGGTCGCGAACAGGATTCGAACCTGCGCCTCCCGGATGAATACTCCAGGCGCTCTGACCACTAATCCATCTCTACCTCTGCTCACCACCGCGAATTCTTCTTCCATATTTTAACACGTCTTATGGCGACGTCATTGCAATCAATTCAGTCCCTATACTGGTGACCGAACCGACACGACTAACTTTGCAGTTAATACAATGCCGTAAAGAATGCAATTACCTTAATGATTCAAGATAAATCTTTGAAATGCATTAACGCATGCTTAGCGAACTCTAAAGTTATTATATTAAATGGAAAAAGAATACGGTCGCGAACAGGATTCGAACCTGCGCCTCCCGGAAGAATACTCCAGGCGCTCTGACCACTAATCCATCTCTACCTCTGCTCACCACCGCGAATTCTTCTTCCATATTTTAACACGTCTTATGGCGACGTCATTGCAATCAATTCAGTCCCTATACTGGTGACCGAAGGTCTTTTTCCATTTAATATAATAACTTTAGAGTTCGCTAAGCATGCGTTAATGCTTTTCAAAGATTTATCTTGAAAATATGGCGTGCTTTTTTATTTTTTATTAATATCATCTTGTTATATCCTATTGAGGATTCTGCTATTGTAAAATATTTTATTAATTTTAATTTTTGTATTTAATGGAATAATTTCTTCATGCATGCGTTTACAAGAGTTATCCGTATTTTCCTACGCAATTTTTTTAATTAACTCATCTAAAAACAAAAAAGTTACCACCATATGTAGCAAAAAAGGCATTTTTATTAAAATTTGAATACACAAATATGCTAAACAGTCCACCAGACAGAACAGGCGCACCATTTCATTCGTATCAAATACGAAATTGTTTTTTATTTTGTTGGCAATACTATCAAATGTCTATTTCAATTTCGATCTGTATATATTCAGAAAAAGGTGGTCGGACCTGCAATTTAACACTATTAGTTTTTAGGGTACCGTACCTCAAAAGGAAAAACGGAGCCCTTTTAGGATCACCTTTAAGTCCCTCTGTCTGTCAAGACCCTTTATCTCCGGAACGCGTGGAGGTATCGAGTTGAAATTGAATAACCATATACTCAGGTTTACAGTCCCTTGAAGATGTGAAATAATTAAACTTCTAAGTTAACGTAAAAAAAAAATACGGTCGTTTATGCCTTAAAAAACGTATATTTCGACACTCTCAAGGGAATCAAAATTTATAAGGTACCTACCGTTGACCTAGAACTAGGAAATTTGGCAAGTAATACATAAGTGAACTACACATTTGTAATTAAATCATAAAAGACTATATTGTCTTTATAGGTTTTGGAAACTGAATTTCAGGAAAAGCTTCGAAAAATCGTCGAGACTCGATTCGTGAATTATTTACAATATGTGTACCTACGAATTTGTACGGAACCCTCGATCGGCGAGTCCCACTCGCCCTGGTCCGGATTTTTTCTTGTAGTATTTGTCGTGGTGTCCGAGTGGTTACGAGCCCAGCACTTGAACCACAGCTTGTGGGTTCAAATCTGGCATGTACCAATGTGACTTTTTCATTGTCATACGTACTTTCTTAAATAATCTAAGATATCACAGACAAAGGACAAGGAAAACATCGCGAGGAAACCTAGACTTGATGGTTTGAAGGCAGTGAGCTAGCGTGGTCAACGCTCGTGCCTTCTCTGTATGAGAAGAGGCCCTTTCCCTGCAGTGGGACAGTTATGACCAGGTCATGTTTAGTTTTTGTTTAAAACATGCTGTTATAACAATCGATGTTGATAGGAAACAAATAAGCAATTATTGAATTTATGAACAACATAATTATAAAAGTACCTACACCAAACTAAATTATATAAAACCCGAAGAGTTAGGCAGAAGTGTTTAAATATTATATTTAATACACCCACATGTCACTAATGCCGTTATTAGGTCTCATTTAGTCTTCTGCTTCGTATGGTTGATGAACAACCTAGTGTCCAGAATTTAAACCACCCGTAGGTCTCCGACATGGCCTTACACACCATCGAGAACATCTCAGGTGTGCTGGTTTCCTCACGATGTTTTCCTTCACCGTTTTAAGTAAGTGATAATAAATTTATAGTACACATGACTAGGAAAGTCACTGGTGCGTGCTTTGGATTTGAACTTGCGACATTTGACTTGCCAGTCGAACGGTCATACCACTGCTCTAACTCCCATCCCATTTAGTAGGTGGTAACCATATTTCCATCAACTGGGCACAATTCCTGAACCAAGCTGCTTCTAAGAATTTCCTAACAGAAAAACCCAATAACACTGCCCAGACTTGGTAATCAAACCCAGGACCGCACGCTCAGTAGCGGCGCTTGGAACCACTAGACCAAAGAAGTAGTCAGCAATGAGTAAGACAATTCTAATTCCCCATAACTTCTAAGTTAGGTACTGTCTTACACACAACCCGTGCCACCCATCCATCAATTAGCGGAGGAAGTGCGAAGTGAAGCGCGCCGTGAATGTAATGGATGTGTAATCGAATCGATGTGCCGGTTAATTGGGGCATTTGAGCATAACATCACGCTTGTGTTGCTGATGGAGGTGTTAATGTATAACTTCCCACATTAAATTCATCCGGCAATATGTTTCTTGTAAGTTGCCGTATAGGTCAAGCGCGACTGCTAAAAGTGAGTTTTTTTTTAAGTTTAAAGAAATTCTGAAAATTTGGGATCGTGCCTGATAAATGGCAATGGGCTCACTACCTACATTGGACTTAATAACGGCATTGGTGAAATGTGTGGTTTACAAAGCCAAAGTCAGTTAGGAACACTAATTTGTATATGTTTCGCGTTATTTCAAAATTGTACTCAACAAAACATAAGTACCATTATACGCGGTGGTGAGCAGAGGTCGAGATGGCTTAGTGGTCAGAGCGCCTGGAGTATTTATCCGGGAGGCGCAGGTTCGCATCCTGTTCGCGACCGTATTATTATTCCATTTAATATAATAAATTTAGAGTTAGCTAAGCATGCATTAATGCTTTTCTAAGATTTATCTTGAATACCAAATTTATCATTCACCAAAAAAAAGTCTTAAAAAGAAATTCATGAAGATAACACAACCTTTATTTACTAGAATCCACAATCCGAAATCAAGGCAAATCCCTTTAAATCCCATCGTCCCCGAGCACGAAATTCAACAAAAAACGAATCCGGGCAAATGTCAAAAAGCGTACTTTTACAAATGTCTTGCCAACCCTTCGCTTGCCCGAGGGGCGATTGGTGCCGTCGGGTCCATTGCATCCCGTCCGTTAGCTAATTCCTTTTATTTAAACCGGTATTAATATCGGCTCGCATGTCAGTCTGTCATGTTTCGAATGAATGATTGACTTTGCAGGCTAGGGTTAAATTTGGCGGGATTTCGGGTTGAATTTTGATCGGGTTTGGACAGAATTTGTGATGAGTTTCAAACGATATTATATTGCTAGAAACCACTTCAAATTGTCCCATATTTCAGACTGTACAAAATTATTTAGAAATTGTGTTCTATACGACCCTATATAATAGTATACGGCTTTGTAAGTAGGTACCTACTAAGTACGTTATTTCACAATTAATCAATAAAGCAAGGAGGCAACAAAACAAGAAAAAAGACCCTCTTAAAAATTGTAAATAGCGTAATATCGTGTTAAATGTATCTTCTTCTGCCTAGCCTTTTCCCAATAACATTGGGGTCGGCTTCCAGACAAACCGGATGCAGCTTAATACCAGTATCTTACATGGAGCGACTGCCTATCTGACCTCCACAACCCAGTTACTCTGTAACACTATATCTCGTTGCATGACTGGTTGTCAGACTTTCAGCCCTCTGACCCGCAACGACTGTCATAGATCTTAATTTGACAATCGGGACCGACGGCCTAACGTACTCTCCGAGGCACGGTGGAGTCTCGGTATGAAATGATGGTCACCCATCCACATAATGACCGCGGCAAGCGCAGCTTAACCTCGATCGATAGATTTGTGCGGCTGTTACTTACTCGCGCGTGGTCACGAGCCTCTCAATAAGAGTAAATAGAGGAATATCGTGTTTAATGTATGTGTCACCGAAACAGCTTCAATTTCCTTTCAACGCAGATCAGTGGATGGTTGCAACATCAAACGCTTATCCGGTCTGCACGTTTGAGCGCACAGATTTGTATATTTCATCGGATTACATGCAAATATGTTTTGTGCATTTTCTGTGTATGCTTTGCATCATCGTTATCCCTTATCCCAATTTATTTGGGGTCGGCGCAGCATGTTTTTTTCTTCATACATCTCAACCAGCCGTCATTTCGGTAGTCATTCCCTAATCTAGCCATCCTTCGTTTCCTCGGCCTTCCTCAACTCACATAGTTATGTTATATATGTTGCTATGAATATCATCACTGAATGTGACACAAGGAATAGTGGACAGCATGCTCATTTCTCAGAAATCTAAAAACATAAGTCAGTTAGAATACTAGGAGTGCTTAAGACGCGTGAGTATATTTACACACAGTTTAATAACATAACAAAGCATCACGCGTGTATTCCCCAAAGGGGTAGGCACAATTTTACACCCACATATCACCAATGCTGTTATTGTGAAAAGTCACATGTATAATTCGCATACTAGCTAGTGGTGAGCCTATTGCTATCTATAGGACACAATTCCAATCTCTACCCATCCTGGGAATCGAGATCTATGTAAAACTCCTTAATAATATTGATTTCACCAATAATTAGTTTCCTACAACCCAACAGAACATACCACAAGACAAAGGAACCTCCAATGAAACAATAACAAGCATAAGCTACCATGAACTACCCGTAACGACATATTTTGTCCCCCACCAAATTATCACCACATTACCGCAGTTTGTTCTGCGACATCCAAGCGTGTAACCATAAAATAAACAACCCTTATCTGGGGCTGAAGCCTGAAGATTACACGAGCTGTCTACGAAACGGATCAACATTGTATTTGTAAATCTTGCATTCTATTGAGCCTGTTGAAGGGTTGGAGGGGAGTATGGTCAATTAAACAGGCGTTTTATGTCGGTAGTTTTGGAAGTTTGCATCTGTCGATTTATCTACTGGTTTTGGTCTAGTGGAGGGAAGGGCGATTGCTGAGCGTGGAGTGCTGGATTCGATTCTCAGATCCGGCAGTTTCGTTAGGTTTTACTGTCAACTGCCTCGTTGGTTTAGAGGTCTCAACCGTGACTCCTGAGGATCTGTAAAGTCTGGGTTCGATTTCCAGATTGGGCAAAGTGATATTGGGTTTTTCTGTTAGGAAAGTAGCAGCCTGGAGTTTGGACTTAAACTTAATTGATTGCAATAGCTTCACCGCCTCTTATGCGGACTTAATACATTGGTATAATATGGGTGTACAAATGTGTACTGAAGCTAGCATCAAGAAGTTCTGGATTCGTTCCCAGACTTTCTATTCGTGTGGTAAAAAGCAGTCGTAAGTGTTAAAATATGTATTTATATATATATACATATATATACGCATCGAATTGAGAACCTCCTTCTATTTTTTGTCGGTTAAAAATCGAAAGCAAATCCCAAACATTGGTTCTTGAATGCCCCCGGAACAAGATAACGGGTCCTACAAAAGGATAAAAATAGTATTTTTACATGGATTCTCTCGCTCTATTGAGTTCGTTGAAGAGCTTTGGGGCGTTCCCTTGTCGATCAAATGCGTTTGTTACGATGGAGGCGGCAGAGAAAAAGGAAATGTTAGAAGAATGAATGTTGTAATAGTAATAAATGTGTGTAGGAATTTTCTAGAGGGATCAGCAGATATAGCTAGCTGATACCTATGTGAATTATATATACAGGGCGTCCAGGAAGTATTACGATTTATATACGACGGAGCGTGATAATTTGAGTCAATACCTACCGAAATAGCACATTATCCGTGTGATAGGTTAAAATCTCAATAGTCACCCGTGGTTTGGAATTGTACCCGATGGAGAGCAAAACGCTCACAACAAAAACAGGATTTAATAACTACATCGGTGAAATAACAGTGTACAAAAAAGTATACCTCTTACAGATAAATCTTCGAAAAGCGTTAACGCATGTATAGCGAACTCTAAAGTAATACATTTTTGAGGAAAACGATGGTGCACGCGTTAATGCTTTTCGAAAAACTTTAAAGTATACCTCTGCCTACCCCTCAGGATATACAGCACGATACTTTGAAGTTTGTAATTGTTTCGTTAATTGCTTTGTCATATTATGAAGGATTTGTTTTGTACAATTGAACTTCACAATTTTTGCGTCCATTAGCCTTAAGGGAAACCGCTTGTAAATCACAATATTTTTACCAAAAGACCGTTTATTTCCCTACATGAAACAAAACCGACATTGTAACAATATAACGTATCACAAAACCCCTTTTTGAGAATGTACGAATCACAAAAATGTACATTGTTATTTTCTACATGATCGCCTTCGTACAAATGTGTGTTAGCAGTATCGGTTGCAAGTTATAAACATATAGCGTTTTAAAAAAACATGCATTCATAAAGTTATACTTTTTTATTTTGTGAGCAGGATTCGAACCTGCGCCTCCCGGATAAATAGTCCAGAAGCGCTTGGAGTATTTATCCGGGAGGCGCAAGTTCGAATCCTGCTCATGGCCGCATTATTATTTCCACAAAAATTTATAGTAACCGCATTTTGAGCGTAAATTCTTTCATTGTGTTGGCTGTTTGCATAAAAGTTATTTCATAAAGCAACTTCCAAAGTGTAGAAAGTATGCCAGAAGAACGGACTGTACTACATGAAGTCTAATTTCATTCAAAAGTCATGAACTGAGTCCGTAGCTATCGCGACATTGCCACGGCCTCAGCTCATAAGTAAGGGTTCCGTTTGAGCTCGTAACTAGTCGGGCAAACTATATATGCCCCACGAAAGTTATTATACAAACAGTCATTCAAAACTATTAATATTGTTGTCCTCCAATCGTTTATAACTTCTCCCCTCCCCCCATTTACACGGTCTGCGGCGGACCTCCACGGATATGGGCTCATTGTCTTCCGTAGCCTTCTTGGAACGCTCTCAAAGCCTCCAGCGTCGATAAAACAATTTTATGTACGAACGAAAGTACTGCTCGTAATTAGTTTTAACGCGGTCGCTCGGAAGAAGGCGCTTTTTGAAATATCGATGTCTTGTCACCTTTCAGATCAAAAGGTTACGAGGGATTGGATACTTGGTAATTCAAGCTACAGTTAACCAATGGTTATCCCTTGGTCATACCTTCAGGCTATCTGTCTTATGACAGCAGCGATAGCCTAAAGGTATGACCAATTAATCAGGTAAGTCATAGGTCGCAGGGGTTCTGGACTTTCCACTAAAATATTCATATTAGTCATTCATATTATTATTGCATATTCATATTACTTATTGTTCACCGGTTACTACTCACGTACATTCTTCGGGTTTGCCCGACTAGTTCTAGACTAGCTCGAACGGAGCCTTTAGTCTGACTCGCGACATTGCCGCGAACTCAGCTCACGAAAAAGTTCGAAACTAGTCGGGCAAACCCGAAGAATGTACGTGAGTAGTAACCGGTGAACAATAACTAAGGGAAAGAAAAAACGTCATATGGCACCACACTGATGAGAAATGTTCTGAATGGTGAGTAAAATGTCAGATACGTAAGGTGGTTTAAAAATTTACACTCGATTGTTTATCAACCATCCGACAAGATTAAGGGATTGGTCTTTTAGACTATATTGCTTTGATACCTTATCGATACCCATGGGACGAGAGAGGATGAAATATTGTTGGAATAAGGTAAGTCTACAGCTGGAGATGGGCTTCTCGTACTTACATGCTACTCAGCTAAATCTTAGGATTTTCGTCTTGCCCTTGCCAGGCACCTTACGCCCAAATTCCACTCAACTCGGTTTCGTTCGACGTTTATTTTCCGATTCGGTATCCAGTGTACATAGAGCGTTGTGTTATGTTTGAACTTTAAATTAATAAATATAACCATAATTAAATAACATATTAGACAGGAAAGGTATATATGTTGTTAAATCAACTCTTACACTTCTTGGGATTGACGTTAATACTTTCGTCACCTTATTCGACACCAAGGACCAGTTTTCGACGAGAATCTCAGCACAGCACGGACTACCTACTAAACATTATACCATGGTCTTTCGTTAGTAATATCCTCGACCTCCCTGTTCTCACAAATGCGTATTAGATTTTAAGACTGCTATAAAAACTAAGTAGCCACAAGTCCTTGGACGAGTGCCTAATGACACCACTGTATCGCAATTTACACATACAAACAGGATTTAACTGAAATTTCTGAAAGCCCCTAATGCTTGCTTTCCTTTTGAATGGTATAACGTATTTTCTTGTATTTCCTTGTAAGTTCCTCAGCCTTATTTGTAGACTTCGGAGGCCCGATGTCTTTTAAACGTACTGCTAGGGATCTACCTAAGCTATAAAGTCATAAGGAGTACCGGCGCGCGCATGCGGATGTACGGGGGAAGAAAGTTTATAATATCTTTAAAATAGCAATTTTACTTAACAGTTTTTCAAAAAGTCTTTTGATTGGTCCAGGAATGAGAGATGTGAAATAGATTAATAGAAAACGGAATCTAGAAAATCTGAGTGTGACCGAAATTCCTAATTGTAACAACTATATACACTTAAAGATAAATCTTTGAAAAGCATTAACGCATGCTTAGCGAATTCTAAAGTTACAATATTAAATGGAAAAAGAATACGGTCGCGAGCAGGATTCGAATCTGCGCCTCCCGAATAAATACTCCAGGCGCTCTGACCACTAAGCCATCTCGACCTCTGCTCACTACCGTGAATTCTTCCTCCACACTTTAACACGTCTTTTGGTGATGTCATTGCTATCTATTCAGTCCCTATACGGTGACCGAACCGACACGACTAAGGTGGAGGCGCAGGTTCGAATCCTGCTCGCGACCGTATATTTTTTCCATTTAATATAATAACTTTAGAGTTCGCTAAACTCACTCACTTAATATTACGGGTTGAAGCTTGCGAATTCATAGCCTTGTATTTCTTAAAGATTAACACGTCTTTTGGTGATGTCATTGCTATCTATTCAGTCCCTATACGGTGACCGATGTATTTATCCAGGAGGCGCAGGTACGAATCCTGCTGGCGACCTTTTTTTTCCATTAAATATTATAACTTTAAATATATATATATTTTTTCATGACCGCACTTATTTGGCACCACTCATTTGACTTTGTTATTAATTTTATCAGAAACTTTATTATTATCAACATTTAACTAATATGTGTTTATACTTCAACCTATGTTTATTCTGAATCAGAATTTAATAAACAAGTTACTGAAAATCAAATGATTATTTTGACCTACGGAGTCTTTGAACTGGACCCTTAATTGAAAAAGTCGCCAAAAACTCTAAACTCTTTAATTAAATAACCACCACATGTCTACACATTAATTAAGTCAACTTTTCATTCTGTCTGGGATTAAAATTTAAAAGTTGAAACATTCTCAGAGGTCTCATCAACAGGTGACCGAGTTCAATCAACCCACAGAGGCCTCGGGGAAATCTTGGGGTACTTAAAAAGTAATGATTCGGGTAATTTTTCATGCATTCAGTTGTTGATATGGGTTATACGAGAATGGTTAGGTATTGAAGAACAACAAGGGTTTAATTTATTTGGTGGGAGACGGGGTTATTTCAATCGAGTGAAAAATTTATAGTAGCTAGAAATAGCCAGGGAGAAGACATATGGGATTTTATAAAAATGTGTTTGTAAATTATTGTATTAGTCCGCCGCTGACACAAAAAAAACGTAAACACAGCATCACGCCTGTATTCTACCGAAGGGTAAAGTTGAGGTGGCCACCTGTACCATCACATATTACTGATGCCGTTATGAACACCCATGTGGGTAGTGAGCTAATTGCCACCTACCAGGCAAAATTCTAAATACTCTGCTGCTAAATTCCTGATTGAAAGACATAAAAGCGTGTACTAGGAACATCCCCAAAGCTATGGTGAAATCCCACCATAGCTGTTGCATGTTAATAGTATAATAATTATCTTTGAGAAATACAAGGCTGTGAATTCGCGAGCTTCAACCCGCCATAATATTCAGTGAGTTTGATTACTTTAAAAAAAACATGGTGTTCAGAGAGTTGTTATTGTAAAAAAATCTTAATAGGTACTTAAAGGTGATATATAGAAAAATAGGAAACATTGTTTTGATTCTGGGCAACTGGTTAGGGCATTACAAATTAAATTATTCACTGCCATGAACATATTGACAGAGACTTGGTCACGAAATCAGGTCCGGAAACCTTGGAAAACCTAAACCTACCTAACGAAAAAATTTACCCAACATAACATAACATAAAAAATCATTTATTGCAAAAACATGTTTACAAGAAATTGTATCTAAACATTGATTAAGGCGTCAAAGGAGTACTTTGGCACTCGTACTAGGAAAGCCCTGTATCACGAGTGCCATCACCTTCCTCCAGACCAGGTAAGATGATCATTTTACTTAATTAATACATTTAGAGATTATCCCTTTTACTCATAAATTATTTTTAACGTAGCTGACTTGATAACTGCCTATATAAATGCAAATAAAATGTAAAATTACATTGAAAAGAAAACCGCATTTAATTAAATAATTAAATGCGGTTTTCTTTTCAATACCTTTTATGAGTAAGGGTGACACACGGTTATACGGTATATATACCGAATTATGATCTTTTTATAGAAACTCTTTCATTCCATTTTATTTTATTATTATAAACATTTACAAGTAAATTATCATGTTTTCGAGTCCTTAAGTATCGGATCCGTACCCAAAGTATCTAATAGCGGATATCGGAAAGTCGTCAGGGAACAGTCGTGGTCATTAATTGTAAACAACTCGATATCGGCACGGTAATGACCTAGTGCGTGACTGTCGGAGAAAGGTGGATAAGTCATATTTTTGGTAATGGAAAACGATACCTATAAGGAAAATGTAAAAAAAACATTTCTTTTTCTTTTTCCTCGTGGTTAAGGCTTTGGGGATGTGATTAAATTAAAATATTATTTAAAAAAAAACTGGATATGTATAATCGAAGGTAGACTTTAGGAATAAAGAGATCAATTATTTTTTCTGCACTTATGTAAATTTTACCTGTGAGATACGTGAAACAACGCGAAACAATACCGTTAGTTTCAATTCTTAGTAAAAGTCTTGTCACTTCTGAGCTCACCAAAATTTACGGAAGGACTGATGGAATCGAGTCAACATTCATATGAATGTTGATGGCTGGAGAGGTAGACCAAAGAAAATATGGATAAATCGTGTGACCGATAACATTAATGAAAAGGCAATGAACGCTATAGTGACGACTGACAGGGAAGAATGGAAGAGACAAACATATTGCGCCGACCCCAAATAACTTGGGACCAGGCCAGGAAAATGGTGGTGATGGAATCGAGTAATAACCTTCATGCAACATTTTACTTATAAATTAAGTTGTGCATATAATGTTTTAAAAATAAATATGATGTAATGTACCGGCTGCATTAGATCTTCGCGTCGATGTACCCTTAATGTATTTTTAAATTAAAACTTATTTACGTATTCATTAACCACAAACTCGATTGACGCCATACTTAAACTTACCAAAGAAACGACGAGACACCTACGTTGTGGCATGTTTATTATAATTTTTCTACCTACCTTTGCTCTGACTTTCCAAGCCATTACATATTACTGCCCACCACTTCACATCATTTCCACTGAAAAAGATAGAAATAGCGAAAATAAACTCCAAAAAGAACAAATATCCAACATAAGCTGGGTTTTAGGACCAAGTTTTCGCTATTTCACTCCCCCACGAAGAGCAAAGGACCATGTTGCTTTTGATTATACCAAAGTGTATTTGTATTGCTTACTAAAATAAATTAGCTGTTATAAACATGTACAAATTTCCTTTAAGTTGAAGATAACACTCTTTGTACATATTTAATGGGATAAAATCTTTTAGCGGGCTCTTGGGTGTGGTGCAAGTTATAAACTGAAGTAAGTAAACTTAATGGGGCTCGCATATGTGCTGGTCTGACCAGATTGAGGCTACAGTTAATAGCCCTTTATATAAATGAGTGCATCAGAAGAGCAAGAGTACGTGAGGAATGGCGCAGGGTTGTAAAGCGTGCTACTAATCCTTAAATGATGACCATTACCACTCGGTCAAGAGTGTATCGATGAAGAAGAAGATAAATGGGACTCAATATTCTATATTAATTGTGTTCCATAATGTAGTTTAAGTGATTAAAGAATACAATTAATTTGAAAATTAGAGAGGTGCACATAACAATTGAGCGGTGAGAACACGGTTCTTTTATATCTGAGATATAGATGTTGGTAAAACGATGCAATGCATTTTCATTTTTCGACTCGACAAGTTTGTCGACAAAGTTCCGTGCTCGGGCGCCTTGCACCGTTTGCTATATATATTTATTTATAGCACATTGTCCATTACATTTTGTCGAAGAAGACAAAATAGCTGTTTTCACCAAAATTAACATAGATAGGGAGTAAACCCAAATTTGCTATAAATTCCGATATCCGCTACCGCTTCTAAATTGCGTCAACCGGAGTTCCCCGAGCAATTTGTCTCCAATTTACTCTGATAAGAACAAATCTCTCGAGTGAGTCATGGGGAATCCTTCCACGCCGTGGCTTCCACCTACCACATAATTACGTCAGCAGGAATTAAATGCTGCAGAAGATCCTTAAGAGTACAGGGTTATGTGTTGTTAGAATTTAATTAAAAAATGTGTATATTGTGCATTATTCTGGTATTATTTCTTTTAGCCGGGTTAGTGGAGTGTGATAGAAGGATAACATTAGAACCTGGCGCATGGATAACATTTGGTGTGACATAGCTAGATAGAAAGAGACCGTATCGGTGGCGGTTACCACCAACAACAACATTTCCAAAGAGGGTTGACGTCAGGCAGGTTCCGGGTCATAAAACATAGCCCAAACTTTAGCAGCATGTCAGATAGGTATATGCTGTGCCGACTCCAAATAAATTGGGATAAGGGCAGGGGGATGATGATGATGTATTATTTACCAGCCTAATTTTCCGCGTGGTTTAGAAGTCTACAAACTGGCTGATGATTTGATGAAAAGTGGTATCCTTAGCCTATGGAGATCTTTGATATCCAAGGGATCGTGGTCACCCATTGAAGGAGAGCCTATGAAGCAAACACTTGGACACATATCTATTTCTTCTTATCGTATGGTTGATGAAAAACCTAGTGTCAGAGTTTAATCCACTCGTAGGTTTCTTGCTACATGGCTTCACACCATCGAGATCATTCTATCAGCTATGCTTGTTTCCTCACGATATGTTTCTTCACCGTTTTAAGCCAGTGATAGTTAATTAATAATACGCACATAATTAGGAAAAGTCAGAATGAGTGAGTGCCTTAGATTCGAACTTACGACCTTACCAGTCCAACAGTCATACCACATAAAAATATACAAATAAAAAAAAAACTTGACCTTATTAACGATCTCTAAATTTCACATTCTAGCCTGGAGTATCTATCCGGGAGGCGCAGGTTCGAATCCTGTTCGCGACCGTATTCTTTTTCCATTTAATATTGTAACTTTTTTTCACATTCTATTTTATTTATTATTTCGCCTTCTAATGACTTGTCAAAAAAAATTCCATTACCAACACGCCCGTGAAACACGTTCCTATATTGTTAGAAGAAACTCCATTAACTTCACACAGTCGGTCTAAATTTACACCAATAACGGTTCCCGACAGTAAAGCACATAAACATGGTTCAAATAGGAACAGTTTTGACAGCTGCCAGTTAACTGACGTTTACTAAAGTCGGTGTTGTTAGGACGCATATGATTTGTGGGTAGTATAAAACTAGGTTGTTTTTTTTTTATATTAGATTAGATTGAGTTGAGGAGTGCAGGACTCGAACCCGCGACCCTTGACGTAACGTGTCATGGCGGTGCTAACTAAGCTAACGTGTCGTGCTAGCATCCATTAAATTTCAAGTCCCCTTCTCATCTTAAGGAGACGCCTGGCGATTCTATTTAGATCAATCATTTTTAAAAATTACTAAATTCACGGTACGTCAAGGGTCGAGTCCTGCTCGTGTCAATTTTTCAATGTTTCCCTAGAAAATAATAATTAATATCACCATGATTTCGTTGCTTTTTGGTGAAGTGGTACGCACGGGTCAGGTATTTGTGTTTATATGAGATTTGTATCTATAATAACCCTCGCGATGCAGGGAAATTCGTAGTCCATTTTTTTCTCGTGTGGCAAAATCCATTATGGACGCTGTGTCGGACTCTTACCGACTAAAAACCACACGACCCTTCTTTAATCTTCACCAGAGCCCGTCGTTCGTAGCTGCATTCACCACGACCTCCATAGGTTATGGTTCGTCGAAGGTATCGACGGACCCCAACATTTGTGGAGCCGACCACAGTTGGCCTGCAATTCACAGTCCCACAACAAAGTTAAAACTAAACATATCTTGAATTCGCAACGTCATACCACTGAACATAACAGAAAACAAACCAAAACCACTCAAATCACTACATAGTATAAAACAAAGTCGCTTTCTCTGTCCCTATGTCCCTTTGTATGCTTAAATCTTTGAAACTACGCAACGGATTTTGATGCGGTTTTTTTTAATAGATAGAGTGATTCAAGAGGAAGGCTTATATGTATAATAACATCCATTAAATAGTGGAGAAGTACTGTTATTTTTGAGGTTTCTAATGTGATGTCGTAAATAATTACATTTTTTTCGCTTACATTGCAAACGCAGGCTGAACCCTACGAGTTTTATCAAAATAATGTACTAAGTATTGTACACATTGAAAAGGTCTACAGAAAAGTCCGTGATGGTATATGTCTATCTCTTATGGATAACCCACAATAACTTTTTTTTGTCATTTACTTTTTACGACAAATAATGGCTAATTTTCGAAGCGATTTTAACCAATACAGCATTAATCCTTAACCAATTAAATACCTTGAATACATTGTTCATTTAATATAGATCTATATGGCCCTTTACACCGTATGATTTAAGTGAATATTTTCGAAGATATTACAGATTTAAAAATTGCGGGACGTAGCGTTTGCGGCGGTACCGGCCGGCCGCCCGGTGCGGCAAGAGCGTGCCTATAATGTTCACAGTTTTTCTGTAGTGTATTTAGTATCAGCATTGCACCCGTGCGAAGCCGGGGCGGGTCGCTAGTTACGATATAAAACAAAGCTCTGACATAACATTTCCTTTCGTATTTTTCTTCCTACCACGGAGTAGTAAGATTATGAATAAACACTTTTCATTTGTATCAAAATTAACTATCTATTATTAAACTGACATTTGATTATAAACTGCACTTCTTAAAGTCCACGTTTAACTTAATAGTATGGCAAAAAACTAAATGGTTATAGCAATACCGTACATTGAAAGAACATAATTATGGCAAAGAAGTCAGAACTTTATCGTCTTAGATCGCCATCTTGCAGCAAGCGAGCAAGCATGGTTGCTGGAAGCTTGTTTGTTCTCTGTATTGAAAATGGTCTCTTTTCCACAGAACAATAACTATTTCTGAAGCCGAGTTCCGATATCACGACAATATAAAAAAACTCGGCTCGAACTCGATATGTTATTTCAAACCACTCAATAAATATTATCACTCCATTTTCTCTCCACTCCGTGCGCTCAGAATGCACAGCCGTTCAGAAACAGTCAGCGGTTATGAAAAACAAACTCGCGTGCGTGACGTTCGCCAAAACTGCGCGTCTATTTTTGTGGCCTCAAATGTTTTGCTTCTGTTTCAGAACGAGTAAGGAATTTATTGTTTAGCAGTATTTGTTTTTGCGCTTGTTTTTAGTCGCTTGACCTAAGAGTAAATTTGGTTTTGTATGTTGAGAATGATGATTTGTAAACACATAGCATGGCATCACCCATGTATTCCCCAAGGGAGTAGGCACAGTTGCATAACCAAGTTTTACCAATGATGTTATTAAGTTCCTTGTAATAAGTTTTGAGCCAATATCCATCTACTGGGCACAACTCCAAGCTGCTACTGAGAATTTTCTAAAAGAAATAAAACCCATAACACTTTTTGCCCGACCTGGAAATCGAAAGAAGGCAGATTCGTTAGGCATTAAAAATACGTACGTACTATCACGCTTGTTACCCATTTGCTTTATTACTGTCAGATACAGTAGTATTATGCTAATACCTCTTTCGCTTCAACTACATCCATTAAAGCTGCATACAGGCGTGTCAGTTTAGATTGCTCTTAACCTGTCACTCACTTAGAATGGACCCAAAGAATCTCTTGTTAACTTTACATAACACAGGTTTGTTTAAACCTAGTTCGGGCAGGTCGCAAAATTTTATTCTACGTAATTGCGAGTTTACACTCTCAGCACCGTGTAGGTATTACAATATTTTAGTTTTATATAAATTGTATTAAGGCAATAAGTAAACTTTTGTACGAGTCCTACTCATTTCATGTGACTACGGCAAACTGTATAATTTTGTAAAAGAAGTCCATAAAATTTTATGTTATTTATTTATTACTTTTAGATACAAATTATTTAAATTTCTTCTAAATGCCTTTGCATATGGAGAGACCAATATTGTTTAGCGTACAGACTATTAGAAATACAAGTTACATATAACTACCTAATATCAGAACTCCCTAATGGGCGACGGATTCTCGGAACATATTTTGGTACCAATTTATTAGAGAAAAAGGAAATACAGCCATGCGTTCCCTAGGGGGGTAAGCACAGGTATTCTTATTATTTCCGATATTGGGGATATGGTTGTCCTTACATTTCCAATAATATGTGATCGGAATAAATTGTACATGTCGTGATGGTCGAGTGGATACGGGCCCTTCTCTTTAGTCACACGTTGTAGGTTCAAATCTAGCATGTACAGATGTGACTTTTTCAAATCATATGTACTTTTTTAGTTAGTTAATCTAAGACATCACAGATATACAATAAAGGAAAACATCGTGAGGTAATACGGACTTGATAGTCTGAAATCGCCAACCCGCAGTGAGCTAGCGTGATGATCAGTGCTCGTGCCTTCTCTGTATGAGAAGAAGCCCTTACTCTGCAGTGGGACAGTTATGGGCTGGTTGCTAAGTATGTAATAAATAGTATGTACCTATGCCTCATACTTCAATATAATATTTATTTTGATTTATGTTAATTATAAAATAACTTGACAGTTATCTATATATTAAAGTTTTGAATTTGGTTATAGGCTCACCAAGTCGCCACCTATTAAATTGGACTTAATAACGGATTAAGGAATATAACAGCATATTAATGCCTTAGTTTTCAAGGAATACAGGAGCTAGTCGAGACGCTATTTTTTATATATACGTATAGGTATATAAAATAGCGTCTCGACTGCCTCGCTGGTCTAATGGTCGCGAGCGCAGCTGCTGAGCGTGAGGTTCTGGGTTCGATTCCCAGGTCGGACAAAGTTTTATTGGGTTTTTCTGTTAGGAAATTCTCAGTAGCAGCCCGGAGTCAGGAAGTTGGTCCTGCGCCTGATCTCTCTCCGGTCGTGTCGAATTGCCGTCCTATCAGAATATGAGAGTGAAGGAAGAGGGAGTACACCTGTGTTTGCGCATACACTTGTGCACTATAATATCTCCTGCGTACTTGGCTAATCTCCGTGGAGATAGGCCGCCGTGGCCGGAATACGGTCGGGATGAGTATATATATATATTGGATTAACGATAATTTATTCTTAGATTTTCAACCGACGACAAAGGGGCGAGGTTCTTAAGTCGACTTAATATTTTTTCTACAGAGCGCAATAGCTTTTTAAATTGTAGAACGATATTATGATTCTTTTTTAACGTATAGAGGATACTACCTAAGGTGGTCCCTTATACATTTAGTAGCATATTTTTAAAATCAAGTCCTAATTGAGAAACATCAAAGTTCTTTTTTCTCTTTTTATGTATAGAAGGACTAAACGTCATCTTACACACGCACACACACACATACGTATCTTAATATATTTAAGTATAACTAATAAACAGATATATAACTAATCAGACATCAAAATTGATATGATAGGAGTGTCACACTGGAATGTCTTAACGAAAGACCTCCCACTCTCCTTCAATACGTTGGAAAAATTGTGGTTACCCGGCACAAGAATTGAAGAACTGAATTAATATTATAATAAAACAACTTTTAACCGGATTAATCGCGTGTATTATTGGTTTGCAGCGTTCGTGGTCGCAGAAGGACTAAGGTGTCAGGCGTCTCAAAAGTTTATTTAAAATTATTTCAGTCTACCGTACATACGAGTATAATTGATATATTTATCAATTTTAGGAATTTTATCAATCATATGTATTACGTTAAAGTGGTACAAAAAATATTAGAAGTTAGCTGTGCCCGTGGCTTCGCACACTTGGAAATCAGATCAGCCGAAACAGACTGACAATTTTTTTTTTTTTGTATTGAAGGAGCTTATACTCGTATACTTTCATAAGCATTTAGCAAAAAAAAAAACTGTTATTTTGATATTACAAACAGACACTTACATTTTTTATAATGATACCTACAGATGTGCAGTGCGTTTATTTGCTAAACCCAGAGCAATTATCTACATACTTGAACTAAGGGTCACGCAATCGATACTCATATCAAGACTAATGAATGTAGGTAGAAAATAAATACATAAATATGTATGCAGGTACTAATTTATGTATGTAACAAAACAACATAATGAGAAAATAATGATAAACGCAATGTGTAGGGAATTCATAACTATAGTGGCATTCTGCTATGTTATCATAACAAATTACTAGGAACCGACTGTCATCATAAAATGGGAACAAAATCAAAATCTAGGAAAGAATAGAGGAAGCCCAAACTTAATTGTCTGACTACAGCAGCTGCAGCTAAATGATGACTGTTGGACTGACAACTTAAACAGGTTCGAACCCAAGACCACCGACTTTTCGTAATTATATGTTTATAATATACTCCCAACCGTATTTCAGTGACGGCGGCCTATCGCCATGGAGATTAGCCAAGTACGCACGAGATATTATAGTGCATAAGTGTATTCGCAAACACAGGTGCACTCTCTCTTCCTTCACTCATATATGAGAGATCAGGCGCAGGACCGACGGCTTTACGTGCTCTTAAAGGCACGGAGGTGTCACACCACCACTTCCTGACTCCGGGGTGCTACTGAGAAATTCCTAACATAAAAATCCAATAACACTGCCCGACCTGGTTCGACCTGAATCGAACCCAGGACCTCACGCTCAGGAGTCGCGCTTGCGACCGCTCAACCATCGAGGCAGACATATATGCGTATTACTAATCTCTTATCGCTTGCTTAAAACGGATTTCGCTCGATCGTGGTTTCTTTGACACCCTGTTGTTCAACAACCATACGATATAATAATATAATATAATAATAAAGAAGCAGCAGTTGTTCTTTCTTTGTATGAGAAAAAGTCCTGCCGTCTGTCCCTGGAAGACGAAAGCTCGTCTACCTTTGGAAAAAATTAAGAAAAAAATTATCTTAACGTATAAAATCAGCACACAAGTAAGTCATCTACGTGCAAAAGTCTCCATCGTAGTTAAGAAGAGTATCCATACTAATATTATAAATGCGAAAATAACTGTTTGTTTGTATGTTTGTTTGTTACCTTTTCACGACTAAACGGGTGATCGGATCGTAATGAAATTTGGCAAGGAGATAGATTGGACCTTGGAGAAGGGTATAGGCTACCTTTTGTCACGCAGACGAAGTCGCGGGCACCAGCTAGTATTTCATATAATAATGTTAACACTTGGTGTAAGTGTAATAAATGCACAAATTATAGTAAACACAACAATAGATTAGGACCATGATTATGATGTTTGCTCATTAATTTAATGGTGCCTAATTAATTGAAATCCGATAGAAATTACGGCCAATTGGACTAGCAAAATACCACAGCTCTGGTTTCATGGTTTGCGGTTTTAAGCTTTGGAAAATACATCCTAAAACCTGATAACTATCAACATTCATGAGTCCATGTACCAGTCCAGTGTACTCCTATTAGTAATAGGAGTACAATGACAATGACATACATACTATATTTTATATATTTCACTACTTGTGTATTATAAGATTACATTCTGTTCATTGCTGCAGTGTTTTTTGGGCACATACAATTTCACACTTTGTAGTAATATCTTAGATTTTCGCGATCACTACACAAAATAAAACAACTTTTAACCGGATTAATCGTTTTTTGTTTTTCTATGCAGCGTTCGTGGTTGTACCCACAAAATGTCAGGAAAAACAACAAAAAACACACGTGATTAATCCGGTTAAAGGTTGTTTCACACTTTGCGAAAAAAGAGTTGATTTGTTTTAGAGCACTTTTCAATTTACATTGAGGTGATATTTAGGGCTGGCTTTGAGAGAAATGGCTCTGAAAATCGCCGTTTATATAGTTGAATCATTGCGTTGAAGTGATTCATCATCCTAGACACTGCGTTACCGTGTCTTGCTGCTGTCAAGGTCCTAACCTGATCTTACCTCTTGTAACTGTGATGAACCAGAGTGCCCGTGCTACACTTGCTGATATGTATTTTGTGCCCAAACACCAATCCAAAAAACTCGTGGCTACATATTATTCAAAAAATATTTGAACGTTAAGAAGGCGTTAACATTAATCACTAGGTTAAAATCATTCACGCCAAAAAAATGTACATTTTGTAAATATTCTATAACAATTTTCGAAATTCCTAAGTGTCTCAACATTTGTACCGAGTTACACACGCCCAATAAAATTCGGAACAAAAGAATAAGCCGTCGCTATCCATCTGAGGAATTCTCTTGAATAATGAATCCGCAAGAATTCCCTGAAAATATTCAATAATATATACAGCGATGAAATTCTTTTACATAATTGGTAGGTATAGATAGTAATGAATGTATTGGATCTTATTTAGACAGTTTATCATCATTTTTATGATGTCTTTATTCTATGTTATTATTCATTCATAATAACATAAGATAACCAACCCATAACTGTACCACAGCAGGGCAAGAGCCTCATCTCGTACAGAGAAGACAAAAGCACATTACATCACGCTAGCTCACTGCGGGTTGGCTATTTCAGCTCGTGCACTTTCTCAGGACATAAAGGTAACTCGATTGTAAATCTAACGGTCATTGCCCCATGACATAATTGCTTATGATAATAATTATGCATTTACACTAGATAGGTGCCGATGTCGTCTAGTATGGCGATAACTGCCCTACTTTGACAATCGGCTTATATGGAATGTTACTAAATTAGTCACGTCAGTGCTGCAGTAAAGCGGGCTACACACGTGCAGATTAAACTTAGACGAGAGTTATAACTGACGGATTTTTTACACGACTGTGCAATTATGGAATGTTATGTTTTTAGAGTTCATGTGGGTAAGTATGTATGTATGTTTGTTTGTGAGTGTTTTTTATTCCACCATAACTTCTAAACGCCTGAAGCGATTTACATGTATGGGGTATCGTTAGAATCCATACATAGTCCCGGGTAACATAAGCAAAGATTAAATAAAAAAATAATATAGTGGCTATGGTACACAAAAAGGTGTGAAATAAAAAAGTATAATTCACAGATGACAAATGTGCTTTTTATTTTTTTATTAATTTCATCTTGTTGTTTGCAAAATATAAATTTTATCTTTACTTCAGTTGAAATCTATTTCGGATATTTTCTTTCATGATGTTCATCGTCAAGATGAATCATGTGTGTTGTTAGAACAGAGACCGAACGTGGTAGTTTTGTGAATAATTATGCTATTTAGGTATCGTACGGATTGTAGGCCGTATATGTTATTATAGCCCGGTTAGTGGAGTGTGATATTAGGATAACATCAGAACCTGGCGCATGGATAACATTTGGTATGGCATAGCTAGATAGAAGGAGACCGTATCGGTCGCGATTACCACCAACAACAGCATTCCCAAAGAGGGTTGACGTCAGGCAGGCGGCCGGTCATAAAACATACCCAAAACTTTAGCAGCATGCCAGATACAGGTATGCTGCGCCGACCCCAAATAAATTGGGATAAGGGCAGGGGGATGATGATGATGATGTTCATGGTCATTCTATAATGAAAATGTAGGAAGTAGTAGAAATAACAACTTCTCACTGCGGACGGTATAGTAATATTGAAATCTGCTCAGGCTTCCGTTACAAACTTGCGTACGTGCATAAAATCGGCTCACCCCATTTAGACCAATTCAAATGCATTTATGTCCAGTTGTCTGACCGACCGAATTTTCAATCACAGCGGCCTATCTCCACGGAGATTACCTAAGTACGACGGAGATATTATGTACACTTGTGACTATAATATCTCCGGCGCGATCGTTATAGTGCACAAGTGTACATAATAATATGTACAAACACTGGAGCACTCCCTCTTCCTTCACTGGTCGGTCGACGGGACGGCAATCCGACACGACCGGATAGAGATCAAGCGCAGGACCGACGGCTCGTGCTCGCCAAAGCACGGGAGTGCCACACAGCCAGCTTGCTAACTCCGGGCTGCTACTGATAATTTCCTAACAAACGAACCCACCAGTACAGTGTAGTTTAAAATATAGTTTTGTAACTGTTCAGTTTTTAATTTTATCTACACATAATTATTAATTGAATTAAGTTTTAATTGCATGTGTGTAATCCGCTTTAGGGGCCGTGTGCCTGTGTACTTATGTTTAAATATTATGGTCATCGGTTTCGAGGTTTCTCCGGTGGAATTTAATGTGATGATTGATGATCAATCTCTAAAGGAATTATATGTAATTTGAAGTGAAGTTGTTGGACATTTGAAGTAATAAGTACTGATTTACTATGATGGTATGAACTTGATTTGTTGTTTTGATCGGACTTATTATGTAAGTACGGAGTATGTAGGTACGTAAAAACTAGTGGCCGCCCACTGGTCGAAATTCGGCCATCATTCATTTAAATTTCAAAACGTTATTATGGTTCTATTGTCAAAGATTTCTTTTGTCAAATATGTACGTGTGTAATGATTTTTTTTTCTTTATTTATTTAATGTATTTCTAATGCTAATTATATAAAAATATTAGCTTTCTGTACACCTCCACATAAACGTTAACAGTCCCCATTTCATACTCCTCCGTCCGAGTAATTATCGTAAAAGGGGGTACAAAGATTTTGCATCACGTATTAATATAATGATGATACTGATATTTATATGTTAAGTAAGACCGTAAATCTAGCAACTCTTTTAACGGCTTATCATGGTCTCGTTTCGTCGACACTGCGATACGGTATAATATTTTGGGGTTATGCGACTGGGAAAGATAAAGTGTTTGTAGCGCAAAAACTATGTGTAAGAGCAATTGTTAATATTGGTAAAACTGAAAGTTGTAAGCCGTATTTTCAAAAACTAAAAATATTGACTATGCCTTGTCTATATATTTTTGAATCTGCCATGTTTGTTAAACACAATAAAGAAAAATTTTCGCCAGTTAACAGTTTAAGAAGAGCCGGTACATTAAAGCTAGTTAGTAGCAATACTACTTTGTTTCATAATAGTATCTTTGTTATGGCTCCGAAAATACATAATAAACTACCTAAATGCATTCGACTTGAAAGTGATGTAAACAAATTTAAGAAAAAATTATTCCAGTTCCTAATTGACAAATCTTATTACTCTATTGTAAGTTTTCTGGATGATAAAAGTTTTAAATGATAAATTGTAAACATTAATTATATGTAATATTTTATTTTTTATTTTTTTATTAATGATTATGTAATTA
Organism: Xylocampa areola; assembly: GCA_935421205.1. Classification (NCBI taxonomy): domain Eukaryota; kingdom Metazoa; phylum Arthropoda; class Insecta; order Lepidoptera; family Noctuidae; genus Xylocampa; species Xylocampa areola. Next base: position 2,759,036 of record OW285216.1, read on the forward strand.
ATACCTATCTCAATATTAAATTTAATTCTCATAATATAATCTTCACTAGTTCCTTATCTTAAACAATTATAATAATATAACAATAAAATAATAATAAGCATGTGTAAAATATATTGTGCCTGAATTGTGTGTGTATGTACCTAATACTAACCAAGTTTAATAGTGTTATTGTTACTATTACTGTATATTTGTACGCCAGTTATTTGGCAGAGCATAGTTATACTTTATATAAACTTAATATCTGTATTTTTACCTATGTTTCACAAATAAATATGATTGATTGATTGATTGACGTTCTTAGGCATCCACCACTTAAATTTCACTATACTTGAGACTATTTATTTTTAAAAGTATACTAATTAATTTTTATTCTTCAATTTTTTCTGGTAGACAGTTTAAACTGTATTATATACCAATCTCACTCAGCCAGTCTGAACGTGGGAACCATGATATAACTCAACTTATTTGCTTTCTATAAGATCAGTAGCTATTCAGCATAATATCCTTAATACACTGTTTTCATAATGATTGTGCGAATTTGGCTGATATTGATTGATTGTGCCTTCGTTACCATCTGTGGGTATTTTCCCTCCAAATTGAATACGCTGGCGAAATTTAATAACTGGATATTTAGTCTAGATGTCTGCGGATGAAAGATGGAAATCTGATAAAAGCGTTCGCGGTTTTTTTGTGAAATTCGCTGGTGTTTTTTCATAATTGACGGTGAGTGAATAATTTTGTAATGTTCGTGGAGCGTGATTATTCGGTTTTGGGGAGTGCTTTTAGTTGCTTGGGGCGATTAGTAGGCAGTATTACGTAACCATTTTTTGTTTTCTGTAAGTATGATTTATTGGTAGTGATTTTTTTAAACGTTGTTTTATACAAGGAATTTCTTCTGTATCATGGTTGAGTGTATACTCGTATATGCTTCACAGCGACCCTGAACAATTATCTGTAGATTATTTATAGGTATAGTATCTGTTCCGTGTGGGAACGGAATCGTGATCCGTGGCGCAGCAGTCGGTCTCTCGACCACTACGCCAACTGCGTTTTTTATCATAGCGTAAATTATTTGAATACTTGTCCTATTAGGTAAATCATTTTTTTATTTAGCTTGTTTACTGCGAGTTAGCCATTTTGGATCATGAATCTCCGTACAAAAAAAAGTTAAGCTATAGACATAACATAGCTCAAAACTCATTTCTGTCAATCATTCAGTCGGTACCTTAGAAGAATTCAAAACATTTCAATAAAACAGCTGACACCGCATAAAGAAGACAACAGATGCATGATCCCAAGATCCCCTGATCCTCAACTATATGTTATTCTGTTTGCTCCGCGTCGGCAAGATCCCGGCAAGCCCCGGATTTGGGGCGCCCCATTTACATATTAGCACCTCCGTACGCTGATAAGTTCTGCTGATTTGTGAAGGTACTGTCTTCAGATTATGGAGGCTGTTTGGTGAATAGGTTCTCGTGCTGAAAATTATTAAGTTTGTAGTAGAGTTTGGTACATGTCCTCGTGTAGGCAACACATTTACATATTTTACGTAACATAATATACTATCTCGCTTTTATTCAATGTGTTAGGCAGAGGTATACTCTAGACCAGCGTACCTATTCGCTATCTCGGTTGCCAACCGAATTGATAGACACTTTGTAGTACATTGCGTCGTGTGTTACAACTTATCTATGATGAACAACGATAGTAAAGTCCATAAATTCGGTTGGCAACCGAGATAGCGGAGAGGTACGCTGGGGTTCCTACGCTTTTAAGATAACGGTAAACTCACCAAATACCTTTTATTTTATAGAACCCAATACCAAATAATTGCAAATCAAAGACACTGTAATTTAAATGAGAACAAAAGCTTTTATTAGAAATATTATAAAAGTGAAACACTTTCAATTTTTACTTTAACTTTTAATGTGAATAATGAAATTTTTTCACTGTTTTATCAATAATTGCTATTTCAAAATAATATTTGTATTTAACTGTTATTATTATTATTATTATTTAACAGTCGAAAATAAATAATGTCGCGGAACCCTGGTGACTGTTCTACCGTCTACGGAATCCCTAGGTTTCGCGGAACCCACTTTAGGAATCGCTGCTCTAGACTATGTTTAACGGACCTACGTTATTTTAAATCTGGTCGGGCACAATACCGAACTCCGGGCTGTTACTGACAATTTCTAAACAGAAAAACCCAACCACAATCACAACTGTGCGACACGACTTTCAGATACGATTTCTATATCGTATCGAAAATCGTGTTGCATAGAAAACTGTGCAAGAAAACATTGTAAAAGTGATTCCAAAAGTCGCTTCTTATCTGCTTATACCTTAATATAAAAACTATTGATACGTTTACATTTAACTGCCTCGTAGGTCTAGTGGTCCCAAGCGCGACTGCTGAGCATGAGGTCTCGGGTTCGATTCCCGGGTCGGGCAGTGTTATTAAGTTTTTCTAATAGTAAATTCTCAGTAGCAGCACGGAGTTTAGAATTAAATGGCTTAATACCAGCATTGGTGAAATGTGGGTGTACGACTGTGTACATCTCTGCCTACCCCTTCGGGGAATACAGGCGTGATGCTATGTTATGTTATGTTTAATTGGATATTTAAACCAAGACGAAGAGAAAGACTGAAACTTAAAATATTGAACTTTTAATTTTTATTGGTCGTAGGATTATCTGGACTGGGACTCGAACCCGCGACCTCTTGGTAAACCAGTCTTGCCTACCAAGCTGCCGGGATCACCGCTCACTGTACCAGTTCATCCACCTCATTCAATAACGTCGGTGAACTCCAATTTGTGACTGATAAACAAAACTACTTTTCGTAAAATATCAAGAATGGTCAGGTTTTATTATTTCCTAAGGCCAGCTTAAATAGGTACTCACATAAACTTAAACGTTCATTACAAAAACCTCCCAGAATGTCCTGTTATCACTTGGAACAGTTCCAAATATTACCTACGTGTTGCAGATACTACTAGATTTAAGACACAGCCACTTTAGAGAATATACCGTCTGGCTTACAAGTATCTTGCATAAAAGCCTTCTTTACAGGCGTATTACAATATCCTTGAACAGAATCTACTAGAATAATAATATCACTTCCCCTTTTATCAAAGCAATTTATGGTCAATTTAAAGTACAGTCGACGAAATCGAATTATGAACCACCTTATTATTTAGTTTGTCATTGCTTAAGTTTAAAATCTTGTCAAGTAACAGATGTTTCTTATAAAAAAAAATTCTACATCAGATAAGGTCAAACGCAGGCATATTATATTGTAGGTACATCAATATCAAAATACTTCATGACGTCAACCGCTAAAATTTCGATGGTCATTATGTATATATCCTTTTTAAACATTATGTCCAAGTAATTTATAGGTACTTCCTATTATTGCCCAAAAGAGTTTATATGTAAAGTTATAAACTTTTGTGGAAAAAGATTATGGTCGCGTCTGCGTCAGTCTACGCCTCCCGGATAAATACTCCAGGCGCTCTGACCACTAAGCCATCTCAACCTCTTTCTCGACCTAGAGGACCATGCGTTTAATACTTTTCGAAGATTTATCTTTAGGTCTATCTGTAATCAACAGATTTTTCTTCGAATCCTTATTAATAACTTTCATGATGCAAAATCTAATTTTATTAACAGTAATAAATTTACGATTTTTATTAAGACCTTAAACTCTAAAATCAAAAAATTAAGTAAGAGGACTCGGGCAAAGATAAAAAATCATTTTACTTAGCACTTGCTTTGTTATGCTATGTTCCCGTCTCTATCGTGCACTTGTAGTTGACAGTTGTGTGACAGAGACGGGAATAGCTTAAGCAATGTTTAGTTACTTGGTCTTAAGAATAATCTTATTTTGTAATCTTCTTTTTTCAAAGTAAGTGTTAGAATTTTCGAACTGGAAACCATTGGAAAGTTTCGAATGCGAATGCGACATCAAAGTTAAGGTGGGTTATGATTTTGTTTTCGCGACTGTACCATGCTCGATGGTATACAAGAATATCATCGATGTATACAATTGACTTGACCGTCTTCCAAATTCCATTAATGCGTATAGTCCATATATTATGGGTTATTTTATCGACAATGGCTAAAAGAATAAATGCCGACTCAGACTATAGAATACAAAAAATAAACTACATTATGTTACGATTCGGTGAGGAAAAAATATCGGATGAGTATATTTTTTATATCGGCATAATGTTTATTTTTCTGACTGCCTCGTCGTAATGTTGACGTTTGTATATGAATCCTGTGTTTGATTCCCGTGTCAGGTAGTGCTATTTTACTTATGACCACTATAACAACGAGGCAGTTTCTTTCCTTCATGTTCACCACAATTTCTCCCAATCAGATAAAATTTTCTCTCAATCAAATACAGATAAAACTTTCAAACACATACGTAGCGAACATTAAAGTTATAAATTTTTGTGAAAAGAAAAATAGGGTCGTCAGCGGGATTCGAACCTCCGCCTCCTAGAAAATACTTCTTTCAATCATAACCTTAATATCCAAAATATCAGACATACATTACGCTAAAGAACGGCTCATACAATATAACATACATACATATGTATATCTAAAACAATCAAGTCTAAGAGATCGGATACCTGGACGGAAACACCTGGTATAATCCGGCTCACGTACAGTCGCGAACAAAGTTCATTCGTCAAATTGATGATTCTAATACAAAATGAGTGAAGACACTTTGGTGAGGTGTGCGGTTTTATTAAACAAAAATCTCACACACGATTCCCACCCTTAACATTCGAGTATTAAGATCGGATATTGGTAAAATAAAATATCGGTTGTTACGTCATGATTGGTAGGTCGAGTCGAGTCGTGATTTTGAGAACTGATTATTTCTGTAGGTAGTCTGGTATTTTATTTCTTATGAAAATTGGATCAAAAACGATGAGATCAAGATTTAGTTGGCAATAACTTGGAAGCAAAATGTACGAAAGAGAAATAGGCTAAAATATAAATTTCTTTAAAGGACAAAGTTCATGTAAGTAATATAAAGTTTACAGTACGTAGGAGACTAAAATTACAGTCGTTCCAGAATTCAATTTTGGACGAAATATCGACGTAACTAAGAAATTTATTACAGCAGACGTAAGTGTACATTTTAAAGTGCTTAATAACTATAAATATGTGAGCATGTTTCACTGGAGTAAAACTTAGAGAGAGGTTCACTTTAACAATGTATGCAAGAACATTATGAAGGCTGTCATAATGTTTGACATTAATTATTTTTCAACGGTTACTACTCACGTGCATTTTTCGGGTTTGTCCGACTAGTTTCCAACTCGAACGGACCCCTTAGTCATGAGCTGAACACGCGAGCCAGACTGTACAATAATTAATATAAATATGCCTCATGAAAGTTTTTAATGGTTGACGTTCAAAATTCGCAATTTTTTTTTTCTCATTTTATAAAGAAATTTTAATTTTGATATTTTTTTTAGAACTCTGTAGCTACGAATTAAAATACAATATTTAATCCATCGTCATTTTAGAACCTGCCTGATTGGTCGAGTGATCATATACGAGACTGCTGAACATTAATGAATTTATGTTTCGAAAAATCGGTGAAATTCGGTGAAATTTGGGTGTACAACGGTATAGACCTCTTGCCTCATGGCCTTGCTTCGGCAAATACACAGGTTCGGTAAATAGGCGCGTGCTAGCTAACATGTGTAATAGACATTATATCTCATTGATTAAAAAATATGTTAAATAAATAAAATTTTGAGTTGTATAGATTCTATAAATAATTATGATACAGACAGACGTGTTGCTGGGGAGTTTGTTGCGCTGCTTTTTCTTTCCAGCTAAAACACTAGGAAGCAGTGAAGGGTGGGCTTATTTGGACTGTCTTAATGTTTGACGTTCAAAAAAATTAAAAATTTTGAGCCTAATTTGAATAAAGAAATGCGTGTAAAATGTTTGTTTAATAAAAAACCTTGAAATTGTTTTAATAGCTCATCTTAACTTATTCACGTATGAAAACAAACTTGTACCTAACATAGAAAGGAACGTAATAAACGGCAAAGCAAAACATAAGTCTATTATAACAAAAAGCTTTTGTTAGCAGTAAATACTTTTGTTTTCAGATTAGCTCGGAAACTAACTTTAACTACTCAGAACTATTATTTATTCTGAACATGAACTTTATTTGATTACAGTACAATTTTCACCAGTACTTAACATTGTTTTGTTGTTTTTGTACGAATGGCACGGCGGCGGCGGGCGCTGACTTTTCAGCTTTATTAAAGTAACAGTTGTAATAATTTAACAATACATTAATGCAATAATTGTTTATTTGTGGAACTATAATAAGTAATTGAAGATCTGGTGATGCGCAAAATATATTTTATTTACAAAAGGTTTTATAAGCCACTTCTCCGCATGCGACATGTCGTAAAAGCAATTTATTTTCAGTATAGGTAGTTCTTGAGTTTAAATAAACAACATACTCAAATCACCATATCTTCGTTCAATCAATCATTTGAGTCTATCGCAGTCCACTGCTGAACATAGGACTCAACATAAAGTTTTCTGGCTTAACATCACCCGTCCGTCCCCACTTTCTTCTTTGTTCAGCAGCCAAACGTGATGTTCATAGCAAAAATGCCCCTCTCAGCTCGACTCACTTTCTAGAGCATCTACGTAAACGGTGGATAAGTTACGATGACAACAAGAATGATAACATAACTACCATGTGGTCTGCTTCCAGTATAACAGGATGTAGCTTCATTTTACATGGAGCTACTCCCTATCAGACCACCACAATCCAGTTAATCATGTGGTAACACTAGTTGACAGACTTTTAGGCACCTGAGAACCCGTAACGCCAGTCAAAGCCGTTTGTCAAACGGAACCAACGGATTAACGTACTGTCCGAAACGTTGAGGGGTTTCGATTTGAAATGATAGTCACCCACAACGGCCATCGCAGCTTAATTCCAATGGTCGATCCGAACTGCTGTTACTTAGTCACGAGAACCTCTCGTAACATAAATACGGCTAAGAGACTGTATCAATTCTTGGTCACGAATATTCCACAACGTTTCCCACCAGTTGAACCCAGTATGACTGAAATAATAATGGTATAAGAAATGAAACTGATTTAATATATATGTTTTTCTTGTTCGCCGAGTAAAGCAAAGAATAACACGCATTTCTATAGGGAATCAAGTTATCAATTCAATATCTATACCACTTGGTTTTATTTTGCTATTGAGATGTACGCAAAACCCGAAACGAACGTTATTTGAGAAAATAAGGGGACTGCAAATATATCAGAAAATGTTTTTATTGTTACCAATTACATGTCTCGGTATAATATTTGTGCTTACTTAGAAAGCTGATATCTGTGTTACAATATCTTCCGTTATAATCCTCAGAGTGCAATGGCTTTTCTTTGTGGAAAAACAAAATACTGCCCAAGTAAGCACGAGTAGGCAGAGAGTAGTGAATTTTGCCAAGTCTTTTCTCAACAACTTTGTTGTCGGCTTCCAGTCTAACCGGATGCAGCTTAATACCAGTATTTTACATGGAGTGACAGCCTATCTGACCATCACAACCAAGTTGCTGGGTAACACGTTATCGTCGTATCAAGACTGGCTATAAAACTATCAGGCTTCTGACTATCCGTAATGGCTGTCATAGATCTTTATTTGACCACCGGGACTGACGGTTTAACGTGCTCTTCGAGGCACGGAGGGGTCTCGATATGAAATGATGGTCATCCAATCTAGAGACCGATCGCGACAAGCACAACTTAACCTCGATCGCTCGATCTGTGACGTGGAACCTCTGTTTTTTTAGTTCAAATACAATCATTAGTCTGTATAATCGCGAAAATACAAAATTGTATTTGATAACCTTTGATTATATTTGATAACAATAATATTTATATAATGTCTGGTAATTAACGAGTCAGATTAAAAGCCTTATTTTAATTGTTGCAACTGCGTTAACCTTCGTTTTCTGTCCTTTTTTATACTTACAGACTACACAAAAAAGCTTTTAAGAAATGTAGGTATTAATTGTAATTACTTTTTCGCTCGAACCTTTTTCCTTTTTATTTTTTAATCCAAAAGGTAAAGTATGTAATGTCATAACGTGTTTGTGCACGACTGTACCGAAGGGATTTACACAATTTTATTTATTCTCAGCATTATCTCAATCTTAATGTCAGGTTGTGGTGAACAGCTGTCTGCCTTATGGTATTAGCAGAAAGCCTCCATGCACCTGCTTATGTAAAATAAGAAATTTTTTGATTTAAATACAGTTTATACTTATTGTTATTTGGCTTTCAATAACCGATTTGTATCACATGTGAGTCATTGGATCTAGTAACATAACATAACCAGCCAAAACTGCCCCACTGCAGGGCAAAGGCCTCTCCCTCCCAGGGGTTCCACCTTGTCGTGGTGGGGGGGGGGGATTCTAGTAGCCGTGGCTTGGTGACCCATGGTGAAGCTTACGGAACCCGAGGAGGGCCGCTCCTCTGGGCTTTGCCTTCAAGCCCATGTTGGAGCGGCGCCGGCGTAGGTCGCGGGCCTTATGGGGGGTGTCCGAACTGAGGTGGCCTGCGGCGTCGTATGGGCGGCACCACAGCTGAGGGCTGGGGGCCGCCACGGGAGAGGAGTGCCGGTACGTCGATGCGCCGCTCTCCCTACCTTCCGCGGCCTTGACGGGGCCGCCACCGTTAGATGCTGGTTACCCATCGGACGAAGCCATGCCGTGAAACGACCTAGTCGTGTTTCGGGATGTAGTCCGGTGCAACCGTTGTGAGAGACAGGTATAAACAGTTGCATCAACGGTCGTTCATTCCAAATCTATCCACTCTACTTAGAGTGAATACATTTCTTCTGGATCTACGTGCTCCATCCTAGGCCACACCGTCGCTTCACATCAGGCGAGTTGGTGGCCAAACGTAGATTCATTTTGGATTAAAAAAAAAAAAGATCACCACGCTGCCTCACTGCGGGTAGGCGATTTCAGATCATTAGGTCCAGGTTTCTTCACGATATTTTCCTTCACCGTATGTATGTGATGAGATTTAAAAAGTCAAATTGGTAGTATGCCAGATTTGAACCACTTGTGGCTCTAGAGGCGGGCCCGTAACCAGTCGGCCATCACGACAATATACACGCTAGTGTAAATTAAAATGAAACTGATAGTTTTCGCTTCTGTCGGTAGTCCCAATAACTGACAATCACCTTTGAAAATTACGTATAAGGAAGGTTTTTTATTTTATTGAAGGCGTTCCTTTGTGTAATTAAGGGGTCCATTTCTTTGTTAGTCCCGTATAGATGTCGATTAAAATAGACCGTTAATACAATGATTGTACTTTAGGTGGCCAATATTTATTTTGATTCTCGTTGGTCTAGTGGTCCCAAGCGCGACTGCTGAGCATGAGATCTTGGGTTCAATTCCCAGGTCTTCCACGTCTACTATTTCCGAAAAACACATTATTTCAACAATAAACTCTGTTTTAACGCAAATTATTGCATTTTAATCTACCTAATTAGAATTGAACGCGAAAACGCTCATGGGTGTCATAGCTCATAGCGCCACTTATGATTGGTTGTGACGTCACGCATCGATAACATTTGACAAAACTTCAATCAAAAACACGGCGGTGATTGACATTCAATTGAGGCGTGACGTCATTCGCTGTAATTAGCATTCCAGTCAACATGGCCGATTACAGTATTTTATACTTTTATTTTATTGAAATTATTATTAAATCTTAACGTTTATATTAAAACTAGGTCATTTTTTAGAATCCTGTGTACCTACATATATTTTTCTCTAAAACCATTTATTCTTTGATTCTTTAATACTGCCACGATGCCTATTTGTAATTGTGCCAGGCAGATGGCAATCGGCTGACCGTGGTCGAGGTTAAATATAACTGTGCATGTCTCAAGTAAGTCATTCCTCACAATCGCGCATGCTCCGATTTTATCATACAATTAAATACCGCGCAGCGTATTTGCGTATTACATTTTTTTATCCAAAATGGATCTACATTTGGCCACCAACTCGCCTGATGTGAAGCCATGGTGTGGCCGGGGATGAAGCACGTAGATCCAGAAGAAATCTATTCACACCAAGTAGAGTGGATAGATTTGAGGAGAACGATAATTGAGGAGTTGATGCAACTGCCCAGACCCGTCTCCCACAACGGTTGCACCGGACTACATCCCGAAACACGACTAGTCGTTTCACGGAATGGCTTCGTCCGGTCGGCGGTAATCAGCCGCGGCAGAAGCCTCCCACCAGAGTAAAGTACTTTAGACGTGCACAGGTATAATACGACAGTTTTACATGGGACTTAATAACACATTGGTTAAACAACTGTGTACACCTCTGCCTACCCCATCGGGGAATACAGGCGTGATGCTGTTATTTTACTAGAGTTAATGTAAAGTATTCGCTACTAGTAAATTAGAAGCTGCCGTCTCTAATTTCGTGCTCACTCTGTCACTCTAAATATAAGCGTTAGAACCTAGGAAATTATACTTAACTGCCGCACTTACGATCACTAGGCCAACGAGAAGGCAGTTAATATATTCAAGCAATCCTAATTAATATTATAAATGTGAAAGTTTGTATGTTTATTAGTCAATCACGCAAAAACGGCTAAACGGGTTTGGATGAAATTTGACATAGAGATAAATCGGACCTCGGAGGACATAAGCTTTCTTTTTTCGAGAAGGAAAAATCGCGAGCACCAATCATAGTCAAATAAAATGTTCAACATAAAGTTTTATCGAAATCTGTTTATTAGTGTGCGTGATTGAGTACCAAATATCCATTCATCCATACATCCATTTTTTCGCATTTATAAAGTGAATTCTAAGTAGTAAGTGAATAAGTAAACTGCTGACATGTCAGTTGGCGCTAACTGGCAACATTCCCAGATCACTGCATTGGTATGAATTTATTATAGCGTGCGGATTTCCCCGACTAATTCTCCTTTGTTTGACACGAACGTGTATACAACATTATTTTTAGTATTACGAAACCCGGGACACGAATGGATAAGATAAGAAATCAGTACCAATTATCGTTCACTCACGTGCATTTTTCGGGATTGCCGAATCCCGTTCATTGTTTAATATTTCATCATCATCAATCAATCATCATCAATACATATAATAAAAATGTAACTGATCGCTGTCTGTACATGGAAGATATATGAGAAAAAATATTATTGGGACCTTTATCAACGCAGATAGCACCCAAAACAAAGATTGTTAGAATTTTGTCCGTTTGTCTGTGCGTTTGTGCACGCTAATCACGGAAACGGCTTATCCGATTTAGATGTGGTTTTCACTAATATATTGTGGTAAGCTTCACTTAACATTTAGTACCTATTTGTTTCATGTCAATCGGTTCATAAATAAAACAGTTATGCCAATTTAAAGAATCACGTCGAACATTTGTTAATTTACGACATCCACGCGGACGGAGTCGGGGGCACAGCTAGTCTATCTATATATCTACATCTCTGCCCACCCCTTCGGGGAATACAGGCGTGATGCTATGTTAGAAGTTAGTACGTTGATAAATGATCAGCCTTTCTTTGTGCGTGCACTGCCATGACCTTATTGCCTAGTGTGTTCAATCTACCTCTACAAATAATATTTATGAACGAATGGGATGTTACCGTGCGTGACTACAGCAAATTGAGTGAAAGAGAACGCACTAAAATCAAAAATACTGTTTCTACAGGTTGAAAATTTTATATGTAATGTCTATAATTATTAATCTTTTTCTTCTTTACTGTGTGCCCATTTGAGGGGAATAAAAGCTTTTTCTTTCTTTCTTTCTTCACTACTTTATAGGAAACCATAGCGTAATTACTGACAATTACTAACATAAAAAATAATATGTTCGTGATTGTTCGAATGATATTTGTAGGTAATTGGTGTATTAGGATTATTAGATTTATTTTTGTTGTTATTTTATTTTTGACGATCGTTTTTTTTTTTGTATCTTTGTAATATGTGGTGAGCTAATTGCGATCAATAGGGATGCTACTGAGAATTATCTAACCGAAAACCCGTCTTCTTTTTTAGGAAGCACTTTGCAATATTGCCTGCTGATTTTATATGGTACCAATTTTTTTTTCTTGAAGAGTAGGTTATTTTTGATGTAAATTAGAAAATCATAATTTACGCAAATTCATAGTTTTAGAGAAAAAGAAAACCTAAAGTTTAATCCTAAATTATTCGAAATATAAGAAGATTACGAATTTCAAGCAGAGAAACTATCGTAAATTATTGTAACTTTAAAAATATTTTTCTCGCAAACTATGCATTTGCGTGATTGCGCAAAAAATGTGAACCTCGTAGCAGGCTATATTGGAAAGTTGAGCCCTTTTTTATCAAAAATATATCTACGTTTGTCCACCGACTCGCCTGATGGTAAGCGACGACGGTGTGGCGGACGATGGAGCACATAGAACCAGAAGAAATCTAAAAATTGTAGCCTTGAATATGTTTAGATTGTATGTCTCGGAACACGGAAGACGGCAGGGAGTTCCATTCACGGGCAGTGCATACATGAACGTGAATCCAAATCGCTGTGTACGAAATTTCGAACTTCCACGAGGAACGGGTGGTAGTCTACCGAGCTCTTTGCCCAACCCGGGAATCGAACCCAGGACGTCACGATCAACAGCTACGCTTGCGGCCACTAGACCAAATGCGACAATTAATCGAAACAAGTCACAATACTGTAATAGGGTTTACACAAAACCCTTCAAATTGTTAGTAAAAATAATACAAAATTCAGATAGTAGATTTATCGTTTACGATACGACTGTTGGGTTGACACGGTATATCGCAATTAAGGCCCAGCGGCTTGAATTTAAGCGGTCGCTTTAATTGCGACCGTCGGTAATTGGCGCTATAGATATTTTTGTGAGAGCCGGCGTGTAGTTACGATTTGTCATGTGCGTTTTGTCGCAACGAAACGGCATTTTTTAACGTGTCATTTTGATTGAAGTTTTGTTCGAAATATTAATATATTATTTAATTTATACCTCGGCCCTTATCCAAATTGTATAGGTAATTATTATAAGGAAATTAATTATTATTTAATTTTACCTTCTTAATGGCGGCTGTCATTTCCGTACAATCTTAATTTGTTGAGTAATATTTACCTGGAACAAAAAATTTAAGTAATTTAGTGATTATGTTAAATGTAAGAATATGATTGTACCTACTTATTATCAAAACCACATTTTACTTACACGCTAAATTCATTACAGAAGGCAAATTTTTCAAACGTGAAATAATTATAACCGAGAATTAAAATTCAAGATAATCTTTGAAAAGCATTAACGCATGCTTAACAAACTCTAAAGTTACAATATTAAATGGAAAAAAGGGAGAGGTCGAGATGGCTCAGTGGTCAGAGCACCTGGAGTATCTATCCGGGAGGCGCAGGTTCGAATCCTGTTCGCGACCGTATTCTTTTTCCATTTAATATTGTAACTTTCGAGAATTAAAAATTAATTTTGACAACATATCTTTGAAATTTTTCTCAGTTTCGAATATATCCTATGAAATTTGATAGACAGCATGGCATTTAAAAAGAATATTACATCGATTGAAAAATTTCCCATAACGACTTAGAGTAAGATGTTTTACTAAGTCATGTTCTACGACAAAATTTGGTGCTTCTTTTTGGACAATCGACAATGTGCGCCGTGTCTTACGCGTAGAACTCCGTAGAGGCTTAATGACCCAGTTTCATTACGCCCATGTTTTTGTTTGTGACCGCATCGTTTTGATACTTTACGGCCTTTGCATAGATTTTATTTTAAATAAATAGTGTTATTTATAAATAAAGAGCACAATTTCACTCTGAAACCAGAAGTCGTTGGGTTTTGGTGAAATATTTGTTTTGTCACAGAGTTTTATAGACTGTGTCTACAAACTGACAAAATATCTTTACTATGGCTCCTAAGAAAGTAAAAAAGAAAGAGTTGACTAAACCATGAGAGGAGAGCCATGCTTCGGCACGAATGGGCCGGCTCGACCGGAGTGATACCACGGCCTCACAGAAAAAACGGCGTGAAACAACGCTTGTTTTGTGTTTCGCTGAGTGAGTGAGGGTACCAGGGTACCGGAGGCCCAAAACCTTTAAAAGGCCGGATACGCACTAGCAACTCCCCTGGGGTTGCGGGTGTTCATGGGCGGCGGTAATCGCTTACCATCAGGCGATCCGTCTGCTCGTTTGCCCCCCTATTCCATAAAAAATAAATAAATAGAATACCATGTTCAGAAAAACAAATTGTAAAGGTGAAATGTTTAATAAAAAAAAAACAATTAATTAAACAGTTGTAATGGTTTTGAAGATATTGATTTCTATAGGTGAGTCCAACTCCAGTATAGGAGGCTGCTCGTGGACTTAGTAATTATTTATGCTTTGGAGACAACTGCTAGAAGCAACCTAACCAGCTCGTAACAGTCCCACTGCAGGGCAAAGGACTCTTCTCCTACAAAGGTACGAGCATTGATCATCACGCTAGCTAACTGCGGGTTGGCGATTTCAGACCATCAAGTCCAAGGTTTCCTCACAATATTTTGGTTCACTGAATGTCTGCGGTGTCTCATCTTAGATTACCTAATAATAAACGAAATATGAAATATAGGTACAAATAAATATGACATTTGAAGAAGTCACATTTCCTTAAGATTTTTCATTCACCGTTTAAAGCAAGTGATAATTAATTTTTAATATGCACATGACTTCCAAAAGTCAGTGGTGCGTGCATCGGATTCGAACTTGCGACCTTTTACTTGCCAATCCAACAGTCATATCACTAGGCTTTCACGGCTTATCCATAACTATATCTACATATAACATAGTTGGATAAATACCTATAACCGCACATGGTTGGCGGTAGTTAAATACCTTGCGGTACCGTTCATACCATAGATATCATACATAGCGGAACATTTGTATGGTAGGAATACCTCATAGATATCTGATGTATCTATCAAGTATAAAAAGTTTTAACAGAAAGTATTATGTGTCCGTCATGTGTACATATCGAGTATAATTGTGCCCAGCATAAATGGTAATGGGTCACCACTATGGGCTTTTATAACTGCATCGGTGTTTGGGTGTACAAAAGGACACGTCTGCCTAACCCTCCGGGAATACAGGCGTGATACTATACCTTCGACAAGTGTCGTGACATGTGGGTCTCTATCCAATAGTTATTCATTGTTCACCAAAAAAATATGGGCATTACATGTTAACTTAAATGCAGTAAAAATAAAACCATTACAATTAAGAACAACAATTATTTTCCTTGCTTCTAGTAACACTTATTCCTAACTTAAGCACAGGTCAAACTTCACAATTGCCAACATGGATTAGTAGACCCGTTAGACTCAAAGGCAAAGTAGACCAATCAATCCCAGACTACAATACAACGTCAGTACAGTTGCAGCAGTGAGATTGGATACTCTTTTATTTTCACCGATTTGCAGTTAGAAAGTGATGCGATGCAGTTACTTCTGTGATTTCACGCGCTGCTTAGTAAGGCCCACTTTCTCGTCAAGGTAGAACCTTGACGAAATGTATAGTCGACTTACTTTAGTATCGATAGTTAAGTAGACCGAAGTATCGATATGATTCAGGAAGCCACATCTCTAGAGAAAAATATACGTACTCCTTCGTTGCGGAATTTCTCATGTATTGTGTGTGTTTGTGTGCGTGTGTGTTTGACACACACAGACATAGGTAATCTGTAATGCACACATATTCGAATCCTAAACAATTATCTGTAGTACATCTAATGGAATCTAATGGAACACGTGGTAAACAGCAGCAGGTCTTTCGATTACTGCATCAACCGCACCATTGTTTTTGGAAGTGACCTTTGCACTAAGTTCATAGGGGTCTGGTCTGCATAACTGGACATTAGCTAAGGCGAGGTAATTGGATGCCTCCAGCCAGAGTTATTTTTTATTTTTTTATTACTACGGTCTATTAAACAACACAGCACAAAGGGCGTCCACGTGGGGCACGAGCTTGGGCTTAGACTAGCTGGATCTGGTTGGATATATCAACCATGTCACCGTTTCTCTTTGTCGCATTTATGCCGGAGAAAAGCTAACGTGATATTATGTATGTATTCTGATCCCATTTTTTATTACTATGTGCCTATGAACGTGTCACACGAACATCTGAAAACCACTGACAAGGCCCACCAGCACGCAAATTATCAACCACGCACTTGGGCCTTGTTAGGCCCATGACCGTCTTCAATTGCCTGACATATTGTTTTAATCCCATAATGTATTATATAAAATAACTGTAAACCTTCTATAAAAACCACGAAGTTCTATAGTCATAACTTCATAAGTAATTCATGTTAACAGCTGCTTAGCCCATAACGGTAATATCGTGAAGATACGTGTATCAATAATATATTCGTTCGAGATCCAGTTAGCTGAGTATTGATCTAATTCTAATGGCACTTTTATTGGGACTTCATAAAATGGCGTATAAAACCCGTAAAGTTTGTAACATACTTAGGTTACGCTGTATGTTGCAGGTACATTACATATTAGAAGTTTAAACGGAAGCTACAATTAAGGCATTTCACGGGCCGATATTAGATGGTTAAAGGTACAAAGACAAGGTTCTTGTTAAAAGGGAAGGACTGAAAACTAGCGAGGATAAATAAATGCGTAAAGGCAAAAAGGAATGGATTCAGATTAGGCAGATGATAACCGTCATCTGCCTAATCTGAATCCATTCCTTTTACCACTCATTTTTTATGTGTTCTTTAATGTATCCTGTTCATAAGTTTTGTTACTACTTATACTGTAACGTACTACACGTGTACTGGTAATAAATTATATAACAAAATTAATTTGGACTTACTTAAAAAAGTTACAATATTAAATGGAAAAAGAATACGGTCGCGAACAGGATTCGAACCTGCGCCTACCGGATAGATACTCCAGGCGCTCTGACCGTCACGTCTTAAGACGCGTTAAAAAATATGGAAGAAGAATTCGCGGTAGTGAGCAGAGGTCGAGATGGCTTAGCGGTCAGAGCGCCTGGAGTATCTATCCGGGAGGCGCAGGTTCGAATCCTGTTCGCGACCGTATTCTTTTTCCATTTAATATTGTAACTTTAGAGTTCGCTAAGCATGCGTTAATGCTTTTTCAAAGACATATCTTGGACTTACTTATCACCAGCCACTTTTTGAAAATATAATGGTGTTAATTACAACAACTCGAGTGTGACCAAAAAAGAATTTCTATCTCAGACAACAAGATCACGGCACATCACCAGTCTAAAAAGTTAGCTGATCTTTCTATGTAGCTTGAAGTAGGTTTTGGTAGAAGCACGCTTAAAGATGTGACAAATTCTATAGCCGACCCCTTTGACGAAAGGTAGAACAGCAGGTAGGCGATCAACTGGGGTGGGCTTTAGGCGGCTTCTCAGGAACAACAAAAACCAATAATACATGCGATTAATTTAGTTAAAAGTTGTTTTATTATTATGTGTAGTGATCGCGAATATAAGATATTTAGCCTAACAACTTTTTATTTTGAGCATAACACCGAATCTTTAGAAAATTCTATTAAGTACATGTACACAACCCATGCGTGACGTGACGTATCCTAATCATGTTTCTAAACTCAATATTACACCATAATACACAAGCCAAACACCTGCGGAAGGGAACCGAGACGTCTTTACGATCCCAAGTTAATACGACGATAACATTATAACCATAAAAAACTTATGTAAAGACATTAAATTTATAATGGCTGCCAGAATATTACGAATATGTAATTTTACTTCATAACTTTGTACGTAAGTTTGCGGTTTAAAGTTCGGTTAAATACTTTATGGTCGTCGTCTACCTACTTACCAATCGACAAAACGAATATACTTTTCGTTTTCACCGTGGGAGAGCCACGCTTCGGCACGAATGGGCCGGCTTGACCAGAGTGATACCACAGCCTCACAGAAAAAACCGTCGTGAAACAGCGCTTACGGTGTGTATCGCCGAGTAAGTGAAGGTACCGGAGGCCGAAACCCTTTAAAAGGCCGGCAACGCACTTGCGACTCCGCTGGTGTTGCGGGTGTCCATGGGCGGCGGTAATCGCTTACCGCCGCATCAGGCGACCCGTCTACTCGTTTGTCACATTTCCCATAACAAAAAAAAACTTTCTTTGAAAAACGCTTTGAAATTATAGAACCCTTTTAAAATCCACCAATATAACGTTAAGATTAAGTTTCCCGGATGATTTTTTCCGAACTACACGAGGTCTAGAAGTCGCGAGCGCAGCTGCTGCGCGTGAGATCTTTGGTTCGATTCCCGGGTCATGTAGTGTTAGTAGGTTTTTCTGGTAAGAAATTATTGGTAGCAGCCCGGAGTTTGGAATTGTGCCCAGTTATTTAACTACATCACTGTCTCAGGCGACCTTGCTCACCGTTAAGGGGAGTGTTGTGCTTATCATTGCAAGGTCTTCCTAGCGATCCTTTGCAGGTCATCTACCTACATTTTAGCTGGTCTGCCAACGCCTCCCTTGCCGTCACGTTTAAGTGAACAAGAAACATGAAAATATTCATAAAAATAACACTAACATTTTATGTCATATTTTTACGCCATTTCTAAGGTACCGACGACGTTCATAGTCACGGGAAGTGATACAGACTATATAGTTCGTAAATTTAGTTTTATTACTACTATCTATACACCAGAGCCAAGAGTTTAGCTATTGTAGATACTTTGTATGTACTAGGTATATAACTGAAAGACCTAGTTTAAGAGGAACTGGCATTAAGCCCAACATAATTAATTTAAAATAAATATTTGTTTAAAATTGGGTCGCTAGAACAGGGTTGCTTAAAGGTCAATGCACTGAGGATATTTTTTCAACATTAAAATAAAATATATTATATAAATTGTATCCTAACCCGTTGACTGTCCAATGAACCACATATGGTACATGTTGTCTGTTTCGTGGACAGGGAACCTGTTTTACCAATAAATAAAATTGTCCGTCTGTGACTTTCAAAGTTAATGCCAAAATTTTTAATAAAAAGCTGCTTTATACTATGCCTAATAATAAATGACCGTTTTTAGAATTTGTGTCTGTCAGTCTGTCTGAAAGTTTGTCGCGAATAGACTACTTATGTTTCATTTAGATAACTTGCAGGGTTCAGAAGATATTAATATGAATATAAATGTGAAGTGCTTTTTGTCCAAGTCCCACGCAAAGAAATATTTATAAGAAATAATACCTAAATATTGTGTAAAAAAAAATTATAATTATGTATATGCTGTTAGTTTTATTTATAAATAAATAAAGTCACAGTTAGTTCGGAATAAAATCTATATACTTCACTAGACATTCTATAGGACGATCTAAATCGAAAATATTCCCCACATTTATGACAGGAAAATGCCTAACGCACGCCCGCGCACGGAGAATCGGTGTAGTTATGTGAGGCTCGCACCCACTAAAAACTCCGCTGTGTGGCTTATCTCGCGTTGGGTGGATGAGACGCGTGAACTACAATGCATGGCATTCGCGACCCATCCAGCGCGGCCCACATCTGGGCTTACCACTTACGCGATGCACAATCTTGCGCTAGTTTCAATAGGTTAAGCTTGTAGGATGAAAAAAACATCCATGAGAATTGAATTACTGCTAGATATCTAATTAACATAACATAACATAACATAGCATCACGCCTGTATTCCCCGAAGGGGTAGGCAGAGGTGTACACAATTGTACACCCACATTTCACCAATGCTGTTATTAAGTCCCATGTAATAGGTGGTGAGCCTATTGCCATTAACCGGGCACAGTTCCAAACTCCGGGCTGCTACTGAGAATTTCCTAACAGAAAAACTCAATAACACTTTGCCCGACCCGACGATCGAACCCGAGACCTCCTGTTCAGCAGTCGCGCTTGGGACGAGGAGATATCTAATTATATAGCTTAAATACATGTGATGATGAAATAATTGACGGACATTATATTCTGATTGTTCCATGAAAATATCATTTAAAGAGTAATGCAATTTTTGTATGCGTTATTTCTATATGTATATATATTATAAAATTAAGGATGTGGTTTATATTATAATAAAACATTTTTTAACCGGAATAATCGCGTGTAATATTGGTTTTTGTTTTTCCTGCCGTTTCGAACAGTTTGCATTCGTGGTCGTAGGAGGACGCGAAAACCTAAGATATTACTATGTGTGTTTATAGTTTAGGATGTTGTAGTTGAGACTCAATAGTTGGCAGTCTACAGTTTTGTCGAAAGAAGTAACCCTCGAGCAGACTTTGAATCTACATTATAAATGCTGTCACAAAAATAAAAACTTGAGTGTTCGCTGCGTATAAAAAATACATAGAAGTTCAGTGTTGAGGTCACTCAGCTCAATTAGGGGCTATTCGGGCGAGCGTTCTGCAATGCCATGAGTTGGCCTGGAAGCTAGCGTTAATTGCGCATTGAGTAAAAAATTGTGCTATTTTACAAGAACCGCATAATAGACCATTGTTAATCTTCATTTGAAAAATTACAACTGCATTGAAACTCCGCAAAAGTTTGGCCGAATATGTATTACTAGATTCTGCCCGCGACTTCATCTGCATGGACTTCACAAATGGGTCTAACCGGATTAAAAGTAGTCTGTGTTAAACCAGGCTATAAACTATCTGTGTGCCAAATTTCATTCAAATTCGTTCAGTAGTTATTGCGTGACGGTAACAAACTTCAATCGATTAATCCTCACAAACTTTGGCATTTATAATATTATATTAAGTGGTAGGGTTGTTTTATACTGATGATATCACTCTCGTTATAGGGCTCGTGGCTAATTAAAAGAGGGACTAGTGACTATCGAACAGCCGTACAGATCGATCGACTGAGGTTAAGCTGCGTTTGCCGCGGTCTGCGGATGGATGACCATCATTTCATACAAAGACCTCTCCGTGCCTCGGAGAACACGTTAAGCCGTCGGTCCCGGTTGTCAAATTAAGATCTATGACAGCCGTTACGTGTAGTCAGAGGCCTGAAAGTCTGACAACCAGACATACCGTGTCGATATATCGTGTTACCGAGTCCCTGGGTAGTGGAGGTCAGATAGGCAGTCGCTCCATGTAAAATACTGATATTAAGCTGCATCCGGTTTGACTGGAAACCGACCCCAATGGAATTGGGAAAAGGCTAGACAGATTTGATCACTCTGTTATAATGATTTTATCTAAATTCGCCTATGTAGCAGTGATGAACCTAAAGGAAAACACAACTTAACGTAGAGGAAAAAAATCATGAAAGAAAACATGAAGAAACTAGCACATGGTATGGTGAAGCCCGTGAACCCGTATCTAAAGGGCTGGTGCCCTTTAGATAAGGGTTATATATATGTATACTTGCATTACTTTCCTATTAGAAGGGTTTTATTTTATTACAAAGCCATATATAGATACAATGACCGAGGACGCGGGATTTGAGAATCAAAGGCACAGCCTATGAAATCAAGCAGGCGCAGACCCCAGCGTTTTGAGGGTCAAAATGCACAATGTAAATAGCAGCGACTGATTTATCGATGAATTGAAAAAAGGAATGTAAAAATGTTCTTGTGTGTTCACATAAATTTTCTTCTAGGAGTAAAAAATTCTAGAATTGTATTTATCTGCTCAATAGGCATGATGACAGTGTTAAAAAAATACCACCTTTTATTAAAAACATTAAGATTAACAAGATTTTCAATAAAATAAATGTATAATATACTGCAATCACGTCTCGAATGACGTCTCGCCTCAGTCAAATGTCAACCATCGCCATACATTATGGCTTCAACTTATGTCAAATATGCTGAGGCATGACGTAAAAACGGCGCCATGACACCCCGCAGCGTTTTCGCGGTTAAATCAAATTAGATAGATTAAAATGCAATAATTTGCGTTGAAACTTGGTTTATTGCTCAAATAATGTGTTTTTCGAATATAGTAGAGGTGTGCCTACATACATTATAAAAGGAGATCTCAAAATCTGTCATCATGCCTCTTATTAGTTAAATTATAAAAAGCGTAATATGCATTCATACCAACCATAGAATATTTAAAGAAAATTTAGTAAAACTAGTCTGATGCATGCCCCATAACTGGCTAAATGCGATCGTAGATTTATTTCTTGCAAATAAACATTTCTATTGCTATGTTTCTTGCTAATAATTTATCGAATGAAGACGATAAATTATTGCCACATCACAAGGTTATGTAATCTGTGGTAATCAGTCACTGAATACGCCATCAGTGACAGTGATTATTAGACGTAATCTCAATAGTCATTCTCTTTCTAGCCATATTATATTCTGATAGTCCTTATATGCAAAACATTCCGCTTGAATCTAGTAAAGATTATTATAGTTTGATAGTACAATACAATCAGCTTTCTTCTGCCAAACATGGTGATTAAACATTTATAAATGATTCACCAAAACTATGGAAAGGGCTTAAATTAAATGGATTTTATAATAAGAAAATCGAAATGAAATAAAACCAAAATTAATGTTATTAGTACGAACTATATATTTAGTTCTATTAGACTAGATTTTAGGTCTTGTATTCGGTGAAAAGAGACCCAAAATCTAATTAACACAGAATAATGTATAAACATACGTGCACAAAAAATTACTACAACTATATTCCAGACAATGTACATAATGTAATAATAAGATAATTAACAAAGGGACTCATTAACGATACTAAAAGGTAATATTTAGTTAGTTAATATTTAGTTATCATTAATGAATTCAAATTAGAAGCTCATTTAAATCGTACTAATGTAACTAGCCAGAAATGCCCTTGATCGCACATTAGGAGAATATTTCTCAAATGCCTAGATTATCTGAGATAATGCTAGTTAAAGTCTATTTAAATCGCACTTCTGATAACTCAATCAAGCCCGCAATATTCAAAATTCAACTGAAGTTGACCGAGCACTTGTAAAATCAAGCGTCCTAACCCGCTGAATGCGCGCGGGGGTAAATATAACCAGAGTCAACAAACTGGCCACAGCTGATTGATTACAACTGTGTTGTAATTAAGGTCGCCTGTTTGTCCAGCGGACGCGGGTCGGCCAGGAATGACCCCATCCTGTATTGAGGAGCGAACGTTTATTGCGAAGTTTTGTAATGAAAAGTTAACGTTTTCGGAAGTAACGAGTTTCAGATTGTTTGTGACAGTTTTACAATACTTCTGACATATGCATTACAAGTATTTTGAATTCAAACACGCATGAAGATGTTGTTTTGTTCAAAGGACTTTTGAGTTGTTCGTAAATCTTATGAATTTACAATTTGCGAACTTGGTTCGTGTTTGAAGATTCTGTATATTATATAAATTTTACAGTATGCATATAGTTTATTTCTTTACTTTAGACCAAATTAAAATGTAGAACGTGCAATTAAGTTTGTACAAAGACGGTCCCTAGATGAGTTTTTTGTAAGCCATTATTAATAACTTTATAGAAAGGTTCAAGTCATATATTGCACGATTATAAAACGGAGAATGAAAGTAGATTGCTGGTAAACTTTTTCACTGTTTAACTATTTGCGTAACATAATCACAATTAAAAATCATTATAATAAAATAACTTTTAACCGGATTAATCGCGTGTATTATTGGTATTTGTTTTTCCTGACGTTTCGAACACTTTGCAGCGTTCGTGGTCGTAGGAGGACTCCAGCGGTTAAAAGTTATTTTATTATAATGTGTGGTGATCGCGAAAACCTAAGATATTTTACTATAATCATCTAATCATTAAAACTTTTATAAAGATCGCAACGCACAAATATTTCGAAAGAAATAAAGAACTCAAACTGTTTTTTTTTTCAAGTAGACCATATTACAGGCACTAATGAAAAGTCAAAGCTAGGTGCACGGTTCCAAGAAGTTGGTCTTATGGAGAAGAACCGGTAAGAAACTCCATAGAAAAACTGATTATTCTGGAAAATAAATATGTTTTGTAAACACTCAGTGAAGGAGCGTGGTGTAGTGATCAATGATTATTCCTTATCTGTATGAGAAGAAGCTTTTACTGATATGGCAAGAAGCCAAATGATTATGTTACCCCTGCTTGTCTTACCTCGTATAATGATTTCATCAATTCGAATTCAAATCGTCAAATATGTTTGTTAATTTTTTTTAAATGTGGTACGCACTAGATGTTTTTATATTTCATTTCCAAAGCACATTCCGTCATTAATTATTAGCATGTAAAATATTTTTTAGTTCTTATAAAAACCGATAAAAATCCTTACTAATATTATAAATCCGAAACTGTCCGAAAGCAAATAATTTTTCAGGATAAAAAGTATGTTACCAATTCGAAATTTGGTTGATATGGGTTTAGTATTTAAAGCGAAGAAGAAGTGACAAACAAACAAACGTACAAAACATTTGTTTATTTGTCACTTAGTGTCAACAAAATTGTTTAGTTTTCCCGGAAGATCTGTTAAAGGAAGGAAAATAACAGTAAATAGCAATTATATTAATTTGATACGTTACTTGTTTAATTAGCGGTTGGGTTTGATTTGAAAAGACACTACTACGCGGGTAAAACCGCGTCTGAAAGCTAGTCACATTATAAATTTTGCCTTCAATTGTTAACAATAGCAATATACCAACAATATAACAGAGCATCTAAATCAAAGTCTGGGTAACTTCCCCAATATCCTGAATGACTAACAGTTTAATTTTGATTCGTGACGCGCCCCTATCACGGGGTGTTTAACCCTGGTTCCGGTTCTGAGTAACCAATTTGCATTTTAGGGTTTTTGAATAGTATTATTATAGACAAACAAATTATGTGCTAGGTTCAATTTTTAGATATATTTTTTTCAGTCTGTTTTAGATTTTTGTGTGTGTATGAGTTTACTGTATTGGTTAAGACAATTTGTCAAAAAAAAAACAGACATAACAAGTATAGATACGAAATATACTAACGAAACAACTATTCTATTCTATTCTAACGAAATAGAAGTCTAATTTAATCCTGTGGGGTATTACGTAATTTTATATATTAATGCTAATTGCGTAAAAATCATTGTTAATAAATATAAATTAAAGGTAATTGCGTAAAAATCATTGTTAATAAATAAAAAATAATGCTAATTGCGTAAAAATCATTATTAATAATTATAAATTAATGCTAATTGCGTAAAAATCATTGAAAAGAAGTTAAAAATCTTATTCTCTCCGACTAAAATCGACGCAATGTATATCTATAGTAAATCGAAGTTGCCTAAAATTACCCCCTTCAATCACAGTTAATTTATTGCCTAGGTCAAAAGACATGTTTAACGTCTTGTCAAGAAGCTGTTGGTGGCCAGCTGGGTCAAGAGCTTGGTACAGAAAGCAAAAGGTATTCTTGAGTCGGCGAACATCGTTAGGTTTCTATTTCTGGAGTTTTAAAGACTTGGCCTTTGAAAAAATGCCTTGCTGGTATTGTATTATTTTCTCATTTCAGGCATTTTTTCATGAACTAACTAAAAACTAAGATAAAAATTTGAAAAGCATTAGCGCATGCTTAGCGAACTCTAAAATATTTTTTTATGTGGAAAAAACTGTTGTTCCGCAAAGATAAGTATCTATTTCACAAAAAATATAGAAAAAACTTAATAATGCTCTTCTGATAATGTTGTTAATTAATGAGGTGTAATTCCTTGACCTATAAGGGAAATTTAATTGCCATAAATAAGATATTCTTTATTATAGGATAAGGTTAATTTTTAAGTGTTACTGGATTATTCTGTTAATAAAGTATCTTTAAAAGGTCCTAATTTATTATGTAATTTCCTTTTGAAGGGTTCCATGTGTAATAAGGCTTCGTTTAAGCCATAATTCGAATTTGACCAACAATTTTTTTTTTCTTAGTTTTCGCTGTTCACGGAGTAATTTTCGTCTTGCTAGTACTATATTAATTACAAATAACTTACATTTCCGTTTAATTCTTAGCGTAAGTGAATGTATTTGACTTATAATATTAATCCTTTCAAAGGAAATTACCTAATAAATTAGGACCTTCTATATATGTTAATATAGTATCTTTATATCTTTTAATAAAGTATATATATATCTAGGGGCTCAATAACACCATTGGTTAAATGTAGATTTTACAACGGGGTACACCTCTGTATACCCCTTCGGGGAATACAGGCGTGATGCTACGTTATGTTGACTTAAACTAGCTTGGTTCTTAAGTACTATACAGACGAATCACTAACATATCATTTACAAAATAACATATATTTAATTTTATGTAGTTCACTGCTACCGTGTAAAAAGATAGAATTTCAAAAGAGTTTGATACACAGGATTGCGAGTCAATGACTTATGAAACGCTGTACAAAAAACATACATTGACCTAAGACACTGGATGTGGTTGTACGTACAAAAAAGTCTTAATTTAGAATTTATAAAGGTATTTCAATAGCTAATAGATGATGTTAATACCGCTAATGGCCATGTGGTTTTCGACTCACAATAACCCGGGGTCGGAACAATCAGTTAAATGGATGCCCTCTACTGCCCCATGTGATCAGGAAAACGTAATCGTGGTAACATTGGAGTCGATTCTAATGAACAGACTATACTAAATTAAAAGCTTACCTTAAGAATAAAAATTAGGACACTTCAAATTCAAATAAAGAAGATGAAACTAAAATGTCCGGACATATTAAATTGGCACGCTTTTAGGGATGGATAAAAGTATTTTTCCTTACATGACTTATATATATTAAAATAATATAAAAAAAAAGTGGCGCTAACAGGACCAATTCAATTAATATTGTTAGGCTGTCAAAAATTAAAAATGTGTACGAATGTGAATCGAAATTAGATTGTTGAGCAATCACTTTATTTGAAACAATAGAGTATTACGCCATAAGACGTGTTAAAATATGGAAGAAGAATTCGCGGTGGTGAGCAGAGGTCGAGATGGCTTAGTTGGTCAGAGCGCCTGGAGTATCTATCCGGGAGGCGCAGGTTCGAATTCTGTTCGCGACCGTATTCTTTTTCCATTTAATATTGTAACTTTAGAGTTCGCTAAGCATGCGTTAATGCTTTTTCAAAGACATATCTTGAATTATTAAGGTAATTGCATTCTTTACGACATTGTATTAACTGCAAAGTTAATCGTGTCGGTTCGGTCACTTGTAAGTACTGAATTGATTGCAATGACGTCGCCATAAGACGTGTTAAAATATGGAAGAAGAATTCGCGGTGGTGAGCAGAGGTCGAGATGGCTTAGTTGGTCAGAGCGCCTGGAGTATCTATCCGGGAGGCGCAGGTTCGAATCCTGTTCGCGACCGTATTCTTTTTCCATTTAATATT
This sequence comes from Xylocampa areola, assembly GCA_935421205.1. Classification (NCBI taxonomy): domain Eukaryota; kingdom Metazoa; phylum Arthropoda; class Insecta; order Lepidoptera; family Noctuidae; genus Xylocampa; species Xylocampa areola. The sequence goes on from OW285216.1 coordinate 2,786,501, forward strand.
GTAACTTTAGAGTTCGCTAAGCATGCGTTAATGCTTTTTCAAAGACATATCTTGAATAGAGTATTATTATTTAATTCTGTATACTAAAATCAAGTTCAGCAGTAGGCACTTATTATCCTCACTCATTCAACTGTATTTCCACAAAAAACGTGTGTGCAAACAAAGGCAATTTCAAAAGAAAATTCAAATCCTTTCACAACATCGACAGATCGCAATATTTCATTTTATCCCCCATGTAGGTAATAGGGTTTTAAATCCAATAACAACTTTTCATATTAAGACATCAATCATGTTTTTTCGAACATTCTGTTAGCGTCATGTTTTGTGACGTCATTTCATGTTTGTCATTTCTATTTGTTATACATCTGTGTACAAGTTTTTAAGTGTTTTATTGGTTTCGCTTCCTGCAAAGCTTGGTGAGAGCGATAAAAATAATATTTTCTGTAGGTAACAAATTTTAGTATCGTAATAAAAGGCAGAATTTATATAAGTACGGGTTTAGGATTTCAATTAACCGTAGAATGACATTTTAATGATATTGCTTATTTAGGACATAAGTAAGGTCGGTATCGATCAGTCCACAATAAAATGATCTACGAACAAAATGATCAGTACTCTTGATAATAATACCAATTCCAATCGAATTTTCAACGTTAAATAAACGCCATAAATCAATGTATAAAGTAAAAATAAATTTACGTACATCATAGTTAACTTATTGCTTTATTTTACTAGTTAGCTTATTAGTATCCCAATTCTTTAATAACTTTTAACTGCCTCGTTGGTTTAGTGGTTCGTAGCGCGACTGCTGAGCAGGAGGTCTCGGGTTCGATTCCCGGGTCGGGCAAAGTGTTATTGAGTTTTTCTGTTAGGAAATTCTCAGTAGCAGCCCGGAGTTTGGAAATGTGCCCGGTTGATGGCAATAGGCTCACCACCTATTACATGGGACTTAATAACAGCATTGGTGAAATGTGGGTGTACAATTGTGTACACCTCTGCCTACCCCTTCGGGGAATACAGGCGTGATGTTATGTTATGTTATGTTAATTACTTTTAATTATTTTTAAGACACTTTCATTGCAAAGTATCAACTGAGGGGTAACTCTTGAAATAAATCACAACTCCAATACTAAATAAAGCTTTATAAAAATTTGGATTGTTATAATAAATTTAGCTACATCACAGTTATTTAAATTTAAAAGCATGTTGGCTTATTATTATCCCGATTCTATAATTATTTTTATGACATTTTGCCATTTAATCGTACCAATTGACATGATTCCAATGTCAATCGAGCGGATTTATTTTCAAGAGTAACCCTACTAATTCGATTCTACTTAACCGATCAATCTCAGAAGTATTTAAGCTTTCGGAGTATTCAGTTTGTCGCTGACAGTACCAACGTCATCATTATTTCCTTTGTACATCTGTGTTAATATTTTTAACCGTTTTATTGGTTTTGTTTCCTGTAAACTCATTTGAATTCTTTAATTTATTTTTATGTCTGCGAAGCATAAAGTTTTTTTGTTAAATGAGGAAGCACTTGTCTTCGTTTTATTTTTAATTCGAGAGCTCTTCAACAGAATTGGATGGGAGATTTAATTACGTATTGGTATTATGGTGTAATGAAAAAACGTATGTCCTCTGGGGATGTGGGGTTAATTAAGTGGAAGTTGTCATGGATGACTTATTTCTTACTCATAAGTATTAAATGTGCGGTTAAGATGATTAAAGATGGGGTATAGAGCCGCTTTTTGTTTGTCTTTGTAAAATAATTAAAACTGTTAATCAATACACCTACAGGAAAAAAAACATCAATAATCATATTTTTACATGAACGAAATTGCGGGCGTCCTCAAAAAAGGACAGGTCGAAAGCAATCTTAACCGACGAGCATAAAGAGGTTAATGCACATAGATGAAGCGAAAGACGCGTTTCAGATTCGTAGCAGATGAAAATCCACAGTCTGTGAGTCTTAAAGAGACACAGGCCTGATTGTATGTATGAAGACATCTTTAAACACACGACTATACTTTCTAAAAGTTTACTGTACAGTCATAATAACAACATTTTAAAAGTCTGTAAATATGTTCAGACACTATCAAACGTATTCTGATATCGGTTTCAAATAAAATAAATACTAAAAAAATACATCTCTCTACCTCCTCTTCGAATGATCAACACGAACAAGTCAAACCTAATTACATACAGGACATGTTATAATGTGACATCCGGCGCAGGCGTCATTTATTTGACGTGTAATATGCCACAATTTGGCGCTGTTTATGTTGATATCGTATACCGCCATCTTTCTCGGATTGCGGTATGGTGCAGGGTGTAGGCGGTAGCGTGTAATGATAATATTAAAAAAAAAATATGCAAGACACATACATACAAATGTTACTTGTAACTTTTAACCGGATTGATCCCGTTTATTATTGTTTGCGAGGGGCTCGTGGCTAGGTAATAGCCGCACAGTTCGATTGGTTGAGGTTAAGCTGCACTTGCCGCGGTCGGTCTGTGGATGGGTGGCCATCATTTCATACCGAGACCCCTCCGTGCCTCGGAGAGCACGTTAAGCCGTCGGTCCCGGTTGTCAAATTCAGATCTATAACAGCCGTTACGGGTAGTCAGAGGCCTGAAAGTCTGACAACCAGTCATACCACGAGATATCGTGTTACCCAGTATTATCTGGGTTGTGGAGGTCAGATAGGCAGTCGCTCCATGTAAAATACTGGTATTAAGCTGCAGCCGGTTTGACTGGAAGCCGACCCCAATGCAATTGGGAAAAGGCTAGGCAGATTGGATTATTTTTTGTTTTGCACCGTTTGTTTTCATCGACCACGAACGCTGCAAAGTGTTCGAAACGTCAGGAAAAACAAATATCAAGTCCTAACTAAGTAACCTTTGTCGTTCGAATCCAAAGCTTTACAACCACTGACTTTTCGAAGTCATTGATATGAAGATATTGATATCAATTCAATAGATTCGAACAAGACAAGGTAGCTCAGTTGGTACTGTGAGGTCACGGAATGTCAAGGGTCGCGGGTTCAAGCCCCGTTCTTGTCTATTATTTTTTCAATGTTCCCTTGAAAAATAGTAATTAAAATAGGCATTACATGGCCTCAACATGTATAAAAAATTTATATAATTATAAAGGATAGGAATGTTGTCCGGCGCTTTACAACTGCAAAGTGGTAACGCTGAGGTTAGTAGATCTGTAAATGATTGCTAAATAAATATCGCCAGGCGTCTCCTTAAGACGAATACGAGGAGGATTGAATATTCAATAGATTTGAACACGACAAGGTAGCTCAGTTGGTAGAGTGAGGACACGGAATGCCGGGTTCAAGCCTCGCTCTTACTTATTATTTTTCAATGTTTCCTTGAAAAATTGTAATTAACATAGGCATTACATGGCCTCAACATGTATAAAAAAATATCATTATATATGTTTTTGTTTCGTTAACGTCACAATATGACGGAAGATTGTGTCTGCTCTAATCGTGATCGCATAGACAATTTATATTTGGATTCTAGTAATAAAACTGAACCACTTTACCTAAGACATGAGGGCCATCAGGCGTATTAAATGTTTGATTTCCCATACCTATTTGATTCCACCTGTATAAAATATCTTACAATTAATTAAAGATCAATCTTTGAAAAGCATTAACGTATGCTTAGCGGACTCAAAATTTATCATATTTAATGGAGAAAGAATACGGTCGTGAGCAGGATTCGAACCTGCGCCTCCCTCGGAGTATTTATCCGGGACTTATATCTGTAGTCTATATATATCTATATATATATAATAACAACTGAACAGATTTGGATGAAATTGGGCACACAGATAGTTTATAACCTGTGTTAATACACGGGACACTTTTTATACAGGGTGGACCCAATTCTGAAGTCTAAGCAGACGCTGTTGCGGGCTTCTATCTAGTCATACTATAACTGTAATACTGAATACTGCACCCCTCTATATAATCCCTTAATTGCTTCTTATAACTCCGCAGGGAGGGCCAGGAGGTCCATTTGTAGCTAAACCAGACAGCTAATTGCTAATCCAGCGCTTAAGACAGAGTGAATTTGTACAAAGCTACAAATAGTAATAACTACCATTTGGAACTTTGTGTGTCTCGAAATTGATAATGATCTTAGTCAAATAACATAAAGTAGCATCACGCCTGTATTCCCCGAAGGGGTAGGCAGAGGTGTAGACAATTGTACACCCACATTTCACCAATGCTGTTATTAAGTCCCATGTGGTGAGATTATTGCAATAAACCGGGCACAATTCGAAACTCAGGGCTGCTACTGAGAATTTCCTAACAGAAAAACGCAATAACGCTTTGCCCGACCCGGGAATCGAACCCGAGACCTCCTGTCCAGCAGTCGCACTTGGGACCACTAGACCAAGACAACGAGGCAGTCAAATAATATTATTATAAGTGCTTTAGCGTATTCATCTATAATGCGTCGCGTTTTGATGACTCTGCGTTCAATAGCAGTAGCTAAATCACTGTTTCAGTGATTGATTCGATACTCCATCACGTTTTTACGACTCTTTGCGTTCAACGCAGTAATCAGACCGCACGTATCACTGATTACTCCGATGCTGCATCGCGTTTTGACGACCCTCTTCGTTCGGTCGCGGTAGCTGGACCGCGTGTTTCAGTGATTTTTTTAATGATGCATCGCGTTTTGTGGACTCTTTGCGTTCGGTCGAAGTAGTCAGACCGCGCTTTGCAGTGATTGATACGATTCTGCATAATTTTTTACGACTCTGCGTTCGTAGATAGCTAGTTTCTCTCGCAGTTCGTCTCAAACGGCAAGACTTTTGAGTTAATGGCGTTTAGCTGCTGTATTGAGCTTCCTCGGCTGAATTTCTGATCACCAATGCGAAAAGTAGCATATCTTTAATGGCCCTTAGGAGGCGGAAGAAATTTTTGGTTCATAAATCACTACATAGTATAAAACAAATTCGCTTCCGTCTATGTATGCTTAGATCTTTAAAACTACGCGACGGATTTTGATGCGGTAGAGGTAGGAGGTAGAGATAGAGTGATTCAAGAGGAAGGTCTAGTATATAGTTTGTCTTTGTATACATTGGCTAAAATATAATATTATTTGTTGAAGGTGTCGGAAATAAATTACCGTCTGGGAGCTTTCAATGATAACGCTGCCTAAACCCTTTGAGATATAACAAAATGATGTATGGTGGAATTGTGTATCTTATATAGGTCTACAGAAAATGATGGCATATGTCTATCTCTTAAGGATAATATACTATATCCATTTTAATACTTAAAGAAATGGGCAATTATAAAGCGGTAATTGGAAAGCGGGAACGGGATCAAAATTTCATGATTACTTTTGGTCGCGATAACCGACATCCACGCGGGCGAAGCCGCGGGCATCAGCTAGTAGCAAATAAGACAATAATAGTAGTCTTTAAGTACGTTCCGGAAAATGGATTGAGGATCATCCTACATTATTATTACATATTATGCAAAATTAGAAACCAAAAATATGTCCTTTTGGTAGGTAATTCTTGACACCTTGACACCTTAACTGATGAACTGATTACAATGAAATTTGTTATGAAATATAAAAACGCCCCGGAGAGGAACATGAGATTATTCTAAGCTTTCAGGTAACTTTGAGTTTGTGTTCATTAAATTCTTGTGGTGTAAGATAGTTGCCTCATAATAATTTCCTAGTAGTTTTAACTTTTAAACTTTCCTGAGAAGACTTCCATACTTAAACTTTTAACATAATCTGTTATTATATTGAATGGAAAAAGAATACGGTCGCGCACAGGATTCGAACCCGCGTCTCCCGGATAAATACTCCAGGCGCTATGACCACTGAGCCATCTCAACCTCTGCTCACCACCGCGAATTCTACTTCCATATTATACGTCATTGCTATCAAGTCAGTCCCTATACAGGTGACCAAACCGACACGACTAACTTTGCAGTTAACACAATGCAATTATCTTAAAAGATTTATCTTGAATTGTTAAGGCAGACGTCGAGATGGCTCAGTGGTCACAGCGCCTGGAGTATTTATCCGGGAGGCGCAGGTTCGAATCCTGTTCGCGACCGTATTCTTTTTCCATTTAATATATTTAATGTTTACACAAAAATATAATGCCCCGGAAGCAAGATTCAAAACCATTACCTACTACCCGACTAATTAGCCGTAAATAATGTCTTACATTTTCGTGGATATCTTAAAAAAGAAACCGCTAGCCGGCTACCCGAAATAAAAAAAAAGGATCGAAAAGATATCTTAATTGAATAGGAAGTAGGGTATTCCGGGAAAAATATTCCCGACAAAAATTAATTAGAAAGGATGGGAAGGAAAAGTGCGGGTATAAAAAAATGTTACCAGGACTGTATTAATATAGAATTTGGTGATAATCAAGTAAAATTGGAAATTTCTAGCGATTTCTTTTTATATTACCTACTTACGAGTAGGTACCTAAATATTTTGGCATGGTAAGTAAGATTAGATTATTAATTAAATATAAATAAATAAATAAATATTCCACAACTATCACACAACGCCGTCTAGTCTCAAGCTAAGCAGAGCTTGTGTTATGAGTACTAGACAACTGATAAACATACTTATATATTTCTAAATGCATACATATTATAGATATATTACACCCAGACACAGAACAAATGATCGTGCTCATCACACAAACATTTGTCCTGGGTGGGAATCGAACCCACGACCTCCGGCCTAGCAGTCAGGGCTACTAACCACTAGACCAACAGGACAGTCAATTAAATCTATTTAAGGACTGCCTCGTTGCTCTAGTTGTCAAAAGCGCGGCTGCATAGTCTGAAATTCTAGGTTCGATTCCCGGGTTGAGCAGAGTTATTAGTTTTTCTGTCAAAATATTCTGAGTAATAGTCTGGACTTCGGAATTGTTCCCGGTTAATGGCAATAGGTCCACCACCTATGATTACTTGGGATTTAATAACAGCATCGGTGAAATGTGGGTGTGCAACAGTACTCCTCTGCCTATCTTTACTGGGACACAGGCGTGATGCTATGCTTTTTATAAGAAAGAGTAAGTAGAAAGGAAGAGCTCAAAAAAACGATATATATAATATTATTATAATATATAATATTGCCCAACAGGTTAAGTACCTGCACCTTGAAGCAAATCGTAACCAAATAACACTGCTCTTTTGTAGTGTTGTTTTCCTAACGGTGAACAAATCGCCAGAGCGTTGGGTTGGGAGTGGGGGGGGGGGGCGTTGTTTGTGCGATATAACAGGATCAATCACCCCCGAGCTTAGAGGATCAGACGGTAGACGCCTTGACTAAATATCGAACATATTTTAAGATAAATCTTTGAAAAGCATTAACGCATGCTTAGCGAACTCTAAAGTTACAATATTAAATGGAAAAAGAATACGGTCGCGAACAGGATTACAGCGCCTCCCGGATAAATACTCCAGGCGCTCTGACCACTAAGCCATCTCGACCTTTGCTCACCACCGCGAATTCTTCTTCCATATTTTAACACGTCTTATGGCGACGTTATTGCAATCAATTCTGTACCTATACATCGAACATATTTGCTCACCTCTTTTGGCGGGGGGTGAGGTAACACACACGCACAAAAGAATTTGCACTAAACCAATAATAGCTCTTGTCATTACATTAACAGCATTAACACAATGAATGCAAATAAATACAATATCTAGCTACTTCCACAATATTGAAGGTAGTCATGCATTATCTGTGCACCAAATATATGCACATACACAAGCGGTGAAAATTGCGACTACCACCAACTACTCTACAAGTGTTTCGTCCCCCCCCCCATGGCGGCATCATCAGGAGCTGTTAGATCTACGGGCGGGCGGGCGTGCATAGATAATGCGTGACTATCCTCAATATTGTGGAAGTAGCTCGATATTGTATTTATTTGCATCCATTGTAATGGACTTCCGCCAAGTAACGCTTGAATCTATTCAGTATTAACACACATAAAATTGTGTAACCCACACTGTATGTTTCAAATCGTGTATACAGAAAAAGGTTTAAGGTTTGATTGGGAATCATATGCCAGTGGCAAGAGGGGTATGCCCGCTTAACCTACTCCATTACTAATTCCTTGAAGACAGTGAGTGATAGCTCTAGTGTTGCGTCCAAAGGCTTCGGTAGCCTCTTACCATCAAGCGGACCGCTTGCTAGTTGGCCACCTCAGTTAATCTATCTGCCTAGCCTTTCCCAATCACGTTAGGGTCGGCTGCCAGTCTAACCGGATGCAGTTTTATATACAGTATTTTATTTGGAGCAACTGCCTATCTAATCTTCACAGCGCAGTTATTGGGTAGCACGATATCTCGTGGTATGACTGGTTGTCCAACTTTCAGGCCTATGACTACTTGTGACGGCTGTCTTAGTCTAGTGTATTTGACAATCGGGAAAGACAGATTAACGTGCTCTCCGAGGCACCGAGAGGTCTAGATAAGAAATTATGGTCAACCATCCATAAACCGTGATGTGTCACATTTGATAAGAGCCGATTTTATACAAAGAGGAAATCGATCAGCTACGTGACAAAAATCGAGTTTGATATAATACGAACAATCGTTGTAGGCGTTCTACTGAACACCTACGTAAGCGTAGGTGTTCAGTAGAACGCCTCCGTCCCTAACCTTTGCGAAATAACAAGTGAAAGATAAGGTTAAAACTTATGATAATAGTCGCCTTTAGGTAATATTCACGTTATGCAAATTAATACAATATCTAGCTATTTCCACAATATTGCTGAGCGACTCGGTGGTGGACACTGCACGGTCTAACAATATATATGCACACAGGTAAGCCCCCCCCCATGGAGCATCATCTGCAACTGCATGATGATGATGCTCCATGGGGGGGAGACATACGTGTGTGCATATATATTTGCACAGGTAATTGCATGACTACCCTCAATATTGCAGAAGTAGCTGGAAATTGTATTGATACTGAATTGTGGCAGTATTTAGCAAAATGCTCACATGCGACTTTATAAACAGAGGAAAAGGTTACAATACCCAATAACAATTTATTTAAAAGCAGGCTTTTTGTCCTGTTGAAGGATTTCCTTTGTGACAAAAAGGAATTTAAGAATAAAGAGCCTTTGTAGGCTAATACAATAGTAAATCCATTGTCAGTGAAAAATTACACAATACCTTGAATACGACCGGCGTTGTCAATAAAGATAATCGTTAAAATCGCTTCATCATTAAGGGCTGAACTCGTGAATCCCGTCAGTAGAGGCTGGTCATCCCTTAGCTCATTATAATCATTCCCAGCCATTAGCCATTTATTTGAGGTCGGTACAGGATGTCTTCTTACATACATCTCCGTCAGCCTACTCTACAACGTTTCACACAACCCATCTATCGTTCCCTTCTTCCTCTACTCTTATAGCCATCCACATTCATGCCCAAAACTTTCCTCGTCATACGATCTTCTCCGCATCATCATATCCATATGACCAATGATTTCCACATAAGTTCTCAGTCACTGGCGCCACTTTCAGACTTCCTTTAACATACTCATTTCTAATTCTATCCATCTGCGTCACACCACACATCCCTTTTAACATCCTCCTTTCAGTTGCATGCCGTTGTCTTTCTTTCATCCCTTTTGTCGGCCAACATTCCGAATCATACCAGACAGCACGTCTGCTAGAGGGGGAGGACTGATTGTCTAATAGAACCCCTTAAGTTTAAGGGGAATTCAGGGGTTACACATAGTTGACCTATGACCTGCCGCCATTTCATTCACCCTGTGTTAATGCTTTGCTTTATAGTCCGGTCTATTTTGCCATCGATTTTCACAAGTTAATCGAGACCTGCAGCAAGTAGCTGTTGAAAATTCAAAAGTTCTCTTTCACATAGATGCGACGCACGACATAACGCATTGCGACTTTGCGGTATCTTCAATACAAAGTCGCATGCGACTTCCCGCATTAATACCTGAACAGATTTCATTTCTAAAGGTCTATGTATATAGATACCACGATGCAAATGGTACATTCACGTTAGAGGTACCCAATTAGTACGGTTTGTTGGTACGTTGAAATGGAATGGCATTTTGTCTTTTGTTTTTTCGTTCGACGGTTTTATTAACAGAATAACAGAGGGGTTACTCTTGAAACTAATACCAATTCCAATCCAAATCCAATATTAAATAGACGCCATAAAAAAACGACTAATTTTAAAATAAATTTATCTAGTTTTGTATAATAACTGTCGTGAGACATATTCATATCAATTATTGTTCACCAGTTACTACGTACGTGCATTTTTCGGGAATTGCCCGACTAGTTTCGAACTCGAACGGAGCCCTTAGTCATGAGCTGAGCCCGCGATCTAGTCGGGCAATTCCCGAAAAATGCACGCGAGTAGTAACCGGTGAACATTTTAACATTTACCTACATTGCAGTTGCCTCAACTTTAAAGCATGTTGTCTTAATTTTATCCCTAATCTATAATAATATTTTAGACATTTTGGCATTTAAAAGTACGAACTGACATATTTCCAATGTCAATCGAGTGAAATTATTTTCAAGAGTAAGCCCACAGGTCTTCTTTCAATCGTATGGTTAACGAACAACGTAGTGTCAGAGTTTAAGCCGTAGGCCTCCGACATAGCTTTACACACCATCGGAAACGTCTCTAAAGTATGCTGGTTTTGTCACGATCCCTTTTTCGCCGTTTTGAGCAAGTCATAATTCATTTATTATAAGTACGATGTCAGTTGGTGCCCCGAGTTCGAACGTGCGTCGAGACTTGCAAGTCCAACGGTAATACTACTAGGCTAACACTGTTTTAATCTACCGCTATCATAATAAACACCAAAGCCCAAAGTCCCAAGCGCGACTGCTGAGCATGAGGTCTCGGGTTCGATTCCCAGGTCGGGCGAAGTGTTTTTCTGTTAGAAAATTCTCAGTAGTAGCCCGGAGTTTGGAATTGTGCCCCATAGATGGCAATAGGCTCACCACCTATTGACATGAGACTTAATAACAGCATTAGTGAAATGTGGGTGTACGACTGTGTACATCTCTGCCTACCCCTTCGGGGAATACAGGTGCGATGTTATGTTATGTTACTGCTGTCACTATGATTTATTGTTCATTGAGAACATATTTCTAACTAGTAAGATCATAACTGCACTGCGTTACTGCGGCTTAGCTCTTCTAGTAGAGTGACAGGACTTAGAAATTTCATTTAAAAAGTTCCTAAACTATTGCGTGAGTCGCACCACGATTTCCTACTGAATTTGTGACTTAACGTCCTTCGCACTCGTAGCGTCAGGTCGCACCCTTATGTAGTATTTAAGTATCTAAATATACCTTTCAATATTTTCGTACAAAATCTCTTGCCTGTCAAGAAATCATATGTACGAGAAAATTTCGGATAACAAGCGAAAAGCTGCCTAACTGGCAAAAATAATGATACATTCGCTTTTATCCTGTAAGGAATATATTGGTAAGGAATAAATTGTATTGTATATAATAATAAGTAAGAATATTCTAGAATTTAGAACTGTTTTTTTTTAATGTGAATTATCGCATAAAAAAAACATCTTAACGGTCTGTCCTTTGGGGTGTCCATGGGTGGCAGTAATCACTTACCATCAAGCGATCTGTGTGTACGGTTGCCAGCCATCCCATAAAAAAAAACCTGTGTAACGCCTGTATAGGCACATCCCTGGGGAGACTGTAAAGGGGTTCTCCCCTGGACCTCACTGCGAAGACCTATTTACTGAAGTGCAGTAACGTAAAAAGTTGGAAATGAACGCTTGTCGAGCATCACCGTACCATATTTTAAATTAGAATAAAACTGAACCTATAGATATTACATAGGTACGACTTCTTTAAGAAGAAAAGAGAGGTAAAGGAAGAGCTTGACAAAGCTTTATTCAAGTGCAGGAGAAAGTAGGAGTAGTAGATCATGTCAAAATGATAGCAAATGATGTAGAACAGTGGCGACTGTTCTACGGACTCTCCCTCAGCTCTCAATTAAAGGACAAATATTACAAGATATTTAGGGTTGGTCTTACTCTCATAAAAATCCTCTTAATCCCATGTTCTAAAGCTCCTCGACAGTACCTGAAAATAAGAAATTATTGTTATTAGACATTTTTTTTCCTTAGCGAGCCGGGAGTGTCTTCTGATGACACGGGTCTAAGCAAACTGTACAAACCTTTAATATATTATATATTAAAGTCATAATAATATATATCAGAATAAAACTGTTGTAGATAAATCTTTGAATTATCTTTGAATATATTATAATATTATGTATGCTTAGCGAACTCTAAGTCTATATTTTTGTTTGTGGGAAAAGATACGGCGCTAGCAGGATTCGAACCTGCAGCTCCCGGATAAATACTCCAGGCCCTCTGACCGCAAACCCATCTGGACCTCTGCTCACTACCGCGTATTCTTCTTTCACATTTTACTACGACTTTTGGTGACGTCATTGCGATCTATTCAGTCCCTTTACAGTAAACTGAAGCAACACGACTAACTTTGAGTTAGTCGGAGCGCCTGGAGTTCGAATCCTGCTCGCGACCGTATTCTTTATCCACAAACAAATATAACTTTCAACTAGATATGTTTGTTCATGCATACAATCATGCCTTTCGGGTAGGCAGAGACTATCGATTTCCACTTGTTACGATTCTGCCACACCTCTTCCGCTTCAGCTATGATCAATACCGTCTACATCCATGTTCGGCGGCTTAGGCAGTTTTTTTTTTTACAAAACTTTGCCCCCTACTAGGAATTTCTTTCTGTATCGTGGGTGCTTTTACAGACATAATCTCACAAGCAAACACACACCTAGACCCGGAGCAATTATCTATAGATCGTACAAATATTTGGTCCGTGCAGGAATCGAACCTGCGACAGGCAGCGCAGCAGTCAGTCTCTCGACCACTGCGCCAACCGCGCTGTCAATATATGCAGGATGTGTTAATATCATGTCATGACATATTGATACCATTCTGCATGTATTCAGAATCACTGCTTTATTATTATTATAATATAATATTATGCATCGTCCAGCACAAGAATCTTCTCCTAAATGGTACTTTAAGGTCGGCTTCCACTCAAATCGGAAGCAGCTTACCAGTATTTTACATGGAGTGACTGCTTATTTGACTTTTGAAACGATATCTCGTGGTATGACTGGTTGTCAGACTTCAGGTATCTGACGGTTGCTTTCCGAGACAAGGAAAGATTTTTGATATGAAATACAGACCCATCTTAATCAACCATCCACAGAGCTACTGTGGCAAGTGTAAAGCGCATTAATAGCAAACTCTTAAGATCTACTGACTGATTTCCTCGTTGGTCTAGTGGTCCCAAGCGCGACTGCTAAGCACGAAGTTCCGGGTTCAATTCTCGGGTCGGGCAAAGTGTTATTGCGCTGTTAGGAAATTGACAATAACGAGTTTGAAATTGTACCCCGTAGATGGCAAGAGGCTCATCACCTATTACTTGAGACTTAATAATAGCATTGATGAAATGTAGGTGTACAACGCTGAACATCTCTACCTACCCCTTCGGGAAATAAAGGCGTGATGTTATGTTATGTTCTAAAAATGTAATTTTTGTGAAATTTAAAATATTTATCTTTTGATAAATATACGTGGCTATTACTTAGCCACGAGCCCCCTCCACGAATGTATTCGTAAACAGTCCAACACAATTAAAACAATTTTTACAACCTCATACACTCCGGAATAACAACAAAATTCTCGATAAGACCCAAGCACGCATAAATAAAGATAGAAAAGGGAAAAACAGAGATATGCATATGAGGGTGAATACAAATCAGTTGGGGAACAACGCACGGCCTCCAATCTGTTGGGGGCTGAGAGTAAGCCCCCACATTGTTTGAGGTAGCTCAGACGTTATGGAATCCCTTTTGAGTTCCCGGTTCTGGCCTCGAACCTGACACGGACTTTCTAACCTTCTAAAACTAAGCTATATTGCTCTCTCAACTATCAATCATTTGGTGTATCAATGAGATTCGTAATAATATTTGTTTTAAAAGAGTAACCATGGAGTTTCTTGACGGTTCTCCTGAAGAAACGGCATATTTTGAGAGGTACAACCATATTTTAGTGTCGGAATAGACCGGAAAAACGTTTGCCTAAACGTTGAGTTAGGTGCGAAACTATCAATAATAGAAAATTCGACCATTCGGTACACACTGTGAACATGTTCAATGTAAAACTATCGGAGTAAAAATTTTATATTATTATTAGATATATAAAAATGCATCGCCGAAATGTTTGTACGCGCATAACTTCCGAATGACTGCAGCAAAATGAATAATTCTTTTTTTTTGTGTTCATTATTGTCAGGACAAGGTAAGTATAACAGAAAAAAAAATGCGATACCAAGTTCGCTGGGTCAGCAAGTTCAATATAATTTATGCGTATTAATATGGTTGGGCGTTTTGGGGTGCTGTCTAAAGCATTGCCGCCTGTTAATAAACTTTTTATATTTTATTAACGCAGGGTTTCGCGATTACTACTATATAATAAATCAACTTTGAATTTAAACTTTCCAACTGCCTCGTTGGTTTAGTGGTCCGTAGCGCGACTGCTGAGCAGGAGGTCTCGGGTTCGATTCCCGGGTCGGGCAGTGTTATTGAGTTTTTCTGTTAGGAAATTCTCAGTAGCAGCCCGGAGTTTGGAAATGTGCCCGGTTAATGGCAATAGGCTCACCACCTATTACATGGGACTTAATAACAGCAAATTCTGAAATTCAACGTTACATACCATCATAGCACCATCAAACGGGCACAATTCCAAACTACAGGCTGTTACTGAGAATTTCTTAATAGAAAAACTCAATAACACTTTGCCCGAGCCGTGAATCGAACACGATACCTCCTGCTCAGCAGTCGTACTTGGAACTACTAGACCAATGAGGCAGTCAGTTATGAAAATGAAATTTAAATATTTTTTCACAAAAACAAAGCACGCCTGTGTTTTGCGAAGGGGTACGTAGAGTTGTACCTGTACACAAGTATACACCCACATTTCACCGATGCACATCAGACAAGTTGTGCCATGTAGACGGCAATACAATCAACACCAATAGATAATACTAAATACCATAACATAGCATTACGCCTGTATCCCTCGAAGGGGTGCCTCAGAAGCGTACACGATTGTACACCCAAATTTCACCAATGTTGTTAATAAATGGTGAGCCTATTGCCATCCACCAGGCTCAATTCCAAACTCCGAGCTGCTACTAAGATAACACTTTGCCTGACCTGGGAATCGATCCGAGGCTTCATCAGCAGCTTTAGAACAACTGGACGAACGACACAGTTTACAATAACACCGGACATCAGTAAAATCGTTGAACCCACACATTGACGGCACAGGACGCCAATCTCAGAGCGACTGCATTCAATCCGAAAAAATACGGACAATTTTGTCGAAATACGATGTAAGGAGTACATTCTGTGCTGTCCGTACACTTGTTCACCGTCCGACGGACGTTCAAGCTGTCAGGATAGATATCCGGCCGAGTATTTCGGTACCGGGCCGTTCACGAATTCGGAATGGGTGGTGCAGTTCAGTGCAATCTGTGTTAAGGTATAGATACACGTTTGAGCAAGGTAGTGACGAATCTACTCCATATTTCAAGGACTAACGTTACCCGACAATAGGGATTTCTGGTGTATAATTGGTGCGTATAAATACAGATGACTGTCCTGTTGGTCTAGTGGTTAGTAGCCCTGACTGCTAGGCCGGAGGTCGTGGGTTCGATTCCCACTCAGGACAAATGTTTGTGTGATGAGCACGATCATTTGTTCTGTGTCTGGGTGTAATTTATTTATAATATGTATGCATTTAGAAATATATAAGTATGTTTATCAGATGTCTAGTACTCATAACACAAGCTCTGCTTAGCTTGAGACTAGACGGCGTTGTGTGATAGTTGTGGAATATTTATTTATTTATTTATATTTATTTATTTATAAAAAAAAAAGATAAATCTTTGAAAAGCATTAACGCATGCTTAGCGAACCTTAATGTTATAATTTTTTGTGGAAAAAGAATATATCGCAAGCAGGATTCAAACCTGCGCCTACCGGATTTATTATTATGTATTTATCTGGGAGGCGCAGGTTCGAATACTGCTCGCGACCGTATTCATTTTCCACAAAAATTTACTGTAGATAATACAACAATTTGTGAGTTATGGATTTATAGTGGCAAAAGTGATTTCTAAGCTTAATTGTTCCAAGTCTAAGTGATGACTGCTTTGTTGGTCTAGTGGACCCGACCGCGACTGCTGAGCATGAGATGCTAGGTTCGATTCCCAGGCCGGGCAAAATGTAATTCGTTTTTATAAAATTTTCAGTACCTGCGCGGAGTTCCGAATTGTGCCCAGTTGATGGCAATAGGATCACCACGTGGGACTTAATAACAGCATTGGTAAAATGTGGGTATACTATTATTTACACCTCTGCCTACCTCCTCAGGGTGCAGGTGTGATGCTACTTTATGCTATGTTGTTATGTAATTGCCGATATGAATACGTCTATAATAAATTCAGAAGACATTTAATTGTGTGGGTCGAGCATTGACATATATATTACTAGCGTAAGGACCCGGCCGACCGCGAAACTAAATGGCACCAACGCGTTGGCCCTAAAATGACATTTTAGGGCCAACGCAACTCAGTCGACAGTGGACCGCTCGCAGGAGAGAACGAGTATTTGTTTGTCATAAATATGCCTAGTTGCGTGGTAAAAGGCTGCAAAAATTACGATACAAAGATTAAAAAGGAACATGGGATATCGTATCATCGATAAATAACCCTAGATTACTTCTGTTCCTATTACATTATTAAATTATCACATTTTAAAGGTATAATTATTTTACTACCGAAGTCCGTAATGGCGGCCATTGTGTGGCCGGCCGCGCGCGAAGTAACGTTGAAAGAACGTAATTTTTTATTTTTTTTATTTTTGTCTTAAGAACTTAGTGTTAGTCATTTTAGTAAGTACCTAATATGTTAATACTTAATTATTATAACAATATTGTTTACAATTTCAAATAAAGCTGATTGATATTAATTTGTTTTACATACGTTTTTTTGTGACATGTATTATTATCGCAATAAATTATAGTTTAAGAAACTAATATAATCTAGCGACACCTCAAGCTATCATTCATCAACCCGTTTAGGCAACAGAGCGTGCCAAAGAAATATACATCCATACACCCGAAAAAATTATAACCCTCCTAAAGGGTAAAAACTCAGTTCAGTTTATGACTGATGTGTGTATAAAAATATTGACCATTATTAAATTGTGATAAAAAATTCATGTACGCACGTACAAGGTTTAGTCATCGACCTATGAAACCTACGGCTCACGTAGTTTGCATGAGTTATGACAGATGGCGCTACTTTTGCTTGTATGAAGAAGTTTTCTGTAAAATGTTTAGATGGGCGTATCCTTTCCTTTGAAATCATTGGGGTCGAGGCGTTACTTTGCGTCAGTCCATTACAATGGATGCAAATAAATACAATATCTACTAGCTACTTCCGCAATATTTAGGGTAGTCATGCAGTGTTAGACCTTCCAGTGTACTGCATGCTCCTGATGATCCCCGTGAGAGGGGCGAAACACGTGTAGAGTACTTCAAGATAAATCTTTGAAAAGCATTAACGCATGCTTAGCGAACTCTAAAGTTACAATATTAAAGGTAATTGCATTCTTTACGACATTGTATTAACTGTAAAGTTAGTCGTGTCGGTTCGGTCACCTGTATAAGTACTGAATTGATTGCAATGACGTCGCCATAAGACGTGTTAAAATATGGAAGAAGAATTTGCGGTGGTGAGCAGAGGTCGAGATGGCTTAGTGGTCAGAGGCGCAGGTTCGAATCCTGTTCGCGACCGTATTCTTTTTCCATTTAATATTGTAACGTGTAGAGTAGTTGGCGGTAGTTGCAATTTTCACCGCTTGCGTATGTGTATATATTTGTGTGTAGTGCACAGGTATTTGCATGACTACCCTCAATATTGTGGAAGTAGCTAGATATTGTATTTATTTGCATCCGTCGCAGGGAAGAATGGTATAAAAGGCAGAGAACTTATGGCAAATAAAGAGTTGTTCTTCTATTCATAATTTTTAAGTTTCAAACACATTGTTTAAGTGACTAAAATGAATTAATTACTAATAAACAAAGTGAAACATTTGATTGATACAGAACAAACAAACACGGGTTAACGTGTAATTAATCAAGTGAACGCATCAGTGCTTGTTTAAGCGATATTTAGAAGAAAGTATGTAGAACGATGTATTAATTAACACATGTGGCTAAGTGAGCAGGACAAAGGTAAATAAATCTTCATGAGTATAAGCAGAGTGTGAGATCCGTAGGTTCGATTCTCTGAATCAGGGTACTGGGTTTTTGTTAGGAAATTCTCAGTAGCCACCTATACACCATTTGAAATAAGATTAGACATTTAAAGAAGAGGGGCTCGTGGCTAAGTAACAGCGATCGATCGATCGAGGTTAAGCTGTGCTTGCTGCAGTCGGTCTGTGGATGGGTGAACATAATTTCATACCGAGACCCCTCCGTGCCTCGGAGAGCACGTTAAGCCGTCGGTCCCGGTTATCAAATTAAGATCTATGACAGCCGTTACGTGTAGTCAGAAGCCTGAAAGTCTGACAACCAGTCATAACACGAGATATCGTGTTACCCAGTTGTGGAGGTCAGATAGGCAGTCGCTCCATGTGAAATACTGGTATTAAGCTGCATTCGGTTTGACTGGAAGCCGACCCCAATGTAATTGGGAAAAGGCTAGACAAAGATTTAAATAAACCGTTTATACAGTGCGTTCAACTGATTTTGGCTTCTATTGCGTTGGTGGCATGACAAATGGCAGCTGCAGTAAACAGTTGGTATTGAAAACACTTTATTGCTTTTAATGCCATCCTTATGCCTACGGAATAGAAATCAAGATCGGTTGAACGAACAGTAAAAAGGTTTGTTTAAATGTCTAACCTTATTTCTAACTGCTTGATAGGTCTAGTGGTCCCAAGCGCGATTGCTGAGCATCAGGTCTCGGGTTTGATTCTCGGGTCGGGCAAAGTGTTATTGAGTTTTTCTGTTAGAAAATTCTTAGTACCAGCCCGGAGTTTGGAATTGTGCCCGGTAGATGGCAATAGGCTCACCACCTATTACATGGGACTTAATAACAGTATTGGTGAAATGTAGGTGTACAACTGTGTACGTCTCTGCCTACCCCTTCGGGGAATACAGGCGTGATGCTATATAATCTAATTTCAAATGGGGTATAGTATGGAATTATTGTGATTGGTAAGGCTGTAGGGAGGTGGCAAGCTAGCTATGGTATGGCAGCAACAGGTTCACCACTTGAGACTTAATATCAGCATCAGTGAATACTTTGTCCGAAAAAACTTGACTTGTCGTTGAAAATTAGGATCATTCGGGCAGGTTTAAATCCAGCTCAAGACAGTATTCCGCTTTCCACAAAAAAAAAAAAAAAATTTCGAGTTAGTTATGCGTTCCAAAATAATGTCAGAATTTGTATTATGTATTTAGTAATGCACCAGCACCGCAAAATAAAACCGAAACATGAAAATGTCGAACATTCTCAACAAGTCAATACACAATTTTCATGGCCCGTCACTGCTTAAAGAGCATAAATCCTATTATTTATGTCCTTTCCCATCGTAATTTGTCACTTTCGGATATCTTTTATCAGGTCCCATGGGCAAAGGGGGGTTACGGATGGAGTTGTCACATTCATTTTAGCAATTCTTATATAAAAATTGTAAAAGAACAATGATAAATATCGGGATTGTATTAATATAAAAGAAATAGAAAGTAAATAAATGTTCATCTCTAAACTATTATTGCCGTTGATTTATGATGACCAGTGATAGCTTAATAGTATCACCGGTGGACTGGCAAGTGAAAGGTCGTAACTTCAAATCCAAGGCTACTGACATTTCGAGTCATGAGCGTATTAGAAATTAATTATTATAAGTCACCTGTAAAGGGACTGAATAGATGGAATGATGTCAACAAAAGACGTATTAAAATGTGGAAGAAGAATTTGCGGTAGTGAGCAGAGATCGAGAAGGCTTAGCGGTCAAAGCGCCAGGAGTATATATCCGGGAGGCACAGGTTCGAATCCTGCTGGCGACCGTATTCATTTTCCACAAAAGTTTCTAACTATAATTATTATTTGTTGAAAGAAAACATCGTGAGGAAACCAGCACACCTGAGAGATATTCTCGATAGTGTGAAAAGCCATGTCAGAGACCTACGGGCAGTTTAAACTCTGACACTAGGTTGTTCATCAACCACACGATAAGAAGAACACCGGATTGATAGCGTGATTGCGACATGCGAACTTATAAAAACTAAACATTAACTACCCTCCAATTCACAGGCCTAACAATAATAGAAACGTCTATACAGCCAAACAACTTATAGTTTGTAAACTCCAAACTGTTCTTTATGCCCTGGGTGTAAGTACTTTGATAGAAAAACTTTTTTATGGTGATCAGTCGAAACAAATAAGGGTAGGTATTACAGTTTATGAGGGTAGATGTATAGGCTGGTTTCATTTTATGTCTTTCAAAAGCGGTTTTGTGGTTCAGATGTACCAATAACTTTACGGGGTATGCAGCCAGATGTGACCTAAGTAGATGCCTAGGTTAGTAGATTAATAGATGTTAAACAGATAAATCTTTCAACGTATGATACTCAATTTTTTTTTTCATACTAGCTTCTGCCCGCGACGTCATTCGTGTGGACATCAGAATTGGGTCCAGCCGGGATAAAAAGTATACTATATATTAATCCAGGCTATAAACTATCTGTACGCCAAATTTCATACAAATCCGTTCGGCAGTTTTTGCGTGATTGAGTAACAACCATCTAAACATCTTCACAAACTTTCACCTTTTACCTAGTATAATACATATTATACTAGGATAGACTAGGGGCTCTAAACTAATGGCCTCTTTGAGCATTTCTCCTAAAAATGAATTATTATTTGAATTGAGTAACTTCTATACTTTTATTCTTTGAAACATAGGTATTCTTATTTTGCGAGCATTTTACGAATCTTCATAGAAAACTGTCAAATGTATTACTGTTTATGAATTGCACGCAAATCATATTATGATTTTGTCCATTTTACGAATTGTGAAATGAGTCGTATTAGGATCCTATTATGATTCAGCTAAAGTGGCCTTTTTAGACCCCAGATTACAGGTAGGTACTACTTATTAAAAGTCAAAGTTTGGTGCACTCTCGGGCAAGTCTTAAGTTACACATTTCTGTGGAAAGAAAAATACCGTCGTGAGCAGGATTCGAACTTGCGCCTCCCGGATAAATACTCCGAGCGCTCTGCTAAACTAAGTCGTCTCGACCTCTGCTCACTACTCCGAATTTGTCTTCCACATGTAAATGTTTTAATGGTGACGTCATCGCTATCTATTCAGTCCCAATAAAGGTGATTCAAGTAAGAATGTTCATCTCGGAGGCGCAGGTTCAAATCCTGCACACAAAATTTTTTTTTCACAGTATTTTATAACTTTATCTACTAAGTAAACGACCTCATTAACATAGTGATCGGAAGCGGGTCTGCTGGTCTTGTGTGTGATTCTCGAGTTGAGCAAAGATATTTGATTTTTCTCATAGAAGTCAACAGTTTGAAATTGTGCCGTATAGACCGGAATCAGCTCACCTGTTACCACCTATTTACTGAGGCTGCTACTGAGAATTTCCTAACAGAAAAAGACTTTATTGACTCGAAAATAGAACCCGAGACATCAAGCTCAGAAACCGCGTATGCGACAACAAATTCAAATTTTATTCTGTAAATAGGTTTTTTGGAACTCTTTTACATATCAAATTAAAAACTAAAAGGTGCTGGCATTTCCTATCTGATATCCAACTAGGAGGCTATTCCAAAATTAAAATGAAAACATTAATAATGCCTCTCAGATTTCTGTCAGATAGGTACCTACCTACGTAGCAAAATTACCTTCCGTAAGCCACTAGAATCCGGGCGACCACAGTGTAAAATATTAACGACACAGAGTAAACAATCACAGTATGGCAACCGTAGCCTTTTGAAACGGCCAGTAACACTAAATTAGGTTTAAAATTTCAAGTGTGTTGCTGTAGTTTGGGACGCCGAATATTACCTGGTAAAGTAACTACGTAATGTTGCTATGTGTAATAAAGTTTGTAAGGGTAAATAGTTAACTCTTATGGATATTTGTAAGTAGCATTTTTAATATTTTAGTTCGTTTTAATTTACGAAAAGTTAATAGACCTTTAAGCAATCCAGCAATAATACTACTCCAGGCTAAACGTAATTCAGTCATGACGGCCAAGTACGCAGGAAATATTATAGTGCACTAGTGTGTGCGCAAACACGGGTGCACACCCTCTTCCTTCACTCTCATAGTCCGATGGGACGGCAACCTGACACGAACAGAGAGAGATGAGGCGCAGGACTGACGGCTTTACGTGCTCTCCGAAGCACGGGGTGTCATACTATTAAACTCCGGGCTGCTACTGAGAATTTCTTAACAGAAAAAAACCAATAACGCTTTGCACGACCTGGGAATCGAACCCAGGACCTCATGCGTAGCAGCCGCGCTTGCGACTAATAAACCAACGAGGCAATAAATTTAAGCAATAATTAACAAATACAGACAAATCTTTCAAACGTAATTAACGAATACGGGCGAACTCCAAAGTTATAAATTAATGTGCAAAGACAATACGCTGTGAGCAGGATTTGAACACGCGCCTCCTAGATAATTTACAACTTAAGAGTTCGCTAAGCATGCATTAATGAGTTTGATAGATTATCTGTATTTGTTAAGGTAATCTGTTACTGCAATGTTAGTCGTGTCGGTTCAGTAAGAATAAAGGTGATGTCCAGGATTGCAACAACTATCGAGGAATAAAGCTTATGTCACACAGTACGAAAATATGGGAGAAAGTGGTAGAGAAAAGGTTGCGAGAGGAGAGTATGATATCCGAAAATCAGTTTGGGTTTATGCCAGGTCGAGGTACAACTGACGCCATATTTGCACTCCGCCAATTGTGCGAGAAGTACAGACGTGCACATAAGAACTTGCACATGGTGTTCATTGATCTGGAAAAGGCGTATGATAGAGTACCTCGGGATGTGTTGTGGTGGGCTTTGAAAGAGAAAAGCGTGCCTGCGAAGTATGTGCAGTTAATTCGTGCTATGTATAATCAATCCAGTACATATGTCCGGTCAGCTGCTGGCAACACCGACAAGTTCAGTGTGGCTGTAGGCTTGCATCAGGGATCGGCTTTAAGCCCTTACCTCTTCCTGATGATAATGGACGATCTGACGTTGGACATACAGGAAGAGGCACCCTGGTGCATGCTGTTTGCCGACGACATTGTTCTTGTCGGTGAAGATGGGCCCCAGACCCAGAGCAGACTTGAGAAATGGCAAAATAATCTGGAGAGTGTTGGTCTAAAAATCAGCAGAACCAAAACAGAGTACATGTTTTGTGATTTTGGCGGTCTCTCCAGTTTTGGTGCTATAGCGCTGGGTGGTGCGCTATTACCAGTCTGCTCCGACTTTCGGTATCTGGGTTCTATCATACAATGCGATGGCGAAATAGACCGGAGCGTCAAGCACAGAATTAACACAGGGTGGATGAAATGGCGGCAGGTCACGGGAACTATTTGTGACCCCGAATTCCCCTTAAACTTAAGGGGAAAATCTATAAAACAATTATTAGACCTGCCGTCTTGTATGGTTCAGAATGTTGGCCCACGAAGGGAATGAATGAAAGACAACTACTACATGCAGCTGAGATGAGAATGTTACGAAGGATGTGTGGTGTGACGCGGATGGATAGAATTAGAAATGAATATATAAGAGGAAGTCTGAAAGTTGCACCGGTGACTGAGAAGTTGTGTAGAAATCGTTTAGCATGGTATGGGCATGTGATGCGGAGGGATGAGGTTCATGTGACAAGGAAAGTTTTGAGTATGAATGTAGATGGCTATAAGAGTAGAGGAAGACCGAGGAAGCGATGGATGGATTGTGTTAAAGATGATATGACTAGAAAAGGGGTGATTGACGATATGACAGCTAATAAAGATGTTTGGAACAAGAATACATGCTGCGCCGACCCCAAATAAATTGGGATAAGGGCAGGGGGATGATGATGAGTCGTGTTGGTTCAGTCATCTGTATAGGGACTGAATCGATAGGAATGACGTGACCAAAAGACGTATTAAAATGTAGACGAAGAATTTAGGCAAGTGAGAGAGCGCCTGGAGTATTAATCCGGGAGGCACAGGTTAGAATCCTGCACAAGAACGTAATTTTCTTTCCGAAAAAATTTATGACTTTTTTAATTATTCTCCATACAGCAAAATTCACTGATTGCCATATTGCCAGAATAGGAATATTATATATATATATTATGTTATATATCAATGGTAATGAAGGCCCTTGATAATCCCAACAACACGGAAATACGTAAAGTAGC
The DNA here is from genome assembly GCA_935421205.1 of Xylocampa areola. NCBI lineage: Eukaryota > Metazoa > Arthropoda > Insecta > Lepidoptera > Noctuidae > Xylocampa > Xylocampa areola. Next base: position 2,811,130 of record OW285216.1, read on the forward strand.
GCATCGTTAGGAAACCTGAACTTAATGGTCGCAGATCGCGAACACACATTGAGGAAACGATGTAATCAATGCTCCTTCCTTCTCTATATGAGAATATGCCTTTGCCGTGTAATGGAACGATTACAGGCTGATATTTATTATTCTTATAACTAAAATGTTCGTAGATTATAGTGTGACGAGCCTGAATTCGAAATAGACGTGCTGTTAAATTCGTCCCGTCTCGCTTTCTTAGGAAATGTAAATAGAAAACAGCTATTACTATTACATTGAAAATAAGAACACGAACCGGGCTAAAACCAGCGACTTTTGACAGTCCGTATCATCATTTACATAGTATTAGGTAAATGTTTTATTTAACACTAGCTTCTGTCCGCGATATCGTCTACTACTAGGCGGGATAAGTCCGTTCTACGTCCTAAGGAAAAATAATAGACACAAACGGGGCTCGAATAAGCGATTTTTGACAGTCCGTGTCATCGCTCTCTAAACTGAGCTACCGTGACGCTGTTCGTTTTTATTAAAATTCAAGTTGTCCTTCTATTCGGCTTAAGGAGACGCCTGGCGATATATATTTAGCAATCATTTACAGATTACTAAAATAAATATTGCAATAAGAACTAAACGCAGGTCTACAGGTCAGGTTACTAAGCTAAGTCCTAAATTCGACTTCTGGGTCGAGCAGTGTTCGACTTTTCTGTCTGTCTTAGGAATATGTATTTACCTACATAAAGTCGCAATTTTTTTCATTGCGGTAGGCAGAAACTCTTGGACCCCACCTAATAGGATTTTTACCTTCAGGCAGGTAGCTAGTTGATTTTAAAGATTACTGATTAATTAATCAACTTTAATTAAGTACCTTTAACATATTCACCTTGTTTCAAGCGTATGGCACTCATGGGCCGCAGCTGAAAATCAGCGTTAGGTAGGCTACTATGCTGAGCTGAGGGCCCTTTGGCACATGTTTTGATAATAGTTGTCTTATTTTTGCACTTTTATGTGTGTTTGTGTGCCAATAAATGGTTTTTCTTTCTTTCTTTTCTTCTAATCAATTAAATTTATGCAAAAAGGTTTTAGTGAATATTCTAGTTTATAGGACATTCTCATTAGCAGCCCGAAGATTGGAATTATGTCCAATAGATGGCAATAGACTCACCAGCCCAAAGAACTAAAAACACATAGTTACGCATACAACAGAAGTAGGTACAACTCTGCCTACCTCTTCGTAGAATAAAAGCGTGATAGGTTACAATAACAAATCAACAATATTCTCCCAAAAACAATAATATATTAGAGTTGTATGAAAATAAATCAAATATATTAGGAGTTACGTAGAAATTCTTTTCTGAAGGGTAAGTTGCCGTCCTACTTCTTCTATAGGGATACATCAACGTCACGGGATAATATTTTATATTAGCTGACCATGGGTACGGCTAGATGGGCAGAATTCTTAATGGCGGTTATTATATTAATGTAATAGCATAATTTGTTTTAAGGGAGGCTATGTAAGCAATGAGGGGATGAATCCCAAATTCTTTGATGCCGTTACGAATTATTTTATTTATTACTAGCTAATTCCGGCTACGCTTCGCGGTGGTTCTGTTTTGTTTTTATCTAAACCTCGCAAAACGCTTGGAATTTCCCCGCCTCTTGGGATTTTGGAATAAAAAGTATATGGAACCACTCTTCTATTAAAATGCAACGTTGTGTAAAAATTACATGAATTCATCGACTACTTTTCTAGTTTTGCGGACACAAACATACGGAAGCAGATATATAAAGAAGATTTCTGAAATTATATTATGCATGCAACTATTTTTTTTTTGCTTTTTTTAAAGAAGTTTTGAAAGAAAGAAAGAAACATTTATTTGTCAGAATATGGGTTATACAAAGTTGTAGGTGTTTATAATCACGTGCAAGCCATACTCTACCATTAACAGGCGTACAAAATATTGATTAATTAGGGACATTTTAATTTGTCAGTTCATATTCATAATTTTAATAGTCAATAAATTATTCAAGTTGTTATTATTATTAATGTGTACTTTGATTCATATTTCATGCATTCGATGACGTCACAATTTCTTATCATTCAAAGAATCTTTTACTCTGTAATAACATTTGTCCAATAAGAAGATGAATAATTTCATTTTAAAAGCATTTAAAGTTTTAATTTCCTTAAACCTATTAGGTAATTTATTATAAATATGTATCACCATGCAGTTTGCTTCTAATATTGAGATTTAATAATTTTAAAATTATTGGCATCTAATATGTTTCTGAACATTTGGGAATTCCGTTCAACATCGTCATAAATACAAAAATAAATTATATCATGATTGTCATTAATATAATTTACTACATAATTGGTCTAATCATGGCAAGGACGGGTGCTGTTTCTGGGTCGGGAAAAGTTTTAATGGATAATTTCTATATGGGATTTTTCAATAGCAGCCTTTTTTAGGATTGTGTCGGATAGATGGCTATAGGCACACAACCGTGGACTTAGTACCAGCATAGGTGTAATGCAGGTGTACAACAGTTCCATCTCTGCTTTACCATTCAGGGAATACAGGCATGCTATTTTATGTCGTTTAAGTCTACATTAATACAAGCAACAATCATGTTAGTTCATTACTAAACAACTACTCAAATATTTTCTTTGAAACCTTAACAGTTTAGTAATTTACCTGTAAAGCTGATAAAGCAAAGAGAATTGAACAACAGCCACCTACGTCGAGACACCTGACAATATTTTCTTAGAAATGTTAGCTCATTAATGTTTATTTCGTTATGTTTACGATTGCTTTTAGTTCCTTCATGGGAAATTTTGATACCAGTGGGGTTATTCTTTAAATTAATAACATACCATTACGCCTGTATTTCCCGAAGGGATAAGCAGAGGTGTAGGTACACAGTAAGTAGTACATCCACATTTAACCAATGCTGTTATTAGCTAAAAATTTAAAAAGTCCGTTCGACGTCCTATTGCCATCTACCGGTAGCAATGTGGCAATAGGACGTAGAATGGACTTTGGAACGGAACGGACCCAGAAGTCGAATTTAGGACCTAGCTAAGCAATCTTGCGTTTAGTTCTTATTGCAATATTAAGTTTAGTAATCTGTAAATGATAGCTAAATATATATCGCCAGGCGTCTCCTTAAGACGAATAGAAGGCTACTTGAAATTTTATAAAAAACGAACAGCGACACGGTAGCTCAGTTTAGAGAGCGATGACACGGACTATGAAAAGTTGGATTCGAACTCTGTTCGTGTCTATTATTTTTCCTTAGGACGTAGAACGGACTTATCCCGCCTAGTAGTAGACGATATCGCGGACAGAAGCTAGTGTTAAATAAAACAGTTACCTAATACTAAGTAAACGCAGGCCGTTCATCAGAGACCGCATTATTACTTAGAATCAATTTAAACGATGAAAACGACGGCTTTCTATAGGATACACAGTTAGTGTAGACAATCCATCAGACAAACAAGATAAGTTTGGTCCCGGCTAAACAGAGACGTCGGTAAACAAAAGCGGAGCCGCGGGGCAAGGCACAAGCGGTAGCGAGTTAGAAATAAGGAATAAATATCGACGGTTCAAAGGCTATTTGGTTCAAGATTCATTTTTGTCAAATATGAAAATGTTAAATAAATACTGATACCCTAATACTGTTATATTAAAGTTTATTTTTTAAAAAGCACACTATTGACATTTGAACTAAATAGCCTTTCAACCGTCGATAATGATGGTGGAATGTTCTATAAACTCTGTCACACGTGTCGAAAAGATCAATAAAATGCAGATAAAAAATAATAGGTAAATAAAAAAGTTGCTACTTCTTTGATAATAGTAGAAGAGGAATATATTATTTTTATTTAATAACTTTTATGACATATATTCCATATCTATTATTTTTCGGACTCAGCCAAGGCTCAGCTCATGACTAAGGGCTCCGTTCGAGTTCGAAACTAGTCGAGCAATCCCGAAAAATGCGCGTGAGTAGTAACCGGTGAACTATAATTGATTAGAACATATTACATATATTTTCCTTTTTTTAGTCTAAGATAAATGCAAATATACAATACCTAAAGATTTGTGGCGGCTTGCCTGATATTAGTCGGTAAGATTACGGCGTAAGGACCACGATGGATGTCCACGAATGAAAAAAAAAGCTAGTATGTAAGTAACGTGACATCGCGGTTGGCGCAGTGGTCGTGAGACCAACTGCTGCGCCGCGTGTCGCAGGATCGATTCCTGCACCGAGCAAATATTTGTACGATCTACAGATAATTGCTCCGGGTCTGGGTGTGTGTGCTTGTGAGATTATATGTCTGTAAAAGCACCCACGATACAGGAGGAAATTCCTAGTGTGGGCCAACGTTTTTCTAAAAAAAGAAAGAAGGAAACTACGTTTAAGCACTACAAATACTCGTACATAACTATAAATCATCCTTCACCACTAAGATCTCGGCACTGTCGACGCTTGACTGCAGCCGTCGACATTCCGTGTCAGCGTCGACGTCTGTGGTCGATACGCGAACCAACGAGCAGTAATCTAAGAGTAAACAATGAGTTTCAATTTCAAAGTTTTTTAACTGAAACTGTTTACGTTTATAACTTGCGCCTTTAACCCTCAAAACATTAATCAGAGCCGCCCTAAGACTAATTACACAGAATGATTTACTAACTGCATTCTAAATGCGGTTTTACTCATTTTTAAACAGTTAAGCTTGAATATAAACAAACGTGTTTGCACGTGTTTTTAATATGCATTGCACGTGTTTTTAACACACATTGCACGTGTCAAAATATGTTCGTGTAAAATAAATATTAAAGGTCTGAATTCCTGGTGGGCTGTGCAAAAAATGATGCAGAATTTAAAGTAAGTTTTAATTTTGTACTGGTTTAGGTGAAAATTGAAGTCTTGTGGTCGTAAGCACGGCTGGTGAGCGTGAGGTCCTTGATTCGATTCCCGGGTCGAGCAAGGTGTTTTTGGGTTTTCTTTTAGGAAATTCATTCAGTACTTTCGGAGAACACCGTACGCAGACAAGACCTGTCAGGAGACTTATTAAAAAAGTGTAAAAAAAGTCTATTTTCAATAATGCTTTATCACTACCTACATAAAGTATATTTGGATGACAAAAAATTATGACAAGAGTTACGAAGAGATAACACATCGACAGCACGGTTGGCGCAGCGGTCGAGAGACCGACTGTTGCGCTGCGTGTCGCAGGTTCGATTCCTGCACGGAGCAAATATTTGTACGATCTATAGATAATTGCTCCGGGTCTGGGTGTGTGTGTGTGCTTGTGAGATTATATGTTTGTAAACGCATCCACGACACAGGAAGAAATATCTAGTGTGGGGCAACATTTAAAAAAAAAAAACTGAGTAGCGTCGCTATGGCAAAGACAAATCTATGTTTAGCAAAACCGTATCTAAGTTACGCAAAAACGTTTCGTAGTACAACAAAAACTATTCCATAAAGATAAGATATACGAGTACATGATAAACATGAGTGGTCTGGTTTTTCTAAGTATCTATCTGATAACAATTCTGCGTAAAACTGGTTGCTTTTAACCTTTGTTAAACTTAAAATAGTTATAACAGTTTATTTCCTAGAAATAATATGTTTTCAGGCAGTTATAGAAAGTGGTGTGTATTTTTCAGCGATTGTCTTGTTGGTCTAGTGATCTCAAGTGCTAATACTGGGCCTGAGGTCCTGGATTTGACACCCAGGTTGGGTAAAGTGTTATATCAGTAGCAGCCCGGAGTTTTGAATTAAACCCGTGTTAACAACAGTGCAGAAGATAGACAATATGATTATGTATATTCCATTTTACTTTCCTTATAATGCGAATACACGTTTACGCATTTTAGGAACAGTTTAATTACCACACCGTTTTTTATAAGCCAAAATTCCCAGAGACAATGACAGTTACAACCTTTTTTGTTGTACCATAGACGAAATATCGTCATGGATACAAGTATTTTGAGTCATTTACATTTAGTCAACAGCAATTATTTATAATAGTTAACACCCAGTAGATGGCAATAGGCTCGATGCCCATGTAGGTAATAGGTCTCGACTCGAGACCTATTACATGGGACTTAATAATACCATTATTGAAATGTAGGTGTACAACTGTGTATACCTCTGCCTATCCTTTCGAGGAGTACATCCGTGATGCGATGTTATGTTATGCTGTAAAATCCGCCGACTTCAGAGACGGCTAATGAGGTTAAAAGATTTTAGGTCCGGGAATTTCCTAACAGAATTACCAGTAACACTTTGCGTAGGAACCGAACCAAAGACCTCATGCTCAGCAGTTGCGCTTGGCACTACTAGACCAACCAAGCAGTTTGAACGTACAATAACCCTATACAAAATGAAATTAATAAAAAATAATTAAAGCACGTGCTTTTTTTATTTCACACGTTTTTTGTACCATAGACACTTTCTTACTATTTTTTTTTAATCTTGCCTATTTTGATCCGGGCAATGTAAGGATTCAAACGATACCCCATACATCTAAATCGGTTCAGGCGTTTAGAACTTACATACATGAACCCTAAAATATAACACTCATTTTTTGAGCAGACGTGTAAAAACATCGTGATATCTTGGAAACCAACACCATTTGACATTTCACAAGACCTATCTAGATGAAAAGCTTTTAAAGAGAGTTTAGTATAAGGCCACTGGTGGCGGACTCCATTTTCCTCAGCAGGAATTTCTTACATCAATAGTTATTACAGCCTCCTGGCACTTCTCGCCGCCTACCTCCGCGTAAGATTTTATGAGGCGTGACTCCTAGCGTGTCGCCTTTTAGTTATTATATTAGATAAAGGTGACGGGACGTCACGGGAAAAGGTTCAGTTTACACTGGGCTAGGCTTGGTTTGAATTGCGTAGAATAAAGTTTTATTGTAACCGGAGAGTTATATTGCAATTTTTTGCAGATGTTTTATGGAAAAGTAACGGCTTCATTTGCTGAGCGTGAGGTCCTGGGTTTGATACCCAGGGCAGTGACCACTAGACCAACGAGGCAATTCAGGCGTTATGTTTCAGACAAATACACGTTTACGAACCAAAACAGCATTTAAGAACAGAACCAAGCCTCATCTATGATTGCATGCGTTTTAGCCATAGTAAAGTAAATAAAAGCTGGCTGTACGCCTTTCTCATGATCCAAGGCTACCCCTAGTCCACATTTCCAGTACAGAAAATTATGTACAAGAGCTCTTGTATGCGGAAAGCAAGGAATATAAAATATGTAATCATTCTAATGTAAGCTATGAGCTTCCTTGTAGAAAATGAAGTAGAAATAATAAAGTGTATTAGTTTCATTTCTACGGAGTTTTGATCTGGAAATTGAAGAATAATACTAGCTAATAATAACTCAAGATCCGATCAAGTAAATTGAACAGTCTTAAACTCGGCCATCGTCTTCTAATGCGAGCATAGTCTTAATGAATATTGTTATATGAAATACTGGCTGCGCCTCGTAGTTTCACCCGCATAATCTTCCGGCAAAAACTCTATATTTTTACCAATATTAATAATACCCTTGAATAGATTGAAAGTGGCAACGGTGACTGAGAAGTTGTGTAGAAATTGTTTAGCATGGTATGGGCATGTGATGCGGAGGGATGAGGGTCATGCGACAAGGAAAGTTTAGAGTATGAATGTTGGCTATCAGAGTAGACGAAGACCGAGGAAGCGATGGATGGATTGTTTTAAAGATGATATGGCTAGAAAAGGAGTGACTGACGATATGACAGCTAATAGAGATGTATGGAATAAGTATACATGCTGCGCCGACCACAAATAAATTGGGATAACGGCAGCGGGATGATGATGATGATGATCTTCTTGAATAGATTCAGGCGTTTACTTGCGGAAGTCCATTACAATGGATGTGCGCCGCCAGCTCGCCCCCAAATGTATGCACATAGCCAGCGCAGGAGGTGAAAAAATAAAAACCACCACCCGGTACTCTACACGTGTTTCGCCCCCACGGGGCATCATCAGGATCGAGAAGACGGCTTGCGTATGTGCATAAATTTGCATGACTCAATATTGTGGAAGTAGCTAAATATTGTATTTATTTGCATCCAATCCTATCTTCTATACCCCGTAGTCCTTTCATTTAACGGATTTAATATACTAATTCAATAGTTTTGGCGTGACTGATTAAGAAACTTCACAAATGTACGAATACCCAAACAGGGAGTACAAAGTAAATTAAAATTTGATACTTTTTTGGGGGAAGAGAGGAAATATATGGTAGTTTCCTCATGATCTTTTCCTTAACCATTTAAATTTTTAAGCAAACAAATGTCTAATACGCCATTACGAAATGTCTGCGGCGGTCTTTCGGTTCCATCATATAATTTTTAACTTACCTCTTTAAAGTATGATAAGGTGATAGTAGTATATACTTTCAATATTATTAAGTTACCGTGGGTACTTTCACCAACACTTGTGTCTGATCATACGGTTTGAAGAAAGGCCGCCATTAACTGTCTAGTTTAAATAGATGATCTATAAAACCTGGATTAGCCGCAGAATTAACATAAAGGTAAAACCACTAGATTATCACTGCTTAGTCCACTATAGGATATAGGCCTTTCACGCCACAGTTTCCTTACACAAAATTCAGGGTTATGTCTTCAATATTCAAACAATTACAACACTGCACTTAACAAAAATAAAGCATTAATAGTGAAAGTATTGCACACTTACTTTCTTACCTAACCGAGGGTGAAGCGAACTAAAGTGTATTGAAATGGAAACACGGCTTAGAGTAGAAGTTATTTATTGTTTAAAGCGGATTAAAATCGTAGTTTTTTTACGGCTTCACGAGTCTGTGTTTTTATGACGTTTTACCAGTATCCATTGTTCTAGTTCCTTTAACCAATATCCATGTTCGTAGAAGGTATAGAATGTATACCTTCCACAACGTATTTCTGGTATTTGACCTATTCATGTGGTGTCAAATAAGCTTTAAGATAATAATAGATAAAAGTCTCCAACACACAGCTTATCCCATATAACTTCCAGTCTATTCTCTTTTTCCTACAATAAAACTTTACGACTTAACAGAACAATACCAAACCTAAGTGGTCACAAGTTTCCACTAAAGTATATTAAACATTAATAATAAATTATATATAACCCAACCATTTATTCACGCACTTGCCCGCACAAGCTCGTTCTCACACACATACCTTAGCACATACACTCACCCACAGACGCACACCCACTTGATTGAAATTAAATGTACAAACCTATTTTATAGAAATGGCTAATGTCCCAGTATACTGCTTTCTTTTTATGAATAAAGTTTATGATTTAGAAATTTTTGTAATATCTTAGGTTTGCGCGATCACTACACATTATAATAAAACAACTTTTAACCGGATTAATCGCGTGTATTATTGGTTTTTTGTTTTGTTCGATTAATCCGGTTAAAAGTTGTTAGAAATTTTAGATAAACTATCTTGTATCCAATAAAAATACCACAAAAAAACTCCAAGGGTATGCCCTTGCGAGATGTGCGTAGGCAGTTCTGTTGCTCGTCCTCACGATGCAACCCCTATATGATTAATTATGCCACTAAAATAAAGTAACATATAAAAAAAACATTATATGATAATATATCACGATTAGTTTATGGAACTGCCCGTCTTGTATCGAACACAAAATGAGTTATAACGTAAGGAGAACCCAAGTCTCTTTCAGACAAGAGTAACGTTCGCATTTACAATATTACTATGCATAAACATACCGAAAACATCGCGAGACACCCATATCAAACAGAAATATGTGACAATTTGACTTACGACACACTCGATCTACCTCCCATTACGTACAGAAGGAATGGATAACATTTTTATGGTCCTAAGTGTCCCAGTCCTATACGTAATGTTTTTTATCTCTGACAAGCGAATCTTGATTACTTTGAGTGGCGTAATGTCTACTTTTTTCAATCCATTAGCCTATATTGCGTTTTTTCAGCTGTGTTTTCAGTTTCAGGCGACGCGTCAGCTTTATTGAGGTCTGGTTTTTGCTGGTTTACTGGATTGCTGGGTAAAGGTGGTTAAAGTGAGTGGGTTGTGCTGGATTAGTAGATACGTACTGCTGCCGGCTAATAGGCGACAATTAAAACTAATATTTAGTTATAGTACTGCTAGTATCAACGGAATATAAATGAGAGCTTCTTAGTACTTAAGCAATTATTAATTATTAGTGGTCCTTCGGCCCGCAAACTAGCAGGTTGCCGGTTCAAATCCAGGCTTGCGCTTAAGATCAACCTGCCTAGCATTTTCCCAACTACTTGGTAGGCTTTCAGTCTTACCGGATACAGGTAAATACGAATATTTTACATGGAGCGACTACCTATCTGACCTCCACAACCCAGTTACTTCGTAACACGAAATCTCTTGGTAAGACTGTTTGTCAGAGTTTCAGGCAGTTGCCTGAATGTCTGACAAACAGTCAGTTGACTACCCATATCGGCTGTCATAGATCTTCATTTGACAACCAGGACTAACATTTTAACGTGCTCTCGGAGGCACGGAAGGATCTCGGTATATAATTATAACCACTCATCCCCAGACCGACCGCGGCAAGCGCAGCTTAACCTCGATCGACCGTACTGTGTGGCTCCCCTGGATTGTTATTAATTTCAATACAGTTATATTCAAAAGCGAAATCGATAATCTTGTAGCAGATAAAATAAGCAGCTTCAGCTCTTCAGATGTGCGGCGGCCCTAATTCATCAGTCAATCCTATTTTGGCGGCTGATTTAGTTGAAACCATATATTGAATAGTAAGTTAAATAGGAATTTCCTCTCCTCCTTTGTGTACGTACTACCCGTTAACCCCTTTCAAGAGAAATATCTTTGACCTCGGAGGGTTCAGTTCAATAGTTCAAGGATATCAACCCGTGACTTCATGATCGCCTATCGCTTTGTGTCTGTGCACAAGTAGTCAATTGTTATTAATCGTTTTTTTCCGAAGTCTAGTCTAGATGGCACATCGAGTCAATATTATATCTGCCTAGCCTTTTCCCAATTACATTGGGGTCGGCTTCCAGTCAAACCGGATTTAGCTTAATACCAGTATTTTACATGGTGCGACTGCCTATCTGACCTCCACAACCCAGTAACTGGGTAACACGATATCTCGTGGTATGACTGGTTGTCAGATTTTCAGGATTCTGACTACCCCTTACGGCTGTCATATCAACCAGGACCGACGGCTTAACGTGCTCTCCGAGGCAAAGAGGGGTCTCAGTATGATGGTCACCCATCCACGGACCGACCGCGGCAAGCACAGCTTAAGAGATCGATCGATCTATGCGGCCATTACTTAGCCACGAGCGCCTCCAAAAAATATTAATTATATATGTATTAAGTATTGTATAGGAACCGAACATACCCCGAAACCGATACGGTTGTAACTGTCAAAGTAATCTATTATACATTCATAATGTCCCATTTATCTTCATACATTATGTATGTATCGTTACTTTGACGACTCAATATGGGTTCTTCATGAATAATGCTCTACAACACCTTTAAATAGTTGCTTTAGTATGTCGATTACTGTATTTGGTGATGACTGATTAGAGATACAATGAGTCGCTTGCATGTTTAGTAGCAGCTGCATTTTAATATTAAATAGCATCACGCCTACATCCCCGAAGGATTAGGCAGAGGACTACTTGTATACATAAATACATGACATTATAAATATTGTCGTACCAGTAAAATGAACTTCTAACGGGCCATTAAGAAAATCCTTCTTGTTCTAATCATATATATAAAAATGAATCGCCGAAATGTTTGTACACGCATAACTTCCGAACGACTGCACCAAATTGGATAAAAAAAAAAATGTGTTTGTTATTGTTAGGACAAGGTTTGGATAAAACAAAATAAAAGAAAAAAAATGCGGTACTAAGTTTTAGCTAAGGGTAAGGGTTAGCTAGTAATATTATAAATGCAAAAGTTTTGAATGAAATTCGGCAAACACATATTTTGTAACCTGGATTAACAGATAGGAAGACGAAATCGCGGGCAGAAGCCAATAAAAATCTGAATTAAATTAATTGTTATCATTTTTAAATTTTATTTAAGCTATGACTTGTATTGACAATTACGTAAATGTAGGATTTTAATACCTAAAGCCTTGTTTTCAACAATATTTTATTATTCTAATGGAAAATACGGCACGCATCATATGCATATCCTATTATCTCCCCGGATATTATTAGTGCCATTACTCTACTTTCTAGCTTAACCTACCGGTTCTGATAAGAACTACGATTTGTATGACATAAGTTGCCTACGGTTAACCCGATTTCAACATGGCCACCCCAGCCCCACTTCAACTTTACGGCATTTAAAGCTACGTCGTGGTATTGTGCTTTGGAACGCAGTGTGATATTTCAGACTTTTAACAATTAAAAAAAATCATTAATATTTTCAGCCTTCATAATTTAATATCGCTATCTATTCAGTCCCTATACATGTATAGGGACTGAATTGATAGCAATGACGTCGCCAAAAGACGTGTTAAAATATGGATGAAGAATTTGCGTTAGTGAGCAGAGGTCGAGATGGCTTAGTGGTCAGAGCGCCTAGAGTATTTATCCGGGAGGCGAAGGCTCGAATCCTGTTCGCGACCGTATTCTTTTTCCATTTAATATAATAACTTTAATATCGAGACTTTGAGACTTTGTGCCTCGGAGAGCACGTTAAGCCGTCGGTCCCGGTTGTCAAATTAAGATCTATAACAGCCGTTATGGGTAGTCAGAGGCCTGAAATTCTGACAACCTATCTTACCACGAGACATCGTGTTACCCAGTAACTGGACTGTGGACGTCAGATAGGCAGCCGCTCCATGTAAAATACTGGTATTAAGCTGCATTCGGGCTGACTGGACACCGACCCCAATGTCATTAGGAAAAGGCATGGCAGACTAAATATGTTCACTCTTATTACCATGAAACAACTTAAATATCACAAGTACGTTCGTTCACCCCTTTTAATTATTTAAAGGGAAAAGTTAAAACAGATTCGCTCACAATTTTGTAAAGGTTAATCTGGGGTCTATGTGAGATTTTTACTGGGATCTCCGGTGAGACTCGCTCGTGTGTTATTTTATATATCATACAGAACCCGCCCGCTTCGCACATGTCTTTAATACACGCTTGAGACCTGAATACGGTGACGTCACTGGCATGTGTTTCTACAATCACGGTGCAATATGGGCGACTAAGGGGCGGTGGAATGTAAGTTATCACGCGCGGGTAGTAAATACCTATATCTTCCTCAACTAATCATCTAGTCTAAATGATGATGAGAACTGCATCAAAATCTCTCAAGTAGTTTAGAAGTATTCGTCTTCGTAAGGTTAATTTCTAATATGCACGAGTTACACTTCGGTGAATACAGGCGTGATGATATAAGAGACATTCAGTGAAAGCATTTGCTATCTATTCAGCCCCTATACAGGTGACCGAACCGACACGACTAACTTTACAGTTAATACAATGTCGTAAAGATGCAATTATCTTAACAACTAAAGATAAATCTTTAAAAAGCATTAACGGATGCATAGCGAACTCTAAAGTTATAATAATAAATGGAAAAAGAATACGGCCGTGAGCAGGATTCAAACCTGCACCTCCCGGAAAAATACTCCAGGCGCTATGACCACTAAGTCATCTCGACCTCTGCTCACTACCGTGATTTCTTCCACGTTTCAATGCGTCTTTTGGTGACGTCGTTGCTTTCTTTTCAGTACAGGTTCAAATCCCGCTTACAACCGTAATTTTCTTTGCAAAAAATAAGGGAGTTAAGAGACTGTTCTTACCTTATTATTTATGATGATATATTCTCCCGGCGCGAGAGCAGGTCACATCTGTAATAAGAGAACAGCTGTTAATGGAGTGTAAACATAATATTTCCTTATTTATGGTTAGTTTCCCTTGTATTAATTAACAATGTGATTGGCCTTAATTGTAATAACGAATATTTATATAACGCTGTAGTGAGTTTCTAATTTTGGAACAGTTGTTAAATAATAACATCATGCCGGTACAAGACGAAAGGGAAGGCAGAGGTATACACAACTGTAAACCCACACCTGACCAATGCTGTTATTAAGTCCCATGTAATTTGTGGTGAGCCCATTTGCATCTATCGGGCACAATTCCAAATTCCTGGCTGCTACTGAGAATTTCCAAACAATAACACTGCCCGATCTGGGAATCGAATCCAGGCCCTCAAGCTCAGCAGTCGCACTTGTGACCACTAGAACAACAAGACAGTTCAGATTACAATAATTCTTCTTTTAATTTTCTTAACCTCTAATTTCGTATTTATACATTAAATATACAAATTAAAAAAGTATAAGGAAAATTCTGTACACATTTTGGTTCCTGCTTCAAGGGTTTTGATTCAAAGCAATTTTCCAGTACAGTTCTACCTATCTTTTATAGTATGCCAATTTACTCTAAACCAGAGGTTCCCAGACTTCTTCTTCTTCTTTTCTCATAGACCACTTTCAAAATTTAGCTGGTTCTGGTGGACCCCCATCTACATTTCTACCATATTCCCAAAACTCGACTAACATGTGAAGATAGATTAGATTTAACTACGAGAAATTTGCGTTGCGGCTGAGTTCCAACCACGAAATAATAGTTTTCGACAAAAAAAAGAGAATTGATTGGTTAAAGTTACTATATTAAATGGAAAAAGAATACGGGCGCGAGCAGGATTCGAACCTGCGCCTCCCGGATAGATACTATAGTAACTTTAGAGTTCGCTAAGCATGCGTTAATGCTTTTCAAAGATTTATCATTAATTGACTGGTTAATTAAATAATTGATTGTGAAGTTATTATATTAAATGGAAAAAGAATACGGTCGCGAACAGGATTCGAACCTGCGCCTCCCGGATGAATACTCCAGGCGCTCTGACCACTAAGCCATCTCGACCTCTGCTCACCACCGCGAATTCTTCTTCCATATTTTAACACGTCTTATGGCGACGTTATTGCTAGCAATTCAGTCCCTATACGGGTGGCCGAACCGACACGACTAACTTTGCAGTTAATACAATGTCGTAAATAATGCAATTACCTTAATAATTCAAGATAAATCTTTGACCGTATTCTTTTTCCATTTAATTTAATAACTTTAGAGTTCGCTAAGCATGCGTTAATGCTTTTCAAAGATTTATATTGAATAATTGATTGTGCTGTGAGTGGATGCCAAAAATGTTAAATTGGCCAATAAAAAAATGGATTCGGAACTTCATTTTTTTGACATCTACTCAGCTCAAGTAGCAATCAATTCACTTATTCCACAATCACTTATTTCATTTAGAAAACTCCCTATTGGAGTGGAGTTTCGACAAGTTGTAGTGAATATGGAATATGCAAGTTTTTACAAGTAACAGTCGCTGAGCTTCTTAAAATATTATCTGCCCACTATAGGTGAAGTCAAGCCAACATTTTAGTTCTTCGCTATCGAAAGCAGAAAAAATTTCGTGGACCCCCGCTTACGAATTGTGAACCCCAATTTTTTTGTCACGCCAACGTAGACCCCAGTCGAGTCTCTCGTGGGCCCCTGGTGGACCCCCAGGGTCTTTGGAGACTAATGCTCTAAACAATCATAATATATCAGGGATCACTTAGAGCATTAGTCTCCAAAGACCCTGGGGGGTCTTTGGAGACTAATGCTCTAAACAATCATAATATATCAGGGATCACTATTCAACAGTCATGGCTCTATTCCCCATGAGAACACGGTTGATCATTCAGACGCTATTGTTGGAACAGCGTCCAGCCTTTACAAGACCTACTCAATAATTAATGCGCCAACATGCCTCCCAATAATTATATAATCATCCATTCAGCTCGTTTTCATTAGCCGATGGCGCTCAATGAAAAGATTTATAGCTGTTATATTTATGATCGGAAGTGGACTTAGGAATGAAATGAAGTCAACGTATTGAAAATAAATTGCTGTGTCCTATAATATCAGATCGTAAATGTCGACCGTGTCTGTATGGGGGTTTAAATGGTATTGATTTAAAATTCCCGTTACTTGGTTATTGAATTGGGTGTTACCGAGGTTGTTAGCAACCCATGCTCTAACTATACAGAATTTTACCTACTCGGTCACCCGTATAGGGACTGAATTGATAGCAATGGCGTCGCCATAAGACGTGTTAAAATATGGAAGAAGAATTCGCGGTGGTGTGTAGAGGTCGAGATGGCTTAGTGGTCAGAGCGCCTGGAGTATTTATCCGGGAGGCGCAGGTTCGAATCCTGTTCGCGACCTTATTCTTTTTCCATTTAATATACTTAAGAGTTCGCTAAGCATGCGTTAATGCTTTTCAAAAGATTTATCTTGAAGAATTTTACCTTATACCATTTAATATTCTGCATGGAGTCGTTATTATTAATATATTTTTTTTTTATTTCGTACATTTGTTATTATATTATTAATTTTTTAAGATTGTATCATAATGAATTTGCATACCGTAAATGGTTAAATGTAGTTCATTTACTATTATTAAGAATTAATGTCTACGTATTCCGCAAATAAATGAATTGAATCAACTATTTAAATTCCAATTCATTCCGAGTTAGTAGGGTAGTTTGGTTTTACATGGACACATACAATACGAAACCAAAATGTGACATCGATATTGAGATACCCTTTACCGGGAGATCAGTTATGTGAAATATGGCAGATTATGGTTCGATATTATTGTGTTTTCTTTACCGGGTGGCTATTAATTCGATTAAATTATATCAGACTCGGAAAAAATCATAGAAAATCTATCTTCTTTCAACAAGATGGCATTAATTAATAAAAAAACAAAAAGCACGCTTGCCATGTGTGAATAATATTCTGTTTAGTCTATGTTACTCGGAACAATGTAAAGATTCTAACGATACACCTCATCTAAATCGGTTCAGGCGTTAAGAAGTTTTAGTAGAATAAAGAAACTCACAAATATACATACATAAACCCTAAAAACATTACACTCCTTTTTTAGGAGTCGTGTAAAAATGACATCAATGAAGAATCATTTGAGAATAATCATTGTCAGCCCATAACTATCCCACTCCAGGGTAAGAACCTCTTCTCATAAAAATAAGGAATAAATGAACATTGATTACCTCACTAGCTCACTGCGGGGTTGGCAGTTGCAGACCATTATACTCGTACCATAAACAAAAATCAGTGCAGCTAGTACATTCATTGCAATGTTTCAACTTTGTTGCCCGTTGTGTGGAGACGAGTCTGGGCAGTTGCATCAATTCCCCAACTATTGTTCTCCTAAAATCCATCCACTCTACTTAAGAATGGATAGATTTATGATTTTTGATCTACGTGCTCCATCCTCGGCCACACCGTCGCTTACCATCAGGCGATTTGGTGGCCAAACATAGATCCACTTTTGATAAAACTTTTAACCCATTTTTTTTGTATAAAACCTTTCGTGAGACATTATATTCATATCAACTATGTTATTAAATCTTTTGGGTTTCCTTTTTCTGCGTCTTTATTAGGTTATATGGATGTCTTGTTTTTTTTTTACGTTGGTACATTACCATGAAAAAATATAACTTAAACTAAGATTATTGAGTATTAAAATTATCAAACAAACTTGCGATCAGTTTCGGGCAATTGAAACGCCGCCATCTTGGCGCGCTTTCTCTGATGTCAGATTACACATCTTAAAAGATATCTTGATAAGAATGGAGTGTTCAATTAACGAATTATACATTTTATTGAAGGGTTTTTCTTCATACAATAACGTTAAAACTCAAAAAGAACCACTAAACATGATAAACACTCAGTTATAAAATGCTCGAGATTTGTCATCGCGCAGAGTGACGTCACGTTTCACTCCAATCAATAATAAAATGTCAAACACACGCTGTGTTTTGACATTTTAAATTCCCCTCGCATGATTCTCACTTTTCAACTTTAATATTTAATAGTTAAAACACGATTAAATAAAAAAATAAAAAATAAGTGTCATTCTACAGCAATAAAGATTACGAATAAAAATATTTGACCTAATTTTGAATCACATGCATATTCCCTATTGTGTAAGGGAGTGCTGATGACTGTGACTAATATTAGAATTTTACGTTGAGTTTCGTGTCAGGTCAATGGTTACAGACATATCAATGATTGTTTACCGGTTACTACTCACGTGACATTTTTGGGAATGCCCGACTAGTTTCGGACTCGAACGGAACCCTTAGTCATGAGCTGAGCCCGCGGCGAGGTCGCGTCTCATACTAGTCGGGCAATTCCGAAGAAAGCGCGTGATTACTAACCGGTGAACAATAATTGATATTTAAACCCACAGTTCAAGAAGCGAGTTTGTAATCATTAAGCTGCCACGATACTCAACGTGAAATTCTAATATTAGTAACAGTCCCCAGCACTCCCTTACGCAATTACTAGTCAAAGAACGAAAGACGCACAAAAACTAAACCCAAAAGATTTTACTAAAGCCCTTAGGTTACGTTGACGAAATGTTTAATTGTCAGACATACACTAGTTTTAGATTTCTGAGCCATTTAACAAATGCCATCAAACTTAGAGCCTGATTTTGGAACAACAAAATTTGGTATTACTTACTGCAGAACTGTATCACTATATATTGTTACTTTGACAGTAAAACTGCCTCGTTGGTCTAGTGGTCCCAAACGTGACTGCTAAGCATGAGGCCAAGGGTGCGATTCCCAGGTCAGGCAAAGTACTATTGGGATTTGCCGTTAGAAAATTCTCAGTAGTAGCCCGGAGTTTGGTTTTGTTCCCGGTAGTTGTCAATAGGCTCACCACCTACCATTACATGGGATTTAATCACAGCATTGGTGAAATGTGTGTGTATAACTGTGCACACCTCTGTCTACTCTTTCGAGGAATGCAGGCGTGATGTTCTATGATCCTAGTTAAACATTTGCCCATACTGATGACTCAAAAATATTTACGCGCTATCGTGAAATTGATATTTTGAAGTTCACAAAATAGTAGTAGTTTGCTTGAAGCTATGCTTAACATTCATAACAAAGTTGAAGTTAAAATACACATGACGGAGTATATGGTACTTGAATTTACATAAACTAACAATTTTATATCAAATATAACTTGTATACCAGAAAAATATATTTGGAAAGACTTGGGAAAGGGCTCCCTAAATTTGCCTAAAGGTGGAATAAAAAAAATGTATTACGACACGACTCATGTCACTCTGTGACCACGAACTCTGCAAAGCTGCTTGAAAGGTCAGGAAAAAAAACACGCTATTAGCCCAGTTAAAAGTTACGTTATTATAAGGCACGGTTTTAAAAAAAATACGGACGTAGCCTTGCCTTGTCATGAGTGAAGCAAAGATTTAAAAAGTGTGCGCGCTACGTGACGTCGACATCGGCGTTGACACGCTCAACATAATGGCATTTTTTTTTAACTGGCCTCTTGCTGTTAACCCATAGGGGTTTGATCTGCGTTACCGAACAATAGCTAAGGCGAGGCATTTTGATGCCTCCAGCCATAACATATTTCTGGCACCGTGTGGATGAGTTTTATGTATTAATTATAGTTTAACGGTTATACGGCGTTTGACTCGAGACATCGCCGCGGGCTCAGCTCATGAATAAGAGCACCGTTCGAGTTCGAAACTAGTCGGGCAATCCCGAAGAACGCGCGTGAGTAATAATGAGTTTGACTCGCGACATCGCTGCGGGCTTAGCTCATGAATAAGAGCTCCGTTAGAGTTCGAAACTAGTCGGTCAATCCCGAAGAATGCGCGTGAGTAATAACCGTTAAACTATAATTAATAAGAATGTGTCTCACAAAAGTTATTATACAAAAAAAAAGAGTTTTATGTAGTTGTGTGCGTTTAGTTCGTGTATGATAAGTGAAATTGGATGACTAGGCATGCTTCTCACATGTCGTACGCAACGTTACGTCCGTAGTTTTTGAGATCCATGATTCTAAGTATAGCTAAAGAATAAGCTTGTATTCCATAAAAATAAATGATTCTTCTCCATTCAGGTGGACTGCGAAAATGATCGGAATAATATTGGAAAATTGGTCGAAAGAAGATAATTGGCGAACAAAGGTTTCCTAACGAGGGCAGGAGCAGTTCTTTTAAGTTTAACAGTCGGGTAATAGGGTAAAATTGTACACTGGAGAATAGCTATCCAAAGTGCTGAGTTACAGCTAATAAAACATAAGTATTGCTCTTATGAGGTAAGTTTGAAGCGTATTATTGCGTAGGAGGCGATTTTCCTGTAATGCCTCTGTAGACGACAGGGAGAGGGTTTTAAAAATGATAGGCAGGATATCGATTCGTGTCCGCCGCGAAAACAAGTGGGTGCCCTGGCGCGCGGAACCGGACTGTCATTCTAACCAATAGCTAATGATTACGTGACTCGCGCCCCCCGCGAGGCCTTCATTCCCTTATGTCGCCTGGACAAACACTTGTACGAGACGAATCGTTTATTACGACACACAGTAATATTTAATAAACAAATTATAAACTAATAACAAAGATATATTCACATAGTGATACCTAGCCTACCTAAAGTTCGCGTCGCCAACATTCCCCACCCTAGTGCTGACAAAGCACTCCTAATCAATAGGAATACGAGCGACGCGGGTCGCAGAACGAGTGATTAGCCCTGTCCGTGTGCGAACGTCGACAACCCTCACACGCTTGTCTGATCCCGGATGCACTGCTTCGACCCGGCCCTTCATCCACATGCCTCTTGGAGCATTAGGATCTACAACCACAACTAAATCATGAACCTGAAGCGGCCTTTGCTCTTCGGTCCACTTTCCTCTGGGAATCAGTTGGGGTAACATCTCCTTCACCCACCTCGACCAATACATATCAGCCAACCGTTGGGATATGCGCCATTGCTTTCTAAGAAATAGGTCGCTGTCATTGTGTTCCCCTAACACTGGCAGATTGGATGAAGATCCCAGGAGAAAGTGGTTCGGAGTTAGCGCCTCTTCAGTTCCTGGCTCCACACTAACATGAGTTAATGAACGACCGTTCACCAGTTGTTCGACTTCAGCCAGCAGGGTAGATAATACTTCTTCACGAGGCGTACGCTCTTTCAAAACCACTTTTAATGAACATTTCACCGTTCGTATGAGGCGCTCCCACGCCCCACCCCAGTGTGGACTGGAAGGCGGAATAAACGTCCACGTAGTGCCATAATTGACAGCTTGTGATTTCAAGAAGTCTTGGTTCAGTCCTTCTACTGATTGTCGCAGTTCGTTATCAGCGCCCCGTAAATTCGTTCCGTTATCCGAATATAGGTGCAAGGGCCACCCACGCCTTGAAGCCATTCTTCGAAGAGCCATTATCAGAGAGTCAGAGGTCAAACTAGAAACGAGTTCAATGTGTATAGCTCTCACAGTAAGGCATGTGAAGAGAACTGCGTATCTTTTCTCTCTTCGTCTCCCAACGCTGACGTCCATCGGGCCGAACAAATCGAGTCCGCAGAATGTGAATGCCCGTTGATGATGAGCTAGACTTGCATCTGGCAGGTCTCCCATTCTGGGTGGTCTAGGTTGTGCCTTTCGTACTCGACAGAACATACATTCCGAAGCAATTCGTTTCACAGTTGGTCGAATGTGCAAAATCCAATACCTTTGCTTTAATTCATTCACGACTGTTTCGTGATTACCATGAGCAGCTCGTTTGTGAAAGTGAAAAACTAATAAGCGAGAGATGTGATGACGTCCATCGAGAATTACAGGGTGCTTCACGTCCACAGGAACATCACGAACAGCATCAATGCGACCGCCGACACGCAGGACTCCGTGCTCATCAAGAAATGGTGATAAGGTAAGTATTTTACTTTTTTTATCTAATGTGTTTTTATCTAATGTGTTTTTATCTAATGTGTTTTTATCTAATGTGTTTTTATCTAATGTGTTTTTATCTAATGTGTTTTTATCTAATGTGTTTTTATCTAATGTGTTTTTATCTAATGTGTTTTTATCTAATGTGTTTTTCTTTTTCAGGTTTTCTACATCGTTACTGAAGCTCTGCGCCTGTGCGTATCTGATTAATAATCTCTCAGCTCTAATCATCATGTCGCCATCAACGGTTCCGGTAAGTTTCCTAAGTTTTTTATCAATGAATGATAATATAATACATGTAGATTTTACTAGACGCAACCAGGAGGAAAATTTAAGCGGATCAGGAATAACAGGTAAGTTTTCTTTAGTTGCATGAAGTATCAAAGTACATTCTAAATCCGATTTATTTACTTCAGGTGCTTCAAAATTCTTCGGCCATGAAGACTCGTCGCTGAGAAGGAAAGCAGGCCCATAAAACCAGTCGTTTTCAAAGACTGTAAAGTCACACGCTTCCCGTGTAACGACGTCAGCAACATTCAGCTTTGTATGTACGTATCGCCATTCACTAATCGTTGTTAATTCATCGATCTCTCCTAATCGGTGAGCTATAAAAGATTTATAAGTGCGTGCATCATTCCTAATCCAGTGCAATACAGTACTGGAGTCGCACCAAAAATATCTTTTTTCAGGTTTCATATTTTGTTCCTTTTTAATCGTGTCAGCCAGCCGAGCAGCGAGAAGTGCGGCTTGTAATTCCAAACGTGGCACTGACATGTGTTTCAAAGGCGCAACTCTGCACTTGCTTGATATAAATGCCGTGCGTACACCGTTATCTTCCCAGCGCCAGTACGCTACTGCACACATCGCTTGAGTTGAAGCATCGCAGAATGTATGTAGCTGTAAGTTTGTATAACAGTTTCTAGTCGAGCGCTTATCAACTGATGACTCAGACATATTCACTGGACTCGGCGACGCGGACGGCAACAGCAACGCGGGCGGCGACTGCGGCGCGAGCGGTGGTGGCGGCGGCGGTGGGGACAGTGAAATCGCGACAGTGTTCTCATCCTTGATCATATTTCCTCTAATAGACTTTTGATAATAGCGCGGCAAACGTAATCTACCAATATTCTTCAAAGTCCGTAACCATTCAATCCATTTAGTAAACATTTTATCAGGTATGACGTCATCCCACTTGACATCACATCGCCATGTGTCTTGAAGCATTATCTTCGCTTTTATCGTGAAAGGTGCCAAAAACCCATAAACATCAAATATCGACATAACAACCCTTAACATTTCCCGTTTCGTGGGTCTCGCCGAGCCATTGATGATGTTGGTAGGAATTCTTTTAAAGGACACGTCAAACCCCAAACTATCTTCTGTAGGAAACCAAATCAGACCAAGGGTACGTTCACCTTCATCTTCCTCACCAATGCTGAACTTCACAGCTGAATTACCAAGCGCTTCCTTAGGTAAACAAGACAAAACCGATGGGTAATTACTCGTCCAATTCCTTATCTCAAAACCACCTTGACTATGAATGTAAGCAATATCATTAACGAGTTGAATAGCGGACCGCTCGTCATCTATACTATCTATATAATCGTCGGCGTAGTGTTGTTTACAAATTGCATGAACCGCGGCCGGCTTACTTGACTGAAATCTGAGCGCGTTTTTATTCTTGATAAACTGTGCGATGAAAGGAGAACAATTTGCGCCAAAGATGAGTGACGTCATCACAAACGTTTTAACAGGATCAGCAGAACTGCCACGCCATACAAATCTCAGGGCATCTTGGTCTTCACGAACAATTTTCACTCGAAAGAATTGATCTTTAATATCAGCTGATATGGCTATTTTATTTTCCCTGAAACGTAACATAATTCCGTACAAAGACATCAATAGATCTGGACCCTTTAACAAAAAATCGTTGAGACAAACACCATGGCTTCGGGCAGCAGCGTCAAACACAAGGCGCAATTTCTTTTTATTAGGATTATCGACGCCGAAGTGAGGAAGATACCATGTTCTCGGGGACGGCTTAGGCGTAGTTAGTTCCTGGGCGAAATCGTTTTCGAAAAGATGATGAACTCTTTCAACGTACCTGGTGGCGAATTCTTTGTTGTTTTTCATCTTACGTTCCACATTCATAAAACGTTTCTTAGCATTCGGCAACGAATCGGGCATCTTACAGTTCACATTTTTCCAGGGCAATCCAACGTACCATCTTCCCTCTACAAGGGTAGAAGTTTTCTCCAGGTGGGCGACCGCTAGAACATCTTCAGCATTTTCGCGAGGTTTGGTGGCGATTCCCATTGATTCCAAAGTAAAAGAACGACGTACTTCTTCCTGAATTTCTCGCAATATACGTTCGGTCTCTGAAGCAGCATCGGGTTCACCAAGTACGAGCAATGAGGAATGTGACGCGCTAGCGGATGGTAAGTGAGATACATAACCATGAATACACCACCCCAGCGGCGTAAGCGTCCCGTAAGGTTCATTAGGTTTTCCCTTAATAATTTTTAACGGTAATAACAAATTATAATTATCCTGACCTATTAAAATATCTGGTTTACATTGTCCACTAAGTAAACAATTTTTAATTTCGACTAAATGTTAACATTTATTAACATCTGTAGATAAGATATTCTGTACAGGCAAATTTAATTCGCTTACGCTTCGCGCAGTTAAAGTAAACATGTCACCTTCTACATTAGACACACACAAACTTACGACCTCACTATCGCATACAAGCTCTGTATTGTTCCATGCGCCACATACACGCAGTTTTTGTTTACTTCCGCGTATCCCTAATCGTTCTGCTAAACCCGCGCTCATTAACGAAACACTAGACCCGTCATCTAACAAAGCTATAACTCTGATAACCCCCTGCGAACTGTGAATATTTATTGGAACAACTTTTAATAAAATCTTAGACAAACAATTAACATTCGTAACACTTTCTACATAAGGTTCAGACTCCGATAACGGTGTTATTGTAACATTATTTGAAGACTCATTAGTGTATTTGTAATGTAACAAGTTATGATGCGGCTGCCCGCAATTATCAATATCACAGGTAGGCGCGGAACAATCATTTTTGTTATGACGCGATACTAAACACTTATAACACAATCCGCATCGTTTAATGTAATTCCAGCGATCTTTGCGCATTGACTTCTTAAACTTTTTACATTCTGGCAAGATATGTTTACCTAGGCGACAGAATTTTCATTTTTCGTCACAGTTTATTGTATTATTTTGCACTAATAAAGTCTGAACGTTATCACTATGTTTGTACTTACATTTAGAGTCACGCACCGCACTTAATATCACTGATGTTTTTGTAATTTTAATGGCTTCTTCACTAAGAAAGTCAGATAATATTTCGAGCCTAGACTTCTTTCCTTCTACAATCCGTGTATGACCGTAATCACTCCACTTAGAAATAAGCACTGGAGGTAATTTAGCTAGCACTTCAGACGTAATGCTCATTCCTCTGAGGTATTCTTCTTGTCCCAAGGCCATCACTGCTGCTACGTAGTTCTTTATCTTCACAGAGAACGACACAATATCCTTGTGGTATTCAAGGTTCACGGAATGAAGCCTCTTGATTTCTTTGATTATCTTTGGTAAGATCACATCTGGCTGACCATATTGCAGCTCCAGCGTTGACATCACAGTATCTGGACAAGCTGAGCTGATAAGAAGAGCTGTAACCGAGTCTCGGGCTGCTCCTCTAAGACATTTTCGTAGTCTCCACATATTTTCTTTGGGCGAAAAACGACAAACTTCCGTGGATTCCTCGTAGGCGTGTTTGAAGTTCAGCCACTCCATAGGGTCGCCGTAGAAGGTAGGCAGATCTCTAGGTGTACACAATCGGCTTAACATCTGTGCGTTGGTTGTTGACGAAGATGTAGCTACAGCAATATCCTTTATCGCCTGTGCCAATTGCTGAATTTCTGTAGGCGGCGATTTATCGGGCATAACTGAGGGTAGAACTACGGCGTCGCCACGTACTTTTTCCGTATTTTGCGGACGTGGTGATGAGGCCCCAGCGCGTAAAGGGTCATGCTGGCTTTGTTCCAGCCACTGTTCCACCTTTTGTGACACACTCACTGCGGAATCGGTACAACTTGCACGAGATTTTTGCGAACATTCTTCCTCTAATGCGGCGAGATCGGCTGCCAGTTTCTTTTGAATAATATCTTTCTGTATGTTCGCAATAGCTTCTGCTGCTTCCAATTCCAGCTGTTTCTTGCGAGCCTCAAAAGACTTCGTTGTTGAAGGTACCGACGCCTTCTTTGACGATGCAGTAGATTTTTTGGCGGCAGTTTCTATTTTCACACTGCCACCTGCGACACTGTACTGCTTACTAACACCTGCGGGTCCTATCTGATCATTTTGTGTTCCAGATGGTTCTCCCTTGGTGGATTGTACTAGCAACTGCTTCTCCTTTTCCTTAGCGCCACGTGTTTGTACCATTTTGCGTGACGGTGGAGCAGTATACATTCCAACAAACCGGTCGATAACTTAGCTGCTGCTTCACTATATCCGGCTCGAAGACCAGCTTTTGTAGACGACAGGGAGAGGGTTTTAAAAATGATAGGCAGGATATCGATTCGTGTCCGCCGCGAAAACAAGTGGGTGCCCTGGCGCGCGGAACCGGACTGTCATTCTAACCAATAGCTAATGATTACGTGACTCGCGCCCCCCGCGAGGCCTTCATTCCCTTATGTCGCCTGGACAAACACTTGTACGAGACGAATCGTTTATTACGACACACAGTAATATTTAATAAACAAATTTAAACAAATTATAAACTAATAACAAAGATATATTCACATAGTGATACCTAGCTTACCTAAAGTTCGCGTCGCCAACAGCCTCACTCAAGAAAAAGAAGAAATGGAGAAATCATCATCATGAATAGTCGCTTTTTTTTTAAATAAAAAAACGTTGCCCACTAGGAATTTCTTACTGTATCGTAGGTTCCAGCCATATAATCTCACTCAAGCACACACACACCCAGACCCGGAGCAATTATCTATAGTTCGTACAAATATTTGCTTCGTGCAGGAATCGAACCTGTGACACGCAGCGCAGCAGTCAGTCTCTCGACCACTGCGCTAACCGCGCTATAAGCGAGTTTATTTTCGGTTTTTGTAACTCCCGACGAGGTGCAAGAGGTCATTAAAAATTTCAAACCCCGCAAAGCCCCCGGCATAGACGGCATCACTAATAAAGTCATGAAACTTCTCCCCGCCCCGTTCATTATACTCATGACCGCCATCTTCAATGGCGCCATGAGTCACAACGTCTTCCCTCAATCGTGGAAAGAAGCCACCGTCATAGGTATCCCTAAGCCGGGAAAACCCGCGAACGAACCCACCAGCTACCGACCGATCAGCCTCCTCAACGTACTCTGTAAAATCTACGAGAAGCTTATTTATAAGCGACTCAAGGACTTTGCCGATGCGAAGAGCCTCATCCCCAACGAACAGTTCGGTTTTCGTACCCAACACTCGTGCCTACAACAGGTCCACCGCATCGTCGAGCACATAAGCGCCGGTTTTCAGCGCGGCACGATGACAGGCGCGCTCTTTTTCGACATAGCGAAGGCTTTCGACAAAGTCTGGCACAACGGCTTATTATACAAGCTGTACCAACTCGGCGTGCCCGACCGTCTCGTGCTCATCCTGCGGGACTTTCTCTCGAATCGCACTTTCCGCTATCGCATAGAGGGCGCACTATCCGCCCCCCACTCTATCCGCGCCGGTGTCCCCCAGGGCTCCGTGCTCTCGCCCCTCCTGTTCACGCTCTTCACTAGCGACATCCCCAAAAATAGACAGGCAAAGTTAGCTCTCTTCGCAGACGACACTGCCATTTTCTACTCCGGTATCGTGCGCGACCGTATAGCTAGCACTCTCCAAACTTCCGCCAACGTACTAGGCGCTTGGTTCAGGAAATGGAGAATAGAAGTCAACCCCGATAAGAGTCAAGCCGTACTCTTCGCGAAAAAGCGTAGGATCAGACCCCCCGACCCCAAACCGATAACCATGTTCGGCAAGCCGATCCCTTGGGAGAAGCAAGCCAAGTACTTAGGAGTCATCCTAGATAGACACTTGACGTTCGGTGAGCACATAAGGACGGTGCGCTCGCGCGCCGCCTTCGCTCTGGGTAGGCTTCACTTTATTATGAACGCACGCAGCAGATTGTCCCTTAAGTGCAAACTGCGCATTTACACCACGTGCATACGCCCCATCATGACCTACGCCTGCGTAGTGTTCCCACACGCGAAATCTTACCGCCTCCATAAGATGCAGACCCTCCAAAACCGTGCCTTACGTAAGGTCACGGGAGCCCCCTTCTACGTTAGAAACGAAAACCTCCATCTCGACCTTAAAATTCCCACTATCCAACAGTTTATAAAACGCATTTGCAAGCGTTATTTCGAGTCTGCTGAAAAGCACCCCAACCCTCTTATCGCGGCTGCCGCCCGATACACCCCCTCCCAGATAAGTAGAATTCGCCGTCCTAGGCATTCACTATTGTACCCCGATGACGCTATAACCCTGCTCCAAGAGAGCCGTAGGGCCACCAGCACAGTACACAAACACAGACCGCCGTCATTTAGGCCTCGCCGCCGAGGCCCGTCGCGACGTCCCCGTAATGCACCTAATGCATCACCTCCCCGACCCTTGCTCGTGCCAGCCCGCGTAGCCGCTGAGCCTGTAGCTTTAAATTCCCCTAATAATAATAATTATGATAATCCTTGTTCGATCCAGCCAGTCCCTTGCTGTCCTCCCTCAAGCGACGCCCTAAGCCGAGGCTCGTACCCCGCAGGGGGTGCCCTTAGCGTGGTCGCTTTAGATTTAATTTAGTTCGTATGCCCCTGGCTGGAGGCCTTAATAATAATTTATTATTAGGGCATCCACAGGAAAGTCCGGTTAAGCAGCCGACAACCTCCTAGGTTGACCTGAGAGATGCCACTACCAAAAAAAAAAAAAAAAGGTTTTTGTAAGTTAATTACCTCAGCAGCTCATTTTTGTATAATAACTTTCGTGAGACATTCATATTAATTATTGTTCAACGGTTATCACTCACGTGCATTCTTTGGGGTTGCCCGACTAGTTTCGAATTCGACTAAGCAGCTTAATTTTATGTATCATACTGTTTTTTGAAGTAGCTTAGCTTAGCTTTCGTGTTATAATTTATTATATCAAATTAATAATGACAAATATTTTATTATTCCTAAAGCGCTTTTAGACAAATCTTTCTTACGCATTAACGCATGTACTAAAGTTATAAATATTTGCGGAAAGAAAACCGTAAACGTCACTTGTATAGGGACTAATTAATATTGTGTGTGTAAGTTCGGAGTTATGACCAGAGATCAAGATGGCTTAGTGGTCAGAGCGCCTGGAGTATTCATCCGGGAGGCGCAGGTTCGAATCCTGTTCGCGACCGTATTCTTTTTCCATTTAATAAAATAACTTTAGAGTTCGCTAAGCATGCGTTAATGCTTTTCAAAGATTTATCTTGAATTAATACTTCGCTTTTGGCTTTTCTACTTGACTTTAGACTTATCATTTATTTTTTAAGTTCCAATATGTTATTAGTTTACAATATATTACTGTACAATATAATCCCAGTAACAGCGATCTTCTAAGATTTTCTAAAATCCTTTGTAATCCCTGGCATAACGCCAGACTTAATTCCTCCATTGTATGATAATCTTCATTTGAATAAGGATCAAATGTAAACCTTTGAAGGATACTAGTTTTAATTTGAATGATTTGATCGCGTAAGATAAATAACTTAAAATGAGTTTTCCAAAGGGTTTATGTATCTTAATTTTAACATACATTTTTGGAGGCAAAGTCAATAGTTTCGCTATTGAAGTTCATATCCAGTGGATACTTTCGGCCGCGCCTACTTTTATTTCCACAAAACAAAAACAATTTTAGTGTTCACTTCGGATGCTTTAAAAGTATCCAGAACTACAAATCGACAATAATACAAATAAATAAAATTGAAGTGTCTGTTTGTAATGTCAAAATAATAGTATTTTTTTTAAGCTCATACAGTTTCATATTTGCACGATACCTACGCCTAAAAATTGTTGTTTTTTTTGTCTGTCTTTCTGCTTGTTCCGGCTACTCTTCGAAACGGCTGGATCGATTCTGATAAGATTTTACTGGCATCTGACTATGTACGGAGTAATTTAGGCTAATTATAATATAATAATACGTTGGTGAAACCGCGGGGTACAGCTATTCGATAATAATATTCATTGAAAAACCTAACAATAAATAACTTCGAATCTTACCAAACAACAATAACAATCTAACAAATTTCTTGAACCAACTGCCAAAGGACCAGAAACCAATTCTCATTCTTAGAAAGACATCGAAATGCTTGTTATCTGAAGCCATCGATACACCTTGTTATCTTTACCTAAGACCCGCTGTCAAGTTATGTGTGAAATGAATTTAACATTTGATGTGCCCCAGGCGGCACGGTTATGGGTGCCGAGGGTAGATCGATTCCATATATTGGCTGCCTTCGACTTTATTGAATACTCGTGAACGCGACGTTTTCACAAAGTGCGTGTTTCGGGTTGTTCCGCAATGTGGATATTTAAAGCCCAATTTTAGTACGAAAATTTGGTCCTTCGGGACGGAATCTAAAAGGGATACAAATTTAATTTTTTTAATTAATTGAATCTGTCAGTCGTAAAAGTTTTGGTATTCCGGAAATTCACGTTCTTTTGACCATGGCGAGGAATCGTAATTAAAATTGTGACGGACATTTTATGACTCAACGGATCTACTTCATATGGAAAAGAGTAATTCGGCAATTACGCTACGTGAATTTAACACGTCTTTCGTATTTTCTAGATCCATTCATGTTTTAATACGTTCTAGTAGCAATATTATGCACCTGGCGTTTAGAAAGACGTATAAATCACACCACAAATGTTCAGCAAAACTTCGGAAAACCATTTCATATCACACACACCACTGAATAGTAAATATCGTTTCAAAACAATAGTATCATTTAACTTATACGTATCGCGAGTTGATAGAAACAATCTTGCTAACAATTGGCTCCAGATATTGACTGAATTAACCTCCAATTGATTCACAGCAGAAAACAATCATACATCTGATATAATTTATCAGTTGAAGCTACCAGATTACTTGTCTTCCGGAGAACTGATATTCACTGAATTTCCAACGACTGCCTCGTGGTACCAAGCGCGACTGCTGAGCACGAGGTCTCGGGTTTGATTCCCGGATCGGGAAAAGTGTTAATTAGTTTTTCTGTTAGAAAATTCTCAATAGCAGCCCGGAGTTTGGAATTGTGCCTGGTAGATGGCAATAGGCTCACCACCCCACACCATGGGACTTAATGAAAGCATTGGTGAAATGTGGTTGTACAACTGTGCACACCTATGCCTACCCCTTCTGGAAATACAGGCGTGATGCTATGTTGTGTTATGTTCCAACATCTAAAAAGGCGACACAGGATGAATAGACCAAAGGCTCATAAGTCTTCATTCAGAGAGTACTGCAATATTTTGGACATACTGCTCGTAAGCTATCCGATAACCTGGAGAAAACAGGTCACCGGCAAAATGGAAGGAAAGAGACTCAGAAGACGTAGTCCCATACGATGTTCTGACCAAGTAAAGCAGCATCTAGTCACCAAGATCTCCGACGCGCTGCAACAGGCTAGAGGACGTTCAAAAGTAGAGAGAGCTGGTCAAAGGTTTAGGTCAGACATATCACGACGCTTAGCAGTGAGCAAAAGACTGAGGAGGAGGTACAAATACGAGGTTTCTCACATTACTTTGTCAATTAATCTTTTCGAACTTGTGCACGGAGATCACAAAATAGACGAGTTTCGGCACTGCAAAGCTTTCCCATCTATGCGGTGATTCCGCTAAATTAAGAAGCAACCTATAAAAATCAGAACAGGTACCCAAGCCCAAATTCCGGAGAGGTTTTGCGGTGTAACTTCGGAAGTTTTCAGGCCGAGAGATATCAATTTATGGCCAAAGGTTTTATAGCTATAGTAAAAAGAACTTTTGGCCTTTTGGGTCATCTCTGGGATATTTCGTTGGAAGTTTAAGCATTTCGCGGCTACCGTTCCGCGGCGTGGGATATAGAGAAATGTCACTTGGCAAACTTTTCAGTTTATGGTTTTAGGTCTCGTGTTGTGTTTGCTTTAAGTGCTACGTAATGGGTTATTAATGTTTGAAAAGCTTTTATCTTTGATGGTTTGCTGTTGCCTGGGTCACTATTACGGTTTGATATACATTGAGAATTTCCCATTTAACCTCCGTATTGACGTAGGCTAAATTAGAAAGGTAAGAGAAGTGTCTCCCAGGCCTCTATAAGCGTCCTTATCGTAACCTATCAATGACAAAGGGGACCCCAATTACGACGGAGATCAAACGATTCCTCTGTGTGATATTTCTACGGAGAATCAATATTTTTAACCTACCTATTGTCACGGGCAGATGGATGTCCTGAATGAAGTTACATCGATAAAACAACAAATCTTTTTGAATGATCAAATTTAGTAATTGGTTCTCAAAATGGATTTGGTGTCTCAGAGAAGTACATTTAAATTGATGAGGATATCCTAATTATTTGGTTTGCCAAGCGTGGTAATTATAGCAATATTGTTTCAGTTGCCATTCACGGAACAATTCTCTATTAGGATGATAGTGTTGTTATTTAATTAATAGAAGTCCTCAAGATAAATGAGAGAATGTTTTAATTAATTTTGCAATTTGAGACAATGTAATCAAAATATTATAATCATGAAGTTAGGGTTTATAATTTTTATGTTTAACAGTTTACTACTGAAGACATCTAATATATAATAATACTATATACAAGTTTATATGTATATACTTAAAAGAAATGTTATTATAGAGGTTCGGTTGTTTGAGTCCAAACCTTTTTCGAAACTAAAACAACGCTAGTTGTCTGCAATTTATCACTACAAATAAAATTGTAGCTTCATTGGCCTCAAAGGACCCGAGATATTGCACTTAGGAAGACGGGGAGCGTCGTTATTCCATTATGATTTTATTTATTGTGTTCACGGCAAGTGTCGTCGGGTCTTATTTGATTTTTCTTCCGACACTAAGTTTTATTGGCCTGGCACTATGCAGGGGAGCCTCGAAAGCTGACTTCAGGTAGTCCCAGTAATGACTTCAAGTGAACTTGCAAGTCGGTTCTTTGCGAGTTTGTCTTGCATTCGTACAAGCTCTAAGAAAACAAAGTGTACTGATTGCTTGACTTTGTGAAGTTGTGAGTTTATGGAGAGAAGTTAGTTTAAATAGTACCAATTACTGCAATATTGAGCGTTAACCATGTGCTGTATATGAGAAAGTCTATTTTACGTATAAGCTGGTACAATATAGACAAGAAAGAAACAAGAAAAAATTATAAAAAGGAAAATGTATTATGAATTATTTACGTGACTTACTGGAGCCCCGTTAAATAATAATGTTTAAGAGGTAAAATTTAATTTACCAGGATAAATAAATTTGTCAAATTTCACACTTTAAGATATAACACGTTTTCAGACTTAGAAATAAGGTCAGAAATATAGGTTTGAAGTGAAAACTAGATGGTATTACGAAATCCAACGACCATTATGGAGTAGAACGAAATAGTAATTTATTTTTTTGTCCCAGGGGACCAACTTTAGGCCTTTTACCATACTTTTTTATTTTTATTATTTTTTGTACATGGTGTATGTATGTACGATGGCGGTTACCACCAATAACAGCATTCCCAAAGGGGGTTGACGTCAAGCAGGCGGCCGGTCATAAAACATAGGTAAAACTTTTGCAGCATGCCAGATATATGCTGCGCCGACCCCAAATAAATTGGGATAAGGGCAGCGGGACTATGATGACGACATACACAAAACGTTTTTTTTTTTATATAAAACGATACAGTTTTATAAGACGATACAGGGAGAAATTCCTAGTGTGGGGTAACCCACACTAGGAATTTCTTCCTGTATCGTCTGTAAATGCACCCAGCGTTTACAGACATATAATCTCACAAGCACACACACACCCAGACCCGGAGCAATTATCTATAGATCACTTTTACGCATTTACATTAACACTACGTATATAAACTTATATTTACAAAAAACTATTTAAAGCATAGTAATATGTACCATGTGCGGCCTTATCGCATTCCGCGATTATAATCTAAAAATCAGAGATGTAAGATTCGCGTCACAGAGCAGTCATGTGTTGAATAATGCGCGAACAGCACCGTCAGTACATTTGTATGTAACCGCTTTTGAAACTTCATTCAGTAGAAATATCATGTCTCACCGGAAAGTTTCGAGTATTCCATCTGATATCATATTTTTAATATTATTCCAGAAAAATGGGTTTTACGTTACATTCAAAACTATGTATTGTTATAGAAACGAATGTTGGTTAATATTATTGTTGCTAACAAATAATTTATTGTGGTTTCCTATTCTTTTGGACAGCCTGTGGACAAGTTTGGACAGCTAA
This sequence comes from Xylocampa areola, assembly GCA_935421205.1. Lineage (NCBI taxonomy): Eukaryota > Metazoa > Arthropoda > Insecta > Lepidoptera > Noctuidae > Xylocampa > Xylocampa areola. The sequence goes on from OW285216.1 coordinate 2,845,637, forward strand.
TTACTTGAGGGTCCTACCATTGTGTGCTAATGTTATAATTGTTTTTCTGACATTATTTTATTTATTTACTTTTTTCGAGCTGTTCAAGTAGCCCAGAGGTTTGACTTGCTTGAATAATTATACTATAAATACTCCTTCTGACCGTATTTAGAAAGCAAGAAAAGAAAGAAATACTGTGGAGATTAGTACAAGTACGCAGGAGATATTAAAGTGCGCAAGTGTATGCGCAAACACAGGTGCACTCCCTCTTCCTTCACTCTCATATTCCTATAGGACGACAATCCGACACGACCGGAGAGAGATTAGGCGCAGTTCCGACGGCTTTACATGTTCTCCGAACCACGGAGGTGACACACCACCGTACTTTCTGACTCCGGGCTGCTACTGAGAAATTCCTAACAGAAAAACTCAATTACACTGCCCGAACCAGGACCTCACGCTCAGCAGCTGCGCATGCGACCACTAGACCAATTGAATAATTACAACAACTTAGATTAGTGGTTTATCGTCCCCTCCAAAGCAAAAGATAAAATAATTCTTGCGATGCTTCAAAGACCAACCACGCCATAGAATTGCTTAACCTCAATAGACTTTTATATCTTTCAATGATGGAGATATAAATGCTTTGTTATCCGTCTTGTATTGTGTTAACAATGATTAAAACATTCATTTAATTGGGTGAAGTAAAATGCAGAGAAGTCAGTAAAATTATTTAAATGTCGAAGATTAAATATTAACCAATTTATGTGACTATGGTCCTTTGATCCAGAATTAATGTCATCTACAGTTTCAATGTGTTTAATAGACTCCCTTAACAAAACATTCGAGTAGTATATTTTGGTCAGCACCGTTCACAGATTCTCATCAATGATTTCCGTTCGAGTTGCCATAGTAACAGGACCAACAAACTTAACTTATTATTGGTCTAATATCAATAGTGTTGCTTTATAGGCTCTACGTGAGCGAGGTTATACGTGATTCGTGTTGTGACGTCATAAAACACAAGTTGGAACACGTTTAGGGTTTGGCAAGTTTCCCTGAAGTCCTGAAGGTGGAATTATAGGGTTACGGCCGATTAATCTGAGGTAGTAAATCGGATTATTGAAGCGGTTAACGTTAAGGTATAGGTTTACGATATGTTGGTAGATTTATTTAGGTAGGTTGATGGCAAAAGGCAGTCGGTCCCATTTTAATGAGCTTAGTCAAACACTTTTTTTTTAATTATCAATATAGTTGTCATTAATGTAACAACGTTTGTTCTTATTTTGATCTTTTAGCTAATAATTTCAGCAGAAAACTATCATAGTATCACGCCTGTATTCCCCGAAGGGGTAGGCAGAGGTGTACACACATAAAGTATCTTGGTATAATCCTGGACGGTCGGTGGGGCTTTGAAGAGCACTTTCAGCGCTTAGTCCCTCGGATCGAGAAGGCAGTAGGTGCTTTGCACAGACTGCTGCCCAATCTCGGGGGACCTCGAGAAGAAGTTCGCCGCCTTATCGCGGGAGTCGTGCGATCGATGGTCCTTTATGGGGCACCTGTTTGGTCATGTAGACTGTCAGGCGTCCGACGTTGCAGGGTTAAAATCCACAGCTTGCAGCGGAAAATGGCTATTCGCATCGCACGGGGATACCGAACTGTATCCTTTGAGGCGGCAACACTCCTGGCCCGCTTTCCGCCGCTAGACATCCTGGCGGATATGGACACGAGGGTCTATGATCGAATCCGTGCCATCCACCAAAGCGGCAACAGTGTGCCAGGGCGCGCTTTTGTAAGGCTGAGGCGGCAGGAACGGCGACACGCACTCGAGCGGTGGCGCGAAAGGCTACAGCAGCCGCAATATTCGCGCAAGCGCGTTGTCGAAGCCGTCCTGCCGCACTTCGAAGCCTGGCTGAAAAGAGGGGAACGCATCTCCTACAGACTCACTCAGGTACTGACCGGGCACGGTTGCTTTGGTGAGTATCTGAACAGGATTGGGCGAGAGGCCACGGCAAATTGCCACCATTGTGGAGGGGACCTTGATTCCGCACAGCACACGCTCGAGGAGTGCCCTGCGTGGGAGTCTGAGCGGCGGATCTTGATCGCTAAGACTTGTCTCTGCCAGCCGTAGTGAAGGCTATGCTGACGGAGACTGCGAATTGGAAAGAAGTGGCTTCCTTTTGTGAGACCGTTATGGTCCAAAAGGAGGCCGCCGAACGTGATCGTGAGAGGAACGATCCCACCCGGAGAAGGAGGCGTCGAGGAAGCAATCGCCGCGGCGCTTAACATGCCGAAAGCCGGCCTGGATCATCTATAACAGACAGGCTTTTGAAGTCGCAGGCGATCAGAGTGGGGACTCTGTCTGCCTATAGAGTGACCTCAGGGAAGACAGTGGCTCAGTGGTCACGTGCTGCCGTATACAGCGAGGCGCAGGGAGGGGCTCTTACAGTCTCTCCAGTGAGGTGCCGTAACAGGCGTTGCACGGGGGGGGTTCCGGAGCTGGTCTCTTAAGAGGACCCGGAGCTCCTCTTCAAGTGCGGATGGTGACCACCGGGGTGGTTTTAGTGAGGTAAAAATCCCACACTCCCCGGTTTTATCCCCAAAGACCGGGCGCCTTTTGAAGGTTTCCCCCCGACAACAAAAAAAAAAAAAGGCATTGGTGTACACAATTGTACACCCACATTTCACCAATGCTGTTATTAAGTCCCATGTTACGCGGTGTTATTGCCATCTACCGGTCACAATTTCAAACTGGGCTGCTACTGAGAAATTCCTAATAGAAAAACTCAATAACACTTTGCCCGACCCGGGAATCGAATTCTAGATCCCATGCTCAATAGTCGCGCTTAAGACCACTAGACCAACGAGGCAGTAGAAAACTCTCAACTGTTACTTGTTCAGGCATGCATGATAACTTCACGTCCTGATCGCATCCATAAGAATCACTACTTATTTGCCTTCAGTTTCAAAATTTATATAGTAATGTCCTAAGTTTTCGCGATCACTACACATTATAATAACACAAACTTTTAACCGGATTAATCGCGCGTATTATTGGTTTTTTGTTTTTCCTGACGTTTCGAACACTTTGCAGCGTTCGTGGTCGCAGGAGGACTGGCTTGACCTTAAATATTTCTGTTTCTTTTTTCTTAGTTGTTTTATATTTTATAAAAATATTTATTAAATTGACATACAATTATTCCTTTTTTTTGACAGTTTATAATAAAATTAAATTTACTTATCAAATATCTTACTGCTAGTATTTATTTCTACTATTTTTAAATTGACATTATCATTTCTTTATGAAAGTTTTCTATAATAGATATATTTATGGGATTGGGGGCAAACGAGCAGAAATCGCCTGATGGTAAGCTATTACCACCGCCCATGGACACCCGCAACCTCATGAGTCGCAAGTGCGATGCCGGCCTTTTAAAGCGTTTGGGCCTCCGGTACCCTCACTCACTCAGCGAAACACAACGCAAGCGTTGTTTCACGCCGGTTTTCTGTGAGGCCGTGGTAACACTCCGGTCGCACCGGCCCATTCGTGCCGAAGCATGGCTCTCCCACGGTGAATTTTTTTTAAGATGTGAGCAAACATTTCACATTCAATTAATATACTTTAACTTTTTCAACTTCATCCGTGTTAAGCGGATTCATAAGTTCTACAATTAAGTTACCCACACTTAAAGCTAGCTCTTAAAACTTGGCGAAAACCAGCGTTCAGAACTTTCGATTCTCGTTATACCTAATCCTTAACGGATTTGTATTCAAATGTGCGCATTAATTGGATTTGTAGCGAAGACGGGTAGGCAAAATTGAAGGGTATTCTATTAAAATTTGGGATTTGCGTAATGTGGGTAGACAGTTGCCTAGATAAGAACTTTTTAAGACGTATTTACTTACGTGTTTTCTGTAAGAAAATTCTCAGTGGAAACCTGGAATTTTGGATGCTGCGAAGTGTATATGTATATATGTTATATGACAATAACGCCACTATATTTTACCTGGATATCGATGAAATTTGTATGTAAGAAAATCGATCGAGATGCTATGTTAACTTTCGGAAGGCAAGGTCGATAAAAAAAAGATAAGTTACTTCAGGTTTATATGCGAAGTTAAGCCAAGCCGCTTTTACTGCAGCACTTGCTTATTTAGAAGCTAATGGAGAATTTTGATTTGATTTTGTTTTAATACCAATAATAAGCCCAGAGGTTTGACTTGCTTGAATAATAATACTATAAATACTCCTTCCGACCGTATTTCGGTCACGGTGGCCTATCTCCGAGGAGATTAGCCAAGTACGCGGGAGATATTATAGTGCAAAAGTGTATGCGCAAACACAGGTTCACTCCCTCTTCCTTCACTCTCACAGTCCGATGGGACGACAATCCGACGTGACCGGAGAGAGATCGGAAGAGGCTTTACGTGCTCTCCTAAGCACGAGGTGTCACACGACAAACTTCCTAACTCCGGGCTGCTAGTGAGAATTTCCTAACAGAAAAAAGCCAATAACACTTTCCCGATATAAATCATTCCCACGAAAAACGAATAAAAGTCCAAAAGGACCAAGACCACGTACCAACAATGAGAAACACTCGGTCACATTCAAATAGTTGCTAAGTGGCATTTACCTAATATACTGCGAAACTTTCAGTTGTTGTACATAAAGTTTTCGTACCAAAATTGACTGCCTCATTGGTCTAGTGGCCGCAAGCGCGGCTGCTGAGCGTGAGGTCTTGGGTTCGATACGCAGGTCGGCCAAAATGTTATTGGACTTTTCTGTTAGAAAATTCTCAGTAGCAGCCCGGAGTCAGGAAGTTGGTGGTGTGACACCCCCGTGCTTCGGAGAGAAAGAAAGAAGAAAGAAAGAAAAAATATTTATTTCAGTCTCATAAGCAGGTAATACTAGACAACGAAACAAATCATAAAAAACTAAACATTAAAAATATAAAGAACCTGTACGAGACCGAAAAGGGTCCCTATCTCAGCATAAGCTGCTCCATCGAGTTGTAGCAGCGCTGGTTTTCAGATAGGACCGAATAATTTAGGTGAAATCACGGGCAAACCACGGCGTGCGCAAACATGCAATACTTAGATCAAAATTGTGGTAAATACACATAAATATTTTTTTACGTCCTTTTTTCTTTCTTTCTTTCTTTCAAATTAAATATTCAAATTCAGATAGATATATAATGAATTGGTAATATAGATAATTGAAATACTTTAATTTAGAGAGCACGTAAAAGCCGTCGGTCCCGCGCCTGATCTCTCTCTGATCGTGTCGGATTACCGTCCCATTGTAATATGAGAGTGAAGGAAGAGGGAGTGCACCTGTGTTTGCGCATACACTTGTGCACTATAATATCTCCTGCGTACTCGGCTAATCACTGTGGAGATAGGCCGCCGTGACCGAAATACGGTCGGAAGGAGTATTTCTTTTTGAACCAAACTATAACTGCGCATTCATGACTTAATACGCTCATAATGTTATACGTTACAATTCGATGTAGTTATTAGATTTTCAAGGGTCTAATTTATTCATGCAAATATGGGACGGGAGATAGCGGGTCTAGCGGAAGGTGCGCACATATTTGTGTATTGTATTATATGGGCACATATGGGTATCTGATAATGAAGCCTTCTCTTGCGGAAAGACTAACCAAAACTATAGTGTCTTTTATTTAGAGTAGGTATATTAAGACAAGGGAGACAGTAAGAGATGGTAAACTTCTGTCAAGTAAAGTGTAGAATAATTAGGTTGACGGAAGAATAAAATTGGTACTTAATGGCTTAAACTTAATGCATAAGTTGATAACATTCTTATTTTTCTTCTTATCGTATGGTGGATGAACAACCTAGTGTCAGTTAAAACCACCCGTAGATCTCTGACATGGCTTTTCACATGATCGAGAACATCTCTCAGGTGTGCTGGTTCCCTCACCATCAGTGGCGTGCATTGCATATAGGCAAATAGGCAGTGCCTACCTCAAAAAATTACCTAAATACAACCTATATCACCATTTACTGTGCCTACCTCAAGAAATAAACGATATCACAGTTTCCTGTGATGTAGGTTGTATTTAGGTAATTTTTTGTGGTAGGCACTGCCTATTTGCCTATATGCAATGCACGCCACTGCTCACCATGCTTTCTTTTACCGTTAAGAAAGTGATCTTTTTAATCAATGCCAATAAATAAAATAAAGGTGTGTGATTTCAAAATAAATGCTAAAACTTAAATAAAATCCGATATTTATAGGAAGCCTAATCATAAACTACCTACCATTTTTAGAATTTCTGTCTGTCTGAAAGTTCGTCTGTAATAGGCTACAAAACAGCTCGACAGATTTAAATAAAAACATATAGGGATTAATCAGGAATTTTAACTTAAGTTTACGTGTACATACCATTTCGATGTCTGGCAGGATTTACAGGATATGAATTTAAAATGCTAAAGAGCCGCGCGAACGAGCACAGCACAGCTAGTAATAAATTTAAGAAGCTGTTTTCTAAACAAAAACATCTTAAAGATAAATCTTTGAAAAGCATTAACACAAGCTTAGCGAACTCTAAAGTTATTATATTATATGGAAAAAGAATGGGGTCGAAATGGCTTAGTGGTCAGACCGCCTGGAGTATTTATCCGGGGGGCGCAGGTTCGAATCCTGCTCACGACCATATTCTGTTTCCATTTCATATAATAACTTCAAAAGCAACCACTAAGACAAAAATCTGTTAGTGTACCTAACCGGTTGATCAAAATGAATCACTATCTACAAATCTACTTGATCTATGGCCAGATATAGGGGCAGTAACCTCCGTTTAGTTATGGGAATTGAAACAATCTATTTGCGATGTTATGGCTTAAGAATGGGGTTTTTATGGTGTTGTTATCACCGTGATCTCGAGAAAATAGAGGGTCTGAACTGCTTATCACGCAGTTTGAGAATAGGTTGATCGAAGTAGTTTTCAATTCAGTAGGTAGATGAAAGTGGGTGGGACTGCCTCGTTGGTCTAGTAGTCCCAAGCGCGACAGCTGAGCATGAGGTCTTCGGTTCGATTCCCGGGTCGGGAAGTGTTACTGAGTTTTTCTGTTAAAAAAATCTCATTAGCATCCTGAAGAAAGGAATTTTGTCCGTGCAATAGATTCACTACCTATTACATGGGACTTACAGAAATGTAGGTATACAACCGTGTACACCTCTGCCTACCCCTTCGGGGAATACAGGCGTGGAGCTATGATATGTTACGAAAGTGGGTTCTACAATAAAAAGACATTAAGTGAATTGTATGCGTAATAAATACTATTGAATCTTGTAAACTGGGACGTTTTCAATTAATCTTTGTCTATCGTAGTCCGTTTTTTACATCGACTATTCTCAGCTGCACTTAAAGCAAATGAAAATTTCATGACTCATGGCAAGGGAGAATAGTTTTTCATTCTAAACAACACCACAACCAATAAAACTTGACGGTATTGATGGCATGTGTAGTAAAACTTCAGCCACAACACTTTATGATAATTTATTTAATTTATTTCACCGTCATAATACAGCAATACAAATTCAAACATAAATATATAATTTCTTAAGGCAACCGCAGGAAAGCCCGGTTAAGCAGTCGACAACATATTAGGCTGACTGCGAGATGCCCTACAAAAACTGAAAATTATTTAACATACTACAATACTTTGCTACTATACTATCGCCCTCCTTGTCATATCCGACAATGGTGACCCTTCAATATACATGAAGGAAATGTTTCACATCTACTAAATAAAAAATTTCAACCTTTTCCAGATGATTAATCAGATCACCATATCAAAATTCACTCAGCAAATTGTCTTAGATTTATATCATGACAGGCTTGGTTTCGGCCTAGGCATATTTAGACGTGGAAATAAGCTAGACTCGTGTTCAGAATCTAATACTGGCGTTTCATGCCTGATTTATATAACCGTTTACTCACTATACCTATTCGGTCGAAACATTATGAATTAATTCTGTTGGAAATTCAAATTGTAGGTATATTTAACACTAATTCGGAGTCCCAGATAAGTCATGTGGTTTTAATGAATAATGGGTGACCTGTACCAACCTATTAATATCATATCTAGTCTATAAAATGCGCTTAAGGGATTACTATATATAAAGAGAGGAGGTGGAGCACCTAGAAGGTGTACCACAAGTGAAGGAGAACATGTGGTTTATGTTGAATCAAGATGAAAAACAAAGATCAAGAATGAAGAACAGTGGTGATTGCTCCATCGACATGAGCTGAGGTATTAATTAAAAAAAATTGATACATGCCATGTATGAACTAAAGGTGGAAATCAAGCTAGGTGAAGAATTTTCATCGCAGATAAATCTTTGAAAAGCATTAACGCATGCTGAGCGAACTCTAACCTTATAAATTTTTGTGGAAAAAGAATACGGTCGTGAGCAGAATTCGAACCAGCTTCTTTAAAAAAAAACCTTAAAGTTCGCTCAGCATGCGTTAATGCTTTTCGACGATTTATCTGTATTTGTTAAGGTAATTGCATCTGTATTGTATTAACTGCAGAGTTAGTCGTGGCGGTTCAGTTTTACTGTTAAGGCTCTGAATAGATGGCAAAGGAAGACGTATTAAAATATGGAAGTGGAATTCGCGGTAGTGAGCAGAGGTCGAGATGGCTAAACGGGAGGTACATGTATAACTTTAATTTTCATCACAGTCGGAGACAGTGCTGGGACAGTGCAACATTTCCTTTGTTGACAATTTTGACTTTTATGTCTCTCGACTGCTTTTAAATTTTTAATAAATTATTTTTATAAAAGGCCTGTTTGTATACTATATTAAATTTTATTTTAAATCTTATATAGTCATAATTAGCCTCCCGAGAAAATGCAAGGATCCTGACCATACCACATACGAGTACATCTGAATCGGTTCAGGTATTTAGAAGTTATGGCGGAATAAAGAAACTCACAAAAATACATACAATACATACATGAACTCTAAAAACATAACACTCCTTTTTTGGGCAGTCGTGTAACAAAGATTAAGGAAAACAAAAAGAAAAGGAGACCACATATCTTACCTCTTCGCAGTATGATTATACTATCAACTATCAAGAAGTTTTTCCATAAAACAGTATTACATGGTTCTTACATAGTATCCCTATGTAAGAACCATTTAATACGTGTTATTTTATCTCCATATGTAAACTGAGATTGTGGACAAAGTATTACAGTTATTACAGATATGAGAAGGTAAACAAGGCCCGCCGTTTATAACGATGATTGTTCAAAACTAATATTTGATTTTGTGAACGCTCTGATTGGTCGCAACGAACGTATCGGTCAAGAACTTATTTTATTACTACGTGATATGATAATTTATAACAGGATTATGAAGTTTTTTTAACTGTAGTTTAGACAGAGTATGGTAGTTATTTGAAATCGGGTGCTAATTAAAGCAGCTTTTTTGAACTATCATTCTCGTCTTCAATAAGCTAATTTTATTAGCAGACAGATTTTGTGTTCCCCAGTTACTGGGTTGTGGAGGTCAGATAGGCAATCGCTCCATGTAAAATACTGGTTTTAAGCTGCATCCGGTTTGACTGGAAGCCGACCCCAATGTAATTGGGAAAAGGCTAGGCAGATATACAGAATTTGAAACTTTAAAGTCTATAAAGAAGCCCACTTGCAACATTAGTCGCTGAGTTATCAATTCAGAAGTTAATAAATATTTATCGGTAGCTCTGAGTCATATTCATTTACGTTCGTAAATTGACGCTGGTGTTTGGATATTCTGTTGGAATAGTTAACATGATATAATAGAAGCTGTTCTATTAACTCGTTGCCTACATACAAAAAATTATGTTATGTTGCAAGTGCTAAAGACAAGTTTTGCTGCTGCACTTATAATTTCCCTTTGAAATCTGTTAAAAAGTATTACGAGTAAGCTATTCCATCGGCAATTCATGATTAAATTTTAACTACTGAAAAACTCGTATTTAACGGTGTTATTAGTTCTAATTATTTTTTAAATTTCGACCTCTATGGACAATATTACTGCATTTTTGACTCTCATAACTATAGCCATTCCACGCACTATCACTGAATGTTATGCGCCTGCTTTGTGGATATTTGAACAATTTAGTTTAACATTTTTGATATAAATTTTCTTTTATTGCCTTCGGATCTACGATTTTTTCGCACCCGGGCAAAAACTTGGTTGTGGCGTCCCGTCTCGCAAATAACTTGGTTGTGGCGCCCCGTCTCGCAAATATATAATGGTTGGCATTTTTCGTGAACAGGACAATAAGAACACTTTAATAAATTTGCACTCTTTATTATCTATGCCAGCTTCATCAAATACTTATTCATTGATGTTGCCAACAATCTGCTGCAGCTGCTCGCAGCGCATTTTAGAATGAGCCCTTAGGATGCGTTCAAAAAGTAACTGGGAGTTTTTGCCCCTCCCCCCCTAGATCCAGGGCTGATAGCCACTGAACAAGTCCTAAAAATATTATTATGAAGATAATAAAAAAAGTGATGTATTGAAACTAGAATACGGCTGAAATATTTGGTCTGGTAAATGTTCTAACCAATCTGAACTGGGCATTTGAATGTGAGAATCTAAATTTACCGAATTTAAGACTGGAGACATACCGCTACTTCTTTTTATGATCAACTTACTCTAAGCACTACTTTTGTTATATTTTTAAATAAATTAGTCCTTATTCGTCGTAATTCTTTATACCGCATAAAAAAGAAATTTATTTTATTTATTTATTGGCTTTTGCTAGTCTTGTTGTAAAGTTTTCAAAATAATATACTCAACAGAAAATTTACTTTTAAACTCGCGATTAAAGACAATTAAACTGGATTGTAATGATGTTTAAGTATATTGATATTATTAAAGACAATTAAACTGGATTGTAATGATGTTTAAGTATATTGATATTATTAAAGACAATTAAACAGGATTGTAATGATGTTTAAGTATATTGATATTATTAAAGACAATTTTTTTTTATTTTTTTTTTATTTATTATTCGTTTTTTACAAGAATAACAGAAAAAAACATTCTAAAGATGCAAACATAAACTCATTCGAGTTTTACCGTGCATCAGTATCATCGACTATTATAGGTACATCAAAAATAACAAATAAACATCATAAAAAAGAAACAAAGCTTTTAACAGATAAGCGAGGGTAAAAGTAAATAATTATTGTGCGTATTGTATAGAAATAAGCGAACATCGGTGACCGCACTGGCCGTCATTTTGACTTATTAACTAAGTAGTGGTCGAAAGTACTTGATCTACAGCATGTTCCTTAGTTGTGTGTATGTTGTCAAATTTAGTTTTATTCTATTTTAAAAGGATAATAATTTTAAGAGATCTTTTTTTTTTATATTATAGGTTATAATAAATAATTGAACTGGATTGTAATGATGTTTAAGTATATTGATATTATTAAAGACAATTAAACTGGATTGTAATGATGTTTAAGTATATTGATATTATTAAAGACAATTAAACTGGATTGTAATGATGTTTAAGTATATTGATATTATTAAAGACAATTAAACTGGATTGTAATGATGTTTAAGTATATTGATATTATTAAAACGTGCGTCGTTGAATACATTTTCTCCCTTTGAAAATACCTTAATATTTTGTTTATGATTGAAGAAATTGAAAAATATTTTTCAAAGGCAAGAAGAACTACAACCTATTGCAAGGATCGTTCTCCTAATATAACTCTGAAATTATAATGTTCTAGCTTCTGCCTGCGACTACGTCTGCGTGGACTTAAGAATTAGCTCCAGCCGGGATAAAAAGTAACCTATGTGTTAATCCAGGTTATAAACTATCTGATTGCCAAATTTCATCAAAAGTCGTACAGTAGTTATTGCGTGAAAGAGTAACAAACATACAAACTTTCGCGTTTATAATATTAGTTGGATAGGATCTATACCTATTTTCTTCACAATCTTTTCGCGTTGTTACTCTCTTGTAAATTGTAATTATTAAAAAAACACACTGTCTGCAAACAAAATAAATAGAGACCTTCATAATAAACGAGTTCGTATAATTTTATTGCAAATCCTTCATTCGTGTCTGAATGAATGAAATATCGCTTTGTTTCGTCCAAACAAGTGACCAAGACTGCAAGGAAAATAAACTCAGTTTAATTATCATTCCAGTTTTAGAGTGCTATCAAAGAGAACAACGGTGGCCCCAGTTAAATTAAATGACAGACAAATTGTCAGTACGATTGGCATTGTGTTGTGCCGTGGGCGACTATGTTTTCAGCTCCGTCGAGAATCGAAATACGCACAGAACATTCTTTATTAGGCCCAATAAGAAAACGACAATACGACGAGCATGGATAGATTTCGGGTGAGCTGGACTCTTTCCAAAAATACTAAAACCATAGAGGGAAACGCAATAGGAGTCATATTTGACCTGCTATATGATACTTTATAATATTTGTACACGGTCAAAAGCAGGATGTAGGAGTGTTGGTCGTCCGACGGAAGGATGGGTGCATGATATTGCTGTTTAAACCTGAGAAGCTAATCCCTTACACTAAGTAAGTTCGGGCTATGGATGAAGATGACGTAAATATGTTAAAAACCGAAGAAGTGTGAGTCGGACTCTACCGCCGAGGGTTTCGTACAAATTTCAAGGTACATATTTTATTATAATTAGCTCAGGAATCGAGTCTCGCCTTTTTTTTCTTTTCCCGAAATTCAGTTTCCAAAACCTATAAAGACTATAATTTTTATGAATTAATTACAAAATCTATAAAGGTTCCGTTTTTTTCCTTTTGACGTACGGCACCCCAAAAATGCGTAATGTATATCTTTAAAGGTTGGAGCTCGTGGCTAAGTAACAGCCGCACAGATCGATGGATCGAGGTAGAGCTGCGCTTGCCGCGGTCGGTCTGTGGATGGGTGATCATCATTTTACACCGAGACCCCTCCGTGCCTCGGAGAGCACGTTAAGCCGTCGGTCCCGGTTGTCAAATTAAGATCTATGACAGCCGTTACGGGTAGTCAGAGGCCAGAAGTCTGACAACCAGTAATACCACAAGATATCGTGTTACCCAGTAACTGGGTTGTGGAGGTCAGATAGACAGTCGCTCCATGTAAAATACTAGTATTAAGCTGCATCCGGTTTGACTGGAAGCCGACCCCAATGTAATTGGGAAAAGGCTTGGCAGATATCTATATCTTTAATTACATTGACGATATAGGTCAAATCCAAAACCGTCTACAATGCGTCGCAATTATAATATTTTGTTAGTCTTGCAAGAAAATTGAGGACGCGAGAAATAAAACCATTATGAAATAGAGACTGCCTATTTCTCCGTTATACATTATCACAAGTTTCTTCAGAATAAGCTGACTATAAATAACCCCTACTATTGGGCTTTTACTATAATTAATCTTACCTTACCTATTAATTGATAAAGTTATCCCCATCCCGAAGAAAATAAAATGATTTATTCTTAAGCTTTATACTCTACCACGATCTGTTTATAAAAGTACATAGCATACATAGCATCACGCCTGTATTCCTCGAAGAGGTAGGCAGAGATGTACACATTAATACACCCACATTTCAACAATGCTGTTATTAAGTCCCACGTAATAGGTGGTGACCCTATTGCCATCTATCGGGCACAATTTCAAACTCCGGGCTGCTACCGAGAATTTTCCATTCCTACCGGGAATCGAACCCGAGACCTCATGCTCAGCAGTCGCGCTTGGGACCACTAGACCAACGAGGCAGTTATAAAATTATAATACTATATACCTACTATAAAAAATATGTATTTCTTTTTATATTTAATTACACTACCGAAAACTCTTCATCCGGGCCACGGACCTTAAAAAATACGGACGTAGCGTAGCGTACGACATGTGAGAAGCATGCCTAGACATCCAATGTCGCTTGTCATACACGAGTTAAACGCATACAAATACTTAAAACTTATCCACTCGCGGCCAGTACGCTGCGTGTTTGTGTGCGTAATCTATGCTTCGCTTATGACAAGGGAAGGTTAGATCCGTATTTTTTTCAAATCTGTTATCCGGTCCACCTCTCGGAAATCTAGATCATTTTCGACCCCAAAAGTTTAAATTTTTTACGTACACTTTACGTACTTAAAATTTTTTATGAATATTTTAAAGAGATTCTTTGGTCTAGTGGTCCGAAGCGCGACTGCTTAGCATGAGGTCCTAAGTTCGATTCCCGGGTCGGATAAAGTGTTATAGGGTTTATCTATTAGGAAATTCTCGATAGAAGCCCGGATTTTGGAATAATACCCGGCAGATGGCAATAGACTCACCACCTATTACATGGGACTTAATAATAGGATTGGTGAAATGTGGTTGTACAACTGTATACACCTCTGCCCACACCTACGGGGAATGCAGGCGCGATTCTATGCTGTTTAATGAAGAATTGAAAATTGTCATCTTTATCATACTAGTCGATAATATCTATATTGTTATTATATTAAATGGAAAAAGAATACGGTCGCGAACAGGATTCGAACCTGCGCCTCCCGGATAGATACTCTAGGCGCTCTGACCACTAAGCCATCTCGACCTCTGCTCACCACCGCGAATTCTTCTTCCATATTTTAACACGTCTTATGGCGACGTCGCTAAGCATGCGTTAATGCTTTTTCAAAGACATATCTTGAATATCAATATTATTCTACTGCAGTACTCGCTTCCACCCGCGGCATTTCCCGCGTATTTATGTATTTCAAAATGAACCCGACCGCACGTTAAAGAAATAACGTACCTAGGTACCAAATTTTATCGGTCATCTTGTGTTAATTTCCTTCATAAAATGTATGGGAAAACTAAGATTTTTATCAGGATAAAATGTCAATGGTCTTTGTGTTTCTATGGGTCATATTTATGCTCTGTACGATTGAAATCAGTCCAGTAGTTTAGGCCTCAAGAAGTCACAAACAGACACACTTTTGGATTTTTATAATATTGAAGATTTTTTTGAACGAAGTACCTACTTACAAATTCGTATATAATGACGTCACTGCAACAATTTAAAGAAATTAATCTTTAAAGTTCAGACAGGCTGACCGTTGCCAGGCGTCCGGATAAAACCGGTCACAGGCTTTATGGATGCGTTTCCAGCCAAATTAGACGGTGTCCGGCCTGTCTTGTTTTTACCTATTTTTTAACATTAAGATTTTAATGTTAAAAAAAAAACGTGTTATACTTACTAAGACTAAAAAAATAAGGGTGTCCGGTCCGGCCTTTTTACCCAAATGTCCGGCTAAACGGGCTGATTTGTCCGAATTTTTAGTTTAAAGACCTGGCAACAAAAATTTAGACGCAAAATTTTTGTTTTGTCTATATTTAACTGATCCTGCACATATCTGTTCTCTACCAAAGGTGTTTGACACCACACACCACACGTTCTTACGCACGTGCATACTGAAATAAACCAAACTAAACGCATTCGTGACCGATAATGTACCCAGCGGTTTATCATACGTAACTACAGTACGGACGTTTGAACGTTTATTTTTCTTTATCGAGTTTTGGTAAGTGATGTAAGTAGTGAATATATGTTTCTTAAACTATTACACAGGAATGGAATTATGTTTTCCTTTTAATAACATAACATAACATAGCATCACGCCTGTATTCCCCGAAGGGGTAGGCAGAGGTGTACACAGTTGTACACCAACATTTCATCAATGCTGTTATTAAGTCCCATGTAATAGGTGGTGAGCCTATTGCCATCTACCGGGCACAATTCCAAACTCCGGGCTGCTACTGAGAATTTTCTAACAGAAAAACTCAATAACACTTTGCCCGACCCGTGAATCGAATCCAAGACCTCATGCTCAGCAGTCGCACTTAGGACCACTAAAACGACGAGGCAGTTTGTATCATTCATACATTTATTAGGGATTGATTTTTACCAGGAATTAAGAAATAAATATCGTTCATGTCAAAACGCCTCAAAACTTCGCGGAAAAAAGCGATAACCGATGTATCATTTGCATCATTAAGGATAACCAGAACCGAAAATGCTTACAACTGAATATCGATATAAAATTCAACAATTTAGGCGTTATTCGTTCTATTTTTATTACATATCTAATGAAATAGAGATAGGGATTGTGCCCGATGGATGGCAATAACAGCATTAGTGAAATGTGGGTGTACAACTGTGTGTGTACACCTCTGCCTATCCTTCCGGGATTACAGACGTGATGTTATGTTCTACATAAAACACACAACAACATGCTAGTAAGCATAAAATCCCATTATCTACTAACCAATATTAAATGGGAACTGATTTATTATCCCAGCCGACATTCCGCAAACAATCGTATAACTATTATAGTTTACAACATGAGTGTTACAGTCAAAACTTTTATAGGTCAAAACCACTATTTACTATAAAAGTCGTTTTGATTAAAAGTGTTGTTCAAAATTACTGTTGACTGAGGCCTGTAGTCAAAAACTGGTTTTGATTTGTCAGACTAGCGGTCAAAATCCGTAAAAGTGGTTTCTACCAATAAACTTAAGTGCCACACGGGTACGATAAAGGTTAAATTTGACAGAACCCTTCGCCTACCCCAAGGCGGAGGACATCAATTAGGATTTGCACTCCGGAAAAAAAGGACCTGACCACACTATGCATGACCTAAGCAATCAGCCAATGATTACTAGATATTCATTTAAAATTATAGTTATTTAAAGTACTAAACATCATTTATATTGCCCGTGACTAGAAAAAGAAGGACCATCATAAATAAAAATTTGAAAACAATCGCTAAGATTTTTGGGGCAATGGGAAAAAATATTTATAACAATCTAAAGTTAAAATGGTTTCGGAATAACCGGTATACACATACATACTGTGGTCACAGCTTCAAAGTTTCAAAAGGTAACTTTTAATTTATTTATTATATACTGACAATAAATGATTTTTGCAGTCAAAGCTACTTTTGACCGGAGAAACGTTTTAACTGTAACATGACTACTGATTTACGAGCTGCCACGAATATTGGAACAAAATTATGATAATTATAGCATATACTTTGTTTATTACATCGATTGAAACATGGCCTTTTGATACATTACCTACTATTTACAGGGAAATATGGATTTTGTCTCGCGAACATTCGAGCCAAAAATTCAAACGCTACTTTATTTTAAACTAACTTCAATCTCATGCTGTTTCTGTATTTTTAAAGCGTAATTGCAGAGCGGAAATCAACGCCGATTAAAGTTTTAGTAATTTAGCAATTTTATCATTAAGGTTAGGTACTTAAAGATTAATTATTATTCAACGGTTATTACTCACATGCATTTTTCGAGTTTGCCCGACTAGCGTCGAACTCGAACAGGGCCCTTCATGAGCTGAGTCCGCGGGGATGTCGAGAGTCATACTGACGCACGTGACTAATAACCGGTCAACAGTAATTAATATGAATATGCCTCACGAAAGTTATTATACAAACTGTTTAAAAGTGTTGATATAATATTGGAATTGAATCGGAATTGATATTTATTAAAAGAGTAATCCCGCTGATCCTCTTCGTAGGGCATGTTAAGTTAGAGGTTCAAGTCAGAGGCTAAATGAATATTACTTAGCACGTGCTTTAGGTGAGTTGTTTTCCCGTCTCTGTCTTGCACTTGTAGTTTGACAGTTGTGTGCAGAGACAGGAATAATGTTAAGTAAAAGCACGTGCTCGGTAATGTTCATTTATCTTGGACTTACACACATGAAAGAAAAAAGCCGAGGCCTACGGTATATAGTAAGGTAAATGCTGTTAAAATCATTACACTGTGATGTAATGTCATAAAATATTCAGAGTTCTAAATACTGCTCGCTATAAGCAGTATTTCTTAAATAATATACTCGCTACCAAATTTGCGGTCAGGGTGGCCTATCTTCAACCGGGTTAGCCAAGTATGCCAAGTATGTATGCGCAAACATAGGTGTACTCCGTCTTCCTTCACTCTCATAGTCTGATGAAACAGCAATCTGACACGACTGAAGAGATATCAGGCGCAGGACCGACGGCTTTACGTGCTCTCCTAAGCACGGGGGTGTCACACCAACATCCTATCTCCGGGCTGCTACTAAGAATTTCTTAACAGAAAACCCAGTTACACTTTACTCGACCCGGGAATCGAACCAATCGACCTCAGGCTCTGCAACCACGCTTGCGGCCACTAGACCAATGAGGTGATAAATAGATAGAATTTTGCTTACACCTCCGATAGCTAGAGAACAGCTGGTCTATTCTCAGACCATAGAGTGTAATAATACCGAAATATCAAAACGAAATTACGATCACGCTAAACTGCATTTTGTTGGGGGTATATAAAATGCACTGCAGTGTAACATAGGGTGTTTTTGACGGAAATATAAGGGGCATTTCAATAGACAAATTCTTAGGGACTTGGAGACGTGGCTACTTTTACACCGTGAGCGATGATTTTCAATTACGTTGCAGTTTTTTTTAATAAGTTTTAATAATTTTAATTCTTCAAATGCAGCATGCATCATTATCTCAAATTTCTTTTTTGAAGAAGGAAAATACAGCTTAGAGCAGGATTTGAACTAACATTGTCAAAATGAAACCTTTCACAGAATTATTATAAATAAATATTTTAATGAATACCACACAAAATAACACGCACAATGCTTAATTATACTTTGATTTTTCGTTTCGGTTTCCATTCAACTCAACTTTCAAACAGAATTAAGAATCGTGATTTCGAGAGAAAACAGTTAAAGCAAAAAGAGAACTACGACTAATAATAAAATAATTCCGTTTCTTACCAATTCTTCTCCACAGCTACAGAGATAAATCGTTTGTTATTTTTGTACAGTTAAATAAAGTATTCAAAGAGACACTTTATTTACATTTCAATCTAGCCTAGGGACTCATAATCAATTTAATTAAAATTGCTACGATACCATATTTCTAAGAAAGAATGAATTCAATCACATTTCTTATTCTATTATGTTAAAGGGAAGACACTTCTTCGTTTTTCATAAAAGCACTCATTGTTCACTAAAATAAATCAAAAAACATTTTAAAATAAATACTACACTTGATAAAATAAAACACTTTTAACTTGCATTAGAACACATTAAAAACGTCAAAGAGTTATCACTATTATAATAAAGAGAAGTTAGTAGTAATTAATTTTTACACTTCTTATCTTTTATATTGTTTGGTAATTAATTAACACGAAGAGCTCTATCATGTGCTAGTGTGACACTTTTATGTGTACTTATCGGTGCACCGAGCATTAAATGAGCCGAACGAATAAATATAACAATAAAAGGGAGTGAAACTTTATCTACTCTGTAACTAAATCAATAGTTACTCTAGCTCCTCTTTGTATTTTATGTTGATTTTACATAAATACCTAGTGCCATGCACCACTTCCATATAAATAAAAATCAATTGACGCATATATGAAAGGTTGTAATTGTCAGGACAAGGTATGTATGAAAGAAAATTATAAGAAATGTGGGTGTTATTTTTATAAAAAAATAAAAAAAATAAAAATGCGCCCTTGCGAAGCCGGGGCAGGTCACAAATTTATGATAAATAAAAAAAACTGACCTATTTTGTTCCTTTACCGAGCAAAGATCTCACTCAATTTATTTCGGTTCTTGCTGACCTCCCAAGACAGCGTAACCATTCGCACCAACAAGACGAATGGAGGCTGGTAATCTCCATCGCTTTGAGTGCATCCGACTAGCGTAACCCACCCAGGCGCACTTAAGTCTAGCGACTTTTTTTACCTACATCTGCATTTCACTTATTATTTCGAGTTCCATTCAATAAACAAATCATTTTCACACATTTTAAAGTCACAAATAAATTCTCCTAGATTTTAACTTCCATGAATCGTTTACAAAAACATTTCACATTCAATTGACATTATAAATCATCTCAAAATTATACAATTTAAACTTCCCCGCTCACTAATATTTTATTAATATAAATTTTCTGGTCGATTTCTCGTTACGGTGTGACACACTCCCTAACAAGGGCTGACGGATAATATACGTAGGGGTAAGGCGAGGGGATGAAAGCTAAAATAAAGGGGATTATACGGGAATTACGTTACTATGGCAACGGCGTGCCCTCGAAAAGTAACGACACTTCTTGCATAAAAATAATATTAAGCCGTCTCAATTTTCAAGAAAAGTGGGTATTTTGAAGTATATTATAAATAGATATGATGTGTAGATAGGTAGATCTTATTATGATGTAATATAGGTTATTACTGTTGAAAGAAAAAAAAGGTAAGTACCTACTTAAAAAAGAATTTGCTTATCATTGCATCATATTACCTAATACATTACACACAGTGTCATGTACTAAAATCTAATTTTCTAACGTGCTGCTCTTATTTACGAAAACTGTTTTTTTTTTTTAATTTTATTAATCTGAACTTTCATATTTTCTGGTGCATTAGGTTTGAATTAGAATTAATTGAATACCAATTTTGTTGTTGATGGTAGGAACGACATAATATAGAGATGTTAAACTAACTTTTGGGTTGTTGAGCTCCCTTAGTTATGGTTGAGCTACACGATGACTGATGCATACGTGCCGTCAGACAGGACACGTCACCTCGAAGCTGCTATGGCTCTTTCCTCAAAAGGCCATTCCAGACGATCCCTGCATGGTTACACTCACATAGATATGTACTATTATGTATGGACTTTAAAAGAGACGTTGACCTCTGAGTTTGTTTCGGCGTTTCTTCTTAGAGAGTCAGATAGGTCACGCCGGCGCCATCTAGTTTATACAATGACTTGTAAAAGTGTCTTCAAATGGTCTATGTATTTAAGGAAATAAAATCATTTATCATTTAACTTTAAAAAAACATAATAGCTCCCTGTATTTCACTGCTGCGGAAAACGTGATGATTCATTATTTTTACATTTATTTAAAAATATTATCCAGCACTTGGAACTTCTTCTGAATAGTCGGCGTGTTGCCATCATCAGCATCCCCCTGCCCTTATAACAATTTATATGTGGTCGGCGCAGCATGTATTCTTCTTCCATACATCACTATTAGCCGTCATATCGTCAGTCACTCCTTTTCTAGCCATAACATCTTTAACACAATCCATCCATCGATTCCTCGGTCTTCCTTTACTCTTATAGCTATCTACATTCATACTCAAAACTTTCCTGTTTCATCATAGCCCTGCCCTTATCCCAATTTATTTGGGATCGTCGCAGCATGTATTCTTCTTCGACTTTCAAATTGTTTCTGAAATTGCATGCTGTTGAAGTTTTGACCATGTTTTATGACCGGCCGCCTGCCTGACGTCATCCCTCATTGGGAATGCTGTTGTTAGTGGTAACCGCCACAATACGGATTTCTTTACAAAACTTTTCTGTTTCCAAATCCAAATATCACATTGTTCAGACCTGAACCTGGAACATCAGTATCGTCTGTACGACACTGAATTAACTGCAAAACTAGTCAAGTTGGTTCAGTCACTATACAGTGGACTCAATATATAGTGGTCACCATAAGACGTATTAAAAGTGGACTCAAATAGTGAGTAGAGGTCGGTATAGTTCAGTTGGCAGAACGCCTGGAGTCGCAGGTTCATATCCTAATCACGACCATATTTTATATACAAAAATTAATGATTATTTTAGAGTTCGCTAAGCATGCGTTAATACGTTTGAAAGATTAATCTGTTTTTTTTTTTGCTATTGTATTTTTGATTAATAAAAGTGGTTTTATCATGCAAGAGCCATTTAATAAAACAATATTTTTTACGACACTGATCCAAATAGAGAGCATACTCGTTAATTTGAAGTGATGTCTATTAATTAGGTGGCAACCGCGGAGAGGAAGTAATTTAACTACCCTTACCTAAATAAAAAATAATTTGCAAAATAATGGAGGGTGGCAACGGGGATTAATGTATTTAAAATTCAAACAGATGATGTTGTTTTGTATATATAGGCATGAATACGTAAGTCTATATTTTTTATGCGTGAATTTAGGAGAATCGCTTAAAAACTACTGTGGCTTTTTGGTACTTAACAACAAAGACATAAAACTTTGTTATAAAAAATACCTCTCATTTTATTAAAATTTTACTTTTATATATTAATATTATGTCTCAAAGAATTATAAAATAGGATAAGACATCTGAATCTGTGTGAGTGAGTAGACGCTGAACATTGTGTCACATTCTGTGGTTTCATGCGTACGTACCCTTATCACGCCTGTATTCCTCGAAGCGGTAGTATAGCAGTTATACACCGAGATACCACCAATGCTGTTATTAGGTCCCTTGTGGTGGTGAATCTATTGCCATCTATCGAGCACAATTCAAAACTCCGGGCTGCTACTGAGATTTTTAAAGAAAACGCGCGGTGTGAGCGGGCCTTTTTTCTTAATCATAAATATAGATTCAGGTTTATAATTAAGTATTTATTTTTTTATAATCCAAGATGGCAGTCGGCAGTTTTATAGAGAAGTTCTAACCGATTCCATGAATGTTCTGTTGAATCTAATTTTCTTTCCCACTTAAACGTTAACAGACACCTTGTATCCGACAACCCTATTGTTTCCAAACCACAATCAAGCAACACTATCAGCGCCAATAACCGCTGACCCATTTTTTACGAGCCCTCGTAAAGCCAACATAATTAACTTCCCAATCTGGCTGTCTGTCACAACAGCCTGGTTATCCCACCAAAATCTTGGCTATGAATATTTAGAGGAGGCTACACACGTGCAGGTACGTTGACGGACAAAGTTGAATTAACAGTTTCAACTGGTACACTTACTCACTTTTTGTGACCACAAATTATATATATCATCATCTCGTTTGCATTCCCTGAGAAGTTAGTCTGTTAAATAGTCACATTTCGGCAGTACCAGTTTTAAATTTTATTAAATACTCCGGGCCCACGATTCCGTCCGCGTGTGTGTTGTAAATTAACACCATGTCGTGTATGAACACAAATTCATAACTAACAAATGTTCAAAGTGGTTCTTTAAATTGGCATAACTTTTTACAATATATTAGTGAAAACCACATCTAAATCGGATAAGCTGTTTCTGAGATTAGCGTGCAGAAACGCACAGACAAAGAGACAAAAATTCTAACAATAATTGTTTGGGGTGCTATTTGCGTTGATAAAGGTCCTAATAATATTTTTTCTCATATATTTTATTTTTCCATGTACAGACAGCGATCCGTTGCGTTTATATTATAAGTATTTTATAATATATGCCCAATAGGTAGTGAACCCACTGCATTCTGCCCAACTCTAAGGTTTTTGCTGACAATTTATTTTCATAAATTGTTCACCGGTTACTACTCACGTGTATTCTTCGGGTTGGCCCGACTAATTTCGAGCTCGAACGGAGCCCTCAGTCATGAGTCTGACTCGTGACATTGCAGCGGACTCAGTTCATGACTAAGGGCTCTGTTCGAGCTCGAAACCCGAAGAATACACGTGAGTAGTAACCGGTGAACAATAATTTATATGAATATGCCTCACGAAAGTTATTATATAAATTTATTTTCAATATAATATCAGCATCAGCATATTTTAAGTCCAATAACACTACCTGACCTGCCTATATCCTTCACTCTTCCTCAGTTCTTTCTCAGTTTAACTATAAATATCTCAGCATGTTTTACACTCTTTACGATTTAAAAAAGGTCATAACCAGCTACAACCTTAGCGCGCTGGCCGCTACTAGCATTTTCGTCTGGGCGTCTTCGTGCTTCACAGAATACCGTGAACCGTCAATCCCAAACCAATAGGCATGATGACAGATTTTGAAATCTCCTTTTATAATGTAGGTACACGTCTACTATATCCGAGAAACACATAATTTCAGCAATAAACTAAGTTGCAACGCAAATTATTGCATTTTAATGTAACTTATTTGATTTAACCGCGAAAACACTGCTAGGTGTCATGGCGCCGTTTTGACGTCATGCCTCAGCATATTTGACATAAGTTGAAGCCATAATGTAATAATGTACGGCGATGATTGACATTTGACTGAGGCGTGACGTCATTCGCTGTGATTGACGTTTCAGTTAGCATGGCCGATTGCAGCAATTATATAGTTTTATTTTATTGGAAACCTTAATATTTCTAATAAAACTAGGTGATTTTTTAGAATCCTTTGTGCCTATATTTACCTCTAAAACCATTTATTCTTTGGTTCTTTAACACTGTCATCATGCCTATTCAGAGTCCTAAGGGCATATAGTTTTAGAGTGAACCGCAGGAAAGAGTGTCACGATTAAACTGAGCAGTCCAACTGATCCGTTAGCTAGTTAAAACTAGAGCCCGTGTGTACCCCGCTTCACATGTACAGGATTACCATAGAAATACGTTGTGTAATTGTGCAAATTACTTCAAAGGGAACAGGTGAATTAAGATGAAATGCAAGATGATGTTACAATATCTAGAACATAGGTACCTATTACAAGAACTATGAATATCTTAGTAGAAATTAGCTAAATAACGTTTGTGTTTTGCATATTTAGAATAATGTATAAATTATAGTGGAGGGCTCTTTGGTTTAGTGGTCCCAAGCGCGACTGCTGAGCATGAGGTCTCTGGTTCGATTCCCGGGTCGGGCAATGTGTTATTGGAGTTTTGCTATTAGAAAATTCTCAGTAGCAGCCCGGAATTTGAAACTGTGCCCTGTAGATGACTCACCACGTATTACACGGGACTTTATAACAGTATCAATTGGTGAAATGTGGGTGCACAACTGTGTACACGTCTGCCTACCCTTTCGGGAACAACGATGCTATGTAATGTTATTTGGAGGAGCTCCAAAAACAACAATCCTACCTCTTGAAGTTGCCCAAAGAGCAGTACTAAAGGTAATGACAAGAAGGACGTATAGGTACCCAACGGAACAACTTTACGCTGACTGTAAAGTTCTCACGGTAAGGCAACTTTTTGTCCAACAGACTGTAGCACGTAAACACAGGTCTCGACCTATGTTGGAACCACGTGGAAGAATTAAACATACAATATTTAAGTCCGAACGTATAAGAACATCTTTTGCCAGTAGACATTACTATATCCTTAGTGTAAGATTATACAACAAAACACACACGCTATTGGATATCTTTCATTTGAATAGAATTAAATGTAAAATGAAAGTTAGAGAGTGGCTCATATCTTTAACTTATCAAGCAACTGAAGATTTGCTGGCTGGTATAACTGGTTAAATCCTATGTAAACTATCACGTACACTCAAGCACCCACCCACATATACGCATCTCACCACACACATACACACCTCATCACACACATACACTCCTCATCACACACACATAAACATATACTAAATAATATTATTTTAAGGTATTTTAAAGTAGTTCTTTTCCATAATTAAAAATTGTCATATTTATTATACAAATCCTCTGTTAAATGTAGTAACAATAAGCATCACTCTGTGACTAGCAAGCGAGGAACACTGACTCCTAAGATACAGGTCTTGTCCTAGTTTAGGTGTCAGGAGTCTCAGTAAATTTTGTATGTACTTAATGAGTCTAATTCAAAAGGACTATATGTGAGTAATATTAAAGCAATCAAATGTTAACTTATTCTCTTCTTGTGTATTAGGCTTATGAAAAATAAATTATTATTATTATTTACCTAGTTAAGGACGTTATTACAGCTAGTACTGAGCCTATTGGCATTTACCGGGCTCATGTCCAAACTCCAGCTGCTTCTTTCGTAGTAGAAAACCAACACTGAACTCAGAACTTCACACTTCTTCACTTGCATCAACTATACCCATGAGATGAGCCATTCTAATTAAATTGCTACTGCAGTCGCTCAGTTATGGCGCTAGCAACACCACGGTTTAAGCTAGTCTCTCCAGATGTTACGTAATCGGATTGAAGCCTTTGTCTGCTGACGTCACAGAGATTGATAATTCAATAGTTCACCCTTTGAGGAGTTCCGCGTTTGTCGCAGAAAGTGATCATAGTTGTGTATTAGAATTTAGAACTACCGTTTGAGGTCTCAGTTGGTTTCGGTGCTTTGTTGGTCTAGTGGTCAAAAGCGCAGCTACCGAGCGTGAGGTTCTGGGTTCGATTTCAAGGATTTTTTGCTAGGAATGTAGCAGCCCAGAGTGGGTTGGCAGTGTGACACCCCCGTGCTTCGGAGAGCACGTAAAGCCGTCGGTCCTGCGCCTGATCTCTCTCCGGTCGTGTCAGGTTACCGTCTAATCGGACTATGAGAGTGAAGAAAGAGGGAGTGCACCTGTGTTTGCGCATAATCTTGTGCATTATAATATCTCCTGAGTGCTTGGCTAATCTCCGTGGAGATAGACCGCCGTGACCGAAATACAGTCAAGAGGAGTATTATTAGTTTTGGTGACATCTTCTTAAAGTGTATGGATCCATCTTTACTGGTGGTTGGAATTTCATCGAGAGCTGTCATTTGCTTCTACAAAGGTTTGTGTAATTATATGCTTATCTTCATAGCTTTAGTAGTAGTAGAATCCTCCACCCTTATACCAATGGTGTGTTTTTTGTGTGTGTTTGAGTGAGTCCCTGAATGGTTTAATTGTACAATTGGACTCGATTAAGGGCAGGTCACTGTCTGCCGGGCTCACTAGTAGGAAATAAATACGGATTTCCATTAATAAAGTGTAATTAAGATCTATATCTGCAAACTACTTGATGTTTCAAGAGAAAGAATGTCGTTTTGTGACAATTTTGACTAATTTCATCACGTATCCCCGTAGGGTTAGGCAGAAGAGTCGGTTGTACACACACGAATTCCATCTACCTAATCGATGGTGAGCTTATTATCACGAAACGAGCTCAATTCTAAACTCCGAGCAACTACTGAGATTTTTCTAACCGAAAAATTCAATAAACGCACCCAAGATCTCACGCTCAACAGCTTCGCTTCCACCACCAGACCAACGAGGCAGTCCAGAATTTGCTAGTTTTACTATAACGTGTTTCCATGTTAGTCATAATCAATTTTATTTACAAGGTACGCATTATCCGGCCCGACAATCTTTAGGAAAAGGTAGGCCAAACGTTCATGGTAACATTTTGGCTTTGAGCTGGACTGTCGTAGTAGAGAGTTTCTACTGTGAGAGGCTGGCTTATACTGGTTTTGTTACCACTGACGTGCGGCATACTGTACCTCAACCTCAACATAGCTCAACCTGACCTCACAAACGTTATACACGAAGTACTCTTACAGCCGTTAGTTCAGTAACCTTTTACAATTAATTTGAAACCACAGCCTTAATACTATGAAAACACTTCATCTCATAAATGGGGGTGTTTTATGACAAGGGCAACATTTCAAAGGTATTCCTGTTTAAATGTCATTTTAGTACCCAAAAGGCATGTCTTGGTAATGTACATTTACCTTTTGTTATTGGTATTATAAAAGTCATAATATATGGTGATGTGTTCCAAATGTTTTAAGTAGAAATGAACTGAGGATATGGGGCTTTATATACACACTCACGGTCGAGTACTTACAGAAATGCATATGTCGCAGGCAAATTGTATGATTCCGCCGTTTAAATATCGCGTCGTTAATTTAAAAATGCTCACAGTTATGTAATATGCTGGAAGCGGGGCTCCTATTTCCGCGAAAACCTAAAACGAAACCTAAACACGAAGGGGATGACGGCGGCACTTCGAACCTAAACCTGTCCGTGTCGTGGTGAGCGGGGTTCCCGAGCTCGCTTCGCTCGGTTTGCCTTGGGCATATTACATAACTACAAACGTTTTTAAACTAACGATTCCGTTTGTAAACGGCGGAATCATACAAATTGCCTGCGATAGATACTTTTAATTTACTTTAGGTAATTTTTTTAAGTTATTTATTATTCACTGGTTACTCGTCATGTGCATTTTTGCGGATTGCCTAGTTTCGAATTTCAATGTCATGAGCTCAGCCCGCGACGATATTTTTAGTGGACAGAATAATACTACCATGATTATGGTTTGAACATCGAGTATTATAAGCGTCCAAAAAGCGCGTTTTATGAGATTTTTAAACAAGCAATAGATTGGACATGTTTGTAAAATGCGTGCGTTGAAAAGCGCCCAGTTTGTGCAGTTTCTTCTCTATAAAAGATAAGTTATAGTTTAGTTAGTGGTAAATTATGTTATAAAATCAGGTTATATTATAAGGCCAGTCTTGATCTTTAATACCAGTCCGCTCCTTGAATGTCGGATGTACCTGTAATCTCACACGTGACGTCACACGTCACGACGTCACAGCTACCACGAAATGTACCTGAAACAAATAAATAAATATTTAATTTATTATATTTTGTTCACCAACAATTGGTGGTATACCTACTGCTACAAATATTATGATACATCCATACTAATATTATAAATGCGAAAGTAACTCTGTTTGTTTGTTTGTTTGTTGCCTTTTCACGACTAAACGGCTGAACGGATCGTAATGAAATTTGACAAAGAGG
The DNA here is from genome assembly GCA_935421205.1 of Xylocampa areola. Classification (NCBI taxonomy): domain Eukaryota; kingdom Metazoa; phylum Arthropoda; class Insecta; order Lepidoptera; family Noctuidae; genus Xylocampa; species Xylocampa areola. The sequence goes on from OW285216.1 coordinate 2,874,153, forward strand.
TAGTTTGGACCTTGGAGAAGAACATAGGCTACCTTTCGTCACGTAGACGAAGTCGGGGGCACCAGCTAGTTAAATAAATATGTGGGATTTAAAAGGAAAATAAACCACGATGAAATAGTAAGACTTATTTCGAGAGCACCGTTCGCAGAATCGTCGTATCTCCTTTCTCACTCGCACACATCCGTCCTTTTCCTTCGTTCACTGCGTTCCATTAAAACAATTATAGCTGCATTCATACTTCACATACATAACATAGCATCACGCCTGTATTCCCCGAAGGGGTAGGCAGAGGTTTACACAGTTGTACACCCACATTTCACCAATCCTGTTATTAAGTCCCATGTAATAGGCGGTGAGCCTATTGCCATCTTCCGGGCACAATTCCAAACTCCGGGCTGCTACTGAGAGTTTTCTAACAGAAAAGCTCAATAACACTTTGTCCGACACGGGAATCGAACCCGAGACCTCGTGCTCAGCAGTCGCGCTTGGGACCACTAGACCAACGAGGCAGTTATACTTTACTATTATGGATTATAATATTATTTATAACCTAGTTTAACAATTCTTACAGGTAAGCACATAATGCACCACGTGTTTAACAAGATGCCTTTTATTAAAATATTAAAAAGCAAGCCTGCCCTGTGTAACTTTGTTTTTACTTCACCTCATCTTATTGTGTACCACAGACACTTTATTCCTGTCCTGTGTTACCAGCGACAATGTAAGGATTCTAACGATACCCCATACATCCAAATTGGTCCAGGCGTTTAGAAGTTATGGTGAAAAAAAGAAACTCACAAACATACATACATAGATGCAAATAAATACAATATCTAGCTACTTCCACTATATTGAGAGAAGTCATGCATTACCTGTGCACCACCCGCCCGCCCGCATACATATGCAAGTGGTGAAAATTGCGACTACCACCAACTACTCTACACGTGTTTCGCCCCTCCACGGGGCATCATCAGGAGCTGTTAGACCGTTCAGTGAGCACCACCGCCACATACATACATACTTAAATACCTACATAATTACATACATGGAACCTAAAAACATAACACTCCTTTTTTGGACAGTCGTGTAAAAATGGGTACGAATTAATTTTTTTTATTTTTATTTATTAACTTTTTTTACAGTATGAAAGTTGATTTGAAATGCCTACAAAGGTTTGTAAAGTTTGTTTTAATATTACTAGTGGTCGCCCACTGGCCGAAAAACGACCATAATTCATTAACATTTTAATTTCAGCATTATTAAGGTTCTATTGTCAAAGAACGTGTGTGTGCGTGTCAAACGCACGTAGTGTGTTTTCGTAAAACGGGGTACAAAGTTTTTGCTTCACGTATATGATATAGATAATCTATTTAATATAAAATTGATAGGTATCTGCCCAGCACGAGGTTCTAGGTTAAATTCCTGGACGGTGTTATTGAGCTTTTCTGCTAGGAAATTCTCAGTTGCAGCCTGGAATTTAGCCATGCGCCATATACACACGCCTTATGCAGTAAAAAGTTAACATCCTATAAGTACCTAAAATTAACTGTATCAGTGGTCTAGAGGTTGTAAGTGTGACGTCCTAGGTTATATTACTGGATCGGGCGAGCTGTTTTCTGTGTCAAATTATGAGCAATTTGGAACTGTACCCGAATAATGGCAATAAGCTCACCGCCTATTTACATGGGACTCAATAACAGTATTGGTGAAATGTGAGTACACAATTATTATGAACATAACTGCCTACCCCCTCGGGTAAAACAAGCGTGATGCTATGCCGTCTACCCGCCTAATGCGTGTAGCCTAAGCGTTGTGAGGACAATGAACTCTAAAATGGATTTAAATTACGTCCGAAGCAGATGCACTCTAATTTCAGGCGCAGGCATTTCATAGTCAACTTCATAAAGCTGTTTCTACTAGAATATAAGCAGAACTCCAGCTCAACAGGGGTTTGTAATGGAACTAGCTTATTAGAGGTTTTAGCTGGCAAAGTTAGTTAGACTTTGTTTGGATTAAAAATATCTTTATGTCGAGTTGAAATACATAATGATACAGGAATAAATTTAAATTTCTGTCTACCTCCATGGGAAGAAACATGACTTTATGAATGCTATTATTTTAATAACATTGTCAAATTTTCCTTAATAGAGGCTGCGCTTTACAGACGCTTGTCAAAAAGCGCTCAATGTCATGTGCAGTGTGAACTTGCTGAGGTTATTTACGGTCAATTTGTCACCGTTTAAAGCAAAATGCAGTCAGTCGTAAAGGATCGAATCTGAAATAAGGCAAGAAAAGAAAGAAGAACACATAAAGAAAATAAATTTATTAAATCACACAAAATAAGAGCCCCGCTTTAGAGCCCGGCTCCTATTTTTGTATCTGTAAGGTTAGAAAAAACCTAAACACAAAGAGGATGACGGGGGTAGTTCGCTCACTACGCTCGCTCACTGGCCCCCGTCATCCTCTTCGAACCTAACCTGTCCGTGTCGGGATACACGAAACTCCCGAGCTCGCTTCGCTCGCTCATGGATCAATTTCGTTTATTTTCTTTCATAATCCCGATATATTGTCGACTATTAAAGTGGTTTAGTATTAACGTCATTCAAAATTTTCATCTTTTTTTTGCTATTGATAAGTAAAATAAAGTTAGGTTATTATTGTTAAGACATACAGAGCCATATGCGACAAAATTTCGAACAACAATCTGATAGTTCATTTCACACTGTTTTACATAACCTCTGATCGTTGACCCGCTGCATTGATAAACGCAAAACGTTCATTCAATTCTGTGTGTTATAGTTCAGTAATTATGTAAAACCGCTAAACATGGTTCAGCTGTTTTTCATAACAGTACTGTTTTGTAAATCAATAATCTCTACAATCCATCTGCGACATATATATATACAATTCAATTCAATATTTATTGCGTTCCACAACTTAATTTAGGTGGTAAATACAATCAATTAGATCATTATGGACCCTGTCGGGCACAGCAATGTAGGAGAGAGGAAGCACTATGTGTCTTTCATTGTTTCATCATATAATTTGTTTCTTATTGTATTACCTATACCTACTCTTAATTTTTTTTTCACATAATACGTTAAATGGTTACGTCAAAATCATCTATCCAGTGGAATTCAGCCGCTATTATAATGACTAAACTTTTCATAGCCGACTTCACCAAAGTCCGATAACTTCTCTGCAAGAAATAAATTGGATTCTTTTCCATGGATATTCAAGGACTTTATAATGAGGATCTAAGTCCATAAATTAATATAACTTAACATGTGCTTTGGTTTATCCTTGAAGGAATTAGTAATGGAGTAGTTTTAGTGGACATACCCCTCTCGCCATCAGCATATTTCTTTCACAATCAAATCTTTATACCTTTTACCTGTATGGTTACAATGATAGTACACGATTTCAATAACGTGTGACACATTTTATGTTTGTGTTTCGTTTTTTATGTGTGTTCATACCATTAATGTACTGACGACAGCTATTGTTGCTTTATTGCAAGTGCTTTCGTTCTTGTGTGTTACCTCACCCCCTGCCAAAAGCGGCGAGAAAATTTGTTCGATATTTAGTCAGAAGTCCTTTCCCGTCTGGTCCTCTAGGGGTTTATCTATATTCCCGTCTCTGTCATGCACTTTGTAGTTTGACAGTAACCTGTATAATGATAGCCTTTTTCCAATTACATTGGGATTGGCTTCCAGTCAAACCGGATGCAGTTTAATACCAGTATTTTACATGGAGCGACTGCCTATCTAACCTCCAGAACCCAGTTACTGGGTAACACGATATCTCGTGGCATGACTGGTTGTCATATTTTCTGGCCTCTGACTAACCGTAACGGCTGTCATAGATATTATTTTGACAACCAGGACCGACATTTTAACGTGCTCTCCGAGCCACGAAGGGGTCTCGATATGAAATGATAGTCACCCCCCATCCACTGACCTCGGCAAGCGCAGCTTAACCTGTGCGGCTGGTACTTACCCACGAAGCCCTCAGACAGTTTCCTGCTGATGCAGACTTAATAATAACACTTAATCAAGACCTTCCGTGAACGAATCGGCAACTTCCAATAAAACTAACATTTAGTCTGAGATAAATGCGAGTTTCTCACATGAAGTTCCTCAATTACCTCCACTGAGAACTTCAGTCGTTACCCTCGTTTTTGGGGTGCATCCTTAATTGACCCCACTTTACCCTATTATGGACCCTATCACGTAGTCACAAAGGCTAATATGCCGTAATGGCGAGGCAGAGAAACATCTGCTACCTTATTAGATTCTCTAAGAAGTTAATTTGTTACATACTGCAGATAGATCTTGGAATTCCACTAAATACTTTTCGGTCTCAAAACTACGGTCTGAAAGGAAACAGTTTCAGTAAATGTAGGTGGCAGAATTTTGGATTTCCTTTTCTATTAAAGGAAAAAGCCCAATGCATCCAATCCCCATCCGAAGTCGGCTTTCATCTTTTTTGTAAATAAATATTAAATACGTTTAGCATTCTGGCCAGGTTGTTTCGTCATTGGGGTTTACAAGAGCCGTGGAGTTCCACAAAATAGGGTTTAATGACTGATGTAATTCTGCCATTAATATGTTGGTAAAGGCCAACATCAGCAGCCTAGTCTAAATAGGTAAGTCCAGGCGAAGGATTACAATGTTTTTAGGTCAAAACACGGCGCCAGCATCATTCCTAAGGCTTCTAAACATGGGCGTAAAATGGCTCCTCATTCACAAAAGAACTCTCTATTAAACTAAAATTTCTACGAAAGGCTTTATAAATAAAGATGGGGCTTAGATACAGTACCTAACGCAACGTAGAAGATTACATTTAAATTGAAGCAAGACAGCCGAGACTGCACTTTTGATGTACAATGAGAGTGTAAAGTTGCGTTCATTTGTAATTAAAGAAGACTGAGTGAGGCACCTTTGAAGGAGACATGTTTTATTTTTACAGTTAATTTGCAGTTTGTAACTAGGATTTTTTTTAACTGTGTACTGTATTTTGTGCAGTTTGCTTACTCCCGGATTGGAAGACAAAATGACTAAATATTACCAAGTTTATTTCAAGCTAAAATATGCTATTTCTTTGGGGAGTGCAAACTTGAACAAAGTAGCAAGATAACTGCTCAACGGCAACTGCTGCGTTGGTCTAGTGGTCCCAAGCGGGACTGCTGAGCATGAGGTCTCGGGTTCGATTCCCAGGTCGGGCAAAGTGTTATTGAGTTTTTCTGTTAGAAAATTCTCAGTAGCAGCCCGGAGTTTGAATTGTGGCCTACTGAGCATGAGGTCTCGGGTTCGATTCCCAGGTCGGGCAAAGTGTTATTGAGTTTTTCTGTTAGAAAATTCTCAGTAGCAGCCCGGAGTTTGAATTGTGGCCTATTACATGGGACTTGATAACAGCATTGGTGAAATGTGGGTGTACAACTGTGTACACCTCTGCCTATCCTTTCGGGGAATACAGGCGTGATGCTAATGTTATGTTATGTTAGTAGCAAGCTGTCAAATGCGTCCGATTGGACTAATTCAATAGTAGGGACTTGCTGTCTGTAAAGACTGTAACTGACGGTGATATCTAAATATATCATAAGATAACTTCACAGCACTGAGTTGGTAAGCCTCAGGCGTGTAATTATGCAAAATTTATGAATTCTGGCTGCAAAGTAGTGGAAAATGGAACAAAGACTTTGACTACAATCTGTCTTTTTGCTTCAATTGGGGGTGACACTGTGGTATTATGAATAGAAAGAAATGTTTGTTAGGCATGTATTTTTTCATATAAGTCTAGACACAAATTTGTACAAAATTACCTTGCTGTACGCTACCTTCGTTTTTGCGCACGTGAGACGCACAACTTCCCGACATTAAGCTTTTTAATATTAATATTATATAGATTAGTTTATTAGTTAGAATCGGAAACGCCATCACGGACCAAACCTTAATTCAAAGATTATTTTAGTAGTCGTTTCTGCCCACTGAGTCATAGACTAGCTAGGACATAGAATAAATAAAAACGCTGCAGGGTACTCAATGATTAAATATTAGATTAAAAATAATTGTTAGGGTGTTCTAAAAAGTGGTATATATATGTGTATATAATTATGATATGTATATTTATGAAGATTTTCAAATGTGTGCGTCAGATCACGGCTAAACGTAAAAAAAAACGTACTTTTAATGTTGCCAACATTTTTACATTGGAAAAAGAAAGGGCAATAGTATGAACTAAATTCCACTAATTACAAATGTTTTGCTGATCTGGTATCGTCTTGCGGCGGGTCGTTGAGTTGCCTTAATTATGGTCGAGCTACACGATGACTGATGCATACGTGCCGTCAGTTAGGACAGGTCAACTTGAAACTGCTATGGCTCTTTCTTCAAAAGGCCACTCCAGACGCCCTACATGATTACGCTCACATGGCCTTATATACTGATGTCTGGACTTTAAAAGAGACTGTGACCTCTGAGTTTGTTTCGGCTTTTCTTCTCAGAGGTAGTCAGATAGGAAATGCCTTCTAGTTTTTAATTTGACATGTAAAAGAGTTCCAAAAAACCTATTTACAGAGTAAATGATTTGATTTGATAATTGATTGATTGCGCGATTGGATTGTATTGTGTGGCAATACCATTTCTTTCTTGATCTATTGTTTTATTTATGCTGCAAAACCAGATTGCCTTTGTCATGAGTTCTTTTTACTTACTTTTTTTGAAGCCGATACTTTAACTCTTGAGAAAATCGCACATAAAATGTAGCAAGCCGAATGCTACTTCACCGGGCAGATTTCGCATGTCTTGCCGTAAGTGGCGATTACCACCAAGAACAGCATTCCCAATGAAGGTTGACGTCAGGCAGGCAGCCGGTCATAAAACTTTAGCAGCATGCCAGATATATATAGGTATGCTGCGCCGACCTCAAATAAATTGGGATAAAGGCAGGGGGATGATGATGTCGTTTATAAATTAATATATTTATATAATTTCAATATTAAAAGTCCAAGAGGAGTCCACCTTTGAACTGGCAAGTCAAAAGCCAAGGTTTTAATTACTGAATTTCCGAAACGTGTCTGTCCGTATTACAAATTAATTATCACCCTCTTAAAACTGTGAACATGTTGAGAAAACCAGCACACAAAAGAGATATTCTTGATAGTGTCTAAAGTAATGTCAGGCCTACAGGTGGTTTAAACTTTGACACTAGGTTGAGGGCTGTAGCCTCCTTCTGCGAATCAGTTATGCTCCAAAAGGAGGCCGCAGACCGGGATCGTGGGAGAGCCGATCCGTCTCGGAGACGAAGGCACCGGAGAGGCAACCGCCTCGGCGCTCATCCCAGGTAGGCTGAAAAACCCCGTCGCCAACATCGCTGGTAGACAAAAACAGGGCGAGCAAACTGAAGACCCTAAAGTGTGTGCTGTCGAACACCGTGATGATATTTTGGGTCTTCTGGTACCGCCGTGAAGTGTCATAGGCATAGCGCAGTGGGGACACTGGTTTGATCCACGCGACTTAACGGTGTAACTTCAAACGTGCTGCGACGGCCGTGTGGTTTTAGCCGATATATCCCTTACCATCAAGTAGAGGATCTCATGGGCACCCATGAGTATATCCACATTAATTAAAAAAAAGGTTGTTCATCAACCAAACCATATGAAGAAGAATTCTTTTAGATTGATTTCTTTTTCAGAAAGTCTCATCAAAGAAAGCTGGAGAGGTCAAAACTCTTAACCAAGTCGATATCGTGCAGCCGTTCGCGATCGTATAATTTTTAAACGTTTACCAACTAATCAGAAACTGCTATATTTTAAACTTATGTCGGGTCTGACCTATGACCTTTTGGGGTGACCGCCGTCACCTCTACAAAGTTAAAGTGATTACCGAGCTTCAGAGGCTTCGACGAAACAATTTAAACATCTATAGCATCTTCAACTGAGAATTTTTATGGTCTAATGCTTTGGTTAATTTACATTGGAACTATCCGGTATTCGCTTATTGACTTAAATTTCGAAGGAATTAGTACTGGAGTAGTTTTAGCGGGAGTACCCGTCTCGTCCTTGGCATATTATTCCCAAACAAACCTTTATACCTTTTACCTGTATGGTTACAATCATAGTACACGATTTTAATAGAACACAATGTTATGTATGTGTTCAGTTTTTTTTGTGTGCTAATTCTGTTTATATAAAGGCGGGAGCTATTGTTGCTTTAGTGTAAGTTCTTTTGTGCTTGTGTGTTATCCCACCCCCCGCCAAAAGTGGCGAGAAAATTTGTTCGATATTTAGTCAGAAGCCGCCTCCCGTCTAGTCCTCTAAGTGTAAAAGAGAACCTTTTACGCTTTCTTCCGTAAATCAATAAACTGGGATTAATTGGAAATGCCATCCATCTACCGCTGTAGAAAAGAGGAAGCACAAAGACCAAATTGGTCATCAAACCTGTTCTCTTGTACTGACGATATCAGACCATAATAAATACAGGTTTCCTCACTTGTCGTAAAATGACAATAAAAATTACACACATTTAAACAGTCTAATTACATATCATAGCATCACGCCTGTATTCCCCGAATGGGTAGGCAGGTGTATACAGTAATTGTACACTCACATTTTACCAATGCTGTTATTAAGGCTCATGTAATAGGTGGTGAGCCTGTTGCCATCTTTCATAATTACAAACTCCGGGCTGCTACTAAGACTTTCCTAACAAAAAACACAAAACTAATTTACCCGTCCCGGGAATCGAACCCGAGACCTCATGCTCAGTAGTCGCGCTTGAGCCCACTAGACTAACGAGGCAGTTATATACAAATAAATACGGTCTAAATTAACTTACTAGAACTGCTATGGAAGCATTTGGACTCGAACGAGTTGACCTAATTCTTATCCAAAATCAGCCAATAATACAAATATAAACCGCTTAAGAAATACCAAGAAAAATATAAAACTTATTTCCTACTTATTATTCTGCTCAAGTATCACGACTTAACTGCGGGAAACGGGTTAGAGTACTAACTATAATACTTGCAGAATATTTGCAGCTGATCGGAACACAAACTTGTGTATTATTGAGATTCTTAAACCCAGCACGTTTTGCTGTGCATATTTGTGGCTATTCCAACGGTATTTTGCTATTGCTGGCGTTTAGTCCTTTCTTATAGTTTTAATAACAGTTGAGCTGTTGTCATTTTAGGTCATTGAATATTGTAAGTTCATGAAGCAGTTCCACTTGATAATAAAATAAACATAAGTCAGATCTGGGCATTTCCTGTGTGACACAAATATCACGTTGTCGCAAAATGTCCGAGGTATACTAACCCTATAGATTTTAATTTATTTTTCCTATACTTCATTAAATTCTTTGAAAACTATACCTCCAATTGACACATTAACATAGAATTATAAGTCTGCTAATGAACTCATCACGCAAACACCTCCTGACGATTAGCCATCAAATGTTTTTTTTTGTATAGTCTCTAGGTCCTTCACATAAGTTCTGAGCTGGTCTAGCAAATTTATGATGCACTTACTATGTCTATTTCGCATAGACACATTACCAGTCTATTGCAACTCTCAAACACCACCACATCGTGACTTTACAAAAAAAATGTCATGGTGTGAAAATCTATCATAGTCGTTATGCTTCCGACTAAAAGGGTTACAATCCTATGGACCCCCACTAGTCTATACTGAGGTTCTGCTATACCAATTCTTCGAAACCTATACCTCCAATTGACACGTTTACAAAGAATTATCAAGCACTCCGACACAGTTCAAAGAATTTTACAAATTCTCTGAATAATTATTATAAGCATTTCATTGTTTTCGTCACGCGAATAACTCCTGGCCATCAGCCGTCAAGTGGTCCGGCCTCGGTATTGATGGCTTGTTTTAAATGGTGTTTGTTGTTACGATTTTCATTTGAACGCTTCGTTGGATGACAATATCGGCATGAAGGTTGATTTAGGAAGGAAGCAATAAGAAATTTGTCTAGTTTTTAGTCACAGTTATATTTTGTGTTAGGTTAGACATAATATTGGAAAAGCAGATTAAAAATGGGGTCTGCTATTATTGTTTATGAACATGTATCAATTGGAAATCTATCAGTTTTTTTTAACATTGGCAACCCGATAATGGTATTTTCTTTTCTATAGATAAGCTAGAATACTTGATTAAAAGCATTTTGTGCTCAGTATTCCAGTCGAAATGACATTTTGAAATTCGGATTATATTGTCAGAATTTTCAAGCCAAAATACGTTATTTTCGGTAGCTGAAAAAGTTAATATATCTACATGTACTGTCCATTCGTTTTTGGAATAAAAGCGAAACTGTGTAGTCTGAATTCAAAATAAAAGAATGTTTAGAGCAGAACGGATTGTTTCGTCCAGTTTTGTTGCTCCTACCCGATCCGCTGACCGCCTGTCACCTAAAATACTATCGTATTATGTGAACAAACAATACCCCTATAACTTAGGAAAACGCCGAAATCTTACTTTTCATTTTATGGCAGAAGGGTGTGCAATGACTTTGTGTTGAAATCTCACCAATCTGATTCTAGATTGGAATTTTGTCGGTATAAAATGATAATCAACGTCAGTTAGATGGATTGCTGTGTTAGGGGCGTTCTGCGTTTTGATGCATTTTGGATTATATTTTTATGGAGGAAGGTAAAAATCCTTGGGCTGCCCACTAGAACCACACAGTCCTACTAACCTCTACAGCGGGTCCGAGCGGACACTTTGGTCCTCAACGATTAATAAAACACCTTAATTTGCCAATTATATCGGCAAAGCAACAATTCTTCTTCTTATCGTGTGGTTGATGAACAACCTAGTGTCAGAATTAATACCACCTGTAGGTCTGACATGGCTTTACACACCATTGAGAATATCTCTCAGGTGTGCTGGTTTCCTCACGACGTTTTCTTTCACCGGTTAAGCAAGTGATAATTAATTTATAATACGCACATGACTTCGAAGTCTGTGGTGCGTGCCTTGGATTCGGACTTGCGACAATTGACTTGGGAGTCCTACGGTCATACCACTTACTAGGCTATCACTAAAGCAACACTATAATACTAAATTTTCTTTGAAGAAGTCAGGGTCACATCTCTATCATTCAGTTTCATACAAACATTGGCCAAATGAACACAAGACATAAATATCGTAAAGCGTGTGTGCGTAATGGACGGGTGTCCTTGTCGAATTACGGCTAGACTGAACAGACATGCCAAGGGGAGACTGGATTTATAGCTAGGCTGAGGCAAAGTAACGAAATTAGGACATTGGGAATTGTATTGAGTGGTTTAGTTCACTTTGTGAAAGGTTCGCTTTAGTTCATTTCGTTCAAAAAAATTTAATAAGTGTTGCCAGATTGAATACGAAGTGATGAAAAAAATCAGGTTACAGATTTAGAGATCAGGACAAACATATAAAACCAGCACAAATAGGGGAGGTGCGTAAATAGAGACTAATGAAAATTAACACTTAGCCATACTTATCCGGATACTACGGCGGAGCCATTTCTGAATGTATGAGCATCATTTCTTCGAAATAATAACATAATAACATGATTTCGCTGGTACTGCGGGCATAATATGTTACAACAGCGTCTTCTCTAATTAAGCTTAAACAGTTTATTTGTAGTAAAATCTATGTACACCATCATTATGCAATCCATCTTCAATGTTTTATCACGTCAGTCATCACGAGTTTTCATTTCATATTTAAAGTATCCCCTGTTGAATTCAGCTAGTTCTTTTTGAAAAGTTCAAAGACAATTAGGGTTACTTTAACACAAAAACAACAAATTAAATAAACCAAGACCTCTTAGCTCCCTCGAAGCAGTTCTTTCGAAGTAATTCGTTCACGAATAAACTAATTGGGGACTAGAACTGTCGTAAATAGTAACCAAACTTGTTTAGGTAACGTTTTACGTCTGAGGTAAGTTCCAGATTTGTTTGGGTCCCTCCGAAACTCCGGATTTGGCCAAAAGATTAATAAATCAAATAACTCGGTCCTCGATGTTTACAAGTGACTTTGTGGACTAGTTAGGCATCTGTTGGAATGTAAATTTAGGAAAAACAGCGTATCTTGTTTATGTTTGAAAGTAAATTGTGAAGGAAGTTCTTGGAGTTAAGCATACATTGGCTCTGCATATAAAGGAAGTATTTGAGTTTACTGAGAAGTAACTGTTGATACGTACAACATTTTAAAGTATTTCACCGTGGCATCAAGTTCTCTTTTCCAGCTACACGGAAAGCAAAGTTCCGTTTGTCTAAACGATTTTCTTTGTAACTTCTGAACGGACTATATTCGCGTTCTTACTCAATTCAATGCTTTTTTTGTTAATAAATAACGCAATTACTCTGTTTCAGTAGGAAGATTAGGTACATCATTTGAGGTTATTCCCCGAAGAGATAGGCGCGTACACTGTTATTAAGTTCCATGTGATAGGTGATGACCCTATTGCTGATGCCATCAATCGGGCACAATTCCAAATTCCGAGCTGTTACTAAGAATTTCGTAACAGAAAAACTCAATAACACTGCCCGACCCGGGAATGGAGCTCGATACCTCCTGCTCAGCAGTCGCGCTTTGGACCTCTAGACCAACGACTCTACAACATATCAAAACCATAACAGTATTGTTCATCTCCTTAACAGACATATGTATGCCAAACGTCATTCCATCCATGCATAATCTCCTCCAGATGAGAGGAAGTCATATAACAACCAGTTCCTACGTAATTCTCACAGTGTTCAACAGTTTCATGTTCATGTACAATTTAAAACATTCTCGTGTACCCAACGAAGGTTGAATAAGCATTTCTCAAAACAAAGGACGTGATAAACAATGGTGTTTGTAAAATAATATGTGCTGAATTATTTTATTGTATTGTAAGGTAGATGAACTTTAATTGTGGATGGAGTGACAACGTCTCCGGAGCCAGAGGACATTGACCTGTTCCTCTATTATAGTTAGCAAGGGTTATTTACGACTAGGAGAAGTGAGGATTGAATATTCTATAAGAAATTTGGAGGGAGGCCCATCGTCTTGCAATGTAAATGCGCTACAGGTTTGTGATGATATAATCCTACTTATGCAAAAGTTTGTGAGTATGGATGGATATTTGTGACGCAATAACTAGTGAACGGATTTGGATGAAATTTGGCACATAGATAGTTTATAACCTGGGTTAACACATAAGATAGTTTTTATCCTGTCTGGACCTAATTCAGCAGCCCACGCAGACGAAGTCGCGGGCAGGATCTAGTAGTAAATATAGTCATGTGAACTCATGTGGCACCAAATCATAAAGTATAGTCAATAGATATTAATTTATTTTGTTTCGGAATGTTTAATCAAATTAGCTAAAAGTAACTATTTAAATTAAAGGGTGCCTTTAATACATTAAAGTGTACCTAAATACGCTACTCGTCTTGAATTTAATGAGGCTGGCACCCTTTGGGTGTCAGTTTTATACGAAGGTTGAACTAAAGTGTTAATTCTGTGAACAATTGAACATGTCTAGTTGACAGACAAGCCACTGTAATGTGTGTATTAAATCAAGGTTTAAGAGGATTAACGTTAACATAGCTTTATTACTGTGAATTTGGAATACGTAGACTTTTTTCTTTTAGAATTATTCAATCAGCAGGGAAGGAGGACTGTAGCATTGACAGAATAAATATAAAATAAATAATAGTTTTTTAAAAAACACGTTTTGTAACTAGCGGAACTGAAGAGTAGAAAATAAGTTTAAAAAAAAATTGAGTGATTAAGGATAAATTCAAATCGTCAAAAAGCGTGCTTCTTAAGATATTTTATAATGACTTTACTTTTACAAATATCTGTCAATAACATATTCACAACAATAGTCATCTGGCACCACACGCATTTTTAAGATAAAATTATGTTTTTTAAAATATCTTATTAAACATATATAGAAAATTATGTCAATTATTGTTCACCGGTTACTACTCACGTGCATTTTCGGGAATTGCCCGACTAGTTTCGAACTCGAACGGAGCCCTTAGTCATGAGCTGAGCCCGCGGCGATGTCGCGAGCCAAACTGATAAATGCACGTGAGTAGTAACCGGTGAACAATAATTGATATTAATATGTCTCACGAAAGTTATTATACAAAAACAAACATATAGAAAACTATTCTCTACTTTTTAGTTCGGCTAGTTACAAAAGTGTGTTTTTAATGTTTTTTTTACTATTATATTTTTTCTCTCTATTCGTCTTTAATCATAATAATTTCATAGTAACGAAGCAGCTTTTTGGTGCATTAAATGTGGAAATCCTGATCAGGATAATCGGTCAATTTGTAAAAAATATTACTTATCTTTTCTTTTATAAATACAATACAAATTTCGTGGGTGCGTTTCACACATGCACACACACACCCAGACCTGAAACAATTATCTGCAGATCATACAAATATTTGCTCCGTGCAGGGATTGAACCTGCGACACGCAACGCACGACGTTCTCTTGACCACTGCGCCGACCGCGTATTGTATTTTCATCGGTCCTTGATAAGTGTGCGAAGTTTCAATTCAATCCGGCGTTTTAAAGTTGGTGAAAACCACTTTTAAAGAGATACACAACAATCTAACAAAGGCGTGTTAAAAATCATTTTCTAGGCGCCTTTTTATAGGAAGCGTTTTAACCGAAGTGCGCTGTAGTGTTAAAAGGGGCCACCGCTCAGCATACTGTCAGGAGATCATCGATGCATAATGAATAATACTATCAATAGCCTCAAACTTTCATCGCCCACAAAGTCGCACCTTCAACAGCCCTGGAATGGGTGGAGCTGGTCACACACAACAGGTACGACAGTGTGTCATATCGTGTGTGTGCATTAGACTCAAAAGGATGCACAAGAGGATCCTCCCCGTATGGTGAAATATTATTTCAAAATCGTCTGGCGTACTCCGGGCCATAGCTGGTACTCGATAATGCAGAGTCCAGCTTTCCCATCCTCTCACCACAACACAAAAACACTAGTCTAACAAAGTTTAACTTCTTCATATCACCGTGTGGTTGATGCACAACCTAGTGTCAGAGTTTAGACCGTAGGTCCCTGACATGGCATTAGAAACCATCAAGAATATCTCTCAAGTGTACTGCTTTCTTCACGATCTATTCCTTCACCGTTTTAAGCAAGCGATAGTTAATTTATGACAGTTTAAATAGAACTTAGGGTCAATGCCTTCTGCTGATGTTGTAACGTAGGATTAGTGTCAGATTCCTCCCCCGCCCCACCCCCATGTTGTGGCGTGTTACCGATACGTTTATCAGGGTGGGTATTTATTCTATCGATAGTATTTTCCCAGCGGCTTTTCGTACACAAATGCACGTGGCATCTGTACCAAACAGAAATGTCGATATTTAAGCAACACTACGTTTGAATACTTTATAGGGCATAGAGCGGCATCAGGTTATGTTATAAAGATTTGGGGGTTAAAATTGAAGAACCACTAATATTCTAATAATTACGTGTATTCTAGAGTATGTGTTGTATCAAACATAATATATGCATCATCATAATCATCATCGACAGCCATCAATATCAACACTGTTGAGAATAGGCCTCCCTTAATTAAGCTACGCTATCTACCTCAGACCCGTGCCAATCTCATCCGATAGAACCTAGTTTTTTTGTAATATTGTTCTTGACCCATCTTACTTAGGGAAGACCGACGCTTCTCACCTGTCATCATCTCGTCTGGCCATGTGTTGATGTGTCCTTTTTTTTTTTTTTTTTTTTGGTGGAGGAAATGCCTGACGCATGCCACACCACCTGGGGAGGCAGTGTGGTTATGTGGGGCTCGCACCCACTAAAAACTCCACCGTGTGCCCACTCTCGCCTTTGAGTGGATGAGCCGCGAGAACTGCAATGCATGGCCTTCGCGACCTACCCAGCGCGGTCCACTTCTGGACCTTCCCCTTTTTGATTTGGATTCTCTTTTTCAGCGATGTCCCGGCACACTTGGGACATCGCCACAACTCCAGGGCTGTGCTATGCGAGCGATAGACTCCACAATCTATCGCCCGCTGGCCTTTGTTAGGGTGGCATCAGTCCAGCGTAAAGCCGCCTGCGCCGACCCGTCCTCCTGCGGCGAATTGGATCAGCAAGGGAGTCTTCCTCTCTGACCCGCTCCGCCGCTTCCTTGTGCGAGATCACATCCTCGCAGAAAGAAGCGACTGCCTCCCACGCCCCCTCACTGTCAATCATGGCTCTCATCACGGCTGGCAGCGAGAGGTCTGTCCCAATTACCGCAGTGAGGGCTCGGCGCTGTACTGCCCAAGCAGGACAGTGCACCAGGGTGTGGAAGGCCGTATCCTCACTGAAACCACAGTGGTGGCACACGGGAGCAGTCTCCCGTCCCGCTATTTTGTGCAGGTATTTGCCAAAGCACCCATGCCCCGACAAAATCTGCACCAGACGGAAAGACAGCGTCCCATGTCGCCTTCGTACCCATTGCTCTAAGATCGGCTGGATAGCCCCCACAGTCCATTGACCGGCACTGGGCGTCTCCAGTCTCTCTCTCCACTGACCTAGCAGGACTGCCTGAGACTCCCTGCGCCACCTCGTAACTACTTCAGGTGGCGGACGTCTGCCATTTTCTGTCAGGTGGCCAACTACTTCTTGGTATATTTCGGCAAGCACCTGGGCCTCCAAGTCCCATGGGGGGGTGCTCGCAAGCGCACACGCCGCCTCTGCAGATATTGTGCGGTATCCGCGTATGATCCTGACTGCCATGACTCTCTGCGGTCTCCGAAGAAGCGCTTTGTTTTGGGCATTCAGTGTCTCCGCCCACACCGGCGCCCCATATAGTGCCATCGTGCGAACCACCCCTGTATAGAGCCGACGGCAGCTTGCACTCGGCCCACCCAGGTTTGGCAGCAGTCGACTAAGGGCAGACGCTGTGCCGATTAACTTTGGAGCAAGTTGTTCAAAGTGCTCGCCGAAGTTCCACCTTCGGTCCAATACTAGGCCCAGATACTTCATACGCGTTCGGACCACCACGCTGGTACTTCCAATAGTGATTCGAGCGTCAGCTGGCGGCCGGCGTCGGGGCGCATGAAATACCAGGGCTTCCGTTTTCTCAAGCGCTACCCTCAGACCCAGCGCTACGATACGATCAATTACGTGGGACGCAGCCTCGGTGGCCGAGCGTGCTGCTTCATCAAAGTTACCTCCTCGGGCTGTGACGAGGGTGTCGTCAGCATAACATATTACACTCTGCCCACAGGAAAGGCCACCACGTAAGACCCAATCATAGCCTATATTCCATAGAAGTGGTCCGAGAACCGACCCCTGTGGAACACCGCATGTTATGGACCTTCGCACGACTTGGCCACCGCGTGTTTGATAGCTGACGTATCGTTCCCTTAGGTAATCTGCCACCAACTGTCTCAAGTACAAGGGCACTGCATGAAAATGGAGTGCCTCTCCGATGCAACTGAAAGGCAAAGTATTGAATGCATTAGCGATGTCAAGTGATACCGCTAACAGTACTCCTCCTTGTGTAACTGCATCAGTTGCTTCCGCCTTTAATTGTAAAATTGCATCCACGGTCGAACGCCCTGCCCGGAAACCGTATTGGGCATCCGATAGGTTTGGGCCAACAGTATCTAAGTGCCGAACGATGCGATTAGCGAGAATTTTCTCAAACATTTTCCCCACCTCGTCCAGCAAGACAATCGGCCTGTACGCAGAAGGAGACTCCGGTGGCCGTCCAGCCTTTTGGAGTAGCACCAGGCGTCCCTCTTTCCAGGGCCTAGGGAACTGCCTTGACATCAAACAGGCGTCG
Source organism: Xylocampa areola (assembly GCA_935421205.1). Classification (NCBI taxonomy): domain Eukaryota; kingdom Metazoa; phylum Arthropoda; class Insecta; order Lepidoptera; family Noctuidae; genus Xylocampa; species Xylocampa areola. The sequence goes on from OW285216.1 coordinate 2,891,985, forward strand.
AATAGTTCTCTAAGCCTATGCTCCATCGCCCAGCACAACGCCAAGAATAAGACCTTTGCAGGCACACCGTCAGGCCCTGGAGCAGTTCTTTTAGCCCGCGCTCGCAATATTACCGCCTTCATCTCTGAATCTGAGACCGGGGGAGGAGACTCTGACTCCACAAATTGAGCATCATCTGGTTGAACCATAGTCGGAGGCAAAAACTCTTCCGGATTCGGAAAAAGAGCATCCATGACGTCGGAAAGAAACTGAGGCTGGAGCGTTTCCGTCAATGGCGGACTTTGGATGCGGAGTTTATTCCGTGCCGCACGATACGGGCGCCCCCAAGGATCGCAGTTTAAGCCATCCAGTAACTCACTATTCGCTTGCTTTTTTGCTCGACCAATCGCCAAACTTAGAGCCTCCCGAGAACCTCGGTAAGATTCATACAGCCTAGTCTCGAGTTCCTGATTTCGGTGGCGTAATCTACGGACCTGTGAGTATATTCTACGGGAATATATACAGGCCTCGCGGAGATCCGCCAACTCTCGGGACCACCAGTAGACCTCCCTTTTTGGGGGCCGCTTCCTCGTGCGAGGCATGGCTGTGTCACAAATAGCCGTCATAGCATTGCGAAACCGTTCGGCCTCAACATCGACTCCTTCAGTGGGAGGTGGAGAAGACATCCACGCCTGAACAATGGCTGCCTCCTCTAATAATTCTCTGTTGAGTTGGTTTATCGCCCATCGGGGAAATTGCCGACCACCAGAGTGGAAACTTGTTCCAGGACCCCGTGAAGAGGAGACATCCATACGGATATACAGGTGATCGGATAGGGTCTCTACACTCTCTAGGACTCGCCAACGCCGGGTGCGAGTAGCAATGGCAGGAGTAGCAAAAGAGAGGTATTTGCAGCACCTCTGTTCAGAAGACAAAGGCCTGTAGCTGCCGCCCACTCTTCAACAGCTTCTCCCCTGACATCAGTCCTAGATGATCCCCATGCTGTGGATTTTGCGTTGAAGTCTCCCATGACCATAAGGTCGCCCGTCATCATGCGCCGTACCGAGGCCGCTAGTTGGTCAAGGAAGACCTCAAACTCAGCCAGGCTTCTGTTTGGGGAGAAATATACTCCGAAGATTGTAATGTCTCTCCAAGTAGCCGCAACGTACCCAGATCCCCTCTGCCTCACCGAGAGGGACGCCGTGGTGCTGATGATGGCAACGGAATCATTTAGGTCACCTGCCCAGTTAGGGCGAGGAGAGACAAAGTATGGCTCCGCTACCACGGCCACACCAATCGACCACTCCGCCATGATTTGCAGAAGCAAATCCTGCGCACGAGCGCAGTGGTTCAGATTCGTCTGAAGTAAGCAATGACAACGGTCTGGGTCCATAATTATTCCGCGATCATCGACTCCTGTGACGGCTCCGTTTGCACCGCATTGGACGCGGCCAAGACCGAAGCTGTTATCCCTCTCTTTTCGGAGCGGACTGGGGCTTTACTTCCCCCCCACGGCATGGTTGGCAGGCAACTTTGCCGCTTCGCACACTGGGCAGTGAGGATCAGCAGAGCACGAGGCTGCCAGGTGTCCCGGTTTACCGCAGCGAAAACAGAGCCCACTGAAGTTAACGTTGGAAGTACACCTCTGTTGCGCGTGTCCTGTTCCCAAACACCTAAAACACCTCATAGGCCGAGTCTCCAAGACCTGTACTCTTGCAGAGCTCCAACCGACAAGGAGTCGGCCAGCATCAGCCAATTCCTTCGCAGGCACAACTGGGCACTGTACCCAGACGGAACCTACCCCTCCCGGGCCAAGACGGCTCGCAGCTTTTCCGCAATGCGATCTGCCCCAGCAGCGCCTTCAGACCCTGGAAACTCCAACAGACGGGCCCCAGTTGCAGCCTGTCGAAACCTGATGTCAGTGATCCCGAGTTCTACCAAGTCTACACTCTGTCTGGCCTTCGCCATTATAGCTGCATACGTTAGCCCCCTCTCTGCTGCTTCAGGCTGCAGTGTTAATCCACCGTGTGCCCACTCTCGCCTTTGAGTGGATGAGCCGCGAGAACTGCAATGCATGGCCTTCGCGACCCACCCAGCGCGGTCCACTTCTGGACCTTCCCCTTTTTGATTTGGATTCTCTTTTTCAGCGATGTCCCGGCACACTTGGGACATCGCCACAACTCCAGGGCTGTGCTATGCGAGCGATAGACTCCACAATCTATCGCCCGCTGGCCTTTGTTAGGGTGGCATCAGTCCAGCGTAAAGCCGCCTGCGCCGACCCGTCCTCCTGCGGCGAATTGGATCAGCAAGGGAGTCTTCCTCTCTGACCCGCTCCGCCGCTTCCTTGTGCGAGATCACATCCTCGCAGAAAGATGCGACTGCCTCCCACGCCCCCTCACTGTCAATCATGGCTCTCATCACGGCTGGCAGCGAGAGGTCTGTCCCAATTACCGCAGTGAGGGCTCGGCGCTGTACTGCCCAAGCAGGACAGTGCACCAGGGTGTGGAAGGCCGTATCCTCACTGAAACCACAGTGGTGGCACACGGGAGCAGTCTCCCGTCCCGCTATTTTGTGCAGGTATTTGCCAAAGCACCCATGCCCCGACAAAATCTGCACCAGACGGAAAGACAGCGTCCCATGTCGCCTTCGTACCCATTGCTCTAAGATCGGCTGGATAGCCCCCACAGTCCATTGACCGGCACTGGGCGTCTCCAGTCTCTCTCTCCACTGACCTAGCAGGACTGCCTGAGACTCCCTGCGCCACCTCGTAACAGTGTTGATGTGTCCTGCCCAGCCAGTCCAGCTTACTTGAGTTCCATTACGTTTCCCAATATCTTGAACTTTTTATTCGTAGCTGGGATGCGTTATTAGCAAGTCGGTTTAAAGCCGAGCCTAGCCCGCTCCATGGATATCTTTATAACTTTTACCTTGGTAGCCTCATGATATGTTATTAGATATATTTTCATAGTCGACAGATAACTAAATAATTGGAATAATAAAAAAATATAAAACTCGTGATACAAAAAAAAACCAATAAAGGTTAAAATTAACGCTTAAAAAAGGTTAGAATTTTTTTCTTATACATTTAGGAAGATTTTCATAAGAAATTAAGAATGTTTGAATAACCGGCCAAATGAATATGGTACTTAAAATCTAATTAAATAAAAAGTTATTAATTGAGACTGGATAGCAGTACCAGTAAATTAATAAAAACATTATTTAAACGACGTATTAATTTAATTAAATGTTCATTAAGAGTAATGGGGAAGGGAGAAATGCGGAAATAAAATATATTAAATTAAAGATAACAGAGAGGTGAACAATACTCGGAAGTTGTTTTATACTGAAGCCTCGTGGAAGGGATTTCTTAGGTTTACAATTAAAGGTTATTTATAGACTACCATAAAAGTGCTTTACCATTTTTGATAAGGACTTCCACTTGAAAATATCTAAAACCGACAGTATCTAACAATCACTTTGATCTTGGAAGCGAAAGTAGACCTTATTATTTTAAGATGCTTGTTTTTCTGCTAAGAAATTCTCAGTAGCAGCCCGGAGTTTGGCTTTGGCAAAAGGCTAACAACCAATGTGGGTATACCAACCAGCCTACCTATTCGCTATCTCGGTTGCCAACCAAATTGATGGACACTTTGTAGTACATTGCGTCGTAAGTTTTTACTATTGTTGCTCATCATAGACAAGCTGTAACACACGACGCAATGTACTACAAAGGGTCCATCAATTCGGTTGGCAACCGAGATACCGAATAGGTACGTAGTACTCCTTCGTCTAACTCATAGGTTCAAACGGGGGCGGTACCGCTCCCTGGAGTTTTTCGTGGGGGCGGTAGAAGGTCCAAAGTTCCCAAATGGAAGGCATAATTTGTGATTATTAATAGATAATAGACAGACAAAATTGGTATGATTAACTATTAAGTAAAGGGGTCGTTCGATTTTTTTTCTTGTAAAGGGGGCGGTATTCCATAAAAGATTGGGAACTTATAGTCTGACGCTATTTGATATATATTTTCAATATTTTCAGCTTCAATCCGCTACTAAATACCCCTATAGTGGGAGCGTGCGTTTTACCGATTTGTCTTCAAGCCGCGCCGACGGGGGGTGAATGCAAATTACCGTAGCGACGCGTGACAGACTATGTCTACCGTCTGCTATTGAAATAAACTAAAGCGTTGATAGGTTCATAACTATTTCACCAATTCAAATATTTTTTGAGAAATCGTTTTGTTTTTAGAGTTGGTTCATTTGTTTCACGGTTTTTGGGACCTACTTCCTACTGGATGTTTGTGACAGAGAGATTGTAAAATTAGATGTTTATTTGTAAACCATAACTACTGAATAGATTTGGATGAAATTTGGTAGATAGTTTCTTTAGGTTCTGGAATAGGATTATTGGATATTTTTTATCCCGGGAAAATGCGGTTTCTGGGGGAAAACGTGAATTCCGCAGTTGTAACTGCGAGGTATAGCTAGTTCCTAATAGAATACTGAAGACAGTCACTGGAATGGTGGTTTTTATTAATATCTTCATAGATATCTATATTTTACGAAGAACAAGATATCGGTTACCACCAACAACAACATTCCCAAAGAGGATTGACGTCAAGCAGGCGGCCGGTCATAAAACATAGCCAAGAGTTTAGCAGCTTGCCAGATATAGGTGTGCTGCGCCGACCCCAAATAAATTGGGATAAGGGCAGGGGGACGATGATGATGATGAATATCTATGGTTAACTTCGGAAAATATTATCATTTTTCTTTTTCTTCTCCATTTGTGTAGTAGTAAACCTAGCATCAGTGTTTTTGGCCCTACACCTCTCACTTGGTTCAACAACTGCTTTAAATAAACACGGTCACCAATCTACAAACTGTTCGCGCCAAGCTTTGCTGAACCTCAAGTATGTGAGAATTATAGTAATATCTTAGGTTTTCGCGATCACTACACATTATAATAAAACAACTTTTAACCTGATTAATCGCGTGTATTATTAGTCCACCTGCGACCACGAACGCTGCAAAGTATTCGAAACGTCAGGAAAAACCAAGAACGATAATATATATCTGCCTAGCCTTTTCCCAATTCCATTAGGGTCGGCTACCAGTCAAACCGGATGTAGCTTATTACCAGTATTTAACATGGAGCGACTGCCTGTCTGACCTCCACAACCCAGTAACTGGGTAACACGATATCTCGTGGTATGACTGGTTGTCAGACTTTCAGGCCTCTGACTACCCGTAACGGCTGTCATAGATCTTAATTTGACAACCGGGACCGACGGCTTAACGTGCTCTTCACGGAGGAGTCTCGGTATGAAATGATAGTCACCCATCCACAGACCGACCGCGGCAAGCGCAGCTTAACCTCGATCGATAGATCTGTGCGGCTGTTACTTAGCCACGAGCCCCTGAAAAAAACCAAAAACAATAATACACGCGATTAATCCGGTTAAAAGTTGTTTTATTATAATATGTGAGAATTGTAACAGGTGGCGTTCGTTCTGTAGTTTCTGCTTGCCCCCATGGAAAAAGGCGTGAGTTTATGTATCCAAAATATTTATAGTTTTATTCCGCTATTAAATACTGGCAGGAGCGTGCGTTTTACCTATTTATCTTCAACCCTCGCCGACAGGGGGAGAATGCAAATTACCGACGGCTCGCGACAGATGAGGCCTCTTGTCTACTATTGAATTAAACTATGACAATGCGTTCATAGTTTTATTTTTGTAATTCTGATTGTTAATTGTTCGTCTGTGGCCTCGTTGGCTGGAAGTTCCACGCACGTCTGTTAAGCATGAGGTCCTCGATTCGAATCCCGGGTCGGGCAAAATTTTATTGAGTTTTTCTATTAGGACATTTGTTCAATTCCCGGGCGATTAGGCAGTTCTAGAAAGCAGCCTGAAATTTGGAATTGTGCCCGGTAGATGGCAATAGGCCACTTCGTCTATAGATACGGAAATCATAATTTTGAATAAAATGAACTTTGTCGACGTGACTGAACGCAACACTGAAAAAAAAACTAAATTTAAACTCATTAACGCATTTATCCGGGAGGCGCAGGTTCGAATCCTGCTCACTACAGTATTTTTCTTAACACAATAATTTATAACTATCTATAGTTTTTACCAGTTGCTTAACCAAATCAATTTGACTTAGTTGAAAGGACACCGACTCAATCAATTACTGAGAACTTAATACAATAGAAAGTTCTTGTAATGACAAGTTTATTTAGGTAGGGCAACACTGTATGTACCTATTCAAATGTGGCCAGTTTAATCGATGGTGTAAATATTTGTTTAAGAATCTAATTTAATTAAACGTTAGATTGAGAATTTTTGACAGATTTTTCATACAAAAGCTAAGATTTGTGTTGTGAATTCAAGTCTTACAACAATTGCCCACAAATTGGTACGAGTAAGTACGATGCATTATTTTTTCTTTGACGAATGAGGGAGCCTTTACTCTAAATTAATTTTAATAGCAGAGATGGAAATGAAAATTTGGCGGAATCCCGAACTAAATCGCTAACACGCAGAGACCCTGCTGATAAATGCTTATTTTCCATCTCTGCATAACGTAGGGTAAAACTTTCTTGTGACATAGTAAAGCTTCCGAAGAAATACGCCCGAAAGGAAGAGAAAGAAAGGAGAAAGAAATAATTTATTTAGAATTATAATAACACAACTTTTAACCGGATTAATCGCGTGTATTATTGGGTTTTGTTTTTCCTGACGATTTGAACACTTTGCAGCGTTCGTGGTCGCAGGAGGTCGCTGCAAATTGTTTGAAACGTCAGGAAAATCAAAAACCAATAATACACGCGATTAATCCGGATAAAAGTTGTTTTATTATAGTGCGTAGTGATTGCAAAAACGTAAGATATTACTATGTTTTTTTTTTTTTAATTTGCACACATATTTAAGATTTACAGAAAAGGTAGAAAGAAAGAAAGAAAAAACATTACAAGAAATATGTGTACAAAGCCAAAAATGGTCCCAACTTCAGCAAAAGTAACATGACACTATTACTGCGCTATAAAGAGAGATGCTGAAGCTCTTTTACCGCTTCTGCAGAAGACGCTATAAACGCCGGAGGGCACTCAAAGATCTCCGGTCACTGTGAGCCGTGGCTTGCCGTCAACAGTTAAACCCCGTCATCCGACCAGAGCGAAAGGCTGGAGACAGCGGTGGGCAGCGTTTCCACGCTCTACTGGGTCTGTACAGAGCAACTACGGTTGACCTTCACAATGTGACGAGATCCGTAGGATGAGGAGGATCCTGTTATTTTATTCGGTAGGAGTTCGGCACGACGTCCATGATAGATTTCCACTCATAAGAGAATAAAGGGTTTAAATTCTCATGTATGGGGCAATTTCATACTAAAATTAAGTATAGTGACGTCTGAAGGTCATTATTAACTTAATAATAATAGAGAAGAGGTCATTGTTTCTGCGGTCTGAATACAATTTAATATGAAAGGATTTTCCCAATTATTCTGAACCCTTTTAGTAACTGGTACTTAACAAAATATGTAGCTGAAGTAAAGTTGACTTCAAAGCTAATTGTAATATACTAGTTAGATAGCCTCATTGCTCTTGTTTTTGTTAACATTGATATCATTTCCAAGAGAGAAGAAAATTGGGCGGAACCTTCGACATCGCAGTCTCCTTACTGACGGTGTCAAATAAACATTTTCTTTCTTTCTTTCTTTCTGTTGTGGATGCGCTGAAAGTTAAGTCCTGCTTTGTGGGTAGGAAGTGTTATCAGATTTTTCTGAAATTATCATCTATAGCTTGGAGTTGAGTTGAACTCGGAGTAAAATGGTTTAAATTAGGCTCATATAGACCTTTTAGTAAAACATAGTTGTAATTTATATAGCACCACGCCTGTACAGTCACGAGCACAAAGATGTAGAAGTACATTAGCACTTTTTAAACGCCATATACGAGTAGTTATCTGAATATATAGTAGTATTAGTGTATGTCTATATGTAGAAGGAATGGTTCTTCTATCTGTGTTACATACCTAATTATCTTAGTAATACACGCTAGAGATATAAAAGGTGGTTGAAAGTTTGTGTTAGCATATTGATGCTCGTGACTGTACTCTCAGAAAGGGAAGGCAGATGTGTACTCAGTTGTACACCTATATTTCACCAATGCTGTTAATATTATGTATTGTTTGAAAATCAGCGTCAGGCACTAGTGGTCTGGCATTTTGCTGAACTGGACCTTTTTGGCGCAGCTGTGAGGCACACAACGCCCGCTAGTTACCTAACTTTTTTTGTAAATTTGTATTTTTTTTTATTGTGTCCTTACTAACTGTGTCAAATAAATGTTTCTTTCTTTCTTTCTATGTCCCATGTAATAGGATGGCCATCTACCGGGCACAATTTCAAACTGTGGTCAGCTAATGAGGCTTTCTTAACAGAAATATTCAATAACATTTTGCCTGAACCCGGATCGAACCCAGAACCTCGTGCTCAGCAGTCGTGCTTGGGACCACTAGACCAACAACACCGTCTACTCTACATCATACAGTCCAGGAAATTACATAAAAAAGCATATAATGGATATAACTCGATTGGTCGATTTCACAACTGACTGCGATCTGGTTATGAAGGCAGAATAAATCATTCCGATATAGACTTAATTGCCTTACAATTAAGAGTTATTTTAAAACCTACTTTATAAAACAGCTCACCGTATTTTGATTTTCATTCTCATTTCATGATTATATCCTCACTCAATAATTTGTAACTTTTAAAGTAATTATAAGTCTTCACCGGTCGGCGACCGTCTGCCGTGTTACTCAAGAATTACCGTACCATAAATCACGTTAGACTATGAACGTTATATTTTATACGATAAGGTTGGTTTTGAAACGGTAACTACTTACCAAATGTTGCTCACCCTTAATCGAGTGTTTAAACAAATTTCTTGGATAACTTAATTTTCAGTTATAAGGATTCTTATAGAATATTAGCTGAGCCCTGTAAACGTTGTCCTGCCATATAAATTTTCTGGATAGGACCACCCGTATCACTTAGGGGTATAAAAATATAGCCTACGACCTATTCTCAGAACTACCAACAATACACATAAAAAAAACATTAAAATTGGTCAAGCCGTTTCGGAGAAGTTCGATAACAAACACACGGACACGAGATTTTGTTAAGTTAAAAGCTTAAACTGCAATAGAACAGTGAGAAATTCAATTCTAATAATATTATATTCAAAATGTGGTAAGGGGCCGTCCATTAATTACGTGAGGCTGGAAAGGGGGGGAGGGGGTTTGGCAAAAGTTACCAAAGATCACAAGGGGGAGAGGGGTCTAGTTAGATATCACGTGTATTTATTTTCTGTATTTAAAGATATTATTCTAAAAAATTTATAATTCTTTGTAGGTACTAAAAATACATGTGATTTTGGGTGGGGGTGGTTTAGTCTTAAACCTCACCACGTATCACAAAAGGGGGTTAAAAAATGGAAAAATAACATCCCGTGATTAATGGATGGCCCCTAACCAAGTGGTACCGGGCTAGTGGTAATGTGACTTTAATAATGTCTTAACCAATGTCATAGTTAATCTAAGACATCACAGACATACGGTGACCGAAAACAGCACCAACCCAGAGCTGTGATCAATATTCGTGACTTCTTTGTATGAGAAGAGGGCCTGGCCCTACAGTGGGACAGTAATGGGCAGTAGTATCAATTTTATGAATCGGATAGTGTGTGAAGGTACCCGTATGAATATTAAGGATTGTTACTCTGCAATGAAATAATTTTTATTATGACATCTTTCGTTTTTATGGGTTATTTTCTTAAGTCCATGATTTGTTGTCAAGTTAACAAATTTCATGAACCAGAGAAATCTTAGTCGCTCAATTACTTTCGTTTAACTACAGACCAGTGGAGACATTTTTTTTATCCTGTAATCTGTGACTCATTGCTTTGTCATCGCATCCTGTCTCCAACAGCGTATATTATTCCAAAGACAACAAAATGGGATTGTAATCTTTATAACGCAGGACTTAAATCTCATAATCGCTTATCAATACTCATAAAAAATTTAGAACATTACGACTTCTGCTAAAGAAATAGTTGTGAAGTCAATATTGATTTCAAAATGGCGTCGCGTGTGAAAATAATCTTTATGTTCAAGTAATAAAGCTCTGAATAGCGTGTCAGGGAGATGTTTGGTATTTTTTTATGAATACTTACTAGAAAGAATATTAACTAAGTCAACGTAAACAATGGTATTGTATTCCAAGTGACCCCGTTATGCCTTAGATAGGTTTGTTTGGATTCTATGTACAGTTAAACACACAAGTGATATCATATCATTTTGTTATGTAATATTGTAGCAATCAGTATTTGTGGAATTTGAGACTCCTAGTGCATTGTAAGATAAATAAAGTATTATTATTTTATGTCATACATTCATCGTTTTTTTTAGGATTATTGGCACTAGACTGTTATAATTCGGAGTGTTGAGGGGATATCTGTTTCAGCCTTTAAAAAGGAAGAAAGACCATATTTATTTGAAACTCATAACAGTAGGGTTACACTTAAAAATAAATTCACTCGATTGAGATTGGAAATTGGTCATATTTCTAATCTCAATCGAGCGGATTAACTATCAAGATTTCAAGATTTAGTCGTACTTTTAAATACTAAACTAATTTTATTAGACACTAGCTGTGCCCCGCTGTTTCACCCTTGTTTAATTATAATAAAATTAGCCTAAAAGCCTAAAGTTATATAGTCAGCTACCTGCCACTAAAATCTTATCAGAATCGGTCCAGCCGTTTCAAATATTAGCTGGAACAATTTTTAAACCTTACATTACCATCGCTTAGGTTGTCAGGCGGGTTACCCATCCTCACATAACAAACGGCAGAACAAATAGTATCTATAGGAAACATGTTTTTTTATTTTAGTATTTCTGCTGTATTATAGATGCGTTCTTGAGCACGCATGAGGTGCGTTATCTAAGAACCCACTCGTATCAGGAACAAATCGGTAAGCAAATATACTTCCGAGCGGGAATCAAACCCAAGCAGCATTAACATCAGCGCCAACCAAACCAATACAGTCTTAAGAAAAGTAAAATGAAATACTTACCGATTAAAAAAATTGCTAACAAATATAAAGGACTGTTGTCGAATCCAACTTTAGCATTTAGCAATTAGACTTTTTTTACCTGAAACAAAAACAGACATTAATTAATCTTCAAAAGGAATTTCTAACTTCAAGAAATAATTAAGTATTCGTTTTCGGAAGTATTAGAAACAACGAACAGTTAAACTGTGCTTAATATTTCGTTTAAGTTTTTTTATGTAATCAAATAAAGACTAAGCCTTTTCAACTTATTTTTAATAATTAGATAATTAAAAACATAAAAATTTTTACTTAAAAATGTAAATATACCTTTTTTGTGTTAAATTTAAATCCATGATTACCATTACTGAGCACGTGCTTTAACTTATTTTATTATTCCTGTCATTGTCACACAATTCTCAAACTACAAGTGAAAGAAAGAGACGGGATCATAGTTAAGATAAAGCACGTGCTTATGTTTATTTATCTTGACCTTAATGTACTTAAAGATGTGCTTTTATTCTATTTATCCTTTCAATCAGTTATTTTTATTAAATATTATCATTATCATTCAATTATTTATCAATTTATTGCATTAAAGAATATTTGCAAGACAAGATGACGTTAATAAAAAAGCACGCCTGACATAAGAGAATTATATTATATTATTTCACACCTATTTGTGTACCATAGTGTTTTTTTTTATAATTGACTAGCCCATGTTACCCGGGACAATGTAAGGACTCTCCATATGTCGAAATCGGTTTTGGCGTTTAGAAATTATGGTGGATTAAAGAAACTCGCAAACATACATACATGAACCCTAAAACCATAACATTCCTTTTTTGGGCAGTCGTGTAAGACTAAGATGATTTTCCTAATATAACTGTAATTGGACATTGATTTAACAATATATTATAACAATCTAATTATTATAAGTATTTGCATGTCATTAATAAAATATGGCGAACTTCTTGATAAATGTACAACACCTAATATTTATAAGCCATTAAATATTTTGAATTTAAATTTCCATACAAGTTAATATTGTCATCGGTCATCGTCAACTCTCATATATCATAACAACCGTGATGTTAGTGTAATATTACTAGTTTCCAGTTCGTCAGCACAATGACCCAGTTCCCTCAATTGACCACAAATTGCGCACAATGACAGGCATCCGACTTCCGACACAATTCACATTTGTTTTTATTTACGCATCAACATTGTACGCAGTAATTTAGCAATAACAATTTTGGTGTATTTTGGATGTATTACATTGGGTTCAGCTTCCAGTCAAACCCGGATGCAGCATAATACCAGTATTTTTCATGGAGCGAGTGCCTATCTGACCTCCACAACCCAATTACTGGGTAAAACGATATGTCGTGGTATGACTGGTTGTCAGACTCTCAGGCTTCTGACTACCTGTCACGGCTGTCATAGATCTTAATTTGACAACCGGGACCGACAGCTTAACGTGCTCTCCGAGGCACGGAGGGGTCTCGGTATGAAATTATGGTCACCCATACACAGACCGACCGCGGCAACCGCAGCTTAACCTCGATCGATCGGCTATGCGGCTGTTGCTTAGCCTCGAGCCCCTCAATAAATAGTAGCTGTAAAATTGTTTAATAAAATATTCCAGGTTCAAACAATAACCTTGTGTAAAACTTCAAAATTCTAAATGAAGGAATGATTAATTTTGGGAAGACATTCAGACAAACGTGTTCCAAATTCATCTCAAAATAAACTAATTAGAAAGGATACCATGTTCGGCTTACATGTACCTACGCATCTGGTCGCCGTATCCGATATTCCGATATCTATTTGTGATCTTGAATCTTTGTCATCCCTTGAAGAGTCTGTAGGTAATTTATTTTAATTCTAATAAATTGTTATTCCAAGTTTTAGAAGAATCAGATAATTTATGTAGACAGTAAGGCGCCTATAATTTCATTTTGGGGTACACAAACGCAAAATAAAACTCAATTATTATCACTTTAATTAAAAGTACGATATACGTATTTCGGTAAAAAATTGCACAGTTAAAGTTAGCTATTTCGTGTTGATAAGTAGTGCTTCTTAAATAGTTTTTATCAAAATAGGTGAGCTAGACTCTTTCCAAAAAGTCTGGTCGCCCATTGCCATAGTCAGAGATAAATGGAAGAAGAGTAAGGCGTTTTTTTTTAGTTTAAAAAAACGTTGCCCCACACTACGAATTTCTTCCTGTATCGTGGGTGCGTTTATAGACATATAATCTCACAAGCACACACACACCCAGACCCGGAGCAATTATCTATAGATCGTACAAATATCGGTCTCTCGACCACTGCGCCAACCGCGCTGTTTGCCCAGTAGTGAGGTGTGGGTAGGACAGTTTGGGCTCATAATAATAATAAAGTAGGTAATTAGGTTATCAATTAATATAATATATACGATATGTAACTTTTATTAAAACTACAAGAAAGAGTAAACTGCTTCATTGGTCTAGTGGTACCAGGCGCGATTGCTGAGCATGAGGTCTTGGGTTCAATTCCCAAGTCAGGCAGTGTTATTAGGTTTTCTGTTAAGAAATTCTCAGTAGCAGCTAGGAGTTTCAAATTGTGCCCGTTAGACGGCAATAGGCTCACCACCTATTGCATGGGACAAAATGACAGCATCGGTAAACAACGGTTTACAACGTTGTACACCTGTGCCTACACTTCTAGGCAAATTCGAGGCTTCTAATTAGGCGTGATACTATGGTTTGTTAGTTTTTAAACTATTAGTCTTCTCTATGACAATTTTGAAGTCGGCCAATATAAATTCCAAGACATTTTACCCTAGATAAAATGTCTACACAAAGCGTTAACAATTTTCGCCTCAACTGTACATATCTGGCTAACACGGCCATGTCCGATAGCTATTTGCGACCGTGAATCATTAGCCGTAAAACCCACAGGATGTTTCTCATTAACATACTACGTAAATATAAAGTGCTGCAGACATTAGCGGACGCATTAAAGTAATCTCGGATTAAGGTGATTCAGCTAGAGGCTTATTTTAGCTTTGGAACAAGTTGCTATCTCTTTTTCTCGCGTGGATAGAAATTAAATTGCTTCAATTTTTTTGTGTCTATACTCGCGAGCGAATTTTCTGTGACAGCAGCCACTTACTTACCTAGCGTACTTGCCAAGTACACAAAAGGTGTATGCGCAAACATAGGCGCACTCCCTCTTCCTCCACTTTCATAGTCTGATGGGACGGTGATTCGACGGACCACACGGGGGATATTTATATTATAATAAAACAACTTTTAACTGAATTAATCACGTGTATATCTGGCGTGTAATCCGGTTAAAAGTTGTTTTATTATAATGTATAATGATCGCGAAAACCTAAGATATTATTATTTATATTTAAAAGCAGATAAAAGTTAGTAAATTAAACCTATTAAGATGTGCCTAAACGTATAACAGTTGGTTTTGTTGATTAACATTTGAACTAACGGCTAACTAATAACTATTAACTAAGTATTACAAAAAAGAAATGGCTACTGTTACCTTCTACTTATCGTATGGTTGATAAACAACCTAGTTTCAGCCAGAGTTTAAACCACCCGTAGGTCTCTGACATGGCTTTACACCATCGACATCTCTTAGGTGTACTGGTTTCCTTACGATGTTTTCCTTCACCGTTTTAAGCAAGTGATCATTAACCTACATTACATATATGATTACGAAAACTCAGTGGTGCGTGCCTTCGAACTTTCACAATCTAGTCCTACACCAATATCACCGGGATAATACAAATCATGCCGGGGTCGTAGTTAATGCAGCTACGAACCCGGAACCGGGTTACCGGGGGGTAAAGGATAAAAGAGGAGGATCGTGTGGTTTTTAGAGTCAATGATGGATTTTCCATACTTAAAAAAACCGGACACATGCGAGTCGGACTCGCTCACCGAGGGTTTCGTACAATTTTTTTATTGTAGTATAAGACGATATTACTTGCCAAATTTCATAGTTCTAGGTCAACGGAAAGTACCCTATAAATTTTGATTCCCTTGAGAGTGTCGAAACATATGTTTTTTGCAGCATAAATGGCCATATCTTTATTTTACGTTATCTTAAAAGTTATATTTTTTCACAGCTTCAAGGGACTCTAGACTTTAGTATATGGTTTTAATTTCAACTCGATATCTCCATTCGTTGCCGAGATAAAGGGTCTTGACAGATAGACGGACGGACAGACAGACAGAAAACAAAGTAATGCGTGTTTTCCCTTAGAAGTACGGAACCCTAAAAAGGATAACACTAACCTGTAAGTAGTACATTTAACTGCCATACCAACCCGTAAATGTCCACTAGTTAATATGGGGTTCCCTGTAGACCGGTGCAATGCAATCGGTCCTCAGGGATTGTTGTAGCCAATACGCAAATAGCCTTCACGCCAATTATGATTGCAACACAATAGTATGGCCGTAGGTACAGTTAATGAGCCAATTTTATAACAGTATTGACAAAGTGGATGGTTAAGCATTTTAACAATACATTGTTTGAACGATTCTTCTTAGAATCATAAAGAAATAATCAGGCGAACGGTCTGCAGACCGTAGGCAGTTGTAAGTCATGGAGACTAGTTAAAGATGGTTGGATGTAGTGTAGTTTTGTAGCACTGCATCCAAAAAGTCCACCATACATTCGTGAGGAATTCTACACGTTATTAAAAAATATGGTCTTTAAAACTGACTTAGGTGAAATATCTATGACGCATATAACAACCAAAACATCACAGTTATTGATGCTCAAAAAGCGAATCCATGAAAATCCCACCAAAACATTGCTTACAGTACCAACAATCGTATTTCCAAAACCTAACAAACTTAATATATTCATAATATCACTGGCCCGAAATCCTACACAAATTACCATGACAATTCCATAAAAGACACCCCTCCACCTCCATAACTCAGGACTCAAAATTGAGCCATACCGCGTACCCATCCCCGTAACTCAAGACTCAAAATTGAGTCGTGCCAGCGTACTGTCGCACGGTCGTACCCATTTCTTTATTCAATCAACACTGTTCTACATCCCCATCTAATGTAATGGCGTCGTTAGAGAAAACGACAAATTCCTCGACTCGAAATCGGCGTGGAAATGTAACACATTCGGTGGAAGATTTGTACTGCTGATCCCTTTACATAATTAAGTAGGAACACGGTGTTATATGTTACTTTAGGAGATTTGAATGTGCCGGTGATAATTGAGAAAGATTGGAATGTGAAGAATTTGTTTGGAGTATTTTGGTATTTATCATTTCAGTTCAGCTGTGAACTTTGTTTTAGTGATTGAAATTGATTTGGTGATTGATTCCCGCGTCGGGAAGTTATATAGTTAGTCATCTCTCAGTAGCAGCCCGGAGTTCGGAATGCGACTTAAGAATAGCATTGGTTAATGTACAACCTATAACTTTGCATACTCCTTCGGGGAACACAGGCGTGATGCTATGATGCATTTAAGGCATTCATAAGACTAAGATTTAATTACATAACATTAAGCTTTATACAAAACATTGAAGAAAGAAAGATAAGGTTAAAATACCCTGTTAACGCTTCAAATAAAATTCGAGTAATTCGTGCAATATAAATAATTAAGACTAATACCTTAATTTCAGAATTTGAGTCGTTATGAAGTTACTTTGCTAGTAAATCTAGTAATTTGTAAAAATATTCCTATTCTACTTGAGAATTTGTGCGTGAAATAAATTTTTATTAACTTGACAACCTTAATCTGTATAAAGTGGAGGTATAATCCTAATTTAATCTGCCACAAAACAGAATAATAATTTGAACAAATAATTGTGACTATGACTATATAATATGTCCTTATTTTTTTTTATTGCCCTAAGAATTTCTTCTGGATGGTGGGTGTTTTCAAGACACAAATCTCACATGCATACACACCCATAAACAAGCAGTGCAACAGCCGTTGTCTCCAGCACTGAGCTAGCCACACCTAGGACTTTTTAGACGACTGCCCAAAAAAATTTTATGTTTTAGGTTTCATGTATGTATGTATATCATCATCATCACCCCCCTGCCATTATCCCAATTTATTTGGGGTCGGCGCAGCATATCTGGCATGCTGCTAAAGTTTTGACTATGTTTTATGACCGGCCGCCTGCCTGACGTCAACCCTCTTTGGGAATGCTGTTGTTGGTGGTAACCGCCACCGATATGGTATGTAAATATGTGTGTGAGTTTTTTTATTCCACCATAACTTCTAAATCCCTGAACCGATTTCTATGTATGGGGTATCGTTAGAATCCTTACATTGTCCCGAGTAACATAGACTAGTAAGATTTTAATTAATTCCAGACTGTTCATTCTTTTATGTCTCTTCTAACAAGCGAAGATAAGCTACCAGATCAGCTACTCTCTTATCATATTCTTTTGTCCTAAAATACTCTTCTCATCGTATGATTGATGAACAACCTAAAGTCAACCTGAAATCACCTGTAGGCCTCTGTACTTTTACTCACTACCGAGAACTTATCTGAGGTGTGCTGGAATCCTCACGATGTTTTCCTTCACCGTTTAAAGGCAAGTGATAATCAATTTCTAATGCTCAATATGGCTACGAAAAGTCAGTGGTGCGTGCCTTAGGTTCGACCAACAAGTATCTATGTGTGAAACGAATATTTTTAGTGAAGGGCAGGATATTTAATATTAGTGTTATATATTTCTGGAATCATCTCATCAATTTCCGACAATGATCAATATAAATAATCAGATTTCACAATAAATGTGTTTAAAGTTACGATTTACCTAGTTAGATGGCAAGTGGTCAGAGCGTCTGGAGTATTTATCCGGGAGACACAGGTTCGAATCCTGCTAAATATTTGGATTGTAATCAAATACCACCTGTTACTGTTATGTCCATTGCTGGGTATAGGTCTCATCTATCATACGAATGAATTGAAAAATCAGCATCGAATATTGAATACAAGAAAATATTGAAACCTACCGATTCATATGAATTAAGTATGTGTTTAAACTTGATTAATTGCTGTGTAGTGACTTGCTTCATTATACAAACATCAATATCAATAATCTCGTAAGATAACTAACAGCTTCCACGTTTTATTTTCTTTTAATACCAAATAAGAGTGTGCCAGACTAAAAATAAAAAATAATTTTAATTCAGTCGGCGTCTAGACTTCATTCGCAACGCCAGATCTCTGTAACCTAAGCTAAATATATCAAGTGAATGCGTCTGAGCATGGCGCAAGAGTCGGAAGACAATGGAGTAATAACACGGGAAGGTGGGAGAAATGAAATCAGCATCTAATCTATACTAATATTATAAAACGTATTTTATTTGTTTGTTTTAACGGAAATTGTCTCTGCAACGACCTGGCTTCAAAAATATATTTCTTTATATGATAGCCTGATTCATGAGGAATACTATAGGCTATCTAACAACAGGCTACACCTCTCAGCTATCCTTAAATATTGCGCTCCCGAATTGCTTTATTCGAGTGCGCTTACGCAATGGTTAGTGATACGTAAATACAATGTTCTATAACCACCAATCCCCAGGCTATTATAAAAGCTTTTAAAGATATTAAAATTAAATCAACAGAAGACCTTTGGGGAATGTCTGTTTAAGTTTGCACATCAATTATAGACACTATTGCACCACTTTTGACTGTAATATTTAACATCAGTATAGCACAGGGAGTTTTTCCGGAACTCATGAAACATAGCAAAGTAGTACCATTATTTAAGTCTGGTCATAGTTCTGAACCTAACAATTATAGACCTGTATCAGTATTGCCGGTGCTCAGTAAAGTATTTGAAAAAATAATGCTAACACAGATGTTACGTCATTTTAACACCAATTGTATCTTTCATGACCAACAATATGGTTTCACCAAAGGCCGTTGCACCACCGACGCCGGTGTAACCTTAATAAAGCATATTTATAGCGCGTGGGTAGATGCACAAGATGCCATTGGAATATTTTGTGACCTTTCTAAGGCATTTGATTGCGTTAGCCACGAGACGCTTCTGCTGAAACTCGAGCATTATGGAATTAGGAATATGGCTCTAAGTCTAATAAAATCATACCTAGAAAATAGAACACTAAAAGTTCAAGTTAACGGTGTAAATTCATTGGGCTCGGAAATTAAAATAGGTGCCTCAGGGTTCGATATTGGGTCCGTTCCTCTTTTTAGTATACATAAATGATTTACCGTATTTGTACCAAAATCAACCCGAAATGGTGTTATTTGCTGATGACACGTCTTTAATTTTTAAAGATGACAGACGTGCACCGGATCTTGACGATGTGAATGACGCTATTCTTAAGGTTCAAAATTGGTTTACAGCAAATAATTTAGTAATGAACGGGAAGAAAACTAAATGTATAAAATTTTCTTTGCCAAACGTAAAAAGTAGCGAATGTGACATTATATTGGGTAAAGATAAAATTGAATTTATAGATCAAACCGTTTTCCTGGGAATTACGCTAGACGATAAACTACAGTGGGGTCCTCACATAACATCTCTTGCAGGGCGGTTAAGCTCAGCCGCTTACGCTGTTAGAAAAATAAGGCAACTAACAGATGTAGATACCGCAAGACTAGTTTACTTCAGCTACTTTCACAGCATTATGTCTTACGGTATTCTACTATGGGGACGTGCTGCTGACATTGAGTCTATATTTATTTTACAGAAGAGAGCTGTCAGAGCCATATATAATCTACGTCGTCGCGAATCTCTTAGGGATCTGTTTAAGGAGATTAATATTATGACCGTCCCTTGTCAATATATATATGAAAATATTATGTATGTAAGAAAAAATCTAGATCAGTTTGATAAATTATGTGATAGACATAATTACAACACCAGAAATAAAAACAAAATTGCACAGCCACGATTTAGATTGTCTAAGGTACACACATCATTTATGGGGTACGGTGTAAAATGTTACAATAAAATTCCCTCTGACATACTACAACTAAATGAAAGGAAATTTAAAACTCATATAAAACGCTCATTATGCAAGCAAGCATACTATACATTAGGAGATTACATTGATGACAAAAATGCTTGGCTAACTGCTGGTCCTGCTCCACAAGCACTCTGACTAACAAATCAATGTTACAAACAACATCACTTCGACGTACTGTCTCTTAGAATGTAGTTATTTTGTTTTTTGACATTGTTATATAATTTTGATGGACTACTTTTTTTTGTCTTGTTCAGTCCTTAGGCTGTTGCCTCAGTCATTAGCAGACACAATAGATTTTTATTGTTACAACGTACAGATCTGTACGTTACTGAGCCGAAAGGTTAATCTAATAATATTTAAAAATACGTTTGTCTAATAATTTAGCATTTCATTTTTATTATACTGTAAATGTGAGTACCATGTAATCATTTACATATTCTACATGATTAAATATATTTGATTATTGTCTGGCAGCTAGAGTATGTCATGCTCACTCAAATGTCCCGCTGACGGTGGCATTTGTGTTGGGTCATTAGATTCCCTACAATATGGTCGAGTTTAGTGATGCTGACGCTGGCGTCATGTTCGTGAACGGGCGCCGTTGGTTGGGGCTGGTCATCTCTAAACTGTCATGGCAAAGTTTTGAATTGTAACTAGACTCTATAGACTTCATATTACATTGTTCTCACATATGATTTCTATATTATAAATACAATGTAACCAAAATATTGTAATTGTTTGATGAAAAAGAGTAACCGTGGAGTTTCTTGCCCGTTCTTCTCCACAGGAATCTACACTTTGGAACGTGGCAACTAGTTTATTTTTTTGACAATTCAAAAGTGCCTGTAAACGGTCTAATTGAAATAAATGCTTTGACTTTGACTTTATAAACATGGCTCTTTATACATCTAAAAAAAAAGTTCGGGAACCCGTATAGGGACTGAATTGATAGCAATAACGTCGCCATAAGACGTGTTAAAATATGTAAGAAGAATTCGCGGCGGTGAGCAGAGGTCGAGATGGCTTAGTGGTCAAAGCGCCTGGAGTATTCATCCGGGAGGCGCAGGTTCGAAGACTGTTCGCGACCGTATTCTTTTTCCATTTAATATAATAACTTTAGAGTTCGCTAAGCATGCGTTAATGCTTTTCAAAGAATTATCTTGGAATAAAAAATAGTCTTTGCCATACGCCTATCTCTTAGACATAGACAAGAATAACGTACACTGTGCCAAAAAAATTTGAAGTGATTTATGAGCATCCTTCCTGTCCTTACAAACGAAAGTTACTTTATTATCAAGAGGATTTTATAAGGTAAACTTTTCCCTTTTAGCATATTATTGGACGCATAGTTTAGAAGATAATCATCATCCCCCTGCCCTTATCCCGATAATGGAAAATGAAAATATTTCAACACTCGCGCAAATGAGCTGTGTGACGCAGAACGCCATAACCGTGGCCCCTCGATGAGAACAAAGTATTGGCGAGAAGAGACGACCAGTGAATTATTTTCTATTTGTTGATTAGTACTAACTAGGTAATTATAATATAATTATAGGCGTGTGAAACAGCGGATATACTCTGTAAGTAACGAGAAAATATATAAACAAAATTCCGGACAGTTAGTAGGTTTTTACCAATCGGAAAAAAAGTCTACGATATAAAGAGCTCATATAATGGGTAAAACACTAACGTAAATATTAATAAAAATAAAATATATTGGAACATATGTCTAAAGAGACTTCGTTCCCATAGTTAAATAGGTACGGCTAAATTATAACTAGCTTTTTGTTTTCAAATAATACATATAAATAAATGAAAATATGTAATGCTAATCATAGACTGTTACACTGAAAATGTCTGATGGAGTCTTTCGAATTTATAGTTATTTTCAACTTATAACAGATGTAATTTCCCCATGTTACTGACAGGGACGAATCTCTCTTGTGTGGTGGCTTCCTTACGACGCTGTTCTTAACCGTTTTAAGCAAGTGATTATTAATTTCTAATAAGTACGCACATGACTACGAAAAGTCAATGATGCGTAGGTCGGATTCGATCCTGCGACTTTTGACCTGGCTGTCCAAGAGCCATACCACAAGCCTATCACTGTTTATAATACACAATATCCTGCGAGTGTCCTAAAGATGTCTTAGGAGATTAATAACCTCTATCTTCTTTTTCTATGAAATAAATATTATAATAGGTATTTTTTTTATTTTTTTCAATTCGGGTTTTCACCCGGTGTTACTCCAAACCCCCGCCCCGAAACCCTCAGGGAAAAGGTGGTTCGGACCCCTGTGAGTGACAAATACTGTATCCCCTAATAGTTTGGTTAGTATTGTAACTGTATGTATTGCTGCTTGTTTCTGTAGTATATGTATGTTTATGGCTGCATCTAATCTATGTATGCTTTTTGCTACTATTCCTGTCGTTCCTATTACTATCGATATTATTTCTGTAGTTGTGTGCCATAATCGCGTTATCTCTGTTTTCAGTAGATGGTATTTGCTTAGTTTTTCTATTTCCTTTGTTATATTATATATATTTATATATTATATATATTTATTTTTATATATTTTATGTTGTAATCTGACGGTACTGTAACATCTAATAAATATGTTTTATTTTCTGTTTTATTTATGTATATTAAGTCTGGTCTATTGTGCGTTACTGTGACATCTGTCTGAACCGGCATCTCCCACATCCGTTTGGCTGTTTGGTTTTCTTTTATGAGTGGCTGACTTAGGGTTTCCTTCCACCAGGGATCTGCAGTTTCAAATTTGTGTTTTCTGGCTAATGCCCAGAATATGTATTGTACTATATATTATATTATATAATAAATAGTTCAATCGCCAAATGCTTTTGTTAATTGTGATTTCAGCAATATTCCCCGAAAATCTAAAACTAAGTTCTATTCGTACAACATCCATCCGTCAAAGTTAACGGGATTCGGTGGCAATAGGAGTGATAGTGCTATGACCACTCCATTTAATTTCGCTTCCGTGTCTCCGTCGTAACACGAGCACTAGAGTGGAGACACACGAGGATATAACACTAACTCAAGTCGGATATGTTATTCGAATTAATCGGCTGTCTGAACCGTTTGTCACTACGGTAGGCCATGCCGACAAACATATCGATGTTAAGCGTTACTGTATTTATTAAGACTATTGTTGGATTCATTTAATGTTTTTTCAGACCACAAAATACTTAAGATATTATATAAAATTAAATTTGAAACTCTTGTCGTGCCGTGACGATGCTCGACCGACAATATGAAGTGTTGCTTGATCGTATAGAATCATATGTCAATTTTATTATTGTGTTTTGTTGGTTAGTTGAAGTGCGAGATGGAATAATATTAAATTTTTTAATTTATTTATTTAATTCAGACCAAAGATCTATATTGTGTTAGTATAAACCAGAGAAATATATTATTTAATTACATGAAGCCTATGTATAGCTTAAATGATTCGGTACGTTGTTCTTGACACATTTACGAATAGAAATATGCTTTTGATTGTACTGTGTCACAAAAATAGGTCCAGACATTTGACTACCAATTAACTTTATAAACTTGAACGAAAACTAACTTTAATAAACTAGACGTTTTACGAGTTAGAAAATTTTCTACACCAGTACCTCGCTACCGATTCATTGAAAATTCTATTAAACTATATTTAGAACTCAGTCAAGAGTTATCCCCACAGTAACATCAGAATTTTAAAAGTAATTTGTGTTGTACACGTTTAGGACGAAAACGGACTAAAATCTGGACTGGAATTGCTAGTACAGCGGCAAGTGTGATTGGGTTGATCTATCAGGAAAAAAACACACACGCGTGACCTGGCGTCCGATGTGTCCAATAAATGTCGATAGGTATGGCCAAATAGCTCTGCTGGGACAGTACCGACCGACAGAATGTTGGTCAGTACGATTAAATATTAGAAACTAAGAATAGTTATTGGACGTATTCTTAGTATCTATTATGATAACGTAGCAATTTAGGTTAAAATTATATTACTCATTAGCCTAGTTTAGGCTAGATTGTAATTAAAATAAAGTATTGTCACGATACTTTATAATATATATAAAAAAAAGTACGATGAAATAGCACACATTTATTAAATCCTTCAATCATTTCTGATAGCAATATTTCACCAGGTTTTTTTTTAACTTTGAGGCGTTCTTTACCCTTTGTAACCCTCGGTCGGTAATCTTACGTTATGGTGAAGCAGCGGTTTGTACGATCAGTTTTAAATGGGTGACCGCTTGCAGATATTTTGATTTGAGCATTGAGTGAGTGCACGTTAACCGGTTGTGAACAGGATTCTGGCCTGCGCTAACCGGATAAATACTCTAGGCGCTCTGAACTTCGAATTCTGAATACATCGGGAAGAATTTGGAAGAAAAATTCGGGGTAGTGCGAAGAGGTCGAGATGGCTTAGTGTAATCACAATCGTATTATTCTTTTGACAAAAATTTACAACAATAGGAATTTCGTAGAGAATATTTCCTATTTCTCTCTGATTGTCTTTTAGTGGCCCAGTTAGTGGAGTGTGATAGTAAGATAACAGATAGCTAGATAGAAGGAGACCATATCGGTGGCGGTTACCACTAACAACAGCATTCCCAATAAGGGTTGACGTCAGGCAGGTGGCCGGTCATAAAACATTGCCAAAACTTTAGCAGCATGCAAATTCAAAAACAATCAGAAAGTGGAAGAAGGATACATTCTGCGCCGACCCCAAATAAATTGGAATAAGAGTAGGGAGATGATGCTGATTCTGATTTTCTTTTGGTGAGGTTACTGTGGCTGGCAGTGCTGGATGGGAAAGACGAAGACCGAGCTCAGTGGCGTGCACTTGGAGGGACCTATGTCCAGCAGTGGACTGCTGTAAATTGATGATGATGAGATTACCTATAAGTGATTGTTATACGGGTAGTCTTTATTTTACTTGTATAGAGTAAACTGTTGAAGTGTATACTTAGTAATATTAGTGTAACCAATCCATACTAATATTATAAATGCGAAAGTAACTCCGTTTGTTTGTTGGACGGATCGAAATTTGGCAAGGAGTTGGATTGGACCTTGGAGAAGGACATAGGCTCCCTTTTGTCATGCAGCCGAAGTCGCGGGCACCAGCTAGCTATAAATAAAAATAAATTCACCCACCACTGGAGTGGTACCATATTCTTTATCTGGAAACACACGGCACAAGAACATAATATTGGTTATTTATTTTGAGCGTGACGATAAATACTCCCATAATATTTTTCTACTAAAATATTCATAGTTTTAGCTGACACCGACCCCATACTCAACGACTTTTGACACGAAACTAGAACATAGGATAGGTACGTACAGTCACGAACTCACGACTTATGTGTGAAAATAAAACATAAAACACTTCGGCGAAATTTTAAAGCACTTTTGGTTTAAACTGTAGATTGTTTTCATGTAATACACACTGAGTGTGTATAAGTACATACAATCCTGTAGATTTGGGATTCCGCTATTGAAATTTTACTTTCGCAAAAACCTGTTATTTTTGTAAATTTTCTCCTATATTTACATGACTGCCCAATAAAAGAGTGTTAAGTTTTCATGGTTTATAAATGTTTGTATTAATTATTACACAGAACATTAAAAATTATCAAATTTAAAAAAAATATGAGTTGTCGTCGAATTTCGGCCAGTTAGCGAACACTAGTTTAAATGAATGTCTCGCGAAAATATTAAACACAACATTTTTAAAAGGCCAAACAGTGTTAAAAAATATGGAGTATAAAAGTAAACTTATTTTAAAACGCGATTGTACTCACCATGGCTTAAAACGCCGAAGCTTTAACATTTTTACTGAAATTTATGGCTGGACCAGATATAGTTTATGGGTAAGGACGGTTACCAAGAACGGCGGTAGGATGATAAGTGGTTTCCGTAACCCATAGGAGCCGAGGTCAAGCTTGTAACACGAGTGACTTATACCTGCCCTAATATGAGGTATTTTCATGATTAATATGGTGGAAGATATGTGGAAAACGTTCATGGGAGGATGTTGTGAATGCGAATATGAAAGCGGCCTATTTGACCGCTGAGTGTAAGAAATAAATGCAGTGGTTAAACATTTGTGATTAACATTGACTAAAAATTCTCATTAAACTTTCTATTCGTTAGACAGAATTAATAGTAAGATTTGTTTCTCATTTAGAACTTCAAAGGGATTCCTTAACTAAAACCCTCCAGAGACTTCCTACTGTTAGCATAAGCGATTTAGTCGATTGCACGCAGAAACACGTGATTTGGCTAAAATTAGCTATTGGGACCGGACGTAGAGTCACCGAAACGCGATGCAGCATTGATGCAGATGCCGATGCTATAACTCGCATGTTTGCTGAGGCCCTAATCAAGGATGTTCATTTTATTATTTTTATGATTACAATCCCATGTAAATGTGAATATTCGAGAAATTACTCTTTGAAGGACCGTAAGAATGGCGTGCATAAAAACGTCAAAAAACATAGATTCCTATGAGATTTGAAGCCAAGAATCTACACTTGACAAGAACAATCAAACAAAATGGAGTCCGTAGACTTTACTTTTATGATCAACATTTTATACTTCAACAGAGACGACGACAAAGATTTCCTTATAGGCTTGTAATGTCTCTGCAAGTACCAACATTCAATTACATTTCCACAACAAAAGAAATACGCCCATATAATTTTTTATTCGCCATTTTTGTCAGACGGCGTGAAACCTCAACATGTGGCTGTTTACGTTATCACCGCTATGTATCAGTCTTATTTACAACCCTTTTTCGAGAATTACCTTGTACAATACTGTCATTACTTTTGACGGGGTTATAAATATTAATCAGAATTATGAGGTAGGCTTTAGGGCTGAGATGGAAGTAGAATTAAAAATCCTGGGGGAGGGGGCTCAGTACGCAAAAATGTTGTATTGTGTGATTTTTTACTTCAAATAGTTGGTAGAACTGAAAATGAGAATAAATGGAAAAGGAAAATAAAGAGAGAATTGATGAATTTTAACATTGTCTCATATGGCAAAAAAAAGATTTTGAATGGAATGACACACAATTTGCAGTGTTTTGCTCGCCGACTCATTCAGTAAGTGGAATGATTACGTGCGCAAATTGATGAAATTGGTGGCAGCGATACACGCGCTACCTTATGGCTAATAAAACGATAGTAACGTTTCTAAATCAATAGTGTTACAAAGGCTTCTTTCTTCACACAGGTGCAATACGACATGCAACACGAAATGGCGATACGGCGTGCGATTTTGGTGATGCGATATCGAATGCGATATCGTAATTATAGTAATGCCTATCGCGAGTAAACGGATGCCGCTGGGTTTAAGACTGGTTGTCAGGCTTTCATGCATCTACTCGTAACGACTATCTATATAAATATAAATATAGATCTTTGCGCTTAAAGTCCTCTCCGAGGCCGGAAGGTTTTCGACCAAGCACAGCTCAATCAATAGATCTATGGGAAGGTGACTTAGCCACAAGCCCTTTGTCTCAGAGTCACAAATGTAAATTAAAATTATGAGCTGGGGCTGTTAGCACACTTTAGGAGAGACGGATGCAGAATTGGAATTCCTGAGGGAGTAACTAGCAAGATGCAGCTGTGAGCTCACGGCGTTGATGAGTTCATTGTAAGGACAGACTTGCGACTTTTATGACGCATAATTGCATTGCGACTGATTTATCTGGACTAGTTTAACAAGAAATGGAATACCATGAGCAGATTTCAAATAGAGTGATGATCATCATTTTTGTTTTCATTGTAACGATAAAACAAAGTTTAATTGGATTAATCGCGTGTATTATTGATTTATTCGCAGGATGATTGACAGCATAGGTTGAAAGCAAATTATTACGGTTAAAATTTGTTTTATTGTTACTCTCTTTTTCTTTGTGAGAATTTTCTCAACTTTTTATAGTTGAACATACTAAATGGCTACTCATACAAATTGAATAGGGGATTTAAAGTTTATTATATATATAATTTTTTTTACGACTTAAGTTGTAGTGTTTTGCGGCACAGCAGGTGGTAATTGCACTAGCTCGAGTGCTTAAACCGACCGATGTACTTAACCAGGAAGTCGCAGGTTCAACTCTCACTTAAAAAAAAAACAACATATTATTGTAACTTAATAATCGAATATTTACAACTTTATGTTTGCATATTTTCTTAAGGTCTACAATAATTTATAATAACAAGTAGGTAATGCGGTTAACAAGATAAACCACAATAACAATTGTGGGTTAAAAGATTACGACATAATTATGAGTAACATGATAGGTATTGGAAAATAATGACTACACAATAGAATATTTTGTGTAGGTTGTTTTTGTCCGAAATTAACCTACGTACTCGTAATGTAAGGTTACAGATTCTTCTTTATTTACTTATTTTATGTTCGTATATAATGGATCAGCAATAATAAAAACATAACGCCTGTAATCCCCTAAGTGATGCTTTGTTATGTTACGTCACAATGACTTCACAAAAGACGCTTTTTTTTCTGTTGTACAATCGTAAAGTCGCACGTCAACACGTTCAAGCGTATCTTAGTAAGTTAAATTATGCAAAGTCGGGAGGCGAGTAAGTGGCGCTCCGGGGTGACAACTCAGGGATGAACCCTGCCTGCTCGCTTCCCTTGAAGGAATAATCTTCGTGAATTACCTTTGTTTTTCTTTACCTTTTTTCGAAGGATTATTAAGCTTTTAGGATAATGTTGTTTTTTAAATGTTGAATATTTTGGACATTGTTTTGATTGTGAGTCCACAATTTCTTTTTGCATCATATGAGCTAATACCAAGAAACCACTGAATGAATTATTCACAAATATATAGGTATATGAACACTATGACAACTTAGACAATAGTGAAAACTGGTAGCTGAGATATTTTGACCAGGATGCTTACAATAATTTGAATTTTACTATTGTCTTCTAATATAAAATTGATCACATGATTTTGACTACTTTGGCAGCTCATATTTATCTGATGCGAACTGAACAAGTACCCAAGAATCAAAGTAACATTTAAACTAAACTCATATTCTTAGACAAACTTCTACATCCAGATCACCAAGTCCAAACACGTTTGTTAGGTTAGTCATAGCAAGTAGGTCAAGTTAGAACTTCGGGCTGGACCACACCACTGCGGCGCGATAACGCATCGCATGAACGACGACGTTGCATCATATCGCAATGAAGTTCATTCAGCTCACAGCCTACATGGAGAAAGACAAACAGTAGCTCACGTTACTACCTACTAAACGGGTCAGAGGTCACCAGCAAGATTCAGAGCAGTTACGGTGGATCGAATAAATCAATTCCTACCCCGGACGCAAAACACTTGTCTAATATACCACTACTTTTTTCATAGGATGTAGTAGTTACAAGCGTAGGGGCAACCATCTGTTTTTAGGTAAATAGAAAATCCGTTATATTTTAAATAAGTAGCAATTAACCAATAGATACGCGTTCAAGTTTCCAATCATCAATAACAAACTGCTATTTTTGCAATGATCCTGAAAATAATTTTAATAATTGCGAAAATCTAATATTCCAATTTTCCTAGGACTTTGGCGATGCTTCGATTTGTCTTATTATCCTACGTCATTACGACGGGCAGCTGTCAGCAGTTTTCACGATGTGTCATGCGTTATCGCAGCTTCAAGCGATGCGCGCTGGCTTCGTTGTGTACAAACCTTTAGCACAAACACCGCTGCATACGCTGAGTTAGTCACGATTCAGAAGGACACCGTTGAGTAACTGTTGGTATTTGTAATGATATTTTAGGTACGTGTGGAGTTAATGAATCAGTTTTGAACAAAAAGTTGAATGAGTCTGTTGGCTGACCTCGGTGCGTGTCATGTTCGTGAATAGGCACGTTCAAAAATAGGTTTATTTTAATTCATATTTACATACACACATACATAAGCAGCCCATAAATATCCCACTGTAGGGCAAGGACCTCTTCTCATACAGAAAAGGTACATAAATAGTAGAAAATATAGTAGGTACTTAATTGTTTATTGTTATTTGTGTGTCTTGAAACGATTTTCTTTCAACTTCTCTTTTGTCTTTATCCTGTTATTAATAAAGCTACAGCTATTGTTTTCAATTACGGATAAAAAAGATAGATATATATATAGAAAAGTTATATACAAAATTATCGTGTTTCATGTTAAGAATAATTCAAAAGATTGCTAAAGCACCTGTTGCCGTGCGCAACCAAGAATTGTTTATAGAGAACTAGCTTCTGCCCGCGACTTCATTTGCGTGGATATCAGAATTGGGACAGCCGGGATAAAAAGTATCCTATGCGCCAAATTTCATCCAAATCCATTGAGTTATTCTGTGAAAGAGTAAGAAACATCCATCCATCCATCCATATAAACTTTCACATTTATAATATTAGTAGGATATTAACTCTAAGCCTCTGCTTACCCTATTTCTAATAGATAATCTAATAAACTAACTTAATGAGTAACCTAGGAAATTTCACTTAACATTTTCCGTCTAAAATATGAGAAAACTTGATCTGGATTATAAAGTTTGTCTAAGAAGGTTTAAAAAGCGGCTATATCGCTGATCGTCGATGCTAACAGTAGCACGTCTACGAAAGCCCTATAATGAGAAATAAAAACCAATTATCCCACTTTATCCATCTCATAATAAACAGCGATCTACAAAAGATATTGAAGTAAAAATAAATTGTACTTTAACGACGGTACATTTAAATTACGAGGATGGACGGGCATAAAGTTTCAATTTGCGTTGTAAGTATTATGATGCGATGTTATTTAGCTGAAGTACCGGGTGTTTTTGTAGATTTGAGTGCTTAAGATTACGGAGAGTACGTTGTGGGTGGGTAGGAATAGTATGAAACACGAAAACTACCATCTGCAACTTCAGTCAAGTTATAAAAATAAAATAATAAGATCACCGGAACAATTAGTTAACACTTTTAATAATTTCTACATTAATCAAAACCGTAGTACAAGCATAGTTAACCAAAAAAAATCAACCAATCAAATAAATAACCCTAATAGTATTTTTTTGTACCCTGTTGACAGAAATGAAGTAATAAAAATTGTAAAATTTAAAAAAAATAAAAATAGTTTCGGCTATGATAATATACCCATTAAAATTATTAAAGATAGTATTAATTTTATTGCTAATCCGCTAGTACATATAATTAATTTAATGTTAGAGACAGGGGAATTTCCTAATCATCTTAAGAAAGCTCTAATAAAGCCATTGTTTAAAAAAGGCTCGAGAGATGATATGAATAATTATAGGCCAATTGCTTTATTGCCAAGTATTTCAAAACTGTTTGAGAAAGTGTTATACAACAGGATCACAAAGTTTCTAGAACTAAATAGTATTATAAACACAAATCAATTCGTCTTTCAGAAAAATAAAAGCACATCTTCGGCCATATATAAATTATTAAATACAATTTGGGATAACATTAATAATAAAATAAATTCTGTAGCTCTTTTTATTGACATGTCAAAAGCTTTTGACTGCGTGAAATATGATAGTTTATTGAACAAATTAGAGTGTATAGGAATAAGAGGTGTAGCTCTAAAATTGATAGAAAATTACTTAGATAATAGAATGCAAGCAACTACAATTGAGGCATTTAATGAGAATTCAAAAATAGTAGAAGCAGTTACATCAGATTTTGAAAAAGTAGTACTTGGTGTGCCCCAAGGCAGCATATTGGGTCCCCTTTTATTCCTTATATATATAAATGAACTACCAAACATAATTAACCACCTATGCGTTATGTATGCTGACGATGCGACAATATTTATTTCCAATAATGATCAAAATAATATTAACTTTCAAGACGAAATAAATAAAACCTTAAAAACAATAACTGATTGGTTACATTCCATCAACTTAAAAGTAAATCTCTCAAAAACAAAAATGGTACAATTTAGGAATTATAAAAGTAAACATACACCACTGAATATCTGTATGCAATACTGTAATTGAAGGAGTTCATGAATTAAATTTTCTAGGAGTTGTAATCGATCAACACTTAAATTGGAAAGCACACATTGATAAAGTAAACAAAAAAATATCCGCTGCTTGTTATGCATTATCGGTTTTATCAGAGACAACAAACATAAATGTCACCAGAAATGCATATTTTGGAAATGTTTATCCTCTATTATTGTACGGCATAATATATTGGGGCAACTCAACTAATGTCCAGTCTACATTTATTCTCCAGAAAAAATGTCTTAGGACAATGTATTATATGCATAGCACTGAATCTTTGAGAAATGTTTTTAACACTAAGGGATTTCTTACACTCACTGGTATTTACATTCTGGAATTGTGCTTATTTGTTAAAAATAATACAAAATATTTTAATTTTAAATCTGCTACAAAACATAAAATACGAAATAAATATAAGTATAATATTAACCTACCTATAATTAACAATATGTTATATTATAAATGTACTTACATCTCAGCTATTCGTGTGTATAACAACTTACCTACTATTAGATGGAAATAAATTTAAAATAACATTGAAAAAATGGTCAATTGAGAATGTTTATTACACTTTAAATGAGTATTTTGGCAAGCAGTAATATTGTATGTAATCCTGTTTCATTTTTAAATTGTTTTTAGTTCATTGTCCTCATTTATGTTGCATGTCCGACATGGATAAACTGTTGTGACCAAAACTTCATAAATAAGATCTACTGTACACAGTTATGCAATAAATAAATCTTTATCTTTATCTTTTATCTTTATCTATAGTTTGTTCAAACAAACAGGCATCCACTCTTCGTCGAAATCGCTACAGATAGTTTAATCCATAATTCCAGACTCCGGGCTGTTACTTAAAATATCCTAAAAGAAAATCTCAATAACACTGTTGGACCAGGGAATCGAACCCAAGATCTCATGCTCATCAGCTACGTTTACGACTCACAAGATTTCACGCTCAACAGCTTCAACATTCTGTATAACTTATCAATTTTCATTGCTAATACACCATTCCGTTCGATAATGAAAAGGTGACATTGGGGTTCCTTTTCCTACTATTTTGTTACGAAAACCTATGCCTGACCTATTCAATGTGTCATATAAAATGTTTACAAAATTGACGAAAAGGGTGAAGGTAAAAATTACTCGGCCTTTTGTGCCCCAAATCTTTGTGATGGCTATGTAGGCGTAAGGATTACCCTTCAATCCGCATTGACGACATACCTTTGTGTTCCATCAAAGCGGTTAGATAGTGATGCGAATGATACTGTTATATTTATTACTTAAATTCCAAAGCATTTTTTGTAATTTTTCTAAGGGATATCAGATGATGTTAACGGAGAGCAGTTTTTTTTTTATGTAACCTTACCCAGCACTAGGGATTTCTTCCTGTATCGTGGGTGTGTTTACAGACATATAATCTCACATGCACACTTGCTTCATTAATACCTAAGTACCTTCATTAGTACCTAAATAATTTATTACCTTATTCCGAAATATTAAGAGACACGGAATAAAAAATACGCAAGGAAAAAATCTTACATTCAGAGGTTCAGATAAATATTTTTATTTCATCTTGAGTAATAATTTTCAATTCATTAATGATGCTTTAGGCTCGTTTGGGAATTCTCAGTAGTAGCTTGGAGTTTGGAATGGTGCCGATTAGAGGCAAAAGAAACACCACCTATTTTCAAGGATCCAGGTCCTACAGCAGTAGGTGCACTTCTGTTGAACCTTTGCAGAATACACTCGAGATAATATTATGTTATGTTTGTATAATCATTATAACGTACAGGTCGAAGAACTGCGTAACTATTAGCTATCGGTTACCAACTTTGTAGTTCATTGCGTCGTTTGTTACAGCTTGTCTATGATGAGCACAAATATTTAAAGCATACGGCGCAATGTAGTACAAAGTGAGAATCAATTATCGGGATATCAATTTAATACTAGCCAATAGGTACGCAGTTTTTCTCAACTTAGACACTAGGAAGCGGTGAAGAGTGGGTGTTTGTAAATCGTAAACATAGTCGCCGATGACTATAAATTGTTGCAAGACATTATTTAGTAATCATGATTAACTACTTAGTTGTAAACAGAGTTCTGAATTTACAAACAAGTAGTGCCGTGTTTATAAACACAGGTTAATAGCTATCTATTGTTTGCTTCTGTATCTATAAATATGACAGAATCACATAGATATTAAATTGTTAGTTATTATATTAAATGGAAAAAGAATACGGTCGTGAGCAGGATTTGAACCTGTGCCTCCCGGGTAAATACTCCAGGACTATCCGGGAGGCGCAGGTTCGAATCCTGCTCACGACCGTATTCTTTTTCCATTTAATATAATAACTTTAGAGTTCGCTAAGAATGGGTTAATGCTTTTCAAAGATTTATCTTTATTTATTAAATTGTTATGTATTAGACAAAATACCAAACTAATTATAATTGCTGGACCTGTATCTCCCGGACCCTGTCAGCCCTCAAAAAGATACCAACGACTAAAAGACTGAGAAAAGATGAGATGACTACATTTTCTGTCAGCATTGAGGGTTCCCGCAGCAAGATAGATCGACGATATTACCAAAATCGTAGGTTTGGCACAGAAAAGATGCAAATGGCATAGTTTAGAAGGCCTGTGCCTCACAGTGGGATATTGAGGGCTGTAGAAAATTATGATTGGGAGCTTCTATAGTTATATGAAGAAATTATAAGTTAAACAATAACTTGCTTTTGAATGCCTAGATCATTACAAAACGTTGTTCACTATTTACCTGAGAACTGAGGCTATTTCTTGCTGGGGTTGCGGTGAATGTAGCTTCAAACTCGAAATCCCAGTAACGTTTAGTGAAGGAAGGTATGGTTCTAACGTCCACGACGGATTTTCCTCAAAAGAAAGGTCTAAGGCTATTTCTTCCAAGAAAATTATTTGATGATTTTTATAAATGTTAAGGCCTAAATTAATTTTTATTTGATTAAATGATTGCTAAATAGAAATCGCCAGGCGTCTCCTTTGGACGAAAAGGGAACATGAAATTTAATGGATGCTA
Organism: Xylocampa areola; assembly: GCA_935421205.1. NCBI lineage: Eukaryota > Metazoa > Arthropoda > Insecta > Lepidoptera > Noctuidae > Xylocampa > Xylocampa areola. Next base: position 2,927,201 of record OW285216.1, read on the forward strand.
GCCTGACACGATAGCTCAGATGGGAGAGCCATGACACGGTACGAGTCCAGCTTGTGTCTATTATTTTTCAATGATAGCATATAAAAATTTAACTTATTTAACTCTAAGAATCGATAGTTTCGAAAACATCGATATCTCCAACATCTCCTACATCTCTAAAACACTACAGAATTAAGTTACACAAAAAGCCGTCGTAATAGCCTATTAATTTCACACCGCCGGATCAATGTGGCCCCTGTTTACTTAATTGCTTTTTAATTATCTGCTGAAAACGTAGGCGGTCTGTCTGTTCGTCTTATCGCACATATGGGATACGATCATTGTCGCAACTTTGTTTGCAAGTCGCACGTTTTTGGCGGGCTGTTGTGTTAATGGCTTGAAGGCTTTGTAGACAGTCACTGGCTGCTTCTGATGAACATGTAGAGTTGTAAAGTGACGGTCATATGCTATATGCGTCCGTCATTTATATTAAATACTCGGTCACAATGGTCATTTATTATCACGAAGGTCATGTATTATTACTTTATTTTCTATCGACAATTAAGACATTGTTTGATTTGAACATTTGTTTTTTTTTATAATAAATGCATACATTCATAAACTAACCCCTTAAAACTATGGAGATATGCAGAAACTATAGAATCTACTACGATTCTTACAACCTCCTTTTACTTCCTCCACGTTCATACATGCGTGTCGTGTATGAACGTGTTTCACTATATCTTCTTATAAACCGCAACATTGTCTTAGTAACGTTTAAAATCCATTAGTCGATAGTGACAATATTTGACGAATGTGACCGATCAAATAGAGAAAATGTCTAAAGTTCTCGGTCACATTCGTAAGACACATTCAATGTGACGGTCACTTTACAAATGTATGTACAAGTCGTAGGTACGATTCTCATGGACCAAATATTGGTAACTAGCTAAAATCAATCATGGACTCTGTGCTGACTCCTATCAACATAAAAAAATACGGTTCCTCACTCAAAGTCAAAGTCAAAGGTTTTTATTTCATATAAACCATACAAAGGCACTTATGAAAAGTCAGAATTTACGTGCACGGTTCCAAAAAGTCGCTTACTATGGAGAAGAACCGGCAAGAAACTCCATGGTTACTCTTTTAAACTGTATATCTTTTACAATTTCTGTAGATAAAATTTTGGGCGGGATGTAAACACAACGTAATCTTGGATGCAGTCACTAATATAAAAGATAATTACATAAGCCTTATTAAATTAAATGAATAGCACATTTGACAAGTTTACGGCGTTCTCACATTTACAAAATGTTGAAGCTAAAGAAGCTATGTAAAACAATGCATAATGCAATAATCTTTACATCAGTTGCATTTGTTACAATCATCATCATTACCCCCTGCCCTTATCCCAATTTATTTGGGGTCGGTGCAGCATGTATTCAATTGTTTTTGAAATTGCATGCTGCAAAAGTTTTAACAATGTTTTATGACCGGCCGCCTGCCTGACGTCAGCCCTTATTGGGAATGCAGTTGTTGTTGTGGTAAACGCCAACGATACGGTCTCCTTCTATATATATTTGTCACATTAAAACTATAAATTTATAAACATTACTTACTCGGAGCAGGTGCTTTGGTTTAGTAGTATTCCTGTCACTGTCACGCATATGTCAAACTACAAATGCTGGAAGAGACGGTAACATACCTAAGCCAAACAACGTGTCATCTCTTTAATGTTTAATAACATATTTTTATTATTGTTGCTTAAGTACATTTGAATGACATAACATAATATAGTATCACGCCTGTATTTCCCGAAGGGGTAGGCAGAGGTGTACCACATTTCAGCAGTGCTGTTATTAAGTCCCATGTAATAGGTGGAGCCTATTGCCATATATCGGGCACAATTCAAAACAAAAAAAATATTTCTTTACCTGCATCAGTTACATATCTCATGCGCGCATACTCAAAAAACCTGTTATACTAAGACTAGAAAAATAAGAGTGTCCGGCTTTTTTACCAAAATGTCCAGCTAAACTCACTGGTCTGCCCGGCTTTTCGGTTTTAATACCTGGCAACCCTAGTTTCAACAGTTTGCCGTTGAATATTGTAGTCTTCTGTTTAAGGGTGGTGCAGTCGTCGAGAGACCGGCTGCTGTCACGGATGTCACGGGTTCAATTTCACTTTCTTCTTCAATTTAAGAGCTTAGCTCTTGTCGGCGGAGCGACCGCCATTACTCTCTACTCTCTGCTTTCATTTTGACCTTTTGATACGACTCCACTCTTACTTTTTCCTTCACTTGTCGTATAAAGTTCCATCGAGGTCTTCCTCTTCTTCTCTTTCCTTCTTCTTTTCCTTTTAAATTTCGCTCCATCAATTATTTGTATGATCTACAAATCCTATATATTATATAATCCTATATTATCCTTGGCTGGCATCGACTCCAAAAATAATAATAATTGTATATTATCTATATCGATTGTATCTTAATCGTAATTTTTTTTAAGTAAATTGATGTAAGTAAATAACTCAAGAACTTGTACTTTTTAGTGCATTTTTACACAGCAGAAAGATTTTTGGAAACGGTTCTTTTTTTGTTATAAATTATATTAATAAGTGTTATAATTTTTGGATAAGAATATTCGTTTCCGTTTTTTCATCCTAATTCCCCCTTTTCGGTGCAACCGGGGATTTTGTTTTATAATAATGTGTATTATTTATATGTATACATATTTCGATACTAGATTGCTGATTTACAGAGGCACTACTGACATTTATTATGAATACAACGAATACTTGTCACATTATCTTGTCCTGTTTGACATCAAGTATTTCTATGAAAGAGTGTCATCTTCACCTCTTCAGACTTCAAGCGACATTTCTTAGAATATATAATAAAGCCGGTTTGTGTCTAATGTCTATACATAAAATTAATCCATCTCAATCTCAAATATGGCGCCATATTTGAGGAGATAAAACCTTGCCGCAGAGTACCTGCATTCGGGTATAAAGCCTATCACACACTGCGTAAAATTCACGCCTTTTTCCTACGGGGGGTAGGCAGAAACTAGATAATACCACCTTGCTACGATCCTTACATGCTCCGTTTACTGCTTTGTCCACGTTTATACATTTGGTATTAACACGCGCCGATTGCGAGCACTACACACCTGACCTTTTTGGAGGACATCACAAAAGGTAGAGTGCACACTGCGAGAAAATAGCAATAATATAACATATTTTGTAAAAATGCTTAGCTATTACGCTTTTAAGAGATATTTTTTTCTGACAAACAGACGGACAAATGGTGTAGACTCAGTAATAGTCCCGTTGGACACCCTCTGAGTCAACCCTAAAAAACAACTCGACTATGTATGGTATTCATTCATATTTTCGAACTTATAATAATAAAGGATTACAATGCAATACGGAAACGCCAACAATACAAAACGCCGATAACACACTCCCTCACATATGAAAGGAACAAATTTTTACAAAATCTTCAATCTCAGTAGATCAAAGTGGGTAGGGAGTCTATCGGCATTGAAATCCGCAACTGCTATCAATAAAATACACATAATACGGTGCCTTGGACCCTCCCTCGTAGGGATTCTATCGTACAAAGGAACTATAGAGGCCTTCGATATGTATCTATAGGGACTAGGGCTGTGGTGCACGGGCATAAGCGGCAGCGATTAAATTAACAAGCGTTATTATTAATATTAATTTGTTAATTAAGTTAAAAATGATTAAGCATTATTCTATAAACTTAAGTTATGTTTTGCACTACATTATCCATAAGTTACTGTGACATAATGTTTTTGTAGTAACATGCAATTAGATATAATATGAGTAGAAAAATAATTACATGGCATCTTGGTTAGAAATTAACAAACTATTATACCCACTCACACATGATATCACCCAAGGCGATGTTGACCCTCTTTTTGATTATAAAGTCTATTAATCGATTTTTAAAACGTTACCTTACTACATTAATAATGTTTTTGTACGAAATAACGAACTCCCAGATCCGGAACAATATCTGTAGATTATACAAATATTTGTTCCGTTCGGGTATCTATTGATTCTAACGCCAACTGAATACATATCAAATTAGCTTCAGTAGTCATCTCAGAGCACACTATTAAAGCCAATTTGAACCATAAAATACGTGCACAGAGAGTGCAGGTCATAACACATACATACATATTCAAACCGCTTCCGCTTCCCGCTAAGCCGCCTCCACTAAGTCCCTACCCACATCCAAACCATTTACTCGATGCCAAGCGAATGCAATGATTATTACGTGCGATGGGACTGATGAAAGAGTTCCTTTTCTAACATAAGAATGCTAATGTTTGAGGGAGAAGGCTGCTAGGCAGGAAATTGTCTGCTAATATTTTCATAGTTCAGTATTTATTGGGGTTTCTGTTCTTGGGGATAAAGGTGGAGGTAAGCGTTTTATGGTGCAAGTCATTTCGAAAGGTGTTAGGGGAGTTTTGTCGCTATCTTGAGGATTGCGTTAACGGTGAGTTTGTTATGTCTGTTGGGTGCCAACCAACGTGCTTCTAGCAAAGGTGTCGTTGTAATTAGGTGCTGTGTGCTTTTTTTAGTAGATTATTTATTGCAAACTTTCGGCGCCACAGGATTCGGCGCATGATATTTCGTTGACACTTAGCGAACTACAGATAAATCTTTGAAAAGCATCAACTCATGCTTAGCGAACTCTAAAGTTATAATATTAAATGGAAAAAGAATACAGTCGTGAGCAGGTCTCGAGGTCGAGATGGCTTAGTGGTCAGAACGCCTGGAGTATTTATCCGGGAGGCGTAGGTTCGAATCCTGCTCACGACTGCATTCTTTTTCCATTTAATATTATAACTTAGCGAACTCTATAGTAAGTGACTATTTCTCTAATTTCTATCAAATCACCTTCGATTAGTTTCATGATAAATTTATACTATAAAAATAAAATAAAACTGAAGATGTTCAATATTTGAAGTGGAAGTGCTAGTAAGATTTGAAAAACTATTTATAAAAATTTACATAAAAAAGCTGGTGAAACCGCGCGGCACAGCCGTATTATCGGTTTGACTTTGGGAGCGGGAACGTTTTTCCATGACGACCAAATTTGGAACTACCCAAGCACTCCTAATACATCTACCTATTCCCCATCGGTATGACGTGAAGATGCAGTAAACAGTGCAAGTACCTAACGGATTAAGTAAAACCAAGCTATATTAAAAGGGGTGCATTTACTAGGGGTTGGTAGAAAGGCGTTTTGTATTTTAAATGAAGTGTTCAATGCACTATTATAAGGTACACGCTTCCTCGCTTAACTGCAGGTAGGAGAAAAGAAAATACAATAATCTCATATTTATTTTTCTACGCGATTCTATAACGAATAATGGAAAAGAATATTTATAAATTCTTCTTCTTCTTATCGTATAGCTGATGAATAACCTAGTGTCAGAGTTTATCTCGCCCGTAGACCTCTGACATGGCTTTACACATCGTGAATTTTCAGGTGTGCTGGTTTCCTCACGATGTTTTCCTTTTTATAAAATTAATGATTTATTTCTAATACGTGACTTCGAAAAGTCAGTAATGCGGGCTTTGCGACCTTTGACTTAATTGCTCTGCTATTGGCTACTTATTTACGGTTAAATAGATACAGTTCGGTGACAGACAGACAGACGACGTTACCTTAGTAAGTAATAAGGCCCCGTTAGCAGCCTTTGGTTACATAATCCTAATAACACTAAAAGTAAAGATATAATTTTTTGTGGACAGAAACATTCGATCGTGTGCAGAATTCGAACCTGGCCTCTTGGATAAATAATTCAGGCGCTTAGACCACTAAGCCATCTTTCATGACTTATTTCCATAAAAAATTATAGCCTCAAAGTTCGCTTTATCTACTAACACTGTTTTTTCAGTATTAACACTGAAACTGTAACCAAACAATTAAAGAGAAATCTTTGAAAAGCATTAACGCATGCTTAGCGAACTCTAAAGTTATTATATTAAATGGAAAAACAGTCACTTGTATAGGTACTGAGTAGATGGCAATGACGTCGCCATAAGACGTATTAAAATATGAATGAAGTATTCGCGGTGGTGAGCAGAGGTCGAGATGGCTTAGTGGTCAGAGCGCCTGGCATTTATCCGGGAGGCGCAGGTTTCGAATCCTGCTCACGACTGTATTTTTTTTCTATTTAATATTGTAACCAAACAGTAAGGAACTGTTTAATAAAATTTATATGAAATGTGGTCAAAAATATCGTATTGCAACTAATCATAAAGTTGTCCATTACGTTAAGGAACAAAAATATGTTCTATTTCTGAGCTTGTTATAAATGAGATCTAGATTAATTATTTGCTTTTGAGCTAGGAAACCTAACACGCAATTAACACATCAATAGTACCTAGGTTTACTTGCTACCGGCGTGCGTGTATGACCAGATGTATGAACGTCGACGAAGCAAAGGAGATGTAAGGGAAGCAGGTGGCTTTTTATAGTTTCTGCTTACCACCATGAGGAAAAGGTGTGAGTTTATGTATGTTATATACATACATAATTATCCCATTCCACTCGAGTTCAATAGCAACTATGAGAGACATGATTTATGAACCAATCTTTTTTAAATAACTGCCTCATTAGTCTAGTGGTCCCAAGCGCGACTGCTGAGCATGAGGTCTCGGGTTCGATTCCCGGGTCGGGCAGTATTATTAAGTTCTTCTGTTAGGAAATTCTCAGTAGCAACCCGGAGTTATGAATTGTGCCCGGTTGATAGCAATAGGCTCACCACCACATGGGACTTAACAACAGCATTGGTGAAATGTGAGTGTGCAACTGTGTACACCTCTGCCTACCTCTTCGCGAATAAAGGCGTGATGCTATGTTATGATATGTTATAGATTTAAAACCCTCTTTTCCGTTTATCTATAAACAAAACCGTCACATTTCTGGTCTTTACACCCAACCTCTTTATATTAATTTATTCGCGCGTAACCTTTTTAACTCAAACAAAAATGTTCTGTATGTCTGATTTACGTCACTTTTGGGTCTAAATAGGACCACTAATTACTGGGCCATGGATGTTTGGACGATTAAAAATTAAAAACAAAAACTTTCCGGTTCACAATTTTGTTTTAATTAGAAAAGTTGTGCGAAGGGACATTTCAGTGATGCGTTGAAAAAATATACTGTTATTTTTTCATGACACAGCGAAATTTTATTGTTTTTGTTTAAAAGCAACTGGTGAATTATTTATATGCACAAAAATAAATGAATTAAAAATATTAAAATTAGGTTTTTGATCAACAAAAACTGCCTTTCTCCCATTTAATGTTTAGATATATGTGAAATGATAGTTTTCTGTGTAATCTTGATTTAATCGTCAGCCTCCGTGTGTTATGAAGGGTCTTCAGAAGTATTGTGATCAAAGAAGTTTCAACAATTACTTCACAAAATCATATGAGAAGCTACAGCACCAGACACATTTTTACCCAAATCTTTATGCAAATAGACCGATTTCAAACAAATAAAAATATTTCGCGTCTCATATAACTCTATTTCATCCCCTTCGTGTCACTTTATCGATGTACAGGAATATCAGAATATCTTTAATACGCAGGGGATGGCACCCCAACTTTGCTTAGGACTTGACTTATTGTGCGGACCCTAAGTGGAGGGGGTACAAAACGTAGGGTAGATTCAAATTTATCGCCGATGCGTACGTATTTATGTGGCACTTAAGGGTAGGTATTGTGGAGGGAAAAAGTTGTAACGATGACAGAGTGATGACGAATGTGGAAGTGATATATGGAGGGGATTTTTCGGCGAAATATTGCTGCTACTCAGCGGGTCTCCAATTGAGACATAAGAACTTTTGTTATTGTTATTATCGAAGCATATAATGGTCGGTGTTATAGTTTCGAAATAGAATAATTTGTTTAGTAATATGTGAAGCAAAAAATTTTGTCCCTTTTTATGAAAATCCCGCAGAAGGATGAGTGTGAAATTTGGCAGTTAAAGTTTATATAGAGGAGTGCAGAAAGGTAGTATTATATCTAAAGCATGCAAAATAAATACATTACATTAATAATAAAAAACATTACACACACTACCATGCGTTTGACACACACACATATCTTTGACAATAGAACGTTAACTACGTTGAAATTTAAAATTTAAATTCATTATTGTCGAATTTCGGCCAGTTGGCGAGTACTAGTAAAAATAAATGAGCATTCATTTGAAACTCATGAAATCTGGTACTATGTCAATATTTCGTCAAGGGACATAAAAATTTAAGTTTATAGACTCGGTAGAAGTTTTAAGTTGACACAGCTTACAACCGCTTTCTTTGTTTGACAAGCACAAATATTTTTTGTTGGTTTTATCGTTTATAACGTCAGGCTTACTATGACAAAGTGGGTTCTTAAAATAAAAAAGTCCAATAATTAAAAAAAAAAATGGTCTAGATATTTGCTGTTAGCATTTCATGCATATTAGATGCAGAATTGGTCTTGATACGGGAATTACATTACCGTATCAAATATATTTGACAGCGCGGTTGGCGCAGTGGCCGAGACCGACTGCTGCGTCGTGTCGCAGGTTCGGTTCCTGCACGGAGCAAATATTTGTATGATCTAGGTACAGATAATTTGTTCCGGGTCTGGTTGTGTGTGTGTGTGAATGTGATATTATGTTTGTAAACGTACCGAAGATACAGGAAGAAACTTTTAGAGAGGGTTTCTTTAAAAAATAAATGAAAAAAAAAAAACGGCAATTGACTGAAGCAAATTCTAGTACAGTCATATTTTAGCAACTGTATCACGTTTAGAAGGAATTCTGATAATATTCACAATGACAAAGAAAACCAATGCCATGAATATAGGTACATATAGGGAAATATGTTTAATGATCCCTAAACTGGTTAAATTATATCTTATTTCAACTTAAAACTAGGACCAAAAAGCCCACTTTTATTAAATTTCTTGCCGCAACCTATCGCTTTTAAATATTATAAAAACGAAAAAAAAAACTTACAATTAATGTGACGAGTAATCCCCATTTACACCTAAAAAAAACATACCTACATATATTTAGTTAATTTTTTATTAAATAAACCTGAAAAAAATGGCGCACTGTTAGCTTTCTTTTATAAATAATGCACAGGAACAACACAGGAAGGAGATATGACCCGGGTCATATTGCAAAACATCCGTAATGCCGGAGCTCGGAGCCACACTGACGGCTTTGGCGAGCATTCGATGCTATCGCGGCAGCCCCATACAAGAAATGTATGCAATTTTTGATAAATGTATTGTCCAGGCTTATCGTCGCTGTATAAATGTCCGGCGAAACCCGGACAAAAAAGGGTAATTCGTTCACTAGTGGAAAACAGGAAATCTCTCAAAAGGATTTGCAATTTTAATAAAAGCCGCCATGGATATTGACCAATTTCTTGAAAGTTATATTGTGAAAAGAAAATTACGGTCGTGTGCAGGATTCAAACCTGCGCCTCCCGGATAAATACTTTAGGCGCTCTGACTACTAAGACTGTTAAGCATCTGTACGACACTGTATTAACTGCAAAGTTAGTGGTGTCGACTCAGTAACCTGTATTGAGTGAATAGATAGCAATGCCGTCAGCATGTCTTTTGGTGTAAAATGTGGAAAAAGAATTCGGGTTAGTGAGCAGAGGTCAAGATGACTTAAAATTCCATCCACCCAGGAGTATTTTTCTTTTCATTTTATCAATATTTTTTGAATTCCATGTTTCTGGAAACAATTCGCTCTGTTCGTGTTCGGAACATATCAGGCATATCATTGATACAGACCATGCCGCTCTGGTTGATCTCAGCGATCTGCATAGGTACCAGATACTTAAACAGAACATGGCCACCAAGGTGACCTATCTAAATCAAGTTCTTTCAGCCATATAAATGTCGCGATCTATTTCATAAATATCAGTTGTTATGACCGAAGGGTTTTTTTGGCTAATCAGCAGTTTTAGAGAAGGCATTAGTTGTCGTAGTATAAACTTCATCGACAAGATGAATTTGGATCTGAAGAGGAATCTAATAAGCACCCAATAACCGATAACAATATTTTTTTTTATTATAAAAGATGGATTTACGTTTCGCAACCAACTCGCCTGATGGTAAGCGACGGTGTGGCTGAGGATGGAGCACGTATATCCAGAAGAAATCTATTCAGTCTAAGAAGAGTAAATCAATTTGGGGAGAACAATAGTTGGGGAGTTGATGCAACTGCCCAGACCCGTCTCCCACAACGGTTGCACCGGACTACATCCCGAAACACGACTAGGTCGCTTCGTGGCATGGCTTCGTCCAGTGGGTGGTAACCAGCTGCGGCCGAAGCCTCCCACCAGAGTTGTGTTGCTTGTTTTACACCACCCAGGGGCCACGAGTAGGGATTTTAAGGGTGCACTCCTACTGACGGGGGCAACTCAGCCCCCAAACGTGTGTTATTATACAATAATAATATCTGAAACGTCATGTCATGGTAGATACTTTATCTGCTACTCCGGTTTAACCCCGTCTAGGATTACAAGTGATTACGTCTGTACCCAACATTATCCCTTATACAAGCAAAATAATCCTACGCCTTTAACCCTACTTTTGGAACTTCAACAAAATAGGTGTCTTCAAAGAAGAAAATGCCTTTTCATCAAAATATATTTTCTCTCAACTCAGCTGTCTTCGTGAAGTAATTTTACAAGATGACTTTTGTTCAGCAAAATGTTTAGCACAGGCGTAATCCCATGAACAAATGAAGGCTGAGCCTGGTTAATCTCGGCATGGTTTCCATCCCATGCTATGTTGATGGGATGATGATGCCCAAAGTAAACTCTGACTTAATTTTGCGTAACTGTATTTAAACCGATGGAATTTAAAGATGTTCTTATTAAGAAAGCGAAATTGGTATTTACCAGCAAAGAGGCGGTCTTTTGGTAAAGTCTTCTTTGGGTACTTCGATGGTAATCTCTTTATAGTAACGATGTAAGTCCAGAGATTGTTTTGAGGCTGTGCGGTTGGAGATAATCTTTAAAGGAGTTTTAGGTTTGTCAAACGGTATCTTGGATTAGTATCGGAATTATTTTTGTTCTAATATAGAAGAGGTTTGGATTCTGTTTGGTTGTGAAACCTTACAGTAGCGTTCCAAGGTATCATCGATCGTTAATATAAAACACACTGATTATATATTTTTCTCTGGTTTGTGTATCTCATAGAATCGGAATATTTTTTCTGTAAAATTTTAGCTTTTATTAGTTTATCAACGTTAGTGTTACTTCTTAATAGCCTAGGATATTCCTTTTAATTTCAATTTGTTTATGTTTCTATAGGTATAAAAAATGGCTATATTAGGATAAAATATGATTTGCCCTTCTTTAATCATGACTTAAATTAGTTTCATAGCTAGTTTTCGACCCAAATCATTCAAGATAAACCTTCCTAACAGTTAGCCTTATGTCACATAAAACGCAATAAAAAACCCATATCACGACGTTTCCAACAACAATTACACACGACATCATTGTAAAATCACGAATAGAAACAGTCAGTGAATATGAAAAACATATTTATAGACTTAAGAAACTAGACACGTACCTATCTACCGGCCCCATAATGACCAGTCAAAGTTGACCTAACAATTTCTTTTGACAGCCCTTAAAAGCTGCGGAATAAAGTCATATATTTTGTGGAGCTGAGGTCGTTTATAACTGGTCGTGTCTGAGTGCAGTCACGAAGTATCAGAACACGGTTACTTAGATCATATCTGTGTGGATTTATTTAAGTGAAGTACCGTTTTGCCGTTAAGGGGAACCATCTCACTAGAAGAAGGTATTGAAAAAAAAAAAATGTTTTTTGCCCCTTTTTGAAATAGAAATTGGTTGTGTACGATAATACGAGGTGAATATAATTTTAAAATTAAAATGTGTTATGATATCATGTATGAACTCGGTTAAAAATGAGGCAATTTTATAAAACTTTACAATTTAAAAGAAATGCAACAGCATAGATATTTTATTTGTATGATGACTTTCTTGAGACACATTCATATTAATTATTGTGTAATGGTTACTACTCACGTGCATTGTTCGGGATAGTCCTTAGTCATGAGCTAAGCCCGCGGCGATGTCGCCAGGCAAACTGTTATAATAGGCATGATAACTGTAATGAAATCTCCTTCTATAATATAGGTACACGTCTACTATTTCCCAATAACACATTATTTCAGCAATATCTGTTTTAACGCAGAGTATTGCATTTTAATCTATCTAATTTGAATTAAGTTCGATAACGCTCATGTGTGTCATGGCGCCGCTTATGGGTTGTGACGTCACGCTTCGATAATATTTTTCTTTAAAACCATTTATTCTTCGATTCTTTAATACTAGCACCATGCCTATTGTGCAGTAAAATATATTTTATTATCGTAAACAACCAATATATGTCGCACTTCAATTTCTAACTCTGGCCATTTTTTTAAAATTTCCCCTTTTGACCGACTTGTTCCCCCTTAAGATGGCAAAGGTATGCTCTTGCGTTGCCGAAGCCGTGCTTTGAACTTTGATGCTGTACATTTTAGCTGCATGGAGAATTACGGAGTTTCTGTTTAGTTTATATTATATTTTGTGGTATTTTCTGGAGACGACGCTTTTGTGGTTTACTTTAGTTTTAGTTTAGAATTCTCAAGCTTCCGCTAAAATACGTTGACTGTTAGAGAATGCTTTAAGGCGGAAGTCCCCCTTGTTACATGAAGACTGTAGATGATAAAATACATATTTAATCGGATAAAGTTTATACTATTCTGTGCCTGAATTAAATAGGCAAGTTTTTCATCCATTTTCATACATCTTACGATTTTAGTACCTATTACATCTTTCCTGGGATATATTCATAGTACACTGGTTACTACCCACGTGAATTTTTCGGGATTGTCCGACTAGTTTCGAACACTAATGGAGCCCTTAGTCATATGCTGAGCCCGCTGCGATGTCTTGATATATGATTATGTTACTAATTACTACACCAAATCATATACCATATCTGAGTAATTTCAATAACAAATTGACGTCATATGACGCCTCGACATTACATAGTAGGCAGACACAGTCTGAATAAAAAGAATAACGGAATTCAAAATTACCACTTACTCTTGACAGCGACTGTACATACCTTAATTACCAACGTCCATACACGTCAGTTGCGGTGAAAAGGTTTATTCCACTAATTAATTTCAAAATGGCCACCATCATAAGTTTGAATGGTCGACGAACATAAAAACGTGTTAATGGTTTATTTCCACAGAAATGGTAAACATACGGAAATGAATTTATATGTAAAAATGTATGTTTGGACCGATTTGTTTTCCTGACGGTAGGTGAAATAGTACGTCACTGTATACAATAAATACTGAATATACAAGCTGTCGACATCTACACGTGCCATATTTATAGAGCAAATGATTAAAAAATATGCTTAATCATCTAAAATTACTTTAAAAATTCTACGGTTATATAATAGCCAAATTTTCACTTCGAAACAGTAGCAGGTTTAACAAAATAATTCTTTTAAATGCAAAAATGACAAAAAAATAATGATATATTCGGGATAATACGAAGACAACATGCTTTAAAATTGAGGAAACTGTAATGTATGTAAATTTATTTTACAATTACGCGTTGTTTTAAGGCGTCTATTTAATATTAGAATTGGATTGGAATTGGTATTAGTTTCGAGAGGAACCCCACACATCTAAGAATAAGCTGTCAGCGTCCAAAGACAGCGAATTCCTATGGCCATTTTTTGGTGGTTTAACTATGGATGTTGCGGACAGTACACCACGCGAATTTTATTTGTTACAAATCTTGTATAGCGATGACGTCACCATAAGGTGTAATAATGTCGAAGAAGAATTCGGTATAGTGAGCAGAGGTTGGGATAGCTTAGTTGGCAGAGCGCCTTGAGTATTCATCTGAGAGGTGCAGGTTTAAATCCTGCTTACGAGCGTATATATCTTATAATTTTAGGTGAAATATTGTTTAACTTCCCTGTTGGTATAGTGGTCTCAAACGAGACTGCTGAATATGGGGTCTTGCGTTCGATTTCCAGGTAGGACAAAGTGTAATTAGGTTTTTGTGTTAGGAAATTCTCAGTTGCTGCCCGGAGTTTGGAATTGTGCCAGGTAGATGGCAATAGGCTTACCACCTGTTACATGGGACTTAATAACTGCATTGATGAAATTTGGTTGTATAATAAAATTATTGTGTATATCTCTACCTACCCCTTCGGGAAATACAGGCGTGATGCTATGTTCTATTATGAAATATTGTGAAAAAAAATATGGACTTTTTACACGCCTGCCCAAAAAAAGGAGGCATATGTTTTAGGGCTCATGTATGTATGTATGTTTGTGAGTTTATTCCACCACCACTTCTAAATGCCTGAACCGATGTAGATGTATGGGATATCGTTAGACTACTTGCATTTGTTCGGGTAACATAGGCTAGTAAGATTTTTTTTAAATGCCAGGCGTTCCTATTTTTATTTTCTATTAATTTCATCTTGTTCTCTATCGTATAGTGACTGCATCCAAGATACGATGTTCTTACATCCCGCCCAAAATTATATTAACAGAAATAGTAAAAGATATAAAGTTTCAAAGAGTAACCATGGAGTTTCTTGCCGGTTCTTCTCCGTAGGAAACGACTTTATGGAACCGCGCACCTAAATTTTGACTTTTCATAAGTGCCTTTGTATGGTTTATATGAAATAAATCCTTTGACTTTGGCTTTATTCGTTTCGCGAAATAGGGTAATAATATATACTTAGGTTAGGTATTCATTATTCATTTCGTTTTCTACCCTTATTATATGCCAACTACAGGTATCGCAGCTTGGTCTTTTATCTGGAAATAGGACTCTCCTAAAAAGGTATTGCCCTCTGTAACTACACTGAGAAATCAAGTAATCAGTAACAGAAATATCAAATCCTCGTATCGCTAAGTAGGTCGGCAATTTTTACATAACGCCTCGATTTCAATGGAAGTCAATTTTCATATTCTCGATACATACTATTTCTACCGAATATATTAGGAAATTTCAATAAAGGTTGTCAAATTAAGATCTATGACAGCCGTCACTTATTGTATACATGTAGATATTTGTAGTTTGTAAATAATTAGATTTATTTTATTATTTAAGTTTTAGATTATGGAAGTACATATAATAATAATTGTATATTATTGTCCTAATAAATCGATAAGGTATTAATTAGGTAAATTAATAATAATATTGAAGAGTCTGTTCGTAATATCAAAATAATAAGCTGATACAGTTAAGATATTACTCATACAGTTATTTTCACGATATCTATGCCTATAAATCAGTTTTTTTTTCTCTCTGTGTGTTCCGGTTAATCTTCGAAACGGCAGGACCTATTCTGATAAGATTTTACGGGCAGGTAGCTGACTATATGAAGAGTAACTCAAGATAATTATAATATAATAATACGCGGGTGAAACCCCGAGGCACAAGTAGTTACCAAATCATAAAAAAACAGTCAGTCTGTCTGTTTGTTCCGGCTATTCTCCGAAACGGTTAAACAGATTCTGAGGGGAGTTTCACTGGCAGATAGCTGATTTTATAACATTTATTTTAGAAAAATAATAAGTGTTGCTCGGGCTGAGTGTTAGTTTCCAACATCCACGCGGACGAGCATAGTTAGTAAAAAATAATGTAATTTTAGAACAGTAAACCTTATTAAACACAAATTAATGATACTTATATTTTTTCCAATAACCATTTTTACATTTCTTTGGTTTAATAAAATTGTGGCTACGTCCCTCGATAATTGCTGAGCCCATAAATTCTCACCTCCGTGCTTTCGCCGAGTCTTTTATGTTCTCCAATATCCGGTATTATGGAAGAAAAATAATAGCCCAGTGTGCCGATAATGAGGGCTTTGTGGACAAAAAATAACATGCGGAGTTAGAAAATCTAATTTTGTATCACAATAGTCCGGTACCTTTTGTAAAAGAAAATGTTTAACTTCGGAATAAATGCTCTTTTGTAGGTATATTTTCCCAACCCGCCATCCAAGTTGGTTTCTGTGTTTCATGTTACTTATTTATCATAAGAATAATTAGGTATCAAAAAACAAAATTACGTTAATTCAAAAGTAGTTTTTGAAAAATAGTATTAACTACCTAACCGTTATATACATTTATATATTTTTAATACATGTTGAGGCCATGTGATGATATTAATTACAATTTTTCAAAGAAACATTGAGAAAATAATAGACAAGAACGGGGCTTGAACCCGCGACCCTTGACGTTCCGTGTCATCACTCTACCAACTGAGCTACCGTGTCGTGTTCAAATCATAGATCCGTCAAGGATCGCGGGTTCAAGCTCCGTTCTTGTCTATAATTTTTTCAATGTTTCTTTAAAAAATTGTAGTTATCTAACCGTTGTTCAGTGGTTTTCAAAGGATACCAAGAAATTAAATATTAAACTTGATTATATTATGAACTAGCAGTATCATAGATTTAATATTGAATTATGAGAAATCTTCACAAGTTTATAACTTAGCAGAATTTCATGTAGTTTCAGCTTATCATTATATAGTTTCTCATTATTTCAGTTATCAAAGGAAACTGTTCCAAGAACTTTGTAAAACAGATATTATGTAAAACTTAATATTGTATAATGTGTCTACTCAATCTACTCACACAAAAACCAGATAGCAAAATAGTGTTTTCGAAATTTGGTACTGCCTCGTTGATTTTGTGGTCGCAAGCGCGGCTGCTGAGCTTGAGGTCCTGGGTTCGATTCTCGGGTCGGACAGTGTAATTGAACTCTTCTGTTAGAAAACCTCCCGTTTCAAACTTCGTAGCATCGACTTACATTGCAGCAGAAGAGAAGAGAATGGGAAATTGGTCACGACTCACGATCAATGCGTCTTCCCGTGAATTCTCGAGTATTTTCGAAAGTGTTTCAACTACATTCTACACTAATGTTTCTTTACTCCTATCTCTTTATATGTTACACAATGGAGATATAATTCAAAATGCAATATACCTACGTTCTTTTCTCTTCCACGACAATGTAAATTGACCTTTGGATGAGTTGTATCTATAAATTTACGTACAAATCTCCCTTGTATCTCAAAGACCCAGCCCTATGCTAAGAAGTATTATCTAGAGCAGATGTTACTAATTGAACTTAATTTGTCGGCTCTGTCGTAATCGCTGGGAACAGAGCAGACAGGCTGGCTAAACGAATTGTCCTTTAGATGTCGCACAAACAAGATAAACTGACGACTCCTATTGTTGAGGGTTTTTTTTAGGTCTGTTGGTGTTTCAGATTTACAGAGGTTGGTTGTTTGGTATATTTTGTGAAAGGGAAGTCTACATTCCAGGCATTGATAGACAGAATCATTCATCATTTTGCTGCCCTTAATTCAGTTTATTTGGGAACGGCGCAGCATATGTTTTTTACACGACTGCTCAAAACAAAGAGTGTTATGTTTTTAGAGTTCATGCATGTTATGTTTGTGAGTTTGTTTTATTCGACCATATCTTCTAAACGCCTAACTGATTTAGATGTATGAGGTATCGTTAGAATCAAAATAGTAATATAGTGATTGTGGTACACAAAAATGCGTAAATATGTTTACTATTTACACATGACAGGCGTGCTTTTTAATTAATTCCATCTTATTTTTTCATAATAACTTTCACACTTTCCTCCATCGTATTCTCGGTGATCCTCTAGTTCCATTATGTTCATACTCAATTCTCCTCAAATTTTTCCTCCGCATCATATGGCCAGATTTATATTCGCAAACAAATTGTTATTATAGTTGTGATGGAGACAGTTTCCCGACTTTTTTATATCATCTTTCTATATTCACTTATAAGTAGTTCTTTTTACTGGACTCTTGGAATCTCTCAATGCTCAAATTTTCTGCGACGTGGAGCTCAAATTTGACTGGGTTGATACCTCAACCTATGGCTAAAATTGCGGAAGTTATTATAAACGCAGGTAAAGAGCATCCTAAACCAACCATCATGCATGATGATGTTAATAAACGATAAGCAAAAGAGGTGGGTCAGAATCGGAGCAAGTAGAAATCTATAACCTCTGCTTATCCAATGAGAATCAGTCGCGAATGTATGTATGTACGTATACGATAACTGGTCTGGAAATAAAAAAAATCCCTTCATTATTTTAACATAAAACTACATAAATACTGTCCCGACAACGATCTGATGTTTATAGCGGTACCTACCTGCCGTAGTACGCGAGTAGTTGGTCTAGCTTTTTTAAAGCAGCATTCACAGCGCAAAAGCGGTGATTTTTTAACAAAACATTTTTTTCACATGTGACGTGATACGCTACATGCATGACTGCGTACGTACCTGAAAGAAATAATATTTACATTAGTATGAAAGAATTTATGAACAAATTAAACTAAGCTTTTACTATAGAGCAGATGTTATGTTGGTTAATGTCTGTATGTGTTTGTGAGTTTCTTTATTCCAACATAACTTTTAAACGCCTGAACCGAAGTAGAGGTGTTGGGGTATTGTTAGAATCCTTACATTGTCGCGGGTATTATAGGCTAGTAAGATTAAACAAAATAGTAATAAAGTGGTTATAGTTCACAAAAAGGTGTGAATTAAAAAGATACATAATTACACGTGACGGGCGACATTTTTTTTATTAATTTCATCTTTTTTAACGTTTGGATATACTGATGAGTTCTATGGACTATAGGGGGCAACCAAGCAGACCGATCGCTTGATGGTAAGCGATACCGCCGTTCATGGACACCCGCAACCCCAGAGGAGTCGCAAGTGCGTTGCTGGCATTTTAAAGGATTTAGGTCGATTTTGGTTCTGCATTGAGACAATTTATTAATCTATCAACCGGTTTTGATACTCTTTTGCCACTCCTGGCAGTTTCAAATCATTTTTGATTGTTCATATACAACGTATTGAAAGAGTTCAGAAGAGGTTTCTTCATCATCTTGTTTATCGGAACAATAAACTAAAAGAACTTAAGTCTTACAAAGATCGCACTCGTTTTTACAAGCTGCAAGGTCTCAAAAATCGCAGAAAAGAATTAGATTTATGTTTTTTATATAAACTGATGACATCAAGATTAAACACTGATCTTCTGTCCAAGGTCACCCTAAATGTACCTTGCAGGTTACCTCGTTCGCAAACCTTCAAACTATTCAGTGGATCATTGCACAAGACCATTCTTGGCAGCAACTCTCCCCTTGCAAGAGCTACTAAGTTGTAAAATGAAATGTTAACAGACTTAGACATAAATTTTGACAATCTCAGGAGTTTCAAAAATAAAATAAATCAATATTTAGCAACACATGACATTTAATATCATTATTACTATGAATTAATATAACCAACTGTTTAATAATTTTGTATAATTTTATCATTTGCATTATAAATTACCATGTTTTAATTTTTCTCAATTATCATTTAATTTTTATTGTTTTCATTTCTATTGAATTATATTTCTTCCGATTATTTGTGCATGCTGTGATTGCCTATAATTGAATGTACATTACGTGATAAGTTATACGCATTATTAATAATATATAATTATAATATATAATTTAATGTATCATTCGTTGGTAATCCTTAAATAAATAAATAAAATAAAATTGAATTAATTATCATCACTTCACCAAAAGACAGTGATTTATAAGGAAGGTTTATGAGCGTGCGCTAGTTACTTATAATTCAGATATATCAAAATCCTTTTATCTGGTTAGGAGTCAGGATTCACCCTTTTGTAACCTTTAACTGACTATTTTGTATCCTAGAGTCTTAAGCTTCAAAAAGGTTAAAGGATGCTTTTTATTTATTTATTTTACAGCTTAAAATTTTGAGGGAGTAAATAATCTGTGTATAAAACGGCAAGATTCACCCACGAGGTCTGCTCTATTTTTAGAATATTATGTCTTAAATATTTTACAAAGCATTCGCTCGCTTCACCGCCAGTATGCAACGGTAGACGAAACATAAATCATGTCAGCCTTAGAACAAAGGGGGAAAGCTTAAGATTTCGGCAAATCAAAACCGCAAACCGGAGTGGGGAAACAATCGCGCCGTATCCGGTTCCGGAATCCAAGGGATTTGTAATATTACGCTGAGTATTGCCGAATACTGTTGTTTATTGTATGATTTAGTTAAGTGTTGATTTGGGTTCCGGAAATTTGATTAAAGATGTAATAATCAAATTTGTAGGTCGCATTTATAGGAGAAGGATTAGAAAGAGTGAGAGAGAAAGATAGAGAGGGTAAGAGTAAAGTATAAAAATCAATAATTAAATGTTGGATATTTAATTTTATATGACTGCCCCATAAAAGGAGTGTTATGTTTTAGGGTTCATGTATGTAAGTAAGTATCTACATATGTTTGTGAGTTTCTTTATTCGACCGTAAATTCTAAATCCCTGAACCGATTTCGCACATTGCCCCGGGTAACACAGGCAAGTAATAGTAAAAAAAAAATGGCAGGCGTGCCTTTTCATATTTTAATTAATTTATACTTTTATTATTCTACAGTCACAACAATATAATTTAAAACTCTATAATTTTGCATAAATTTGTTAACAACTGACCACGATACTGATACGACGATTTGCGATACCATTCTGAAACCCTACCATCACATAATTTAATCAAGTCGCCTCACTACAAAATGGCGTCCTCTAAAGCACAAATTTGGTTTACGTGTAACTTAACTGTTAGCGGAGTGTCGCTACCCGAGGCACTGTTTGACAAACCCTTGTACGGTTGCACCGATCCCCGGCCTATCACTTTCATGACAGATGGTCGGTACACCTGGCGGTGCTATCGTGTAAAGTCGGATGATGGAGTAAATTATGTGAAGCAAAGAATAGTATTACATATTTTTATGGAAAAAGAATACGGTCGTGAGCAGGATTGGAACCTGCACCTCCCGGATAAATACTCCAGGCGCTCTGATCGCTAAGCCATCTCGGCCTCTGCTCACAACCGCAAATTCCTCTTCCACATTTTAATACGTCTTTTTGTGACGTTATTGCTATCAATTCAGTCCCTATACAATTGACCGAACCAACACGACTAACTTTGCAGTTAATACAATGTCGTACAGATGCAATTACCTTTTATTTAACCTTTAACCAAAGTTATAAAACACGACCGTATTCTTGATCCACAAAATAATATTTTTTATTTATTTTGGGTTCGATATGCATGCGTTAATGCTTTTCGAAGATTTATCTGCAGTAATAGTATTATTATTTTGCTGTGTAGTAGTAAGTTTTTTATTATATTTTTAAAACTGTCTCGTTAGTCTAGTGGTCCCAAACGCGACTGCTCGGTAGCAGTCCGAAGTTTTGGAAATATTTTTCAAACGCATTGTCACATGCATGGCTAACTCTAAAGTTATATGTGTGTACATATTCGTGGAAAGAAAAATACGGTTGTAATCAGGATTTGAAGCTGCGCCTCCCCGGTAAATAAGAGCACCTGAAATATCTATCTGAGAGGCACAGGTTCAAGGTATTTTTCTTTTCACAGGATTTGTAAGTTACCAGATGTGCCCCGCAAACGTTGTTCTGCTATAAAACTTTACTGGATAGGGCCACCCTTATCACCTAGGGGTATAAAAAATAGCCTACGACCTATTCTCAGATCTACCAAATATACACAAAAAAATTCATAAGAATCGGTCAAGCCGTTTCGGAGGAGTTCGATAACAAATACTGTGACACGAGATTTTTGTATATTAGATAAGAGATCCTCCAAAAATAAAATATTAAATAAATGTTCAAAAGACACCAAAATTCCACCAACGCCCTAGTTTCTACCTAAACTAAAGATTAATCGCAATAACATCTTGTTCCAAGAATATAAAGTTTTTTAGAGCCGTTAACAATGGCATTTTTGCTTTCCTTTTTTTCAAGGTTGGCACTTTTAAACAGAGTACCGAATGAAAAATGTGCTATAGTAAACTCAGGGTAATAATATCGGGAACTTGTTTGTATGTATGGTCACGTTCCTTCCTCTAGAAACAGAATTTTAAGCACTTTTTTGCCAACGTATCGTGTAACATAACCGTCGCCTCGTCATGGATATAACCCGTAAATGGGCGGCTATCGCACGGTTCGCGAATGGTGTGTATAAAGATGTAAAGTGACGGGGTAGTACCGATGTAACTCCACGAAATATGAACCTAAATAACAACGTAAAAATTTGTATGTTTGAAAAACTATTTATAAAAACTATTTATAAATTTCTATTTTTTCGTTTGATTTGACTTCTTATTAGATCCAGTGTGTCTCGGAAAGCACGTCAATCCGTTAGTCGGTTCGGGTTCGGCTGGAAACCGGCATCAAAACAAGGGAAAATCCTAGGCAAAAAAGTTGGAACTCCCAAAATGATATTAGAGAGCATTTTTCAAACCGAACATAGAATAGAAATTGTATAATCATATAAAATAAAATAAACTCAGAGGGGTAAGAACGCTACAAAAAATTTAAGTTGGTTAAATGAATAAAGCAGTGTTAAATAAGCATTAACGCCTGCTTTTTCCATTTAATATAATAATGTTTCAAATAGATGATGTTTCCAAGTTAACTTCTTCACCATTACAATATAAAATATCCTCATTTTCATCACAGAAGCATTATAATAAATTAAAGAATAATGTCTCTTACAAACTGATTCACGTATCAGAAACACATCCAAAAACATTTAAAAAGCATACATCATAATTTTACCCCTGTCAAAAACACCGGAACGTAATAAATAATACTGCGCTTAAAATAACTCCATGTAAATTAATTCGAGAATCAGAATTTCCAATCTCTTTGTTCCTTCTGCCTTTTATCTACTTCTTTTGAAGGTCTTTATGAATATACATGGTATATTATTTCATGGAATACTGTTTATAAATATGGTGAGAGTTTCGTGTGAAAGCTATAAAAAGCGCTTTTATGAGGTAAACTAATCGATATGGGAAAAAAATGCTTGGGAAAGCCAAAACGAAAGTTCTTTTTTATTTCATACTTTTTTGTGTACAATCGCTACTTTATTATAATGTTTTTTAAATCGTGGTAGCCAATGTTACCCGGGAAAATGCAAGGACTAATGGACGATGCATCTAAATCGGGTCAGCCGTTCAGAAGTTATGGTGGAATCAAGAAACACAAATATCCACTTCTTTTTTAGGCAGTCGTGTAAAAAGAGCTATGGATAACTCATTTTATTTTATACCTTTACATAAATAATGAGCTGGAAACTGTCAATACCTTGTTGACATGATCTGCAAAATATTTTTGCATCGAGTATAAAAAGTGAAGGATCATCGTTCCATCGTTGAGGGGTAAACAGTGACACTTGATCATGTGCCAGTAGTTGTAAATAATTGAGTCGATCCCATCGTCGATGGTGCTTAAGGGTGTATGGGAGGAAACGGGTTACTAATTACAATAGTCCTGTCAGGGGGTTGAGGATGCCCTTAAGCCTTAAGGGACTTGTTTTTGGTAAGTAAGTTTGGTATAGGAATTAGGGTGAGTTAATTGTAGTGATACCAGACACGTAGCCGTTAACGTACATACATGGCGTCACGTCTGTACTTCCCGAAGGGGAGGTGTGTAAGTCCCATGTAATAAGTGCCACCAGCTCGGCAAACTGTGGACTGCTACTGAGAATTGCTTAATAGATAAACTTTGATCAAAAGTGGTTGGTGCCGTAATGCCGAGCTACCGAAATAGTTATGTTGAACTAGAATTATTCCATCGTAGGGCAAAATGTCTCCTAATGTCCCTGTCATGGATGGAATCTGCTTAGACTGAGAACGTAAGAGATGATTTTGCTTGCTCAAGGTGTGTTGGTGGTTTCAGAACAATCAACCAAAGCTGATTTCAAAAAGAAATCATAATGTGTAGCTGAGTTGGTTAACGTAGTGTTGTCACAATATTGAGGAAGCGGTGTGGTGTTTAGGGAATTTATCTTCTTTGATTGCATTCCTCGCACACATCTAAAGATCTTTGCGCTTTCTCGCGCTTTGCAAGTCTTTTTCTACCAGAACTGCCCTGTGCGGGTAAGAAAAATGAAGCAAATTGGTGGATATTTTCCCTGCTAACCACTCCGGTTCCTTGCTGATGGGTAGCCACTTTAAGTCTGGGTTTCCTCACGAAGTATTTGAATGCATTTGTCATAGCACTTCACAATACTATACGCCAGGTTGTCGACCTACCACCCAGTTCATAAATCTTTGTTCTATAGCAGGAATTGATATTCAATCTGCTTAGCATTTTGTCAACTACGTTGGAGTCAGCTTCCAGTCTAACCGACTGCCTATCTGACCTCCGCAACTGAGTGGGTGATACGATATTTAGTAGTAAAACTGTTTGTCACACTCAAGCATGTGACTACCCCTAAATCCGTTATAGATCTTCATTTGACTCTTCGAGGCAATAATCAGGTCTCGATGTAAAATTATGGCCACCCATCCACAGACATACAGTGGCAAACGCAGCTTAACTTCAATTGATGATTTCTGTGCGGCTGTTGCTTAGCCACGGGCTGCTACTGAGAATTTCCTAACAGAAAACTCAATAACACTTTGCCCGACCCGGGTATCGAACCCGAGACCTCCTGCTCAGCACTCGCACTTGTGACCACTAGACCAACGAGACAGTTGCTTAATATAAGATAATTATATTTACTGGTTACCTTGGCAATGTTCGGCCTCGGCAAATATTGGTGTTGTCACTATAATGAACATTTATTGGTTTTACGTTTGCATTATCTGGGGAACACGTATCGTTACCAGTCTGAAAATGTCGCCTTAGAGCTTGAAGGCATTAGTACTGGAGTAGGTTTAGCGGGCGTACCCCTCTCGCCACTAACATATCATTTCGAATCAAACCGTTATACCTTTTAATTGTATGGTTATAATGATAGTACACGATTTTAATCGTGTGTGACACAATCATAAATTTGTGTTCAGTTTTTTTTTATGTTTGTTAATACTGTTAATTTAATGACGAGAGCTATTGTTTCTTTAGTGCAAGTTATTTTTGTGCTTGTGTTTTACCTCACCTCCCACCAAAAGTGGCGAGCAAATTTGTTCGATATTTAGCCAGAAGCCGTCTCCGGTCTGGTCCTCTGCTGTAGTAGCAAGTAGTTTTAACAATTCACTGTTCAACTGTTAGTATTTTTGTGGAAAAACAATACTAGATGATTTTGGTTTCTAGATTAGTTGGGAGAGCGCTACAGAAGACCGATACAGAAGGGACCAAGTTCGATAAGTTTGCCTTATTGCCGCATGGTTAATATAAACATAAGAAAACCTCGTGCACCTCTGATCTGTACTGCATATGTAAAATCAGTGATGCGTAAACGAAATCGACATCTGGGAGACGTGTGTTAGCCAGATGTACTTGCAATCTTTGGATAAGATATTATTAATGAATATTGTATTTCTTAGCAGATGTACGTACTTTCAGATTTCTAATGAAATATCATGGCATGTTCATCAAAAGTTTGTTTTTTACTGCTTCATTTGATTTGATTGATTCAAACATAGCATAATTGATTATCTGATAAATTAACTTAGGTATATTTATAAATATTTTGTTGAGTACAGTTTTTTTATTTAATGTCTTATTACTTTTCAGTTCTTTTAATTTGAATTTAGATTATTATTTTGAACATTGCTTGTATTATTGGAAAAAATACATTTAAGCTCTCCAAGACGTTATAAAGCCGATTAATTTGTGTACTTCAAAATACCTTGAATAATGTTAATGAACTAAGCGGCTTATTTTGTTTACAGTACAGCCTTACGAATAGTGAATAAGCCCAAGTTTTTATTATATGTCCATTTGGAGAACAGATTTAATTAATTCGTAAATATGTTCTTGACTTGACTTGACTTCAGAATCAAAAAAGTAGAACGAAAAAAGTATCCTATGTGTTAATCCAGGTTATAAACTATCTGTCTGCCAAATTTCATCCTAATCCGTTCAGTAGTCATTGCGTGAAAGAATAACAAACATCAATCCGTCCTCACAAAATTTCACAATTATAATATTACTAGCTGACCCGGCAAACGTTGTTTTGCCATATAAATAAAAAAATTTGGGGTGGACTACCCCTAACATTTAGGAGGATGAAAAATAGATGTTGGCCGATTCTCATAGATACCGGATAAGCACAAAAAATTTCATCAAAATCGGTCAAGCCGTTTCTGAGGAGTATGGCAACGAAAACTGTGACACGAGAATTTTATATATTAGATTAGATTTACCCAGCCCGCAATTTTTTTATTTATTAAAACATGTTTATTTAAATACTGATACATCTTTGAAAAGCACAATTATAACTTTAGATTCGCTAAGCATGCGTTATTCTTAGCGAATCTAAAGTTATAATTTTGAATGTAAAAAGAATACAGTCGTGACAAGGATTCGAACCTGGGCCTTCCGGATAAATACTCCAGGCGCTCTGACCACTAAGCCATCACCAGGATGACGCCATCAATCAAGACGTGTTCAAAGGTAGAAGAAGAATTCACGGTAGTGACCAGAGGTCGAGATGGCTTAGTGGTCAGAGCGCCTGGAGTATTTATCCGTTTTTATTTATAGATTTATAGACCGAGTATGAGGACCTCTACGTCTCTTTAAGACACTGGGAGCCTATTATGTCGTTTGTTTAAAATACCGTCAGCAATGCTTCTAAATCGGATTATACTTACATGCTTCGAGCAACAGGCTTATGATAAAAGACAGAAGCAACCCGTGTTCCACGATTCCCGAGGGGACCGTTCTGTTCTCTGTTAAATTGTTTCCAATATACTTGAGATTTTTTGTTTATTTAAGAATGCGCGTCTTTATGGCCGTATTTGAGTTTAGTTTAAGAAAAAGTCTGAGCTGTGATTCAATGAGATTATTTATTTTTATATGTCTTTTGTTTTTTTTTTTGTTCCTTTGTAATGAGTGAAGTATTAATTAGTGGTTGGCGGTTGCCGTAGTAACCGGAATTTGGAACGCTTTGGAGTATGTTAGGACGAAAATAATGGGCATATTTTTGGGTAAATATTCCATTCGATATAACCTTTTCCCAACAAATATGCATGTGTGATATTGTCTGTAAACGTACTCACGACATAGGAAAAATTCTACTATTGGGCAAAAATATAGGGACTGAATAGATAGCGATGACGTCATCAAAAGACGTATTAAAACGTTGAAGAAGAATTCGCGGTAGAAGTACTAGTAAGCAGAGGTCCAGAATGCTTACTGGTCAGAGCGTTTGGAGAATTTATCCGGGAGGCGCAGGTTCGAATCCTGCTCAGGACCTTATTTTTGTTTTCAGAAAAATGTATTCTTTTTGAGTTCACTACGCCATTTTAATTTTATGATTTGTCGGTATTGGGTAATGTTTAAAAACAATAAAAACACTTTATTAATAATTCAAGATAAATAATTGAAATGCATTAACGCATGCTTAGCGAACTCTAAAGTTGTTATATAAAATGAAAAATAATACAGTCGCAAACAGGATTCGAACATGTGCCTCCCGGATAAATACTCCAGGCGCTCTGACCACTAAGCCATCTCGACCTCTGCTCACCACCGCGAATTCTTAATCCATATTTTAACACGTCTTTTTGGCGACGTCATTGTTATCAATTCAGTACCTATACAAGTGACCGAACCGACACGACTAACTTTGCAGTTAATATGTCGTAAAGAATGCAATTACCTTAATAATTCAAGATACTTTTTCCATTTAATATTGTAACTTTAGAGTTCGCTTAGCATGCGTTAATGCTTTTCAAAGATTTATCTTGAATTACCTACTCTTTGTTACTTACCTAAAGTCATTTGAAAATGGAATAGAGTGTTAATCTCTCAACAATAACAAAGTGTTCACTTAAAAGCTTCTATTCTACGTGAAAACAAAAGCCGTCAAGTTTTTGTACTACCCTCTTGCAAAGAAAGAAATGTTCAGATCATAGCTGGACATTTGCTGAAGAATTTATCATTAAAAGTCTAAGAGGTGAAATGTGTTCTCAATTTTTATTATAAAAACGCATTTTTTTTATAGTTCTTGCGCTTTTTGACGCTAACAGAGTCGCTTTAGTAACTTTTTTATGCCTGATTTATTACAATTGTCAGTTTTGGTTTATACCCACTTAATGATGTTTCTTCATGCAAGTTTTATAATGAGTACTACAATTATATTAATTGAAGTCAGAGTTCGCTAAGCATGCGTTAATGCAAACAATTTATCTTTAATAATTCTTTTTAAGGTAATTCCATCTTTACGGCATTGTATTAACTGCAAAGTTAGTCGTGTCAGTTCGGTCACCTGTATAGGGACTGAATAGATAGCAATAACGTCAAGAAAAGACGCGTTAAAATGTGGAAGAAGAATTCATGGTAGTATGCAAAGGTCGAAATAGCTTAGTGGTCAGAGCGCCTGGAGTACAAACAAAAACTAACTTTTTATCTATAGCTTCACGCCTGTATTCCCTGAAGGGGTAGGCAGAGGTGAACACAATTGTACACCCACATTTAAGAGATGGTGAGCATATTGCCATATAGTGGACACAATTGCAAACTCCAGGCTGTTACTGAGACTTTCCTAACCGAAAAACTCAATAACACTTTGCCCTGCGACCTGGAAATCCAACCCAGGACCTCATGCTCAGCAGTCGCTCTTGGGACCACTAGACCAATGAGGCACTTTATAATGTAAGTATTTAATTTATATTTTTTTTATTTTGGCTCAGCCACGTACAAATACGTACTTCATAACAATAAAAATCTATTGTGTCTGCTAATTAGCGAGCCAACAGATTAATTATTGTTCAACGGTTATTACTCACGTGCATTCTTCGGGGTTGGCCGACTAGTTTCGAGCGGAGCCCTTAGTCATAAGCTGAACCCGCGAGCCATTTCGAATAAGGCACGTGAGTAATAACCATTCAACAATAAATGAATAAGTTTATAAGTAGACAGATCTGAATATTCTTAGATATCTTTGAGCCACATACTTAGTAGCAAAAGCTACCCTTAATTGCTTTAATAGAAAAAAGCAGATACACCACTTAATGCGATGTTCCGTTCCATTAATATCTTTTATACTGCCGTAAAAATTAGTTCAAAGCAGAAAAAGATCCTTTTAAAAATAATTTCCTGCCGTAAAGTTGAGGTGACGGGAATCTTCAAGGGAGTTTGTTGAAAGGAGAATTAATATAGACAAGAAGTTTTTGCGGCCTCTGGGGAAAACCCACAGTAATACACATACCTTTATGTTATATATTTACGATCAATATTAAGTATAGAAGAGAGATTTTGAGATTATAGGATGTTAACATAACCAGCCCATGACTGTCCCACTGCAGGGCAAAGGCGTCTTCTCATACAGAGAAGGCATGGGCATTGATCACCACGCTAGCTCACTAGCGGTTGGTGTAAGATCATCACCGCAGCTCACGGACCTTCGAGAATTACGGACATAGCGTTGCGTACAACTAGTGAGAAGCATACCTAGTCATCCAATTTCGCTTGTCACGAGGTAAACGCATACAAATACTTAAAACTCATCCACTCGGCGCCAGTACGCTACGTGTAATCTATGTGTGTGTGCGTAATCTATCCTTCGCTTATGACAAGGCAAGGTTACATCCGTATTTTTTTCAGATCCGTGCCGCATCGTATTAAATCCCAGGTGGTGAGACCACAGCCACCAACCGGGCATAATTACAATCTCCGGGCTGGTACTGGGAATTCCCTAACAGATAATACCCATAAAACTTTGCTCGACAAGCAATCACACCTTTCCTTGTCGTGCAGTGTTATGTCACTGCTTTTATGCTCTACAGTCGCGTTTGCGATCACTAGACCAATGAGGCAGTGATCTTAAGGCAGGTAATTTTATTTGTACCTATAACTAACTATGTAATGTGGGGCTCGTGGCTAAGTAACAACCTCACAGATCGATCGATCGAGGTTAAGCTGCGCTTGCCGCGGTCGGTCTGTTAATATGTGAACATCATTTCATATCGAGACTCGGAGAGCACGTTTAGCCGTCGGTCCCGGTTGTCATATTAAGATCTATGGCAGCCGTTACGGTTAGTCAGAGGCCTGAAAGTCTGACAACCAGTCATACCACGAGTTATCGTGTTACCCAGTAACTAGGCTGTGGAGGTCAGATAGACAGTTGCTCCATGTAAAATACTGGTATTCAGCTGCATCCCGTTTGACTAAAAGCCGACCCCAATGTGGTTGGGAAAAGGCTAGGCAAATTGATCACTGGGTATGTATTGTTAAGAAGAAGCGAATAAAAGTTTTCAAAATCTGTGGTTTCCTGTAATCTTGAGCAAGTGTTGCCGCGATACTTTTGGTCATGTTTCAACTTCTTTGTTCGGCAACAACTTTTCCGATTTCAAAGTTATGTGGTTGTTGAATGAATGTACTTATAAAGTCTGTGTGTAGCTCAGAGGGTCATAGACAGTCAAGATATCGGTTTTTTTTTTCCAGACTCAGTCGAACACGTAGTCAAACAGATTAGAGAAAATAATATTTCTATTATAATAATAATGTATTAAATCTCCATCTTTCTTGTTTCAGCCAACCTCAGAGTGAATACATAAGGAGGTAAGAACAGGCATACCCCTCTGCCATGTGCCACGGTCATAAGCCCATAGACGTCTAAACTAATTTTATAAAGAGAAAAGATTTTTTGGATTAGATTGGATAAGATATTTATTGGATTTGGATTTAATGGATAAACTCAAAAACAGACAACCAATTTTAAATATTATTTCACCGTAAAGGTGGCGGTTCGCGTCGCGACATAGACAGGAGACCGACACAGGAGACTGAGACAGAATACTGCGACAAGTGTCTCGGTCACTTCTGCATGTACTGTGGGTTCGAGACCAAGACCACAACCAAAGCTACAATTCATTCAGTATCGGTATAAACACACTTGCTTTTCGAGCGCGACACGAGACACTACTGGTCAGCGGCAGCGACCGTCGCGCAGTCTCCTGTCTCGCGTCTCTGTCTCCTATCTCTGTCTCGCTCGCGAACCGCTACCTTTTGAAAGCTTTATTATCACCGAGTAACATAGGCTATATTTTATTTCAGTAATAATAATTAGTGCTACCCGTGCGAAGGCGGGGCGGGTCGCTATTTAGATTAACTGTGTTTGTTAGTGTATATGGTTTACATTTGTATTTTTAATTTGCTTGAGTGAGTTCCTAGCATCACGAAATTGTTTTGCACAATATTAATTACGTGTGCTGTTATAAGGCCGTTGCCAGGAATTGATTGGGGGGGGGGGGTACTACTATTTTTTCACATATGGAACAAGTGTATTAAGAATAATTTCAACTCTGTCTGAGATTGAGTCGGAAGGGGGGGGGACACCGACTCCCGCCCTGGCTATGGCCATGTGTGCCGTACGTGTTTTCCCGTGCCCCGCAAAATATGGCAAAATAAAATGTTTGGGAATTTGCGCAATTCTCCCTCCTTAGGTACCTACTCTAAGATTTGGAGCAGGTGTGCTGTGCAAATAACCTGTAATAACAACATATCTCACGTCAAGATGAAAAGAACTAACACTTTATTACTATCAATATAAATTCTACTATTCAGAGTTACATAGCAAAGCATCACACCTGTATCCCGCGAGGGGTAAGCAGAGATGTACACAGTACACGCATATTTTACAAATTATATAAATAAGTCCCATGTCTATTGCCAATCGACATTATTAATCCGATATATTTATAGAAGTGAATCTATAGGTTGTAAAGATGTGTTGTAGTAAGCGCCAAGCTGTAGCTTCTGCAGCTGTTTACCGACCTCAGATTGCAACGGGGTACCAGCACCTTTTTTAAGTGTGGAAAATCCATCGTGGACGTTATACCTGACTCCTACCGACTAAATTCCATACGGTCCTACTATAACCTTTGCCGAGGTTCCGGGGTCGTTGCAGCAATTGCCGCGATAATTTTAGTTCCCAGTCTTGTCTTGTTTGCGATCCCATTCATCTGACTTAAGCCATCAAACTAAGTAAACTATCCTGCAACTGTATGGCTGGATGTATGTAGACGCTTAGCATCTTCGAAACAGCTTAAGTGATAGTTTAACACAACTGAATCTGTGGCACTATACAATACAAGCTGTAATTTGAAACAGTGACCTTTGTGCTTACTCTTGAAAATAATTCCGCTCGTTTGACATTGAAAATATGTCAGTTCGTACTTTTAAATGCCAAAATGTCTAAAAAATAATTATAGATTCGGGATATTATGACGACAACATGCTTTAAAATTGAGGCAACTGTAATGTAGGTAAAATTATTTTAAAATTTCGCGTTTTTAAGGCGTCTATTTAATATTAGAATTGGATTGGAATTGGTATTAATTTCAAGAGTAACCCCACTTATCGGGAAATAATATATAGATTATGATATTTTTTAAACATCATAAGGCCATGTAATGCCTATATTAATTACTATTTTTAAAGGAAACATTGAAAAATAAGATCGTTTAATAGATTGCTAAATAAATATCGCCAGGCGTCGTCTTAGCTCGTTTAGTCTCCTTGGACGAAGACGAGGAAGCTTGAAATCTAATAGTATCGAACAATGACACGGTAGCTCAGTTGAAAGAATGATGAGTCTATAATTTTTCAGTTTCCTTGAGAAATAGTAATTTGTATAGAAATAAGTAATAAATAGCAGTAAAAAAAAAACGTCAGTGCCTTATTTCTATCGTAACAGATGCTACTATAGAACTAGCTTAGTGTAAATCTCAGGATTATATGCAATCCAACCAGCATAAACACAACCTACTGGGGCACACAACATATGCGCATAGGAATTAGCAACCATTAATGTTACTCAGGTAAACTGCACGGTCTGAGGTATTAGCTAGATGTATACACACACGAAAGGTCGAGAAAATAGAATAATGACCCACCTACACAATATTTCGACGCATTAACATTTTTATTAAGAAAAGTGACGTCATAACGGCGATAGGTGACAGACTAGCTACAATCGGTTGTTATTGTCTATTGACAATAACAATCGGTTGACATTCAAAACTAATTTCGATCTGGAATTATTAGAATGACAATGCGAATTAAGTTAAGGTGGGTTATGATTCCTTTTCCTTGACTGTACGTAGATACTTGTTATATGCATAGTGGCATTATTTTGTTTTCGAGAATATATATAGTCAACTTTTTGTCTCAACGTAAACAAGGGAGTTGTCAATTAAAATATTATATGTACAAATATCTCTTCTATTATCTCGGTAGTTTAGCCATCTCGCAATAGAAGTAGTTACGTAGCTCTATTCATTGATATAGTGATCCCTTTTAATCATTACAAAACTGCATCTCCCATATTTTCAGAAGGGTTAGGCAGAGATACGTCACCGATGAGTACTCGGACCAAACTATTATATGTAACATCACCATATGTGTCTCCATGACTCTCATTGAGGGAAAAACCCTGAGTACCGTTTTCCAAACATGTACAAACTGAAAGCCATGAAATGGATATATATTGACAGAAGGCAGAAACTGGAGTGAACATAAATGCGACATCGGAAACTCGGCGAAGTCGTTCATATCGCAGAGGTGGCTGCTCGCTCCAAATGGGATTGGACAAGACCGAAGATGGAAAAGAAACATGATATTATATGAAAAGTGCATTTTTCTGTTGACCTAGAGGTTCAACTTCACAGAGTAAAATTGGAAGATATTGGATAATTTAACATGACGCTTTTATTCCTCGAAGTGTATTGCAGAGGTGTACCTGGTTCTGTACAGTTATATTTCACAGATGTCGTTATTAATTCTCAAGTAATGGCTTTCCATGATGATGAATCTATTGCCATCTACCAACTAGGAACAATCCCAGTCCTATGAAAAATATTTTTCTGAACTTTTCCAAAACAACACTGCCTGACCCACGAATCTAACCCGACCCATAAGCTACTCGTAAGCAGTCGTGCTTGCATCTAATAAAGAAACAAAATTTAATTATGTTTAAAAGCTATTTTAGATACCTCTTCATAGTCTACTACGCTAATCAGAGGCCTCAGGGTTTGTCAAATCTGACATAAACATACCATCACGCCTGTATTCCCTGAAGTGGTAGGCAGAGGTGTACACAGTTGTACACGCACATTTCATCAATGCTGTTATTAAGTCCCATGTGTGAGTGAGCCCTTGCACAACTGTGAACTGGGCACAATTCCAAACTTCGGGCTGCTACTGAGAATTTCCTAACAGAAAAACTCAATAGCACTTTGCCTGACCCGGGAATTGCACCCGAGACCTGCTCAGCAGTCGCGCTTGGGACCACTAGACCAACGAGGCAATTTTCACGACACGCTATAAAGACATTCTATGCTGAAATTTTTATCTAATATTTAGACAGTGACCGACTGGTCACTGTCTAAATATTCTAGCTACTAATTGCTTAGCTTAAAAACTTTGAAATATAAGTTCAGAATGGTATCCATTTGAGTCTGGCACTAACTATTGCCCAGTCAATGCCGAACTTAAAAAATGCTCTCAGAAAAGTTATAAACGAAGCGAAGTAGGCCTTCCGACTGATCCCTACCGCAAACAACACATGCGCAAAAGATTCCTATAGAAATATTCCATTTCACTCACGTCAAAGCATCGCCGATATTGATCCAAATATCAAGAATTCAGGATTGACACAGAACATATCTGAACAATACATGTTGATAATACAAATTACTGGCAACCCTTGTTTCAGAGGCAACAGACGTATCGTCCCATGAAAATGGGCCTTTCATATTTATGAGTCGACGAGACATAGCCTATTTGTCATGGTAACTGCTGCCAAATGGATTAAACGTATTGAAAGATTAAGTGATGATTTGTTGTGTTAGACTTTTTTATACATAAAATCCCGCCTGCTTTTCTTTGAAGACTATTCATTTCCATCTGTTACAATGATTCGTAAATGATGGCATATATCTCTCGATACATGTATGTTCGTCTATTTGTCATGTGAGATGTCATACATACATAAAAAAAATGGACACAAGAACGAGGGCCGTGGAAGTATGCCTGTACTGAAAGCTCTAGCAATAATTATCTTAATAAAGAATTAAAAAACAGTACAAATAGTAAAATTAAATCCACTTGTACGCATGTAAAAAGTCGAAGAAATCAACTTAGATCACAGTTCAGACAATGGTAAAAAAGTAACGAATTCAAGCAATAAACCGAACACAAAACTAAACACCAATTTCCATTCAACATAAATCTACGCATTACAGAACATATAAAATACACATCCTTCGTGAAAAATGTGAGGAAATCATATAAAATGTTTCAGCGGCTTCATTGTTATACTAGATATAAATTCTCGGGTCGTCACACAATTCCTGGGAAATAGTCTAGGTTAGATCATATCCGCAAAATACGATGGTAATAACTACATGACAGATGACCTAAATGACATAAACGTGACTAAAATAGGTTGAAGAGTGATAGGATGAAGCTATGTAAGTCTTTTGTTAAGTTTTAAAAGGGATATACCATTTTTCATGTGACTTTTATTTTTAATCAGGAAGGGATGTGGCTGTCCGTAGTAAAAGCTAAGGGAAAATTGATTGCTTTGAGGTTTAGGAGCACGGCGATATTGATGGGTAAACAGTTTGATCGATGGTTTATAATGAACATAAATCTGGCCAAGAGAAACCACATTAACCTCACAGATATAGTTGCAATACTGATAAGAGACAGTAAATTGATTAAACTCATAATAATGATACTCTTCCCGACCGTATTCCGGTCACGGCGGCCTATCTCCACGGAGATTAGCCAAGTACGCAGGAGATATTATAGTGCATAAGTGTATGCGCAAACAAAAGTGCATTCCCTATTCCTTCACACTCATATTCCGATGGGACGGCAATCCGACACGACCGGAGTGAGATCAGGCGCAGGACCGACGGCTTTACGTGCTCTCCGGGCCGCTACTGAGAATTTCCTAACTAAAAAACCAAAAATAAAATTTTGCCCGACCTGGGAAGCTTGCGACCGCTAGACCAACGAGGCAGTCAACTTAACTCATTAAACTCATATCACCGTTTTAAAAGAGCTTAAAGATAAAAACGATGTTCTCGAAACACCGACAATATATCATAGCGGCTGTTCTTCCTTTAAAGATTTAATATAACAAGAGCAAAATCCAGCAATATAACATAGAAGAGTCCATTTAGAAGGCTTTGAAAGTAGGGCATACACGAAATACCGTGCGGAAGTTGGCGAGACAGCAAGTAGTAAACAACTTAGCATCGCGAAATTCACGAAGATATTTCTTAACACGTTAAACGCCGTGGGGGCCACCATGCCGGCACTTAACTTTGAGCATGGGCCTCATGAAATTTTATATTTTGTCAAAAATTAAGAACATTGTTTTATGTTCTTAATTGATAGAATTATAGTGATAAATTATATTAAATTAAACGTTAGACTGTTTGTGATAAAAACTTAACGAAATTTAAACGTCACTCACCGGTAGCCCCCATGGCTTTACCGAAGGAAATTCAGTTTTTTTTTACTGCCAGGCCACGCGGTCACGTCGTCATGACTGTCATTTCGCGCGCTTTGACTACACGCTATCCTCACCGTCCATGCCGCGCTTTTGTTTTCGTTAAGTGCAGTTTAGTATGACAAATACAATTGCAGAACTTAATTGTGCATCTCGTTTGTTTTGGAAATTAATGATTTCGATGATTTTGAGCTTACAACTGACGACATATCACAAATTGAAAATATAGAAATATCTTTACTAAACGATAGTTTTGACATAACTTCCGAAACCGAAGATGAATGTATTCATCTGCCCAGACAATGGAGATGTCTTGTAATAAATTCTAGTGAAGATGAAGATGAAACTGCTTTACCCTCCACTTCAGGAAACTGTCCATCAACATTATACATGAAATATTTGTAATTTTAATTCACCATTTGTGATAAAAATATTTGTGATAACAATACATTGATTTATATAATATTTCTTTAATTTTCCTAATCTGCTTTACCTATTCTCTCAAACAACTTCTGATTTTCGATACACCACCCCAGTTTTTCACGAACCAAGGCTAAAATCGTGTTCTCCAGGGCCACGCCGGTCGCGTCATATATAAATTATCTATTACACGGTGACCACCGTCAAAATCAAGCGGTTCAAACGTCGGTCTCACTCGCGGTCACGGGTGACCCCCATGGCCTGAACAGAGATCTTATTGTCGGACACCGGTGTCCCCCGTGGCTTCAATAGAACAACATCAAAATCTTGATGGCGTTTAACGTGTTAAAACCTGGACGTAAAAGAAATTGCCACAAAATTCAAGAAAAGGGGGCAAAAAATCTGGGACATTTTTGTGTAAAGGCGATTGCTATTCAAAGCAGCCCAATAAACATTTCTAAGGTACATTAAGGTCTCAGAATTTACTATGCACACGACTGATATATGAGCAAAGTGCTTAAAAGCTTAAACTACCCCCATTAAGCACTGCACAGTCCGCTTATTAAAAACTTTTATAGCTCGTATTAAAGTACTGAATAATAGAGCTATGAGAGAATGTTCACAAGTAATTTGTCCGTGGATACGTACAACTTTTTATTTCCGAGCAATTTTCTGCGTGCACAATGAAATTCCTTAAATTTTTGTTTCATGAGAAGAAAATGCTTTATTTACAATTTTAGACTCTATTTCTACATCTGAGGGTACAGTTTTATTTGACAAAGCTAGGAACATGAAAAATCTTTGGCCATTTAGGCAATTTGTAAACATATTGAGGCTTTGTATGTTTCATACTTGACAATTATCTCGAATAAGTCTTGTTGTAATATTAAATTCAGCGTTCTTTTTTGCTGTATTTCTTTGACGTCCAGGTTTACCTTTTATGTCAGGCTGACCGCAATTTGGGTCGTCTAGATTAATTTGATGTCTCAAATATTCTGGGCTGGGCTTTACGATGCGGTAACTTGGGCATCTCCTGTAATATTCAGCATCTCTGTATTAATCCGTCTTTCCAAGTCAAAAGGCCACAAAATTTTAAAAGCCTTGTAGAAAATTGTGTGCAGTTATTACTTGGAAATTGTGGCTTCATCCTAGATATGGAAAGAATAAAAATTCTACTTTAATTAAACCGGTCGAGAACTTTATAGTGTTAATAGAGAGAAATAATGTTGTTACAGCGGTTTCAATAACATTGAATCGCATTTCTAGTATTCATTACAATATTTTCTGCTATAAAAATAATTATTTTTGTGGTGGATTCAGTAGGATACAAAACCAAGGATTTTCAAACAAAAAAAAAACTTAGTAATGCAGTTTGACCCGGAAATATAACCAAGGACTTCACGCTCAGCAGTAACATTTGCGACAACTAGACCAGGCAGTGAATCAATAGTCAATAATATAATAATAATACATATGTGTATATTATATATATTGGTTTGGACATTCAATTACCGAAGTGGAGCGTATGAGGCGCTTATCGCATTCCATACGGCGAAGTCAGGTCGAGGCCAGAGGTCACACAGCACTTACCGGCTACTTGTAGAAGTAGATTAGTGTTCAAACGTTAAACCGACAAGTACTTAAGTGTTGACCAAATAACTTGAATGTGACTGACCCACAGACATTTTCACTATTCAGAAATAATTGATGCATAGAAACTATTTTTTTCTTCGTAACGAATTATACAATTGTAATAATAGACTAGCTGTGGCCACGGCTCCGCCCGTGTGGTATTTCAGACTGCAATCTTATTAACACTGAAATAAAATATTATTCTCGGTAATATTGCAGCTTTCTACTGGTGATATTTTTTTTATCTGTTGATCAGTTTCTGAGATTCAATCCTTACAAACACACAAACAAAATATTATATTAAATATTTAGATGGATAGATTTGATATTTTGTTAAATTTTAACAAAATTTTAGTTTTTTTTTTTTTTAATTACAGCGTTCTTGGTCGCAAGATGACTGACAACGAACGCTTCAAAGTTAATTCAAAACGTCAGGAAAAACAAAAGCCTATGAATAACACACTCGATTAATCCGGTTAAAAGTTGTTTTATTATAATGTGTAGTAAGCACAAAAACCTAAGATTTAAGATATACTATAATGATACATTTTCAATGATTATAAGTCCTTGTATTTTTTTTTTTATACCGTATCACGCTGGTTAGCAAAGAAAAATAGGGGGAGACCCCTTTTCTCTTTCACAAAATTGCTGTCCAATACTTTATCAGCAAAAATAAAAATTACTTAATGCAATTTTTATAAATTATAATGTATTTACTCATCACAATAATATTTATGTTTCTGACCGTACACGTACCTAAGGTTGCTAAACTGACAACCAATCTGATTCTTGGAAAGTTTATCTCAGATCAAGTAATACATACATCAATCATCAACAAGACCCTAGAAAAGAGAACAATGGACCCTACACATATACTACAAATCCCAATATCTACTCATGGCGCAATATAGTCGTACAGATAGATCGAGATTAAGCTGCGCTCGCCGCGGTCGATCTGTGGATGCCTGACCGTTAAACCGTCAGTCCCGGTTGTCAAATCAAGATCTATGACAGCCGTTACACGTAGTTTGATGCCTGAAAGTCTGACAACCAATGAGATATCGTGTTAACCAGTGACTGGGCTGTGGAGGTCAGATAGGCAGTCGCTCCATGTAAAATACTAGTATTAAGCTGCATCCGGTTAGACTAGAAGCCAATTCCAATGTAGTCCAAGAAACGTTGGGACAAGGCTAGGCAGGAAATGAAATCTACTTTCCATGAGAAACCAAGTTAAGGTATTAGTTAAAATGTATCAGTTAAGTATCTCTCTTACGTCACAGGGTCATTAACCCACATTGATTATTAGTACTTACTGTAGTTAAAGCTAATGAGAAGATAAAATACCTCGTTGGGCTAGTGGTCGTAAGCGCGGCTGCTGAGCGTGAGGTACTGGGTTCAATTACCGGATCTCAAGCACCGTTACGGAAATATTCAATAGCAGTTTGGAATTATGGCCGATCTTCTTTTTCTTATCGTGTGGTTGATGAAAAACCTAGTGTCAGAGTTTAAACAACCCGTAGGCCTCTGACATGGCTTTACACACCATAGAGAACATAATATCTCTCAGGTGTGCTGGTTGCTTCACGATGTTTTCCTTCACGCTCAACAAGTGATAATTAATTTATAAAACGCACATGACACCGAAAAGTCAGAGGTGCGTGCCATGGATTCGAACTTGCGACCTTTGACTTGTCAGTCTACCGGTCATACAACTAGGCTATAACACTAGGCCAATTATTCGACGAAAAAGAAAAAGTGCAAAACATTGCATCTATAAGGCTTTGGTCTAGTGGTCCTAAGCGCGACTGCTGAGCAGGAGGTCTCGGGTTCGATTCCCGGGTCGGTCAAAGTGTTATTGAGTTTTTCTGTTGGGAAGTTCTCAGTAGCAACCCGGAGCTTGGAATTGTGCCCGGTTGATGGCAATAGGCTCACCACCTATTACATGGGACTTAATAACAGCATTGGTGAAATGTGGGTGTACAACTGTATACATCTCTGCCCACCCCTTCGGGGAATACAGGCGTGATGCTATGTTATGTTATAAGGCTTTGGGCAATGAGAATGACAATACGGAAAATGTGACCTATTGTGTCGTTATATAATCATTAGCCCATATTGTCACTACATAGGTATATATGGGTCGAAACTAGGGTAAACAGTTATAGTATCTGCATCTTTACGACATTGCATTAACTGCAAAGTTAGTCGTGTCGGTTCGGTCACCTGTATAGGGACTGAATAGATAGCAATGACGTCGCCAAAAGAAGTGTTAAAATATGGATGAAGAATTCGCGGTGGTGAGCAGACGTCGAGATGGCTTAGTGGTCAGAGCGCCTGGAGTATTTATCCGGGAGGCGCAGGTTCGAATCCTGCTCACGACCGTTTTATTTTTCCACGATTTTTTTAACTTTATTCTTTATTGTTTTTACCTTCATGTCCGGGGTGTTGGAATCTTAATTTTAGGTAGTGGCAACCCTGCATCCAATACTCGTATTACCACACAGTATCTATTTCATAGTGGTCATACATAATACATTAGATCCACTCCATAGTGTCGCTGACACAAGTAAGACGCTACTTAGCACATAATTCAGGTCAATTGATAACATTAACTATTTGGGTTATTGTTATCTAGAATTCTAGATTAATGGAATTACATTCCGTTTAGCATTCAATTTAGAACAGAGTACTACGTATTCGGAGGTTTAATTGTGTTATTTATTTTTTCAAACGGATTTGTATATTGTATTTTTTGTTGTTATAGTATTTTGGTGGATATCTCAGAATCTGCCTCGATGGTCTAGTGGTCCCTAGCGCGACTACTGAGCAGGAGGTCTCGGATTCAATCTCGGGTCGGGCAAAGTGTTATTGATTAGTGGAGTCCAACTTTAACACTCCAATCTTTTCGATTCATCAGCATCTTCTACGAGATAGTACCTAAATTTAATAAAACAAAGTATATCAAAGGACATAACACAAATAATAAGACTGTAGGTATATACGATCCCGTCGAACATTACCCCCAAACAAACGTGAACAACAAAGTGAGTTGTCAGATCACATACAAAATCAAAGAGACAATCTCGATCGCATAAACAGATGCGAGAAATCAAATGCGCAATTTGCTAGCTATGAAGTCTATCTATATAATGCACTTTTTGCTTCAAGTCCAAATAGGTGGCGTACCACGAGAACTGCCTACGGGCAGCAATCAGCATCTCACTATAAACGATTGCACGTTTTACATAAAATCACGAAAAACATCCTTATTACAATTACGCTAAAAACGAGAATTCCATGCATCTGTTTCGATCTCAACTACACACAACAATACTTGACCGATCGGTGTAATTTTGACCTGAATAGGGCAACTTAAGGTTGGTTTTTCAATAACTAGGTTGGAGTTAAGTCCTTTTGGATAGGTCAGCCAACAAACCGGTGAGACCAGTGTCTGCCTGTCCGCTCAAAGCGCTGCTCTCCATAGCGAAAAATAACTACAGAATGCTTTGAACTTATCACTATAAGTTTCTCGGGGTTTAAGAGGAATGAGGATAAAGATTTCTTAATTATAAGGAGGAAATTGTAAGGAACTTGGTATTAAAGTGAATGAGATTTTTTTTTTGGTGTGAGTGTAATTTGAAAGAGACTTGGATACGAGATAAGTGGGCTTACTCTTGAAAATAATTCCGCTCGATTCACATTGGAAATAAGTCAGTTCGTACTTTTCAAAAAAATAATTATAGATTCGGGATATTATGAAGACAACATGCTTTAAAATTGAGGCAACTGTAATGTAGGTAAATTTATTTTAAAATTACGCGTTGTTTAATATTGGAATTGCTATTGCAACTGCCCCACAGGATTGCTAAAAACAGTTGAAGTTAAAAATAAACATAGGGAAAAGTTAATTTAGAACAATAAAGGGTAACGTTCGTTTTAAAAGCATACATTTTTTTTTTCAATTTAGTGTAAATAATGTTTTAAGGTAATTACATCTGTACGACATTGTTTTTACTGCAAAGTTAGTCGTGTCGGTTCGGTCACCTGTATAGGAACCGAACGAAAAAGATGGCAATACATGTATAATTTAAGTAAATATTAATGTATAAATCTAATATATAAGTATGTAGTAAAAATTATATAATACAATTAGTCGTAAGCCCACCTACCTACACAAAACGAAAGAGTAGATTAATATTGAAGTTGTAAACAAATATTTCTCCTCCTAATTTTTTTATTTTGTTATGCCCGACAGGGCCCACAATGCTCCAAAACTATTGTATGTATATCCTTATGTACCTAACACCTAAGTTCACATTGTGGAATGCAATAAACGTATTGAGTATAGAGTATTGAGACGTCACCAAAAGACGAATTAAAATATGGACGAAGAATTTGTGTCGGTGAGCAGAGGTCTAGATGGCTTAGCGGTCAGAGCACCTGGAGTATTTATCCGGGAGACACAAGTTCGAATCCAGCTCAAGTTTTTTTTTCTTACAACCAAAAAAATATGATGGGATATATTAGACAAATTTGAAAAAAACTGGTACTCAAATAGGGACAAGGAATGCAATATTTTGCCAATTAAATGTTGACACTTCGCATGACCAGAGGGCTGGCTTATTTCTAGGTCAAAGAATTAGCATTGCCATCCAACGTGGCAATGCTGCCAGTCTTTTGGGCACCTTCCCGGAGGACAGCGTTGCGGAAGAATACTGCGACGCCTGAGTATTTTTTACTTGTTTTTTTGTTTTCATTTATTTTATTATTATATTTTAAAAATAAGTTTATTTAATAAGTTAGTATTTAGTACCATATTATAATATAAAAGTGAGTATTAAACAACTAACGTCTATAGTAATTATAATAATTATATACAATTGTACTCCCACATTACACCAATACTGTTATTAAGTCCCATGTAATAGGTGGTAAGCCTATTGCCATCTACCGGGCACAATTCCAAGCTCCGAGCTGATACTGAGAAATTCCCAATAGTAAAA
This sequence comes from Xylocampa areola, assembly GCA_935421205.1. NCBI lineage: Eukaryota > Metazoa > Arthropoda > Insecta > Lepidoptera > Noctuidae > Xylocampa > Xylocampa areola. Next base: position 2,970,951 of record OW285216.1, read on the forward strand.
CTAAATAACACTTTGTCCGACCCGGGAATCCAACCAAAGACCCCATGCAATTAAGTGTAGGTATATAATGCTGTTATATAAAAAGTAGTAGGTATAAACTTAGTAGTATTTATTTGGGAGGAGCTGATCGATTGGATCAGCGACCGTATTTTAATTTCCACAAGATTTAGAGTAAGTGGTGAAATTTTCTATTAATCACATTTAGCTAAATGAAATAAAGATGAGAGTTTCAACTTTATATCGAAACAGACACTCCAATTTCCATAACACTCTATAATAATAACATTTATCTTTTCATCCACGCAGATGGGTGGATACATGAATGTGAAATTGGCATCCACCCCATGGGAGGACGGAGAGATTTGTATATTTATGACTATTTGTATGGAATTATAGATTTTGTTTTTTCATCTTCCTTTTTCATATACAGCGCTTTTTACGGATAAGAAAAGTGAGAATTGATTAGAATTGACGGAAAAATCCAATTATAGTAATTTGCCTGACCTGTAAATCGAAACCAGTCATACTCAGCACTCGTACTTACGTCATACTCTTAAACAGAGAAGCATACGGTCCAACCGTGTGTGGCTTTTAGTCATTAGGACTCCGGCAAAGCGCTGTATAGCTTTTTATGGTAAAAAAAAGTGATAAAGCTGATTGATTTTCAAGATAAATCTTTGAAAAGCATTAACGCATGCTTAGCGAACTCTAAAGTTATCATATTATATCGAAAAAGAATACGGTCGCGAACAGGATCCGAACCTGCGCCTCCCGGATAAATATTCCAGGCGCTCTGACCACTAAGCCATCTCGACCTCTGCTCACCACCGCGAATTCTTCTTCCATATTTTAACACGTCTTATGGCGACGTCATTGCTATCTATTTAGTACCTATACATGATATTGTGATTGATTTTGTTAGGTTTGGGGTTTTTTGAGAGCAAACTTCTTTAGTATCTATTTTATATTAGAACACAACGCAAGAAAACTAGTTTTACTTTATTAGACAGACAGCTCATAGACAGCCTATAGTTAAACAAATGTTAATTTTTTATCATTATTCTAATAGATTTGATGGACCATAGTAATTTTCAGTAATTTTCACCGTGGGAGAGCCACGCTTCGGCACGAATGGGCCGGCTCGACCGGATTGATACCACGGCCTCACAGAAAACCGGCGTGAAACAACGCTTGCGTTGTGTTTCGCCGAGTGAGTGAGGGTACTGGAGGCCCAAACCCTTTAAAAGGCCGGCAACGCACTCGCGACTCCACTGGGGTTTCGGGTGTCCATGGGCGACGGTAATCGCTTACCATCAGGCGAGCCGTCTGCTCGGTTGCCACCTATTCCATAAAAAAAATAATAATAATAATAAACAAATTGTGCTACACAAAATATCATTTTGAAGGCGAAGTTTCTCTTATCTGATAAATTTTTCAAACTCTCTAAAGTTACATTTTGTGGCATGGAATATAGTTGTCTTGAGCTAGCTTTGAATCTGTAACTCGCGGATAAACACTCCAATAGGAACATGTGAACGCATGGGATTGACGTATTTGTCTGTGCACGGAAATGCCGACGATGTGGATAAATGGCGCCTGGCAGACGGCAATAAGCTCAACACCAATGTGGCTTATTAACTGCATCGGTGAACTGTGGATGTACAACAGTTCTTATATATGTAACCCTTCATGATACACGCATGATTATATGACTATATTTTATCTTGTGATAACGGAGTTTTTGACAGGACTGCCCAAAAAAGGAGTGTTTTGTTTTTGTCAGGGTTCATGCAGGTATGTATGTTTGTGAGTTTCTTTATTCCATCATAACTTCTAAATGCCTGAACCGATTTCGACGTATGGTAAACCGTTAGAATCCTTACATTGTCCCGGGTAACACAGGCATGTAAGATTTTTTTAATAGCAGGCGTGCTTTAAATTTTTTTATTTGACATCATCTTGTTACACAAGTTTTCCTAGTACCTAATCGTATATCGTACCGTGTCGTATACTTAATAAAACGTTTTTTCCAGAAAGAAGATCGTAAATTATCTAAATGATATGAAAACGACGCCATTTTGGTAATAAATATTATACCCGTCATGTCAAATAATGTTTGCGGAACATGGACCTTATAAACGTCAATAATGTCACTTGACAGATGATTATGTTAATATTACTTAGCATCACGCCTGTATTCCCCGAAAGGGTAGGCTGTTGTATGCCCACGTTGTAATAGGTGGTGAGCCTATTGCCATCTACCGGGCACAGTTCCAAACTCCGGACAGCTACTGAAATTTTTTCTAACAAAACCAGTCATACCACGAGATATCCTATTACCCAGTTACTACTGGGTTGTGGAGGTCAGACAGGCAGTCGCTCCATGTAAAATACTGGTATTAAGATGCATCCGGTTTGACTGGAAGCCGACCCCAATGTAATTGGGAAAAGGCTAGGCAGATATATGAATAAAAAGGACGATCAATTTTCTGAATTCCTAGCAGTGATAGCCTAGTGGTATGCCCGTTGGACTAACAAATCAAAATTCACACGTTCCAACCCAAGGCACGCAACAGTGACTTCGTAAAAAACAATCATTACTTGCTTAAAACGGTGAAGCAGGACATCGTGAGGAAACCAGCACACCTGAGAGATGTTCTCGATGGTGTGTGAAGCCACGTCAGAGGCCTACGTGTGATTTTATCTCTGACACTAGATTGTTTATCAACCATACTATAAGAAGACTCTCGATGTATAAGCATCGCATTAACACATACGTAGCGAACTCTAAATTTCTTATTTAACTTTGCCTCACACTGGGACTTACTTCCTATATCGTGGGTGTGTTTACAAACACATAATTACACATGCACACACACACCCAGACCCGGAACAATTATCTGTAGATCATACAAATATTTGCTCCGTGCAGGAATCGAACCTGCGACACGCGACACAGCAGCTGGTCTCGACCACTGCGCCAACCGCGCCGTCAATTTTTTTGAGGAAGCAAATATACTTCAGTTGTATTTATCAGGAAGCTTCAAATTCTGCTCACGTCAACGGTATTTCTTTCCACAGCAAAATTTACAACTGAAGTTTCCATTTGCCATCGACTTGCTAAAGAGAAGAATTGATTGAGGTCATACCAACCCACACGCAGTGATCCAATCAAGATTGGTACTTAGTATTAAGTTACCCATTTAATGGGCAACTCAGACAAGGGCCATTAACCTACCAGGTCCCATTAATTGGCCCTTACAACTTGTGGAAGTCAATAAGATGCTGCTGGCCCCATTACATTGCTTCTTCCACTCCGTTACACGTAAGTAAGAACATAGCATAGCATCACGCTTGTATTCCCCGAAGGGGTAGGCAGAGGTGTACACAGTTGTACACCCACATTTCACCAATGCTGTTATTAAATCGCACGTAATAGGTGGTGAGCCTATTGCCGTCTACCGGGGACAATTCCAAACTCCGGACTGTTACTGAGAATTTTGCTAACAGAAAAACTCAATAACACTTTGCTCGACTCGGTAATCGAACCCGAGACCTCATGCTCAGCAGTCGCGCTTGCGACCACTTGAACAACGAGGCAGATATTACGAAATAAGCAAAAATATTGACGGCATTTAGAGACTGCTGAGCATCAGGTGATAAATCCTGGGTTCGGTTTATGGGTCTAATAATGTGTGGAAATTCTCTATCGGCACTCTCGGAATTTAGAATTGTTCCCAGTAGACGGTAATAGGTTCACCACCTTTTTCCTTTGTTTTCGGGGACACCTTCTAAAGGCTCCTATTACTTGAGAATAACTCTATCGGTCAAAGGAGAGCATAAACTCAACCTCTGCCTAACTTATCGAGATACAGGCGTGATGTTATAATTAAAATATTGACAACAGTATCTACTAAATATTAACACAAAGAAACATAAAATTAAGTCATTACTCGTGCCGAAAATAAACGGAATTTCGTAGGAGAGAAAGACAAGTAAATTTTATTCACGTAACTAGATTATACGAAACTGATTTTCAAGGTCTTAATTTTCCTTAAACCCAAAAAGCAATCACCGCAGAAACCGTTTATGAAATCCAGTCGTAAATATACCACAATAACATTCCAGTTAGACTTAATGACCACAAATAAGTTCTAGAAAGCTTTAAACTTGTAAAAGAGCCATAATCCTGATTACTTTTAAGGTCTCTTTGGGAATTTCAACAAGAATTTTAGGAGCACTTTTGGTGTGAGCCGAAATGCCGAGAGAACGGCCACATTTCTTGGGATCACTGAAAACTGGAGATCTTAAAATAAATCCTTTACTAGAAGGAGTTTCTGAAATAAACAAAAAGCTTGTGCTCATTTTAGTGTTATTAATTTAATTTATTGTGTAAGTTATATTTGAAGGCAATCAAGATGAATGTTTTATCAATAAATGCTTTCGAAATTTCAGATTTACTTCTTTATTGTCTAATAGGATTTGATATTAAAATTTCAAGTTGAAGTTCCGTAATTCGAGACATCATTAAAGATATTGATTTATAAACAATAAATATTTATACAAAAATAGGTTTATATGCAACATCTTTCTTTATTATCTTCGGGCGAGCCTACCCAAAATGTATTCCGTTTAATATCAAATATTTTAATAGATGTCCTAGGTGTCTCAAACCTTTAAGTTGTTGTACCTAACTCTTTGACGTTCAAAATTATATACATAACAATAATATTTCTATTATGTCTAGTATTGGCGAGTAAACAGGTTAAGATTGTTGCTGTTTCTGATTGATATTTCAAAATTTTCCTATATAGAAAACACATCTAAAATATAAGTTACTGGGCCCTCCAACCGCTCCGAAATTTTGGTCGAAAATGTTCACTTATTCATTCAAACTCGCAATTTGAGCTCAACTGTTAGTGTCCGTCCAGGTGTTGCAGAACTTGCTCAACAAATAACCAAACTTTCATAATTACAAGCCTTGAATTCAAGTTATAATGTACATTTCATCACACTGCTTGTAAGCACGCAGTAGAGACGCCAGACGCATCTGATAAAAAACTTTAATAGTAGTCATTTGTTATGACCGTGTTACCGATCGATGCTCGAGTACTACTATCGATATTGGTCCCTCTTAGTGAATATATTATCGATAGTATTATGTTAAAACTAACAATAGAATCGGTAGCCTTATCGATAATGTAACTAATTTAAAAGATCAACTACCGATAATAAGTTTATCGATAGTTCAGCAACACTATTATGATCAGATGGACAGGAACACGTATAAATTCGGAAGCATCAACATTTTGGCTGTATCTACCGTAACACATGGCGTTCTAAATTTCAGCCTACCCGCATGAAAGAAAATGTAATAAGTCTACGTTATTATAATAAAACAACTTTTAACCGGATTAATCGCGTGTATTATTGGTTTTTATTTTTCCTGACGTTTCGAACACTTTGCAGCGTTCGTGGTCGCAGGAGGACTAAGGTGTCAGGTGTCTCAACAGTTTATTTAAAATTATTTCAGTCTACCGTACATATAATTGATAAATTCATAAAATTATTTTTGTCTCTGATACATGTTTAAAACTAAATCGCGACGGTATTTCCGTTACGTTATTAATTGATGAAGAGGAACTTTGCTCAAGTTGAACAAAGAATATTAAATTAGGTACCTACGGAACACAAATTTATTGGAAATTAATTTATAACTCATACTTAATCACTTACTTCATAAGGGAAAAGTTTGGCCCGCCATAAAATATTAGACACCATATTTTAAAGGTCTTTGTTTTACGAACAATGGTGTTCCAAGATAGAATCTTTCGGGAAAATTGGGTGATACGTATGGAATTGACGAAGTTGGGAACAACTTGGCTTTGAGGCAAGGCCAAGAAAGTTTGTCGTGTGAAGCAATTAAGTTCTTCATAGTGGAGATAAAATATTATAGAGGGAATGAAATACGATCGTTTATATAGAACAATAAATAAGAGTAGATAAAAAGAGTGAGCTGTTTTTACTCTCAATAAAACAAGGAAGAAATATTATTGATAGTTATTTATTAGTTTGCCTTTGTTTTATTTTGACGGCCGGTTCAAGGGCCTGTAAGGATTTTGGGTGTTGCAAACACTTTCCGTCTATTCCAGGCGATTTATGGTATATAAATAAATACAATTCTTCCTTCGGTCGAAAACTTCTTTCATTAAATACTTAAATTTTTGTTAAATATATATATTTTAATACACATATTAACATCTGCCTTTTTCTCATGGGGGTAAGCAGAAACAGCAGAACGCTACCTGCTACAATCCTTACATACTATTTATTAAATGCAGCCATTTAGAAGTTAGGGTGGAATAAAGTGAATGGAATAAAGGAATCGCTTCAGGAACCGATTTCGATGTATGGGGTATCGTTAGAATCCTTGCATTTTCCCGGGTAACACACTTATAAGAAAATGTTTCACAGAACTGTCCCCCGACTGCAATGAAAATTCGTCACCAAGTTAGGTGAGGAATTTTCATCGCCGTCGAGGGATTTCACCTTTTTAGTTCACAAAGGGTGCTTTTTAATTTTTTAATTATTATATAAATTTATTGTTAACATTGTTAATTGAAAATAAAAAATCATATTGATTCATCCGGTAAATTTTTTAATCATCTCACATCGATCTTTGGGTCCAATTTTACGTGAAACACAACTAACACACTCTCATAAAAATCATAAAGTAAGAATGTCGATGATAACGCCTCCATCACAATTTCTTAGAACAAATTAATATACTGATACATTATCGCAGAACATTATCATAATTAGCTAACTTATAATGAATTCAGCTTAATAATACCGATACTCTTTACTTTAAACAGTGAATATTATTCAAGAAAACGTTTGTTTATTACTTATCTTTGTGATGATGAACTCGAGGAGCTTTTCTTACAAACGATTGTTTAATGAGCACGCTAATATTTAAGATGTAAGCGCCGTTTAAATATTTATAACAAGACATAGATATTGCAGAAGTGCCACACTGAGAATATTGCAGAAGTACCACACTGAAAATTAGAGACAAGTCTCGGCAAAAGTTATTGTTATTTTTTTTTTGTCATATTATTTATTAACTTTTAAGTTCGAGACACAGATAATTATAAGAGTAGGGGAAAGAGAAACGGTGGATGGATTATGTGAAAGTGGCTATAAAGGGAGTGACTACCGAGATGACGGCTGATATAGATTTAATGTTTGCCTTCGCAGTAAAGAAACCTGGAGTTGATGATCTGAAAGCGCCAACCCACAGTGAGCTAGCATAGTGATCAATGCTCGTGCCTTTTTTGTATGAGAAGAGACTCACTTACCCAGTGGAACAATTATGGGCTGGTTATGTATAGTTTTAATGGAACAAAAAGACAAGCAGTGCAACAAATAAATTCGGACAAGGCCAAGGAGACGATTATAAAGCGGCAGGAACAGATGTCTTTTATAGAAAAAGCATACTTAATAATTCTGCGTATTTTTAAGATTTTGTTGTTATGATATTTTGAATTTTTAATCCGGATTCGATAATTCCGGGATAGTGTAGTAAAAACGGTCTAAATATCTAAAGCAGCTATTTTATATTACTAAAGGAATGCGGTTTTACCTGTGGGACGTTGTAACTTTGCTATAGATCCGCGTGACACTTTCAACGCGACATAAGTGCATAAATTAGTCTCGCTCTTAAATTTAGAACACAGTACCTCTATTGGCATAACTTTAAATTTCTAGTAAAATGTAGGAAATTGTCTATCACAGACGCTGTGCCGGACTCCTACTATGTAACCTAAATAGTTGCACTGTTTGCGTATTGTTAGGAGTGGACCTTCTTTACTCTACTTATCTGTCTTGTTGTTTATTAATATTTTATGCGTAAACTCTCCTGTTAATGGTATTATTAGTTAAGTGTTCACTCTTTTTGTTGAGAAATAGATGTGATGAAACGAAAGTAGAGACTTTTTAATTTAAATAGGTCATTTACTTTTTCTAGATTCTGGAATAATCTGATAATTTTACTAAAATTGATTCTCATCGGAATCAATGCTTTTACTAACAGCCGTTACTATAAAAGCGAGTCGGGATGAATCAAAAGAAGTCCAGAATTATATTATGTTAAATAAATTCGTGTTTAGGCATGTCAAACTTAAATCTTCGAATATTTTAAGTTGGCAAACTTTTAGGTGGTCACAATATTAAATGGAAAAAGAATACGGTCGCGAACAGGATTCGAACCTGCGCCTCCCGGATAGATACTCCAGGCGCTCTGACCACTAAGCCATCTCGACCTCTGCTCACCACCGCGAATTCTTCTTCCATATTTTAACACGTCTTATGGCGACGTCATTGCAATCAATTCAGTACCTATACAAGTGACTGAACCGACACGACTAACTTTGCAGTTAATACAATGTCGTAAAGAATGCAATTACCTTAATAATTCAAGATATGTCTTTGAAAAAGCATTAACGCATGCTTAGCGAACTCTAAAGTTACAATATTAAATGGAAAAAGAATACGGTCGCGAACAGGATTCGAACCTGCGCCTCCCGGATAGATACTCCAGGCGCTCTGACCACTAAGCCATCTCGACCTCTGCTCACCACCGCGAATTCTTCTTCCATATTTTAACACGTCTTATGGCGACGTCATAAATATGGAAATATGGACGTAAATATGGAAGAAGAATTCGCGGTGGTGAGCAGAGGTCGAGATGGCTTAGTGGTCAGAGCGCCTGGAGTATCTATCCGGGAGGCTTTTTCAAAGACATATCTTGAATTTTAGGTGGTCACAAAATTGTCTGACTGACATTGTGTGGACATTTTAGGTTGACCATGAGCAAATTTGAATTCGACGTGTCGTGTCTTAATTCGTCCCGTCTCGCTTTAATACATAGTAACTTTTAGTAAGAGACAGCAATGCTCAAACTTTAGTTGGGCTACACCAGAATTGATGTTGTTATAACATAACCAGCGCATATAGCTGTCCCACCGCAGGGCAAGGGCCTTTTCACATACAGAGAAGGCACGAGCATTGATCACCACGCTAGCTCACTGCGGATTGGATATTTCAGAACATTAGATCCAGGTTTCCTCACAATATTTTCCTTCACCGTATTTCTGTGATGTCTTAGATTATCTCAGGTCATATGACACTGAAAAAGTAACATTGATACATGTCACATTTGAACCCACAACCGAGGGGGCCCACTCAGTCACCACTAATGATGTTATTGTAGTTCACATTATTAATATAGGCAAGTACTTGTGAATGAGCTAAGTTTAGTTAACTGTAAGGGCATACAGTGGCGGTATTCATTGCAGAAATTCGAATCCAATCAGCGGGTGTATTGAGTAGGACAGTGGACTCCCTAATGATGATCCTGTTACCACATTTACTCTGTAGTCTGACAAGTCGCTGAATACGTCAAAATTTTAAGCTGGCTTAGCTCTGAAACTATTTATCTATCTGGAGTACCTACAAAACGTCATAATCTTGTTAATATATAAATTATATATTAAATGCTATAAGTCATTTCATCAAATCACAGTAACCAGCACTACAGTCGATGCAGTTTCCGTGCGCGTTACTCGACTTATGTCGTTGACTGTACATATTCATAGCCATGTATATCTTATAGCATGCAGCACAAAAATACATCAAACACAGATGTGGTAGCATAGATGTTATCCATCAATCGAGAGCAACATCGATCCTGTCGAGAAGCGCTGGCGAGAGTAGCGAGTTTCAATTTTTCCCGATACGTACGTTGCAACATGGTGTTGAATAATTTGTCTCTTCATACACACTCCGAAAACTATGGCAGCGTGTAAATCTATTCGGTCATTAATTTCAATTACGTTTCATTTGTCACATTCTCTTAGAGAACATAAGTAACATTAACATTGTTAATTTAATAACAGAAGTTTAATAACGAACATTTACAGATAAATCTTAAAAACGCATTGACGCATGCTTAGCGAATTCTAGTTATAATTGTTTGTGGTATCTACGAGCGACGTTATTTTTACATATCATCACGACTGTATTCGCCGAAAGGGTAGACAGAGGTGTACACAATACATTTCCACAAATTTCTTTAGGAAGTCCCATGTGCCATTAAGTGGTGAGTTTATTGCGATCAGCCGAGCACATTTCCAAACTTCAAGCAACTAGGAAGAATTAAATTGAATATTTTTTTCTAGTCTATTCAAATTTTTTCTATTAAAAAAAATATCACTGGGACTGTGCAGTTAGTAAAATAACACCTAATTAAAAACTTCATATCATTCTTTTGCAATATTTATTCAAAAAATATTTATTGTTTTAAATATTTATGATGAAAAATATTTGTTTGAACTTTTTCTCAACACCTCACAATAACGCTAGTAATTTTGTCAACCGACTATAAAAAAAATAATTCTTTGCTTCTTTTACAAATCTCTTCTCGCCTTTTGTTTACAGAAATGTGTACCTACGTAGGTCGGAAAAATTGCTCTTTCAATTAACTAACAAAGAAAGCAGTGCTCAATTGAAGTGATTGAACCAAATCATTCAGTACAGCACCAATCAGTCGCCACTCACATGTGAAATTCCATTCATTTGGTCATGCGAGGGCATGGCTGCATTTCGCATTACGTGCTCCAATGGTCTTTATTCACGGCCAGTAGTACTTGCAGATGATGATGTTTTGTAAATATGCATAATACAGACGTAGAAATAAATAGACAAATCGATTACGGTGTGGAATGATGTTTCAAGCCAGATTTCATAAATTTTTCTTCAAAAGGTATTGTTGACGAATAACCTTGTGTCGTGTAGAGTTTAAACCGCCTGTTGTCCTCTGACATGGCTTTACACACTATCGAGAACATCGCTCAGTTGTACTGGTTTCCGCACGATGTTTTCCTTCACCATTTTGAACCTTAGCAGATTTGCTACTTTTAGCGTCAGTTAGCAGCTATTTTAGTCGCTTTTCGGAAGCACGATTGACGCTGAAACGCATGATTTGTCTACGCAGAATCTCCAAAACGCGATACAACATTGTTACAGTCGCCAAATCGCTGATCACCGATGCTAAAGGTAGCAAGTTTGCGATGATTCTTACGCAAACAAAACCAATATTAGCTGAACAAATAAGTTAAAACAATATTTATTCTGTCACTCATTGTCGCGCAAACATGGCTTCCGTACAAAGCGCTTTTTTAAATTCACACCCAAACCCAACATAGAATGTAAACAGCGCCAACTCCAAAACCAAATAACCGGAACGCCTTGCTTTCTTGTAAAATAAATATTTGTACAAGTCTAGCCATAACAAAAACTGGCAAAACAGGTGCCGATGACGGATTACATGTCAGAGAACAAGAAGAGAGAGGAACTATTAGTATATTCACACCTGGCATTGTTACACAATAGGCAGGTACATGGTTATCATGATATTTGTGAGATCCGAAGATTCTAGTTTTCTGTTTTTGTTATCAAAAGTGGATCTACGTTTGGCCACCAACTCGCCTGATGGTAAGCGACGGTGTGGCCGAGGATGGAGCACGTAGATCCAGAAGAAATCTATTCTCTAGCCTTGTATATGCCTAGATTGTATGTCTCAGAAAACACGGAAGGCGGCATGGAGTTCCATTCACGAGCAGTACGTATCATTTCGGTCCGCAAAAGTATTGCCAGGAAGAGTATTCTTAATAATACTGACATTTCAAAATAAATCTTTGAAAAGCATTAACGCATGCTTAGCGAACTCTAAAGTTATTATATTAAATGGAAAAAGAATACGATCGCGAACAGGATTCGAACAATAGCATCGCCATCAATCGCCATAAGACGTGTTAAAATATGGACGAAGAATTCGCGGTGGCGAGCAGAGGTCGAGATGGCTCAGTGGTCAGAGCGCCTGGAGTATCTATCCGAGAGGCGCAGGTTCGAATCCTGTTCGCGACCGTATTCTTTTTCCATTTAATATAATACTGACATCAACGATAGGGAACTGATGGACAATAAATAACGGAGAAATGTTATAATGTCTGGTCACCATGGTATGAACGTAGTACTGAGATACGTGAAACTTGGAAACGTCTAACACAAAGTCTAAACGTCTAAAAAAAATCACGCTACAAAATATAAGAAAAGCCACACCGTCGCTTACCATCCAGTGAGTTCGTGGTCAAACGTAGATCCAAAAAAATAACTTGTTTGACTGGATAGGTTTCTGCCTAAACATTATCTTAAGCCTCTGAGTTGTTCTGAGATTTTTTTGGAGAAAGAAGGAATGTTTGTTTTTCACAATAATGTTACAAGTATTTTTTACTATTTGAATTACTTTGTCAGACGGTTTTGAACAGATTCTAGTAGTATGTTTATGACTTAATTGACTATTATTTCATTTTAAGCAGATTCTAAAATTCCGTTTTAACTTAGAACTGCGTCGAATCTTGTTATTTAACGAAGGCTTAAATCCTAAAAGTTCTGTAAATCTGGCATTAATTAGTATCACTGGCTTACAAAGGTGAAGGAACACATTGTGAATAAACCAGCATACCTAAAATATGTTCTCGATTGTGTCTCTGACACTAGGTTCATCAACCAGACGATTTGTCGAAGAAGTAAATCAGAACCTCTCAACAACCAAAAACTACCAACTGTTGACCCAACTAGATCAATAGACCTCAACAATTTCACACTTGTTTAAGGCTGGCCTGAATAAAAAAAACATGGGAGCAATTCCAATGATCTTGCCCGTACGCCATAAAGTTTCGGTACCATTTGATAGCCGACCTAGGAGCATTTGGGAACCCCAATTTAGCTGAGAAACTTCGGAAGACGTGTTTGGGTTCAGGTTTAAATTCCGCACGTGTAAATTGTGAATGATCTAAACGATTTATGGCCGAGAAAGGGATGCGGCTTTTGTACGGTTAGCGGGGGTAAACAAGCTTGGGTACTTGCCAAAGGTATAGTAATTTGCGTACCCTAATATTTGACAGCTAGTACTTATAAGAGATGTCAGTTTAAATACCTTTGCAAGTGCATTAAGAGTCGATGTGTCATATTAAATTAATGTTAACATCGATATTCGGGATTTTCAAAATTGTCCTGACAACTTGATCAAATGCAGATATTAAATTGGTATAAAATATTACAGTGATGTACGAGAAATATTACAGTACCAAGTGGTTAGTGGCCACACCCACTGGTTTAAAATCTGATACTTGGTTGTTCATCAACCATACGATATGAAGAATATTAATAATTTGGTAGCCCACCAATTTACATGAGACATTTAACGGCATTGGCGAAATGTGGATATACCTACCTTTCTGCCTAAACCATCGGATAGTCCGATATTATGAAGCAAGTATTTTGGTTAAATACAGCCTTTAAACGATACTTAAAGCCACAAAATGGCTATAGACTTAAACACAATAACTACAAAATCTAACTTAACCAGCCTTACGACTTCCTTAACTACATATATAACATTTTACAACCGAACCGTGGAAATCTCGTGAAGTTCAAAGCACCACGTAAGTGCCGAACATTGGAACTACCTAGAGCTATTAGCCTTGACCGAAACCTACGTTACGTGCCTCCTTGGGAACATAAAATTAGGAACATAAATGCCACTTGGGCAACTTACTTAGAAGTTATTTTCCGGTGGTGACCTATAAAGATCATGAGATGATGTAACCTACATACTAGACTGGGTCTTTAACGAGACATAGGTAATATTTTTTGATGTAATAGATAAGTCTATGTGCTGACAGGCTGGACTGCCCCTACATGCTGCATTGCTGCAGCAGGCATGTACAGACAACGCCGTTTTGCAGGCGTTATTAATTCTTATTAATCCTTGAGTGTGTCTTTGTATGTATCTAAAGTATCGTAATTTAATAATTTTGATTTTTACGCTATCTCTTTTATTGTTTAATTTTTGACATGTATTATTAATTATATTCTTATTATTATTTTATTTTATTAGTGAAATGTTTTGTGAATTGTCTTCTATGGGCCTAGTTACCCGAAATAAATGAAATTTAATTTAATTATATTATGTTGTTACGGGAGTGTCCGCGATAGTACATACGGCCCATTTGATATTAAGCTTAAGTTACACTAACTCATTGGCCTCTAACGCAGCTGCTAAGAGTGTGGTCTCGAGTTCGATTCCCAGTTATTACGTGTTTCTATTGGGATTATCAATCACTGTACCCTTAATAGGTATATTTGCAGACAAACGCACGAAATGATGAAATGAAAATGATAAAAAAAATAACTCTGTTTCAATTCGATTTCACAAGTCAAGTTTTGAGATTGTTATAAAATACAATCTGTGTTGAATTTCGAACATAAAAAGTGGATTTCCTTGAATCGATACATCATTTCTCTTTGTAGATGAATCGAGAAAGCCACTTTGTTATTACAGCTCGGCGGGCGTTTTTGTTTGGGCATTTGAGTCTGACACCCCAGACTGAGAAAAAGCCTCTTAATGTAAGAAAACTTTGTTATAGGCTAGGCTTCTTTTTCTTAATGAATGACCAGGAAAAATAATGTTGTTTTTGTTCGTTGAGAATCAATGAAGAAGTCTGACAGCACGGAACTCATTTTTACTTTTATTTAAAAAAACAAACCATGCCCTACACTAGGAATTTCTTCCTGTATCGTGGGTGCATTTACAGACATATAATATCACATGTACACACACCCGGACCCGGAACAATTATCTGTAGATCATACAAATATTTGCTCCGTGCAGGAATCGAACCTGCGACACGCGACGCAGCAGCCGGTGTCTCGACCAATGCGCCAACCGCGCTGTCAAAGCCACAATAAAGGGACACTTCATATAATTAGCCTTTCGATGGGTTGAGTCCATCCAAAGTATACATATAATTATACAAATAATATAAAACACAAAAAAAAAAGAATTGAACAGTCTTATTTAGACCCTGTGATTTGGACCAAACTGCAAACTTAATTACAGCAGGTGACTCGGCCCTCTCACTCCGAAATAAAAAAAAAAACTCCCCGAATAACATTAAATTACAATTACATCTCTCGTATTTTCAATTTCACCTTTTACTAAGGCTTGAGACAAATCATAATTAGTTTTGCTTCCTTCCACGGAGAGAATTTTCGCGTTATTTTACTAAAAAACATTTCTGTGATGTACTATTAAAATGATAGGGTTCGGTCCATCACGGTCCTTTTGAGTATCTTAGCAAATCACTCAGGGAGGGGAACGTGCTTTATCGAAGTTTGACGATAGTACAAAAAAACGGTCGAATGCCGCTCTAAAGCTTGCTGAACTAGATTTTTTCCGTTATCAGTTTGTAGACGTTTTTTTCTTGTGTTACAGAATTGGGTTATAATTCGTTGTTAATTGTTGCACACCGTTTTGTGCTGATAGGCCGACCCAACCCCAACGAAAAAATAATATTTACACAACCCTAAAATTCCGAAACAAAAATAAATGAAAACCAAACGGTCGTACAAATACCTTTTTCATTTCATAAAACCGTTTTCCTAATTTTCTTACGTACCGCTAAAAAGCAAAAAGGGACATTGCGAGGAACACATTTTTCCAGATTATATCAGCCAGGGCTGAGCTTATAAGCTATTTTACATTTTTTCCCAAGGTTTCCTAACGAGATTATATCAACTTGGTACTTGGATAAAGGTACCTACTGTATTTGACGCCCAAGTAATCTTCTGCGATGTTCTTTGGTTTTAATAAACAGTCTCTTTGCCTATAACGGTTGCTAAGCAGATTCTATATTGTTTTACGCAGTAAATACTGGGTTTTTTTTTCGAACGCAATATATGAAAAACAGTGGAGGGAAGTAATTTTATGTTTATCGATATCTTTATGTCGAAGGCAGTACTGTTATTATGAGTAGAAATCGTACTAAGTCCAATCTTTATACGATCACGTCGCAATGGGTGTACTAGCACACAGTACGGGAATGTGTGCGTGAGCTTTTACTTCTTACGTCTACACGTACACAAACGAAGAAAAACCAGTTTACACCGGTTCAGCCGACAGGCGAACCAGTATACGCCGGTTAGCCCAGTGGACAATGCAGTTTGTTACTCATACAAAACATAACCAGCCAATTACTGTCCCACTGCAAAAGTATCTTCTTATACAGAGAAGGCATGAGCATTGATCACTAACATTGATGAGCTATACTGACCGCTGCTCTTTATAACGTATTTTTCTTCCACATTTTAATACGTCTTATAGTGACGTCATCGATAACTTGAGAATTCTTTACGAACGCGTAAATGCCCTATGAAATATTTATCAACTGCCTCGTTGACCAAGCGCGACTGCTGAGCGTGAGATCTAAGGTTCAATTCCAAGTCGCGCAGTGTTACTGTTAGGAAATTCTCAGTAGCAGCCCGAATTTGGAATCGTGCCCGGCAGATGGCAACAGGCTCATCACTTATTGGGCACCCAAATGGGACATAACACCTCTGCCGGCCATTTTGGGCAATACAGGCGTATGTTATGTTAAGATTTAGCTGTGAAATAAGTACTTGTCTAACGTAAAACATAAGTGTACCTATAGGTTCCAGTTAGCAGCGAAGTGGATGCATTGTGGGTTTGCGTGTACGCTTGTCTAATTATAATTTTTTTGAAACGACTATTTCGTGTTAATGTGAGTCTTGATATATTTTAGCTTTACACTTTTGTTGGGCACAGTGGTTCGTTTTAGTCATTTTGTGAAGGTTATTTGGAATTTGAAATATAAGTTCGTTGGCCGTATTTAAAGTAACTTAATTCTAAATTAAACGGCACCGTTTCAAAGCTAGTTTCTTTACACAAACACAACAAACTTAATTTTAATATATATGTAAATAAGCTTCTTGCGTGCTTTAAGTTCAATTTGAGACAACGTACTACTAAGTGTAAAATTAAAGATAAATGTTTGAAAAGCATTAACGCATGCTTAGCAACTCTGAAGTTATTATATTAAATGGAAAAAGAATACGGTCGTGAGCAGGATTCGAACCTGCGCCTCACGGATAAATACTCCAGGTCGAGATGGCTTAGTGGTCAGAGCGACTGGAGTATTTATCCGGGACGCGCAGGTTCGAATCCTGTTGACGACCGTATTCTTTTTCCATTTAATATTATAAATTCAAGAGTAAAATTATTGGGGCTTCATAATAAATATTACGTATCTATAATAAACTAAATTCTCAAAAACATTTGACGCCTAGAATGTCAAAAGAAGAGATGGTACGGTTGGCGCAGTGGTCGAAAGACAGTCTGGTGCCCCGCGTGTGGCGGGTTCAATTCTAGCACAAAAAATATGATCTACAGATAATTGTACCGAGTCTGGGTGTGTATGTATGTGAAATTTATGTCTGTAAACGCACCCACGATACAATACAAATCAATACGTACCTATTGTTTATCTCGGTTAAGTACCATCGAATTGATTATAGTAAGTACATTGCGTCGTATGTTACAGGTGGTCTATGATGAACAAAAATATTCGAACATACGGCGCTATGTACCTACTACAAAGTGACCATCAAATCGATCGTAACTAAGATATCCAATAAGTATGCTCGTATGCGGTAAAGATTAAAAAATACATTATAAATTTAAAAAACAAAAGAGCTTGTAAAAATAAACAAAGCTATGGAGGCTACAGGTCAGTGGTAGCAAGATAAAAAAAAAAAAAGTAAGTCTGCCGTGTGGGTTTTAGTTTAAGTTCATAACTTTTTCTGTAGGTACCATAGCCACGAAATAACAATTTTTTTAAATATTTCTGGCCTATCATACAATGTAATGTATCATCTAACGATACCCCATAAATAGGCGTTTAGAAGTTGTGGAATAAAGAAACTCAGAAACATGCACCTAACCCTAAAAACATAACACTCCTTTATTGGGCACTCGTGTAACAAAATCAGTATAATCTAGCCTCGCATACGTACTATTATTATTATTATATAAGTAACCCCCTACGCCAGGTTTAGGTCAATGTGGTACCACGGACCGCGAATCCCGGAGTTAACATTTACTTAGCAAAATTTACTTAAAGATAAAAAAGATATTAAGAACACGATATGAAAGTCTAATACAGGAGTAACTTCCCACAAACTTTTTCAGATTATCATATTCAGGTTGAAACTCTCTAAAACATATATATATTATCTAAGAAAAACAGAGGCACCAACTTATTCAAAATATTCTACAGGCATTAATAATATTGTTGAACATTATTTTTTACATAATTATACTACTATAGTAATAATATCTTTGGTTTTCGCGATCACTACACATTATAATAAAACAACTTTTAACCGCATTAATCACGTGTATTATTGGTTTTTGTTTTTCCTGGCGTTTCAAGAAAAATCAAGATACTGTGAGCGATTACTGCGTGCATCGGAACACCTTTTAGTAATCGATGAAATTGTAAAATTGTATCTCTAAATTTAAAACGACTGTGACCTCTGAATTTGTTTCGGTATTTCTTCTCAGGAATAGTCTTAGGAAATACCGTCGCGATTTAGTTTTAAATATGTATCAGAGACAAAAACAAATTTATGAATTTTATCAATTATATGTACGGTAGACAGAAATAATTTTAAATAAACTGTTGAACTGTCCTGCGATCACGAACGCTGCAAAGTGTCCGAAACGTCAGGAAAAACAAAAACCAATATTACACGCGATCAATCCGGTTAAAAGTTGTTTTAATATAATTAATCTACTGTTAGCCATTCACTCGCCTGATAGTAAGCGACGGTATGGCCGAGGGTGGAACACGTAGATCCAAAATAAATCTATTCACTCTAGCCTTGAATATGCCTAAATTGTATTTCTCAGGAAACACGGAAGACGGCAGGGAGTTCCATTCATGGCCAGTACGTATCATGAACGTGGATACAAATCGTTGCGTACGACTTTTCATAATTTCCACTTTTATGTAAAAAAAAAATATGTTTATGGAGCACAGAATTTCATACCTTGTCTCGGATATAATGATGGAAAATAGTCCCAAGTGATGTAATGAAAAGTACCTGAAATAGAACAGAATAAATATTAGATAATGTTAATAACAGTCTTTGTAAATCTAGTGCTGTCCCAGCCACGGCATTTTTAAGTTGTAGGTATGGCTTGAATGTGTGTGTGCGTTGTGAGAAACGTTACGCGAATACACACACAACTCACCAAAGTATCATCGTAATACAATGAATGGTATAAGAATGTATTTAAGATGAACAAATAAAGAAGCTTTCTCTTAATATTCTCTTGTCTCAGACGTCACCTAATGGTTAACCAACTCCCGTTTCAATCATCAAATCATTCTTTCGTCCCTCACAATCTCACAATCTTTTCTACGGTTTCCCTCTCATGAACATATTTTTTGATCACTCTTTTAGTAACATATTTCATCACTTGTCCATATATGGTACCTATATCACACAACTACTAATTCGTTGAGCGTAATCCCCTCTAGAGGCCGATAGCAGCAGGGTAATTAATTGTGTTTTAGTATCGGCGCTAGGAAGGTTAATAAGATTAATTTCACACTCACTCACTCATCAATGGCGCATTCCTTACGGCACAGGAGGACCTCAGTAAACAGTAGGCGAGCAAACGGTAGCCTCATACATGCATAATTTCTTAGATAATAAGTAGATATTAATGGAGAAGCACGAATAGTGTAGATTTCACAACCATTATGAGAAAAAGGTTCTGGAATGGTTTCGATGAACTGAAACGTGAATGCAATCATAATAGTGATGGGCGATGGTTGTTATAATAAATCGACAATTAAGTAATCGATTGTAGATTCGTTTGTCTTTTCTAAAATCAACCAAATAAAAATCATCAATCAACGCAATCGAATAACTCGATAGTTTTAGGTAACTATCGTTTATTTGGAAAGTTCCGAACCTATACTGTATGCACATGCAGTTAAAAACCATTTCTGGGACACACCCAAACTGTCACATGGGATCAGTATATCGACGATCTTGAAGTACCAGCAAACAGTTCTTGCTTAGAAAAAATATATTGCGTAAGATTAAATGCTTATACAAAAACAAAACGACACCATAGATCCCCATAAACATAACTAACAAACTGACCCAAGACTGTATCAACACAATTACGAGTGCAAATACGTCCCTAAAGTGGGACAAGGCTGCATCTTCCTCCAACACCACATAATTGCTGGCAGCCACAATAAAGGGATACAAAACGGCACAATTTGGACACTCAGCATTTTTCTGGACCATCTATTTATTATCCATTGTGGTGTGGACATTGTTGGGTACCATTGTTGTACAGATATTGGACCAATAACTCAGTTGGGTGGTTTAATATCTTTTGTTTGGGTGGCGATCACAAAAATATGCGACAATGCGACACTTGAATGCGTATGTTTAGGTTTATGTATGATTTGTGGTTCTGTTTATTAAAAGGAGGAATATCGTGTTCTTGTGGACTGGTTTTGAGAATAACAGCATCATTCCTATCTTCTCCAAAGGGGTATGCAGAAGAGTACACAGTTGTATACGCAAATTCCACGGATGTCGTTTAATAAGGCCCATGTTATAGACGATGAGTCTGAGAATTTACTGATAGAAAACGCAATAACACTTTGCCCCACCCAAGAATATAACCCAGGACCAAGCAGGGTTTGAGCCGGTACACCTTGAAACGATACTTTCTTATCGATAGATTTTTTAATCTACAAACACAACTATAATGTTAGGAGACGCTTACGTTCCTACGTAATAGAAATATTTTAAATTTGAATTTCGTGAGACATATCCATAATTTGTATACTTTACAACACAGCCAGTCCCAAATCGTACAAGAATAAAACTAATCTGAAATTAAAATCTATCATGACTATTCGTTTTTAAACATACGATAGACTAAAACCTTTTTTAATTAACTTGTGACTGTAGGTACTCTTGAAGTTAATTCCAATTGAATTATAATATCAAATCAATTCCAAAAATAAATTCGTAATATTAAAATCAATTTACCTTTATCTCAGTTTTTTCACTTTGAAGAATGTTTGTATGGTTGAATCTTATTTAAGTACTAGCTGATGCCCGTGTCTTTGCCCGCGTGGATATCGGATATCGCGACCAAAAGTAATGATGAAATTTTGATCCCGGTCCCACTTTCCAATTACCGCTTCATAATTGCCCATTTTTTTAAGTATTAAAATGGATGTACTATGTCATCCTTAAGAGATAGACATATGCCACCGCGGACTTTTCTGTAGACCTATATAAGTTTATAATTAACAAATGTTCGACGTGATTCTTTAAATTGTCATAAGTTTTTTATTTATAACCCGATTGACATGAAACAAACACTAAATGTTAAGTGAAGCTTACCACAATATATACATGAAAACACATCTAAATCGGATAAGCCGTTTCTGAGATTAGCGTGCACAAACGCACAGACAAAAATTCTAACTATCATTGTTTTGGGTGCTATTTGCGTTGATAAAGGTCCCAATAATATTTTTTCTCATATGTCTTCCATGTACAGACAGCGATACATCCGTTACATTTTTATTATATGTATTGATTGTTCTTCGCAATAGCTGTTACGTCACAAATCACTGGCTATACCACACACATGTCACACTTATTGTTTAATTTAATGCACTATTAAATACGACCACTTAATGGTTACCGAGACAATGGTATTTACATAATATAATATACATACACACATCGTAATAGAGCTCTGAGAAGAACTTTTAAGTGATGTGCCGGTAGACAGATACAATCAGAAGTCCCACTCTAAACACACTGCACAGTACTTTATTTAATTACAGCTATGACAAGACAATGTACTTTTTAGACCTACGTATACACAAATTGCAGGGCCATAAATTAAATTATAATTTTGAATAAAAACTTTTTAATCGAAATTTAAAAATAAATTAGCGTGCTACCTATAGTGTATTCATTCTAGAACGTGAGCGCGACATATTCCCAAATTTATCTTGTACATAAACTGAATGATGTTAATTATAATTTTGATAATGGTAAAAATGTATTTTAACAACAAATCGATAATCGAAAATTGCGAGGTACGTGATGTAAGCCTTCCTAAAACCAACTGAATATAGCTTTTTAAGTGTTTTTTTTTACTTAAGAGGGCCTCCGTGTATCTTTAAAACACTACTCCTGACAGCCATAACTTGGCACCAAGAAAGAGAGAGACTATTATGCGTCCCAGGAACCAGAAGGACGTACGACTTAAGTTTGTTGTTCTGCTATCTATCCGAAGTGGTTATTCTGATCTAATCTGTTGAACGACAGTACTAATATTAAACACTATTATTTGGTTACGCTTGGATACTCCGACAACAATCACCGACATTGTTGTCCATTTACTAACAGGGGTGACTGACCTATCTCTATAAGATTTAACTGAGACATTAATAGGTAATATGACTTTTAATATGAAGGTTATTTGCATTAGGTTTGAGGTATAAGAGCAAACTGAGGTCGGTAAATAATCGTTGAGGTTAAGTAACACTTCGCGCGTTCAGTCTGTAGATGGGTTAGGGGCATTTTCATCTGAGTGTCTTCGTGCTTCGGTCCTGGTTGTTGGTAAATTTTGTTTTAGAGCACAGGGACGTCACTAAACCTATATATCCATTAACATAGCATAACATAGCATAGCATCACGCCTATATTCCCCGAAGGATTAGGCAGAGGTGTACACAGTTGTACACCCACATTTAACCAATGCTGTTATTAAGTCACATGTAATAGGTGGTGAGCCTATTGCCATCTACCGGGCACAATTCCAAACTCCGGGCTGCTACTGAGAATTTTGCTAACAGATAAACTCAATAACACTACTCGACTCGGGAATCGAACCCGAGACCTCATGCTCAGCAATCGCGCGAGGCGTTTCTACTCGGGCAGCTACCCAGATACTTTTTAATTACTAATTACGACTGAAGAAGACTCGTTAATTTTACCTCACTTGAATGGAGGCTTAAGTTGTCGCCATTTTTATGACGCTGTGAACATAATAGATTGTATTCTCAGAAGGGGTGGGTAAAACGACAACGTGAATTTCTTAACAAAAAATCTTCATCGCTTCCTTACTTGTAGTTCATCGAACCTATGAATAATGTCGACAACCCCAACGTATGGAAATGAGCCATAACATAAGCAGCCGTAACTGTCCCACTGCAGGGCGCGGGTCTCTTCTCATACAGAGAAGGCACGAACATTGATCACCACGCTAGCTCACTGTGGATTTGCGATTTCAGATTATTAATTCCAGGTTGTTGTGTATCCAGATGTTTTCCGCTGTCTTGGATAGGTAGTTAAAGTACACGATAGTACTTCGATAGTAGTAGAAGCATAAAAACTGCCTCGTTGGTCTAGTGTTCCCAAGCGCGTCTGCTGAGCATGAGGTCTCGGATTCGATTCCCAGGTCAGGCAAAGTACCATTCGTATTTCTGTTATGAAATTTTCAGCAGCTCGGAGTTTGGAATTGTAAACGGTAGATGAGACTTCATAATAACATTGGTGGTATGTGAGTGTACAACTGTGTACACTGCCTACCCCTTTGGGGATAACAGTTGTGATGCTACGATGTATGTATGAAAACTATAAATAAGCTTATAATATGAGCAACGCTACAAATCTTGACTACATGTTATAGAACAAATTCCCCCGCGGCGTTTGTCTGTTCGCGATAAACTCAAAAACTACTGAACGGATTTTCATGCGGCTTTTCACCAATTTACAGAGTGATTCATGAGGAGGGTTTACGTGTATAATTCGTTAAAGTTTCTAGTTTTTACTAAGGAGGTAATTAATACAGAATATATATTATAAAAAATACAGCTATATCATCTTGATAGTGGAGCTTTTTATCGTTTTGATTTCCTTTGTAAGCCGAATATGGTTCCTTATGAGATTCTATTGGACGAATAAGAAGCCTTTTTTTAATCTTAGGTATATGGATCTGCGTTTGGCCACCAACTCGCCTGATGGTAAGCGACGGTGTGGCCGAGGATGGAGAACGTATATCCAGAATAAATCTATTCAATCTTAAGTAGAGTGGATAGATTTTGGGAGAACGATAGTTTGGGACTTGTTGCACCGGACTACATTCCGAAACACGACTAGGTCGCTTCATGGAATGGCTTCGTCCGGTGGGTGGTAACCAGCCGCGGCCGAAGCCTCCCACCAGATTTGTTTATTACAGAGCTTTATTAATATAAGACGTAAGTGATTCATTGTTATCTAAATTTTCTCGAGTACTTGTAAATTTAACTACACACAGAAATTAAATTCCTATGAAATAAGTACATTTGGAATCGTCAGATCGTTGGACAAGAAAGAAATTTATAATTTTAACCAAAAACAAAGGCGTCGCCATGAGCTGGCGGTGAAGTTCACTGTCAAATGTTACGAAAATACCGGTAAGCAAAAGGAATTTGTTTGGAGAAATTGCTCTCACTAGAGGGAAAAGTCCAAAAAGAAATGAAGCACGCAAAGAACTATTAATTGCATATCCTTTCCTTCAATTATAAAACTAAAAATAAACGTATCGGATCGTTTGATTAATAAGGCACTCTGAGATTCTAAAAACAGTTTTAAAAATGTCAATATAGTAGGTATAGGGGACTGCAGACGTTCCCGCATCCCGCCCTCAAGCAGCTGAGGAGGTACTTACACTGTGGAGTTTTAGTGGGTTCGAGTCCCACATAACCGCTCAATCCCCCCGTGTCAGCACGTTATGCGAGGGCACTCCTCCACATAAAACAAAAGGTATACGGGACTGAATAGATGGCCAATGACCTAATAATATGGAAGAAGAATACTGTATAGAGATCAGAGCTTGGTTGGCGGAGCGACTGGTGTATTCATCCGGGAGCGCAGTTACCCTGGCACCAGGCACCCTGCTTACGACCGTATTCTTTTTCCACAAAATTGTATAACTTTAAAACCATGTCTATCAGCATCCCTTATTAACAAACATTAAAAATATCGTCGTGAGTTTTTCTTTTCATAATTAAATGAAGAATGGCAAGGAGTCGCATGTATTTGTTTTACCCACTAGGTCCAATCCATCCATCCATGAAGACCTCATCCCACCTTCTACCATCGGACATTTAGACGCACTGCAAGTTACCATCCCTACCTTGTTGCTATTCCACCAATTCGCACCAAGGGTTTCCAATCATCTTTTATAATGCGCACAGCAAAGGAGCGGAACTCTCTACCTGCGTCTGTGTTTCCGAACGAATTCAACCCTAATCTCTTCAAAGTTAGAGTGAACAGGCTTCTTCTGGGTAAGCTCACTCCATCGTCGACTTAGTCTCTGTCACCTCTGACCTAGACTAGAGTCAAGAGCAAACCAATTTAAAAAAAATAAAAAATAAAATAAAATAATCAACTACCCTGAGTCGTTAACTGGTTTCCTCGCCCCATTCATAGGAGAGGCCGGAATTGGGTAGTTACCACGCTAGAAGTGTACCTCCTTAAACATAAATTATTTGGCGTAGTTAGTCTCAAGAGCGATGTAATAATAAGATTACAAATTACAAAGACCCCCGCTGGGAATAGAACTGTGGCCTCGCCAAGTCCCGAGCACCTGAGCTTATTAAACTTTACCGTAGTTAAGAGACCGACAATTTGCGTACCTGTTATATTTTTTTGTGTAGAAAATCGGATCAGTTTGGTTTGGAATTAATAGAAACAAAATAATTTTTAACAAAAAAAAGAACCGACTCCAAAAATCTTTCTGAAGTAAAATTGCACTAAAAAGTAATAAAATAATTGCATTATTTACTTACTACAATTTATATAAAAAAACTTTTTTAATTTTAGAGGATTCTGAATAAATTAAATTTATTAGGACAATAATATACAATTATTATTATTTTTGGAGTCGGTGCCAGACAAACTTTAAAAATATTTAGGAAGTTTCCTAAAATTTGCAAAGTATATTTAAAGGTACATTAACCATCATTATTTTTACGATAATGTATTATACCTAATTGAACCTATTTACAAATGAACACATAAACTGCCTAAAGCGAACGTAATACGCTACTTCATGAATGTACTTACACGTTTATTATCCTTTACTGGCACCGACTCCAAAAATAATAATAATTGTATATTATTGTCCTAATAAATTTAATTTATTCAGAATCCTCTAAAATTAAAAAAGTTTTTTTATATAAATTGTAGTAAGTAAATAATGCAATTATTTTATTACTTTTTAGTGCAATTTTACTTCAGAAAGATTTTTGGAGTCGGTTCTTTTTTTTGTTAAAAATTATTTTATTTCTTACTTTTTAGTGAATCTTGCGTACCATCACTGATTTATCGGAAGTGAATATGGGTAGACCTATTCAACGCGCAGTCCATATATATCTGTCGCAGATGGATTGTAGAATCCGCTGTTTTACAAAATCTCTAGCTGCTTTACAAAACAGTAGATACTGTTTTATAAAACAGCTGAACAACGTTCAGCTGGATTGCCATTGCGATACGTTTAACAAAACTGCTACCCACCCTTAGACGTAATGCAGAATGACATATCTACAGTGGGACAGGTTTGTTTATTGTTTAGGTATATTAAATGGATAGTCACCATTCAAGTAAAAAAGCGATACTGTATTCTGATTTGTCTTTCCGTGGCTGGGTCGACGGAGCCCCGCCTAGCGGGGCTCCTATTTTTGTGTCCGTAAGGTTAGAAAAAACCTAAACACGAAGAGGATGACGGGGGCCCGTGAGCGAGCGTAGCGAGCGAACAGCCCCCGTCATCCTCTCCGTGTTTATCCATCTCTTCGAACCTAACCTGTCCGTGTCGGGATACACGAAACTCCCGAGCTCGCTTCGCTCGCTCATGGATCAATTTAATTTATTTTCTTTCATAATCCCGATATATTGTCGACTATTATAGTGGTTTAGTATTTACGTCATTAAAAATTTTCATTTTTTTTTTGCTATTGACAAGTAAAATAAAGTTAGGTTATTATTGTTAGGACATACAGAGCCATATGCGACAATTTCGAACTAAAATCAACAATCTGACAGTTCATTTCACACTGTTTTACATAATCTCTGATCGTTGACCCGCTGCATTGATAAACGCAAAACGTTCATTCAATCCTGCGTTTTATAGTCCAGTAATTATGTAAAACCGCTAAACGTCGTTCAGCTGTTTTTCATAACAGTAGAAAGAAAGAAAGAAAGAAAGAAAGAAAATGTGTTTTATTACGTGATGGAGACGCATACATAAACAACAAGTACTGTTTTTTAAATCAGCAAGCAGTTTTGTAAAACAGCTTATTCTACAATCCATCTGCGACATATCCATATCAAAGTAGGAAATTTAGATCTGAGGCTATTTCAAAAGAGAGTAATAAACTGCGTCAAACAAGATGAAATTAATTTAAAAACACTGTCCCGTGAGTAACATACGCTTGTCAGTTTTTCCAAGCGTATGTTACTCACGGGACAGTGTAAGGATTCTAACGATACCCCATATATCGAAATCAGTTCAGGTATTTAGAAGTTATGGTGGAATAGGTAAAGAAACTCACAAACATACTTACATACATACTCGTACATACTTATATACACTCCGTTTTTTGAGCACTCGTGTAAAAAGAGATGTTTGAGAATGCGGTCTTACACTAAAAAGTATTAAATAGCAAAAAAATATGACGGATTTCCAGTGCTTATCTTCCGGTTTCATCATCATCATCATCAGGCAGTTCATTAGAACTATTCTAGAGACCGTAAACACCACCGGAAAGTCACAAGAAAGCAAAATACACCATTTCGTTTACTTCGACGACGTATTATTTTTCAGTTATTTTGATTTAAATACCAAACTACTAAACCTATTTTCATAAAATTTAAATGGGACCAATCTGAAACTAAATCCTTTCAAATACAAAAATAATTTT
The DNA here is from genome assembly GCA_935421205.1 of Xylocampa areola. Lineage (NCBI taxonomy): Eukaryota > Metazoa > Arthropoda > Insecta > Lepidoptera > Noctuidae > Xylocampa > Xylocampa areola. Next base: position 2,998,964 of record OW285216.1, read on the forward strand.
CCAAATCGGTTCATAAATGACGGAGTTCTGAGGTAACAAACATAAAAAAAAAAAAAAAAAAAAAAAAATACAACCGAATTGATAACCTCCTCCTTTTTGGAAGTCGGTTAAAAAACAGCAGTGTTTTATACACTGCTGTTTTTTACACGCCCAAAAAAGGAGTGTTATGTTTTTAGGTTCCATAAATGTATGTTTGTATGTACATATATGTATATTTGTGAGTTTCTTTATGCCACCATAACTTCTAAATGCCTGAACCGATTGCGTATCGTTGGAATCCTTACATTGTCTTGGATAACATAGGCTAGTAAGATTTTAAAAATGGCAGGCGTTCTTTTTATTGTTTCATTCCCTTTTAGGTCACAAATAGCATTAATGACACATGGTTTAAATTATTTTTATTATTGTATTCAATACTTATGTCATTCCGATAAGTATTTAATCCCATTATAAAAGTACAATGAACTCTGAGAAAGCCTGATTCTAATTAACACTAACATATCTTTTATTTGACCGGTGGCTCAAATTTATACGCTCCACTTGATAGACGAGCTTCTGAGAGCAACGACGCGGTTACCGGAAGTCCGGGAAAGGCAAACTTTCATTATCCAATAAGTACTATAATCTGTTTGCACGGCAACATAAAGAGAAACACCCAAAAGATAAACAACTGGCCCTTTAATGTAAAAGCCAAGTAATTACAACGTTTAACTTCTTAAGAAACAACAGCCGTTAAATTTCAGAAGCCGATCAGGGAATGAAAACAAAACATGGAGTTCATTTTAATAGCCAGGAGTTGTGAAAGCCAATTAAAGAAAATGGCTGATGTAGGAACTTTAAAGAAGGCTTTGAATGCACTATTTGTAGTCTTAAAGGGGTAGAGTAATTAGACTTAGGTGCTTAGAAGTAATAATAATCACCTTTTTAAAATACAAATGTAAACACTTATGTTGCCAGTTTAAGCAGAGTAGACTTTGGATAATAACTTTCAAGAGACACATTCAAATTAATTATTGTTTAACGGTTATGAAAATTAACAGGTCGGCAGTCGCAGAACACGCACGCAGCAAGGGCGTGGCTTATTTCATACGTTTCGATAAGGCATCCGTACTAGCGAGAGAAAAATATTTCGTTCCGGGAAAAGTACGTGAAGCTATCGAAATAAGCTGATGCCCGAACTTCAACAGAGACTGTGGTTAGACACTGCCTACTACCTGGAAGCCAGTTCAGAAGTCTACATCATGCAGAAATGGTGAAGTCTGGAGTGCGACACAGTTAGCGCGGTATGCACCATGGACAACACGGACACGACGTATGATGGGAATACACAAACACTCCCGACGCCGGCACCGAGTACATCATCGGCCCTCGCGCAGCGCTATGCGATGCGGTGCAGCGCCAGCAGTTTGACGCAAAATCGCCACGGGCTCAGCTCATGAATAAGAGCTCCATTCGAGTTCGAAACTAGTCGAGCAATCCCGAAGAATGCGCGTGAGTAATAACCGTTAAACAATAATTAATAAGAGTAGACCTTGTCAATAGTATTATAATCTTCCAAAAAGTACATTTAGCGTTACGACTTTGCACCAAAAGCTAAATTTGTTTACCTTCTTATATTGTAAACAAACCCTCATGATCGGAAAGTAGTCACGTCCGCCTTTAGACTACAATACCAGTCGTTTGCTACCTTATTTAGGAAAATAGGAAAGGAGGATGATACTTAAATTCGGCTTTATTATCCGTTCGACAGTTGTCTTTAATGAGTTATACACCAACTCCCTGGTTATCTAGTATATAAGGCAAATCTATACGGGATATATTATCCTGATTGAATGAAGAAGGTAGCTGAGGGTACACTGGATGGCTACCGTAGAGAACCAACTGTTGTCATGTTACTTTTGGTACTCATCTGTCTATTATTGGACTGCGATATGTATACGAAGTTAACAGGTAACAATTTATTACAGTTAAACTTTGTGTAACTCTTGACGAGGTCGATGTTACCACGAATTCTGAACGTCCTCATGCTTCAGCACTAACCCCAGCTGTTGTTAATTATGTCAATTATCCAAGTCAGGTCCACGGGCGGCTTGAACAACACTGAGATTAGGCTGACTCCTATCCAGAAGAAGACAGTAAAATTCACGACAGTTTTCTACATGGTTTCTTAAATGCCACATCACTTTTGGAGTATTCAGTTTCAATAATATCATAACCATTTCATGGAACTATTTGCCTCCCAGCGTGCGGGATATTGTGTCCATTTCAACGTCTTTCAGTTGCTATATAACCTCGGGCATTCAAATGCAAAGTACCTATGATTATGCCAGTAACTCGTGTTGAAGAAACGAAATCAATTTTGTATGGTACGGCTGATACTAAGCCGAGCTATTTACACATGTACACAGTGTTATTGGTATTGCAAATAAGTATTTTTCGGCGTTCAAAGAGAACAAATATGGTGTGTTTTATGCTAACTTTTATTTAGGTGTTTTTGGAGCAAATGGGGTTCTGAATTTTAGAAAAGGCCTTTGTCTAGAACATGGAACTGATCATGATGTGCCAACTCAATTGGTAATAAACAACAGGAGTATCAGAAATTCTGTCTCTTTAACTTTAAAAGTACTTCGATGCATGTCGCGACGTCGACGTTTGTCGTGTATTCTGTTGATAGGATGAAGATGAGTTATCCTCTTTGATCTTCAAACATTAACTTATATTACGCTTTGTCTGTTGCTTAGTCCTCTCCTTTTCATATAAATGAATCGCATGATTGAGTCCTTATTGAATGAAAAAATGATTTGTCAAAATGAGAACTCTAAATTACGTTCTTATCAACCTCCTAACAGATTTTAAAACGGAAGTCAATAGAGATTAAAATCAAAACGCCCTAGTGTCAAGTTTTACACCTGAAGCAGCTCCTCCTGTGATCTCAAACTTTAATTCTCTCTTGCGGGACATATAAACATCAACTTAATTAATAAAACGAACAGTTTTCACGACATTGTGAACAATACCCGGAAAGTTCGCGAAGTATAGCGGGATATTGTAAAATTTCGCATATTAACCTAGTAGATATTTCATTTGGAAGTTTTGTAGGTAAAGTATATTGTATCAGTAATAACGTCAAAGTTTATGTTACTGTTAAACTTTATAGTGCAATATGGAGACGAGGTTTGCGAACGTGAGTTGAGTTAAGCAGAAAAATATTTTGCTAGCAATTTGCTTACTTGTATGTCGTGTCGTTGGATCTCGTAATGTGTGTTTCGTGAGACGTCTAGGGATTTTGAGAAAATTGAAATATTTCACGTAGTAGACGAAGAATCTTTTGTAAGTTGATAAAAATAAATTAAAGTTGAACCGCTGTCGTTTGAAACAGGTGACTTAAACATATAAACTAAATTTATGAGTAGTATAAAATTATAAATAATCAAAAAACAGACAGACTGCTGGGGAGTTCAGCAGATTCTAAAAGCTAAAAGATAAAACACTAAGAAGCGGTGAAGTGTCAGCTGATTTAGGGGCTATCTTATTGTTTGATGTATAAAATTTTATTTTGATGAACATACATAGCATCACACCTATATTTCACCAATGCTGTTATTAAGTCCCATATAGTAGGTGGTGAGCCTATTTCCATCTACCGGGCACTATTCCAAACTCTAGGCTGCTACCTAGAAATTCCTAACAGAAAAACACAATAACACTGCCCGACCCGGGAATCGAACCCAGGACCACATGCTCAGCAGTCGCACTTGGGACCACTAGACCAACGAGATTTTGATGAACATATCTCAGATTCTGCTGTTATAAATTACAATCCAGATCTGTGGGGTTACTCTTGAAACTAATACCAATTCCAATCCAATTCCAATATTACACAGACGCCTTAAAACAACGTGTAATTTTAAAATAAATTTACATACATTACAGTTGCCTCAATTTTAAAGCATGTTGTCTTCATATTATCCCGAATCTATTATGAGCATTTAGATATTTTGGCATTTAAAAGTAGGAACTGATATATTTCCAACGTCAATCGAGCGGAATTATTTTCAACAGTAAGCCTACAGAATGAATTCTTCCCATATAACTTACAATATCTTATATTCACCTGTAACATATAAGCGAAAGTTACCAATTTAATTTTGAGGGGGCGTCTTATAAATTTTTGTATGTAATTAAATTATTCGTTGAGTCCAAATACGATGGAGAAATTAATAGCAATTCATCGTGCTATATTAATTTGCGAAATTCCCAATTTTCGATGTCTAAGTTACTTAGACATTTCGTTCGAGGTATTAGTTACAGCTTCAAGGCTTTAGCTCGAAACTATTCGTTCTCCAAGGAATAAACCATGGAGATGGAAACTAATATTATTTCAGAATTAATTAATATCGATGCCGCTGAATTAGCGACGGACTGAATTTGTAATATTATATGAAAATGTAAAGACAATTTATCCAAAATAATTTATAAAATAAAATGAAATTTGTCAACGAGATAAATTGGACCTTGGAGAAGGATATGGGCTACTTTTTGTCACGCAGACAAAGTTGCGGGCACTTGCTAGTAAATTATATATCGCGATCAATATAAAAGAAAAAATCTTTTAACCGGATTAATCGCGAATATTATTATTTTTGTATTTCCTGACGTTTTGAACACTTACCTACAGCGTTAGGGGTCGCAGGAAACTCAGAAAAAATACGTTTAAAAGCTGTTTAATAATTTATTGGTAATACGTTTCAAATTTTATCTCAACAAATCCTTATTAGTATTACGAAATCATGACTATAAAAAACCCAATCCATACCCACAGTCCAGTAGCTTTTCTATCTAAAAACCTATCAGGTACCAACCAAGAAAAAACCATAACTATTCCATTTTAGTGGTGATAACGTTTACTACAATCACCATATCTGTGTGTGGACCGTTACGAACCGTAACCGGCCCTTCGCAGACCGTTATCGTGTTAAGGTCCTTAAGGAAAACGTGAATGGTACATTAGAACCATTTTCCTGTACGTGTAAGACCCTAAACGGTGCCAATTACGAAAGGTATATTATGTACTATTGCCTGAAGGTTTGGTTGCCTATTGAAGGGAGTATTATAGTAAATTTCAAGCAGAGTGTAAATCTATTTTTTTTTCTGTTTTTGCAATAACTGTAAGTTCGGCCACGAGACAGAAATAAATACTTATTTATTTCTATTTCTTCGGTAACGTAAGAAAACTGCCTCGTTGGCCTCGTGGTCGCAAGCGTAGGTGCTGCTCCTGGACCCCAGTTTTTTCTGGTAAGAAATTCTCAGTAGCAGCATGGAGTTTATAGTTATGCCCGGCTTGTGGCAATAGGCTTCCATCTTATAACATGGGACTTAACTGACACCTCACATCTAAATATATTTTTTATTCACGTAGTCAAATCCGAGTATAATAAATAAATATATGGTCTTTTATTTACATATTATACTAGCTGTGCCCGCGACTTCGTTCGCGCGGGACTTTTACAAATAGCGCTTTATATCTTATGAAAGTAGTAGTAATTAAAGTTACTCCTTGTATCATCTGCCAGTTAAAGTCTCGTCAAAAATTGGTCCAGCCTTTTCGTAGATTAGCCAGGAACAGACAATAATTTGTACGCCGTGGTTGCCCGTGATTTCACTGTCAATATTCGGTCCTATCCGAAAACCAGCGCTGCTTCATTTCGATGGAGTAGCTTATGCTGAGATAGGGGCCTTTTTTGGTCTCGTGCAGGTCCTTTAGTATTCTTAATTATTATTTTTATGATTTGTGTATTTTCTGTATGTTTAACCTGCTTACGAGGTCAAAATAAATAATTTCTTTCTTTCTTTCTTTCTAATTTAAAAAATAGTTTTTTTGTTAGAAGTCCTGTGTATTCAATGAATTTTAGTAAAAAGTTGTTATTACAAAACAAAATGTCTGTGTGTCACATTACAAACAGACACGTTCATTTTGTTTTGTATCTAGAGAATAGATTTTTTATATATATTTATTAAGAATACATACTTATAACGAAACAGACTCCTATTAATAAAAAACAATGATTTATTTATATTGCCTTGACCTTGTTGAACCAAAAATAACGTAAACAACAAACCTTATATAAAAAATCCGACAGAAAAAAGTACTTTTAGCTGAACTTGTTCACTTTCCCGCCATTCCGTCTGCCATAACAATTGTAATTTCCGGGAAAAAAAAGTTGGACTTACAAGGAGAATATATATGTCGTTTAAATTAGACGGGGGCTTTTTGGGGCTGAGTTGCCCGCGTCCGTAGGAGTGCACCCTTAAAATGGAATCCCTACACGTGGCCCCTGGGTGGTGCAAAACAGACAACACAACTTTGGTGGGAGTTCGGCCGCGGCTGGTTACCACCCACCGGACGAAGCTATGCCGTGAAGCGACCTAGTCGTGTTTCGGGATGTATGTGTCGTTCTCCCTAAATCTATCCACTTTACTTAAGAGTGAAAACATTTATTCTGGATCTACGTGCTCCATCTTCGGCCACACCGTTGCTTACCACCGGGCGAGTTGGTGGAAAAACGTAGATACATATTTGATAAAAAAGAAGGGATTCTGTTTTTTAGCTGTGATGTGACAAACGGATGAACAATCAACCGTGACCTCTGACAGAAATGAATTAAAACGATATGTTTGATTATGTTTATCTGATCTTGCAAAAGAAATAGTCGGTTTTTCACGTAGACCGAACCACTTTACGGATTAAAAACCGTTCCCCTTTTCGGTTCTTCATTGAGGTTCTCATAAAGGTTCCACTTTTCGGTACGGTTCCTGTTCTGTTTCCAGTGTCGGTTCTAACGTACCGGTTCCAAAAACAGGTACCAATATACCCGTTATCTCATCATCTGAACTGATGCGTTCGGCGCTTTCCTGGCATATCTTTTCTTTCAGATTGCCTTCGTTCGTCATATTAGGTGTAAGGCTCCACCGTGCAAGTTTATACTATTCAAGTGATTATTCGGAAATCACCTTGAAGAACGGGTAAAATAAAGGTTCCAAATACTAAATATATAGTATAGGGACTGAATAGATAGCAATGACTTCACCAAAAGACGTGTTAAACAGTGGAAGAAGAATTCACGGTTGTGAGTAGAGGTCGAGATGGCTTAGTGCTCAGAGCGCCGGGAGATTCATCCGGGAGGCGCAGGTTCGAATCCTGCTTGCGACCGTATTCTTTCTACATTTAATATTATAACTTTAGAGTTCGCTAAGCATGCGTTAATGCTTTTCAAAGATTTATCTATAATGGTTCCAATTACGTTCCGGTTCCGGTTCCAGTAACGGTATTTTAGAAATAATTAATCCCTGATGGTGTCTTGTAGTAATTTTACTGAGAGCAGTGAAAGCTTAAAGTCTAAGAGGTATGACCCATGGACTTCGAAATCACAGGTTTTAAGACGACTTTAAACTTCTTGTGCGTCTGTTGGCTTATTAATTAGCAGACATAGTCGATTTTTATTGTTATAAAGTACAATTTTGTACTTCTCCGATTATAGGGCACACTTGAAATGTTCTCAATGGTATGTAAAGCCTTTGGGCCGTTTCAAATCTGACACTAAGAAGCTTGTTCATCAACCATCATCATCGTTACAATCATCCCCTGCCCTTATCCCAATTTATTTGGGGTCGGCGCAGCATACCTGTATATGGCATGCTGCTAAAGTTTTGGCTATGTTTTATAACCGGCCGCCTGCCTGACGTCAACCCTCTTTGGGAATGCTGTTGGTGGTGGAAACCACCACCGATACAGTCTCCTTCTATCTAGCTATGCCATACTTTGGTATGGCATAGCTAGATAGAATGAGAAATGTTATCCACGCGCCAGGTTCTGATGTTATCCTAATATTACACTCCACTAACCGGGCTATAATAACATATACGGCCTACAATCCGTACGATACCTAAATAGCATAATTATTCACAAAACTACCAAGTTCGGTCTCTGTCTCTTTCATTAACCATACGATATAAAAACATCTTATTAAAATATACCTACATAAAAAATCGGTTACCTACCCTATCTTAACTTCGCTTTACATAACATTGAATACATAGCTATGTAAGTTATATCAATTCCATGAAAAATATCATGCGTTTTATTTTTTATATGGTTTTCCTAAATAAAAAATAAATGGAGCCCAAAAGTGATATGGTTAAAAAATATTCAGATATTCCGCTTCGGTTTGAATAACACAGCCACGTCACTTCCGAAACATTAAAAAATATAACAGCGTATGTTAGGTACTCCAGGTTTGTACCTCTAGTTTTTATTGAACGTTGCCAAAGATAAAAATACATTCTCTATTTACAATCAAACCCATTCCTGAATATCAGTTTTGTAAAGTTTCCCTATAAATATTGCAACATACCCACCCAAAGCCAACGACCCCACAACACTCCCGTACCACTCATAGCTAAAGTTAACAAAAGAGATAAGTTTACAGGTAGATGTGATTTTAGTAAATTTGTGCGTGTATTATGAACTAAATATAAATATTCTATTATGAATAAGAAAAATTTATTTACAAAAACGAGTTACAGTTTATACACTTTACGAGGTGGTGGTTTCTGCACTAAGCCTAAGGCTTGTGTCGCAAACACCATTGTGATGACATGTGCTACTAGCAATACTAATAATATTGCTGAGTAATTACTTGGCAATAAAACAGGAATAGGTAATTATGAAAATATTTAAATGATAAAAAAGTTAAAATATAATTTGCAAACATATTTCAACGACTCCTACGCTGAGATAGCAAAAATCAATACACATAATTTGAAGTTCAACAGGCATACTAGTTAGTAACAAACATCCGTTTATTTTACGTGTTCTAAAAACGAGTAACATCTTAATCAATCTAGGCTCTTGCCTGCGCTGTACGAATATTGCAATGTACATTCTTATTAGCCTTCACACTTATCTCTTTCGCCCACTATACTAGTCCAACTGACTCATTGCTAGTATTGCAGCACTGAATCCATTCCATTTTGCAAGCGATAAGGCCGCTCCCCTCTATACAAACACTGTTATCACATTATCTTTCTTATCGGGACGATACCTATGCATGTCACTGAGAATAAATCGATACGTACGTTTGAAGTTCAATACGTACTAATGTTATAATTTTTGTGAAATAATAAGACCGCGCCTCGGAGAGCACGTTAAGCCGTCGGTCCCGGTTGTCAAATTAAGATCTATGACAACCGTTACGGGTAGTCAGAAGCCTGAAAGTCTGACAACCAGTCATATCACGGGATATCGTATTACCCAGTTACTGGGTTGTGGAGGTCAGATAGGCAGTCGCTCCATGTAAAATACTGGTATTAAGCTGCATCCGGTTTGACTGGAAGCCGACCCCAATGTAATTGGGAAAAGGCTAGGCAGAATAAATATAATAAGACCGCGGGCAGGATTTGAAACAACAACAAACAAATTACTGCTTTTAAAATCAAAATCACTTATTTGAAATAAACCATTTACGGCCACTTTTGAATTGTCAGAAGCTATTTCCACGTTCCAAAGTATAGATTCCTATGGAGAAGAACGGGCAAGAAACTCCACGGTGACTCTTTTTCTTTAAATAAGTTTTTACAATGTTGTTCCATAGTTTGTTAGTGATACAACTTACGTAACTATGTTAGTACTTACTTTTAATTGCTATTGCGATCTCGCTTGCTCTAACAATATAACCCGTGGATAAGCCGCCACCGCGCTGCTGTCGCCCGTCGTCGGCGCGCCGCCGCCGGCCGCGGCGCTTCCTCAAGAAAACGAATTTAACCGAGATCGGCACGAACATTACCGACCGCTTTTACCGACGCATGCACGGCGCACCGATAAGCGCACTTAAGAGTGCGCGCGCGATATTCAAATTACTTTTCGAACATATTTTTTTTGGTTTTATTCTGGAATAGAAATATAGAATTCAATATTTTTCGAATGTATGAGAGTATTATTTTTGCTGTCGGCGGGCCACCAGTAATCGACCGGCGGCGGCGGGCCGCATGCGGCTCGCGGGTCGTGGTCTGTGCATCCCTGGTTTAGTGTAACAATTCAACATTTAGCCATGACAGTTGAGTTTAATGACCAGTCCCAACTGACGGCGCCCGTTCACGAACATGACGCACGTGTCAGCATCTTGAGAGAATATTCTCAAGAATGATTCTTCTTGTACCATATCCTCAGCGGATGTCGGCCACTACCCCACGGGACTGGTCTCTATCTTGTGCCAGTCTGCAAAGACTGGGAATACTATATATTAAACTAATTTACTGGAAATGTGGATGTATAACAATATTCCTCTGCCCAACCCGTCGGGTATAAGTTCGTGATATTATAGAGCGATCTCGATCGATACTCCAAGTGCTGAGCTAATTAAGACATCGCAAAGTTTTCGATAAGCCGATTTATTCCTTCCTCAAACTTTTTACTTTTGTCCCAAGCGCGTCTGCTGAGCATGAGGTCTTGACTTCGATTCCCAGGTCGGGCAGTGTTATTGATTGAGTGTTTTTCTGTGAGGAAATTCTCAGTAGCAGCCCAGCTAGAGTTGTGCCCGGTAGATGGCAATAGGCTCACCAACTAATACATGGGACATTGTAACAGCATTGGTGAAATGTGGATGTACAATTGTGAAAACCTCTGCCCACCTCTTCGGAGAATACAGAGGCGTGATGCTATGCTATGCTTTATTGACGTCACCGTTATTTATTTAGACACTTACAATATACCGACTGAAACACTGATCACTTGTAGCACCGACCAAAAGGGCTGCAGGTTCAAACCCTTCTCGCAGGCGTATATTTTCTATCCAGAAAAAATAAGACTTCAGTGTTTTGCTACGTATGATAAGATGATAAGTTAATATGTGTGATACGCAAGACCTATGTAAATATATTAGAGTTTGAGTAAATACTTCTATGCGAGGAGGGATGCCAGCGACTTTGTCTGCGAGACAAATGTAGCACATTTCCTTTTCCAAGGTCCATTCTATCATGTTACCAAAATTCATCAAAATTGATTCAGCTGTTTATGCGTAATAACGCAACAAACAGACAGACTAAGTTACTTTCGCATCTTTACTAATATTAATAAAAAATGCGAAAGTAACTCTGTTTGTTTGTTACCTTTTAACGACTAAACGGCTGAACGGATCGTAATGAAATTTGGCAAAGATATGTATTGTATCTTGGGGAAGGACACATCATAGACTACCTTTAGACGCTCAGACGATGTCGCTGGCACAAGCTAGTATTTTGTAACTAACTTCAGCCCGCGACCTCATCTGCGTAGCCTTTAGAATTAGGTCCACCCGGGATAAAAGTATCCTATTTGTTAAACCAGGCTATAAACTATCTATGTGCCAAATTTTATACAAATCCGTTCAGTAGTTATTGCGTGAAAGAATACCAAACATCGATCCATCCGTTCATCCACATTTTCGTATATATTAGAAGAGATTATGATGTTAAAATATTGGTAGATTTCGATTCCATTACTGTAGCTGTGAATATAAACGGATCTTACCTAATTCTTTCTGCTCGTTAAGTGGGCCTTAATGACAACATTCCCAATTATGGTTCGTTCTAGTGAGCTTTTGGATAACCTTGGTTTTGGAGTTTCCAGCACCATGGTATTTTGATGTGGTCACATACCTGGAACAATATAAAAAATACATTAAAATTCTGAAATAAACATGTCCTGATAACGCATTACGCCTGTTTTCCCCGAGGGGGTAAGCAGAAGTATACACAGCAGTACATCCACATTTAAACAATGATGTTTTAAGCCCCAAGTGATGAGCCTATTGCCATAAACAGAGCAAGATTCGAAAGTCGAGAATTTCCAAACAAAAACCCAAGTACACTGCCTGGCTCGGTAATCGAACCCAGGATCACATGCTCCAGAGCCACCCTTTGCGAACACTAGAACACATACGCTTACACCCTTCGGGAAATATAGGCGTGATGCTATGTGATGTTTTTGTCTTTTGACATCAGGGCAGGTACATATCACGAGTTACTGCCTCACTGGGCTAGTGGCCACAAGCGCGCTGCTGAGCATAAGGTGCCAGATTCGATACTCAGGTCAGGCAAAGTGTTACTGTTATTTCTGTTGAGGAAGTTTACGGTGTGACAACCCTGCGCATCGGAGAGCTTGTAAAGCCGTCGGTCCTGCGCCTGATCTCTCTCCGGTCGTATCGGATTGCCGTCTCCAAGGACTATGAGAGTGAAGGAAGAGGCAATGGACCTGTGTTTGCGCATACACTTGTGCACTATATATTATCTGCTGCGTACTTTGCTAATCTCCTTGAAGATCTGTGGCCACGAATTCGGTTAGGTATAGTAATAACGTTGAAGCCTTATTGTGGCTCCAACATATTTGCTGGCTATTTTGGTTGCTCTCAGCTTTCTTGATACTTTGAAACTAATTGTCTTAGGTTTCTCGTAATAACTGGAGTTAGTAATTTTACTAACAAGCTTGGCGGGAAAATAAAACATTTTCTCGTTCATTTCTAAATTAGAAGCCTAGCCAAAGATATTAGAAGGAATCTTTTCTTATTTCTGTGAATCTAACTCAATAAATCTTCATGATAAACAAATGTTAGCAGAGAATTAAGGCCTCGCTCCATTGCGGTATCAAAATTGGTAATTCTCTGGATCTTTAGGACGCAATGCTAATAATCTACTCCAGGGTTTCCCTATCTTCACGTAAACGAAGTGGGCACTTAATTTGATTACGGAAAAAAAAATGATTTACTCTCGTGCTCACTGAGCGAGTTCGCAAGAGTAACATTGGATAAATTCTAAGTTATTAATTTCTAAGATGAAATTATTATTATAACTTTAAAATTAAGTCTGTATTGTGTCTACATTATCGAATTGGGATTTCTTATAATGGAAGTTGTACATATGAAATAAATAAATGAAAATTCCGCAGACGCCTACTTCAAATGAAAGCTCATAGTCAAAAACAATTGTTACAATTAGCCCAAATGTAATTTGGTACTTATAAAACGCCGAAGCAGTAGTGCAGGGTTTCTAAAAATTTTGTCTATTGAAGCAATTCTTCTTCTTATCGTATGGTTGATGAACAACCTAGTGTCAGAGTATAAACCACCCGCAGGTCTCTGACATGGCTTTACAAACCATCGAGAAAATCTCTCAGGTATGCTGGTTTTCTCACGATGTTTCCTTACGCCGCTGTAATTTATAATAGAATAGAATAGTTGTTTATTGTTTATATAATACGCACATAACTTCGAAAAGTTAGTGGTGCGTGCCTTGGATTCGAACTTGCGTCTACTCATCACTCACTCACTAGGTCATACTGGTGCCAGAAACAATTAATAAATAAGAAAACGTTTTTTTTTTTCAGTGGAGCTGGTAAGATCGTTTTTGATCTCTTAACTAAACACTGATGACCTTAGGTACAAGGCTTACACTATAAAAATCCAATAAGGCGGAGTTATGCTATTAACTTATAAATAGGAAGAGAATTCTTAAACAATCCAACAAGTTGTCTCAAGTTGACTGAGCTACGAGTCGGTCTAAGTAAGAAGGATTCCAGACACAACTTAAACTTAACATTGTCTTAATTCTATCTTAGTTAATCACTTAATGTTGTTGTTCAAGTTTAACTAGAGCAGTAATCTTCGTTCGGAATACTAACTATTTCTGCATAAGTTTAAAATTAAAAATATAAACACACCATCGCGCCTGTACACCTGAAGAGATAGGCAGAGTGCACACCGTACTAATCCCACATTTCATCATCGAGACTGTTTTTAAGGTGAAGGAGGCCGGTCGAGGATGTGGCGGGGTAAATAGAAATATACGCACAGATAAAAAAAAATGTCAATAAATTAAAAATTAAAATCACTATAGGCATATTCAACATAAGACAAGGTACAAGGCCAAAACATTTGCAGAATGCAATTTCATAAACGATTAGATAGTGGAAGAGGAGTACATGCTGCGCCGATCCCAAATAAATTGGGATAAGGACAGGGGGATGATGATCCAACATAAGACAAGGTAATAATATAAAGTTATTTATCTAATAGTTTTTTTAGAATAAACCCTGAACCCCTCTAAGAAAAGATGTTGGTATTTTTAGAGGAGGGCGGATTTTGATGGTTTCGCACGGGTTGAATTATATCGCGCGCACAGCACACGGGGCGGATTTGATTGTTTACAATAAATATATAGTCCCAATGTCTTTGATTTTTTTATTGATTCGTGTATTGTTATTTATGCTGATTGTACCGTATCAGCGGTACAATCAGCTCTTTAAATATGACACGAGTACAGATGAACCAGCTGTATAAAATTCGTCCAAAAATTTATGTCCATACATATTCTAATAACAATACCAAATACAATTATTAACTATATAATAAAACATAATCCACAAAACTTAAATTACTAAACAAAACTCGCGCCGTATAATCTACAAATCAAACACGCTACTAAAATCTTTATACTGTTGCTTCTACCAGAACAATAAAAAACAACAACAAAAAAACACAATAAACAAATAAAAGAACAATGCCCTAATAACCTAAAAGCTTCAATAACTTTCTCTATTGAACGCAGGTAAAATGAAAGGTGTACGTAAGCATAACTTATTATGATCGTATGCTCCGAAGTAAAAAGCAATTAAAATTGTTCTAGTACCATTTAGAACAACTAAATTATACAGTTTTGGAGGAGGATGGAGTAGTCCAACTGTCTTTTAGTGAGACATTTGAGAGTTGAAATCCCTCGAAATTTCAATACGTGAAAAAGGGACCCCCCTCCCACCCTCCCAAATAAGTCATGACGGTAACCAGTTAACGGGTAACAAGACGATGTATCGTGGAAAGACCGGTTGTCTTACTACCCGCAAGGACTGTGGTAGATGTGTATTTGAACAGAGACCAACGGGACCGGTTTAACATGCTCTCCTAGGCACGGAGGGATGTCGATATGATAATTATGGTCACCGATTCACAAACCAACCGCGGTAAGCATAGCTTAACCTCTGACGAACGATCAGCGTACCTATTGGCTAGCTCGGTTACCAACGAATTGATAGTCAAAAGTTATTATATTAAATGGAAAAAGAATACGGTCGCGAACAGGATTCGAACCTGCGCCTCCCGGATGAATACTCCAGGCGCTCTGACCACTAAGCCATCTCGACCTTTGCTCACCACCGCGAATTCTTCTTCCATATTTTAACACGTCTCATGGCGACGTTATTGCTATCAATTCAGTCCCTATAATAACTTTAGAGTTCGCTAAGCATGCGTTAATGCTTTTCAAAGATTTATCTTGAATTATTAAGGTAATTGCATTCTTTACGACATTGTATTAACTACAAAGTTAGTCGTGTCGGTTCGGTCACCCGTATAGGGACTGAATTGATAGCAATAACGTCGCCATGAGTCCGGGAGGCGCAGGTTCGAATCCTGTTCGCGACCGTATTCTTTTTCCATTTAATATAATAACTTTAGAGTTCGCTAAGCACGCGTTAATGCTTTTCAAAGATTTATCTTGAATTGATAGTCACTTTGTAGTACATTGTGCTTTATGTCTTTAATATTTTTGCTCATCACAGACAAGCTGTGACATACGACGCAATGAACTACAAAGTGACTATGAAATTGTTAGTAACAGAGTTAGCCAATGGGTACGCTGAGCAGCGCGTACTTAGCCACAGGCCTCGAGGATTCCGGCGACTGGGACCGCAATTAACTCGGACCGCCGTCCCAGTTGCCGGATCCATTTATTTTAATATTTTTCTTCCGGCAACTGGGACTACCCATAGATGAATAAAAACATCTATTGTTCAAGCCGCCAATCAGTTTTTCGTTACAACGGGTGGGGAAAAATACACAAATAGAGGTGTGGCGTGCGGTTTAGCTCACCTGGTGGCGGACACTGCACGGTCTAACAACTCCTGATGATGCCCCGTAGGGGGGGAACATGTGTAGAGTAGTTGGTGGTAGTCGCAATTTTCGCTTGCGTAGGTATGTGCATATATTTGCGGTCGGGCGGGCGGTGCACAGTAGTAACGCATGACTACCCTCAAAGTTGTGGAAGTAGCTAGATATTGTATTTATTGGCATCCATCTTTAAGTACTAAACATTTTTTCGTTTGACTGTACTGTTTTTGGCTTGAAAAATAGATGTTTTTATTCATCTATGGATCCGGCAACTGGGATCGCGGTCCGGGTTAATTGCGGTCCTAGTCGCCGGAATGCTCAGGCCCCTCCCAACGATACCACAACGACGGTACCATGCCAACAAGAAAATATAAATACCTATGTACCTAAACGCATATTGTCTAAACGCCTCAATTCTTGGCAATCGTAACTTCTGATTCAGTCGACGAAAACCGATAAAATCTTATCAGTATTTTAGCATCTTTTTGGCGCCTGATCCTTACAGGAAATAGCAAGCTTTGATTTACGATAATGTTGCTTCGGATCTGACAGAAACTCGTTATTGGATAACTCTAAAACCTGCTTTCAAGCCAATTGACCTTGATATTGACTTTGGATAAAAACTAAAAAGTTATGGATTCGTTTTTGGTATGATATAAGCAAGTCATTATTGATCCAATATTTTTGTTTTAACGGCGCATAGATAATGCTCTTGACAGACGTTTATCGACTATAGGTTGCAATTGGCTATGAGCTATGAACCATATATGGATATGGTAACGTATCATGATCTACACAGGATAGCCTTAATTGCTTGGTACGTTCAGCGAAAAAACTCGCTAAACACATTCAACTTTAGAAAATGTCTTTCTTCAAACTATTCATCTAGTTGGCTAGAGCACAACACGTTACAATCTTGTCATCATAATATTGGAGAAAAGGCAAAAAGTCGTCTCGTCAGATCACAATAATCAGCACTAGTGTCAGAGCAATTTTTATGCGTGTTAATTTACTTCTATCGCTGACTGTACGAGAACTTTGTCTAAAAGCATTTCTTTTTCACAATAAGATAGGAAATGACGACTGCAGGTATAATTAAAAGAAATCGGACACATCGAAGTTGTTAAATAATCTTGATTAGAAACAGTAGAAATCATGTCATTTAATTTCTCCACATTTCTCAGACCTCATAATAATTAATTCACCACTTCACACTGCTAAAACTGGCAGAACTGATATAATCAAAATATACTTTACATAATCACCTGGTTAATTAATGAGGTGTATCAGAAACCTTTTCCCCCATATTACATTACGCTGATAATATTAAAGTGCTTGTTAATGTGGGAGTAATTGTGAAACACGTGTATCGGAGGTTTCTCATATTAAAGCCCTCTCACAGAAGTGTGAAGCGACTTTGTGGCGCTCGACCTGACATAAAATGTGATAGATTTTCCTAAGATAAAAAAAGGTTTGAAGTGATTTTGAGTGATGAATTGATTATAAAACAACATAACATATCATCACGCCTGTATAGGCAGAGGTGTACACAGTTGTACACCCACATTCCACCAAAGCTGTTATTAAGTCCTATGTAATGGGTGGTGAGCCTATTGCCATCACCCGGGCTCAATTCCAAACTCCGGGCTGCTACTGAGATTCTTTCCTAGAAATAGTCAATAACACTTTGCCCGACCCGGGAATCGAACCCGATACCTCCCGCTCAGCAGTCGCGCTTGGCACCACTAGACCAACGAGGTAGTTGAATTGATTGTATATGCAATAATAAAGGCATATTTAATGAACCAGATAATCGTATTAATAATCAATTCCTTTGACTTTGTTAAGGTATAATCTTTACCGTGGGAGAGCCATGCTTCGGCACGAATGAGCCGGCTCGACCGGTGTGATACCACGGCCTCACAGAAAATCGGCGTGAAACAACGCTTGCGTTGTGTTTCGCTGAGTGAGTGAGGGTACCGGAGGCCCAAACCCTTTAAAAGGTTGGCAACGCTCTTGGGACTCATCTGGTGTTACGGGTGGCCATGGGCGGTGGTAATCGCTTACCATCAGGCGTGCCGTCTGCTGGGTTGCCCACTATCACATAAAAAAAAAATGAAAAAAATAAGTAATACTACTGCTAACCAGCTCCATATTGTGATAATAAAGGTCGTTGCGTCGTATCTTGTTAACATCTCAACTTATGACGAGATCATGAAAGCAAAAAATGAAAAGATAACGAAAGATATGATGTCTCATGAGATTACTATCATTTGGAGTATGAATTCAAACATTATTAGTCCCATAGTAATCCAATCAAATCGAATTCGTCCAAAATCTTGAGACTTGATCGCTAAGGGCCTGACGCAAAATCCTAGTCTTAGATATGCCACACATTGTGAGGAGGCTCTTCAATCTGGACCTCTAAACAGCTTAGATTTAACTTACGGTTTAAGATTATTTATTTCTAATAAGAATTACAGGTGTATTCACTTATATGAGAAACTTACATAACTTAACAAGTAGATAAACAATAAGTATATGTACAGTCACGTGCACCAACATGTAAACACAAATTTTAAAATCTCACTATTAATATCTTTAGCGTGTATTACTAAGATAATTAGGTATGTAACAGAGATAGAAGAACCATTCCTTCTACATTTAGACATACATTAATACTTCTATATTATTCAGATAACTATTTACTTATATGGAGTTTAAAAAGTGGAAATGTATAAATGTTTGTGCTCGTGACTGTATGTAAATTAGTACAAGTATAAACATTATACAATACGTATTAAACACATTGTCCACTGCCACTTGCATTAAAACGTTCAATATTAAGTATTGGTTATTAACTAAATCGAAAAAAGGAATCAAATAAAACATTATCATTTTATGTTAAAATAAATGTGGTAGTTGCGCAAACGCAAAGATACTCTCTTACTTTAAATTGCTTCCGCCGCAACACTTTTAAAATTCTATTTTTTTGTTTTATACTTAAACATTTACTAGTTGCATGCTTGAATGGGTATGGTCTATGTTAATTTTCCTAAGCATTGTGTGAGAGACCTGGTACCAATAACACAAGTTAAATCTTATCATGGGTACCAGAGCTGCTCTTTATCTTGGTGATGTTTATATAGTTTTTTTTTTTTTTTTGATGTCTTTCTATGTACAACTGTTGATGAAATAAATGATTACAATATTAAATGGAAAAAGAATACGGTCGCGAACAGGATTCGAACCTGCGCCTCCCGGATAGATACTCCAGGCGCTCTGACCAACTAAGCCATCTCGACCTCTGCTCACCACCGCGAATTCTTCTTCCATATTTTAACACGTCTTATGGCGACGTCATTGCAATCAATTCAGTACTTACAAGTGACCGAACCGACACGACTAACTTTGCAGTTAATACAATGTCGTAAAGAATGCAATTACCTTAATAATTCAAGATATGTCTTTGAAAAAGCATTAACGCATGCTTAGCGAACTCTAAAGTTACAATATTAAATGGAAAAAGAATACGGTCGCGAACAGGATTCGAACCTGCGCCTCCCGGATAGATACTCCAGGCGCTCTGACCAACTAAGCCATCTCGACCTCTGCTCACCACCGCGAATTCTTCTTCCATATTTTAACACGTCTTATGGCGACGTCATTGCAATCAATTCAGTACTTACAAGTGACCGAGCCGACACGACTAACTTTGCAGTTAATACAATGTCGTAAAGAATGCAATTACCTTAATAATTCAAGATATGTCTTTGAAAAAGCTTTTTTTCTTTTTCCATTTAATATTGTAACTTTAGAGTTCGCTAAGCATGCGTTAATGCTTTTTCAAAGACATATCTTGAATTATTAAGGTAATTGCATTCTTTACGACATTGTATTAACTGCAAAGTTAGTCGTGTCGGTTCGGTCACTTGTAAGTACTGAATTGATTGCAATGACGTCGCCATAAGACGTGTTAAAATATGGAAGAAGAATTCGCGGTGGTGAGCAGAGGTCGAGATGGCTTAGTTGGTCAGAGCGCCTGGAGTATCTATCCGGGAGGCGCAGGTTCGAATCCTGTTCGCGACCGTATTCTTTTTCCATTTAATATTGTAACTTTAGAGTTCGCTAAGCATGCGTTAATGCTTTTTCAAAGACATATCTTGAAATAAATGATTATTTGATTTGATTTGATTTGAGTTTCCGCCCGCGATTTCGTCTGCATACACTTCGGAATTGGGTCCAACCGGGATAAAAGTACCCTATGTGTTAATCCAGGTTATAAACTAACTGTGCGCCAAATTTCATCCAAATCCGTTCAGTAGTTATTGTGTGAAAGAGTAACAAACATCCATCCGTCCTCACAAACTTTTGCATTTATAATATTATGAATAATTAATAATATTTTTGTAATAATAATAATAATCTAAATATATCGTTAAAAATATAATTTATATGTAATTTAATGAATAAATGATATAATAATGACCAACACCTTAAGAGGCTCTCGTAAGACGGCTGGGTCAAGGGCCTGATACAGAAGGTGGTACTCCTCGACACGGCACGCATTGTGAGGAGGTTCCTCTCTCTGGGGCCCTAACCACCGGTAGCTTGGACCCAGTTCCCGATGCCAGTGGTCTGCTATAGTTTATATTTATAAATGTTTTTTTTTTGTAATTGATATATAGTATAAAGTTATTATATTAAAATGGAAAAAGAATACGGTCGCGAACAGGATTCGAGCCTGCGCCTCCCGGATAAATACTCCAGGCACTCTGACCACTAAGCCATCATCGACCTCTGCTCACCACCGTGAATTTTTCTGCCATATTTTAACGTCTTATGGCGACGTCATTGCTATCTATTCAGTACTTACCTATAATTTTTTTTTTTTTTTTTGTAATTGATATATATTATATATATTTAAGAACATAATGTATATGTAAAGTTAGAGAATAAACGAAATAATGATGTAATGAAGCTTGAAAATCATCCGAGAAGATTTTGTTTTTAATTGTTATTCACTGCCTGGTATTTTCCGATAGCTGCTAGATACTTGGAAAAGACGTAATGGGACACCTTGTTTTTTACGAGCCAAATGTAAAACAACGTTCAACCAAAAACAAACCATATTGACGCTGTTATAAAGGTTAATTTTGAAGTGGTATTTAACTTCATATCTCTTTCTTAGATCTCTCTACAGTCTTGTAATAATATCATTTCGCCTCTAATTTCTCCGTTTTTGCTCTGACGAAAGTGATATTGATTTTTTGCGAATACGTTAGTAGATAGTAATTTTATTTAGTAATAATAAATCCTATCTAATGTTTATTTAATTAACCAAACCAGAATACTAAATAAACAGTAGAATTACCTGTGTCAGTATTTCTAACTGATAATCTAAATATTGTTAAAACACGATTAAATTGGCTTCTGGGAAAGTAAAATCCATCATTTATCACAACTTTGCCTTAGAGTACTTGCTATTTGGGTCAAATTTATGATAAACTAGCTGTGCCTGCGACTCCGTCCGCGTGGATGTCGTAAATTAACACCATGTCGTGTATGAACACAAATTCATAATAAACAAATGTTCGACGTGATTCTTTAAATTGGCATAACGATTTTATTTATGAACCGATTGACATGAAACAAACAGTAAATGTTAAGTGAAGCTTACCACAATATCTTAGTAAAAACCACATCTAAATCGGATAAGCCATTTCTGAGATTAGCGTGCACAAATGCCGAGACAAACAGATAAACAGACAACAATTCTAACAATCATTGTTTTGGGTGCTATTTGCGTTGGTAAAGGTCCCAATAATATTTTTTCTCATATATCTTCCATGTACAGACAGCGGCCCGTTGCATTTTTTTTATATGTATATATGTATTGATAAATTAAATAACAATAACATATTACCGGTTGTTTACTATTTGATCGAAATAAAGTAAAGCAAATAAAATAAAAATACCGTGTAACGTTTTTATCTGTAATATTGTCAGTTACCTTACCGAACATGATCCATTCGCTTCGTAATGAGAATTGGCGTTTCGCTAATTACGTCCGTGCTTCAGATAAGGACACAATATCTCACAGAATATTTCTTTTATATTTCGTCATGTTTTGGTATTGGCAGGTTATTTTTGTTAGAGATAATCTTTACCAAACAAATCACGATCCGTTGTTTTTTTTATCATTATTCTTTATTTATTTATAACATCATAACCTGGAGCATGGATAACATTTGGTTTGGCATAGCTAGCTAGAAGGAGACCGTATCGGTGGCGGTTACCACCAACAACAGTATTCCCGAAGCGTGTTGACGTCAGTCAGGCGGCCGGTCTTAAAACATAGCCAAATCTTTAGCAGCATGCCAGATATACGTATGCTGCGCCGACCCCAAATAAATTGGGATAAGGGCCCGGGATGATGATGATTCTTTATTGTAGACACAAAACATAACTTACAGAAGCGTTTTTAACTTCAGGGGCTAAAGAAGTTGTAGGTACTTTTTCTATGGTTATTTCTACATATATAGTCACGGCTATCGGCACAGGTGTACATAGTACATGTTGTTAAGAATTGTGAAGAAGAAAGGAGCCGTATGCCCTGCAGTGGGTTGTTGAAAGCTGTGAATGATGATGATGATATCTGGTTGAATATAAATATGATGTCCGATATTATTAAAAAAAACGCAAGTTTAAACGTCGCTGTTCTCTCCCGTACAATAAATATTATTAACTTCATTATGAAAGCAAAAGTTGAACTCATGACATTGTTTTTTTTTTATGAATATTACAATCTATTATTAAATTTATTTATTTTGTTGCTACAAGAAACACTAAAAGAAATTGGACAATAATAAAAACAGCTAATGAAACGAGGAATTTCCAAGTTTTATTATCTTACATCCGAATTTGAAGGTCTTTATATCAATGAACAAAAATCACAGTACACAGAGCTTTGGTCAATACAACATCTCGGCACCATTACAACTCTCGCCTGTAGCTCGGGCTGCAATCTAGCCTCGAGTGTAATGGTGAATATTATTATATATTGACACCGCCTACTTTTTTGTACACCAATAGTATTTATAGCTTATCAACAAAAGATTTTTTACAGTTCCTTAGAGGTTTTTTTTTGCTGGTGAAAGTTGTCAACATTACGGTAAAAAGAATGGTTGAGACTGTCCATCTGTCACAGAATTGTTAGTCATAAAAACTTTTTCGAGATAATAACAAAAGGATATTTCGTTATGGGACATCAAAGGCTAGTTCAAAACCAACTTGCAAGCGAAAAAGTTTTGTAATTAGTGCAGCAGGAATGACGGTGATAGTATATATCAAGTTGTGACGTTGACGTGAGTTCATGTTAGGCCTAATGTCTGAAAAGTCACTTTTGCTTGGCTTTCAAATGATGAACATTGAAAGTTATGGACGCCTTAGAACCGAACCCTTTGCAGTTCTAGTAGAATATTCATGCCACAAGGCTATCACAGCTTAAATCTTCAGTAAATACAACGGAACTGTTACGTCAACAGCTTGTCAAGCATCCGTTTAAGTTTAACATAGTCAGATTTAACTGTTTGACTCACAAATCGAGTACTGGTAACTTTAAAACGTAATTAATTCATGCGCAAAGACAGTGAAAGTTGTTGGTGGCAAGCTGACGTCGAATTAAGTGAGCACCTGGTATATTCACGCCCTGTTTGTTGTTTTATGATGAGCAGAAACGGCTCATTAATATGATGAATGAAACTGGAAACTACATTATACTAAAACCAGTAAATACATGATATGTATACAAGCCATCGTTTATTGCAATTCAATGACACGGTTGGCGCCGTTAATTCTACGCCACGAGTCACTGGTTCGATTCCCGTACGAATCAATGCTCAGTATGAGTGTCTGCGCATGTGAGATAACTGTTTATGAACGCGTACACGATACAAGGAAAAATTTCTTTCGCGGAATTCCTCCTCAAGTCAAAGATTTTTATTTCATACTAGCTGGCCCCGCGGTTTCACCCGCGTATGATTACCTACTTAGTACTCACCAACAAATAGAAAATATTTCACAGTTTGTCTCTTCTCGCCAATGCTCAGTCCTCATCGGGCGGCTAGGCCGTTACGCATCACACAGCTCGTTCCGCGCGGGTGGTTAAATATTTTCATTTTACATTATCTCCTAAACTATGCGTCCAAATAACATGCTATAAAGGGCAAAGTTTATCTCTGTAAAATTGTCTTGACGATAAAATAACTTTCGTTCGTAAGAATTAATATGGCATGCCTAATATGAATGCTCATAAATCAGCTTTTAATTTTTAATTATTTTTTTGGCACAAAATACGTTATTGTGGCGTGTGAATTACACAGCTACACAAGATAGGCTTAATATGGCATCGCGATCTACTGAGAATTTTCTAACAAAAAAACCTAATAACTCTGCCCGACCTGGAGTCGGTATCAAACTCAAGACCTCATGTTCAGCAGTCGCGCTTGGGAACACTTAACTAACGAGGCAGTCATCATATTAATTTCTGAAAACTGATAATACAATCCAGTAGATACTTTATGTACCTAGGTATATTTAATTTCTAAAGCACACTAACTGCCCAACCCAAATTCTAGTACGAAAAACGGTAAATATTCACTCTCCTTAATTATAATTAAGTAGACTTTAAGGTATTAAGTACTTAATAATTAGGTAAGTACTAAATTTAAAAGTAACGTTGGCAATGGTCGCTAACAGAGTCAGAATAGGCAATTAAAAACGGTAAAATTGGCCTTAATAGACTTAATAATATACTCCTTAAGGCTTATAATAATCAGCTTTATATTATTAAGGTCAAGGTCTAAAATAAAAACACATTTCGTGGATATGGGAACGAAATTGTATTTGTCAGTTTATCTTGTAAGAGATTATAGAAATTGGGTCGATATGTTGTATTTATGGGTAGGTAAGTCACTATCGCGTTTATAGATATCGTATTTTCACGTTGGCAAATAAAGAATTCTGTGAAAAGTATCAATATTACTCAAATATTAATAATAATAATATTCCACAACTATCACACAACGCCGTCTAGTCTCAAGCTAAGCAGAGCTTGTGTTATAAGTACTAGACAACTGATAAACATACTTATATATTTCTAAATGCATACATATTATAGATACATTACACCCAGACACAGAACAAATGATCGTGCTCATCACACAAACATTTGTCCTGAGTCCCGAACCCACGACCTCCGGCATAGCAGTCAGGGCTACTAACCACTAGACCAACAGGACAGTCTATCATATTGACAGACAAACGGCGAAAAGAAATTCTAAAAAAGAAAGAAAGAAAGAAAACGGTTTATTCTGGTACACAGAAGACATGACAAGAACAATATACGTACATACGGTAATATATAACAACAAAAATTTATATTATTTATATTCACTCTGTGCGATGAAAAAGAACTCTTTTTTAAATGATTTTTTAAATATTTTAAGGTCATGTAATGCCTTATTATTTTCTAAGGAAACATTAAAAAATAAAAGACACTAGTAGGACTCGAACCGGCGCGCGGCGACCCTTGACGTGCCGTGTCATGGCTCACCATATTGCAAACTGGTAACGCTGAGTTTAGTAATCTTTAAAATGATTGCTAAATAGGAATCGCCAGGCGTCTCCAAGACAAGAAGAGAAATTTAAATTTAATGTTTTTTCTGATGGTAAGCGACGGTGTGGCCGAGGATGGAGCACGTAGATCCAGAATAAATCTATTCACTCTTAAGTAGAGTGGATAAATTCGGGAAGAACGATAGTTGGGGAGTTGATGCAAATGCCCAGACCCGTCTCTCACAACGGTTACGGACTACATCCCGAAACACGATTAGGTCGCTTCACGGCATGGCTTCGTCCGGTGGGTGGTAACCAGCCGCGACCAAAGCCTCCCACCAGATTTGTGTTGCCTGTTTTGCACCACCCAGGGGGCCACGTGTAGAAATGAAATGAAATGAAATTTTCCATTTTAAGGGTGCACTCCTACGGACGCGAGCAAGTCAGCCCCCGATGGATGCTGTAACTAAATCAAATCAAATAATTTATTTGCTATAATATGGTACAATTGGTCCTTAGACTCTATGGTACCATAGAGCATCCATCGGGGGCTGACTTGCTCGCGTCCGTAGGAGTGCACCCTTAAAATGGAAAATTTTCTTAGGTACCTTGGAAAAACTAACTAATCCTCCTAATATTATAAATGCTAAACTGTGTGAGTATAGATGGATGAATGGATATTTGTAACTCTTTCACACAATAATTACTAAACGGATTTAGATGAAATTTGGCACACATGTAGTTTATAACTGGATTAACGACGCACACGAAGTCACGCGCAATAGTTAGTAGTAGCTATTACAACTTGTAATCGATAACATTTTGGGGAATATAATTATGTGCTATGTATATTGACCAAGCTAGATCACCCCCCGCCATACGTCTATTTACTGAACAATATGTATATGTACAGCGACCGTAGAGGACCAGACGGGAGACGCCTTCTGACTAAATATCGAACAAATTTGCTCGCCTCTTTTGGCGGGGGGTGAGGTAACACATAAGCACAAAAGAACTTGTACTAAAGCGAAAAAAGCAGTCGTCATTACATTAACATAACATAACATAGCATCACGCCTGTATTTCCCGAAGGGGTAGGCAGAGGTGTACACAATTGTACACCCACATTTCACCAATGCTGTTATTAAGTCCCATGTAATAGGTGGTGAGCCTATTGCCATCAACCGGGCACATTTCCAAACTCCGGGCTGCTACTGAGAATTTCCTAACAGAAAAACTCAATAACACTTTGCCCGACCCGGGAATCGTACCCGAGACCTCCTGCTCAGCAGTCGCGCTACGGACCACTAAGCCAACGAGGCAGTTACATTAACAGTATTACAATACATAAAAAACTACACACTAACAAAAAAATTGTGTTACCCTCGATTAAAATCGTGTACTATCCAAGATAAATCTTTGAAAAGCATTAACGCATGCTTAGCGAACTCTAAAGTTACTAGCCATCTCGACATGGCTTAATGGTCAGAGCGCCTGGAATATTTATCCGGGAGGCGCAGGTTCGAATACTGTTCGCGACCGTATACTTTTTCCATTTAATATTGTAACTTCGTGTACTGTCATTGTAATCATACTAGAAAAAGGTACCTTCATTTGATTGGGCTTCATATGCCAGTGGCGAGAGGGGTACGCCCGCTAAAACTACTCCAGTACTAATTCCTTCAAGATAGCGACAATTTTCAAGACGAAGCAATATTATCGTCCATTTGTTAATTCTTAGAATAATAGAGACAACAAAATATCACAAGGTCGATAAGATTACAGACTGATTTATTGATCTAGTGGTTGCTGAATGTGACGTGCTGGGTTCGAGGCCCGGATCGGGTAGGGTTATTGGTTGTTGGGTTCAATTCCCAGGTCGGGCAAAGTGTTATTGGGTTTTCTGTTAGGAAATTCTCGATAGCAGCCCGGAATTTCGAATTGTGCCCGGTAGATGGCAAAAGGCTCACCACCTAATACATGGGGACTACACTTCTGCCTACCCCTTCGGGCAATACAGGCGTGATGCTATGTTCTATGAACGTAAATTTCGTAATAATCGAAAAGCTTTTATAATAATAATTAAAACTATGATTGCGTAATTGGAAATGGGAAGCAAGCGTAATTATTTATTGTATTAATAATTGCGCAAAATTTCTGTTGATTTAAGTCGTAAATTGTTCATTATACATAACATCACGCCTGCATTCCGCGAGGGGGTATGCAGAGGTCTACATACACAATTACATACTAGTGGTAGTACATCGACATTTCACCATGGTGAACCTATTGCCATCAACCGGGCATAATTACTATATTACTCCACGAAGATCGAGGAGATCGTGGACTATATTCGAGTGAAGACTAACTGGAGTTTGAGGGTCGAGAAGTTGGATTCGCGCCACAACACAAACTTCATATAGTTTGTGGTGCGGGTTCCAACCCAACATCTTCAGAACTTCCTCAAAGACGAGTTTTGGCTGAAGGGTGTCGTTTACCGACGTTTTCGCGCCCTACGCTACACCAATCAGCGCAACTCGACGCCGTCATTTCGTGTCTACTGCACACGCATTATAAGTTAAATTAATTAATATTTATTAGTCTGTTTATAGTTAAATGTTTGTGTATTTTATGTTACTTATGGGCCAAAGTTGCCTGAAATAAAGGTTCTAATATATTATTATTATATAATTGCAAACTCCGGGCTGTTACTGAAAATTTCCTAACAGAAAAACATCACGGTTTATTCTGCCGTTTAATTCACTCTGCTCCTAAGGGTCGCATCGTGATGTTAAATAGCGTATAACCTTCCTCAAGAATTGGGTTACCAAATGCAAAGATAATTTCTCAAATACGACTATTAGTTCCAGAGATCAGCGCGTTAAAAAAAATACTCTTCAGCTATATTATATTATTCTAGCGACCCGCCCCGGCTTCGCACGGCAATTATACACCTAAACCTTCCTCATGAAGCACTATGTCTATTGGTGAAGACTGCATGAAAATCCGTTCAGTCGTTTTTGAGTTTATCGCGAACAGACAGACACGGCGGGGGACTTTATTTTATAATATATAGTGATAGATATAATAAATATCATTAGAATATTTATAACAGAAAAGATTACACATATGAGGAGGTGATCACAGGGTGCGTGTGCGATCTGTAGGCTCTTTGGTACCGTCACAATAATGTTGAAAAGTTATACGTTGAGAAAATGTAACACGAATAACTATACAATACACATTATCTTCGAAAAGCATTAACTCATGCTTAGCGAACTCTCAAAGTCTCTCTCCGGATCCTGGAGTATTTATCCGGGAGGCGCAAGTTGGAATCCTGCTCACAACCGTATTCTTTTTCCATTTAACATTATAACTGTAGAATACACAGTCAAAATAAGTCGGTATTCATTTCAAAAGTTAAGAATCCTTTGAGGCAAAATATAGTATGAGTATGAATATTAAATCGTCGTATTTCTACCAAGACTTTGATGAAGGGAAATGAAAGAAAGGTTTTCTCCTATCATGTATCTTTGTGGGTTTTCTTTTTTATTTCCTCATAAGCTCGTAAAATGCTTGGCAAAGGCTGATTTATTGCTACATTCTTACTTCAGTATGTCCTGTCATATATTTCGTGGCGAGAAAGAAAGATGGCGGGTCGGAAACCGACTTTAAATGCTTTCGGTTTGTGCACCCATAAAATTGATTAGACTGTCCACATTTAAACCAAAGTATAGGTAGAATATAATTATCTTAGGCTATATTTATGGTTAGAATAAGTACCGGTAGGTAAATGATTGTGTTTTTTTTTTCAAGATAAAATATCATATTAAAGTTACATTAATTAAAACTTTGAAAGTTTTGTAACGTAATAAGCATTTAGCTAAGCTAAAATTATTCTAAAACTGCCGCAACGCCTGCAGGTCTCGGGTTCGATTCCCGGGTCGGGCAAAATGTTTTTGAGTTTTTTTGTTAGGAAATCCTCAGTAGCAGCCCGTAGTTGGAAATTTTGCCGGGTAGATGGCAATAGACTCACCACCTATTACATGGGACTTATAACAGCATTGGTAAAATGTATGTGTACAACTGTAGGTATACACTTCTGCCTACCCCTTCGGGGAATAAAGGGGTGATGCTATGTGTAATGTTTAAAATTAGGTATTTATATGCCGATTACGATAAGTTTTCTGGTTAAAACTGCAGTTTTATTGCTTGGATCCTAACAATATATTAATTTTTTATTTTATTTACTTTGTTTGTATGCGTCTAATAAATTCTTACATTTATTTCTTACTTTCAGCTTTTGCCTAACATTATAGCGAAAGTCTGCAGATAAAAAGTCAGAATTCTGACATTAAGCAAAAATTATAAAATATTTTTTTCTTTTGAAGAACGGAACCCTAAAATTATAGAAACTTTTACAACTCCCCACAGAAATTTGTTCCACGGTGCCATTTTGAAAGTCTGTTTCATCTAAAAGGACCCAATATCGAATTAAACCAGCTTATATCATATTGAGCAAAAAAAAAAAACGAAACAAATATTATTATTTTTGATTTCGTACGCTTTCGAAATACCGACTTCATAATAAAACACATCAGACCAAAAATAATCGGCCACGTATTCCAATTAAACATTATTTTAATCATATTACATTTCAGAAACTAGGCACGTACTCTCTATAATTCAAAAACACATTACATATAGGAACGTACATACATATTTTATATACACCTAGTACATATGTCGCATATGGATTGTAGAATCAGCTGTTTTACAGAACTGCTAGCTGATTTACAAAACATGTTATGAGAAACAGCTGGACGGCGTTTGGCGGTTTTACATAATTACTGAACAGGCAGAATTGTATGAACGTTTTGCGTTATCATCAATGCAGCGGGTCAACTCTGCGACATTACACCTGTGCCTACCACTTCAGGGACTCAAGGCGTGAAGCTATATATGTATAAAGTAACCCACGCAACCCGTTACCACAGATAATATACTTAATACCTACTACCAATGTTTTCGAAGCGGGTCTGTGACCTTGTAGCCACCACGACACCGAGTCTTTTCATCTCAAATTAAAAGCTTCACATTGAGGCAAAGTCCCAACTAATAACAGATCATCATCACATTAGTTAAAAGTCTACTGAGCCTTGTAATAGATATAACTAGATTATCAATTACTTACATTAAAATAGCCCTCTAATTTAAATCCAATTAGATTGCTCGTACTTTGTTTCAACCAAGAGGTCAGAAGCTCTCAAAATAAATATTACCTACGTAACGAAATAAACTGCCTCATTAGTCTAGTGGTCGCAAGGGTGACTGCTGAGCAGAAGGTCTTGGAGTCTCAGGTCGGGCAAATTATTATGGCTTTTCTGTAAAGAAAGTCTCAGTAACAGCCCGGAGCTTCGATTAGTGCCCGGCAGATGAAAACGAATTCACCATCTGTATGAAATGAGGGTGTACTACTGTGAACACTTCTATCTACCCCTTCGGGGAATACAAGCCTGGTACTATGTATGTATAAACATAAAATCATCACGCTTATACGGCCGAAGGTTTATACAAAGAGGTACAGTTACGGTCACCACGATATAAGCCTGCCTAGTGGGGGACCACTGACAAGAAAAATGTATTTGGATTTATTATTAACAATAAATTGTATATTTTTATCGTCTGTATATTTCCAAGATAAATCTTTGAAAAGCATTAACGTATGCTTAGCGAACTCTAAAGTTATTATATTAAAATGGACAAAGAATACGGTCGCGAACAGGACTCGAACCTGCGCCTCACGAACAAATACTCCAGGCGCTCTGACCACTAAGCCATCTCGACCTCTGCTCACCACCGCGAATTCTTCTTCCATATTTTAACACGTCTTATGGTGACGAACTATACAAGTGAACGAAGTATCTATATATTTCCTTTCAACGAGCTGCTAGTGAGAATATTCTACAAAAAAACCCAATAACACTTTAATTAGTGTTCACTGGTTATTAGTTTATTACTCACGTGCATTACTCGGGTTTACCCGACTAGTTTCAAACTCGAACAGAGCCCTTTAACATTAACTGAGTCCACGGCGATGTCGCGAGTCAAACTGGCGGTGCACGTGAGTAATAACCGGTGAACAAAAGTGTCTCATGAAAGATATTATTTAATAACACTTTGTCCGGCCCGGGAGTCGAACCCGGGACCTCTTGCAACCAACCAAACAGGCAGTGGAAGCAAAATATTTCTGTTCAAAATTGCTTTTTAGTTAGTTTTTACATACAATTTTTGTCTGTGTGCTCAGTCCGTTGTTGGAGTGAAACATATCTAATTACTATGCATATTTATTATTATTATTATTTTTATGTATATATCAGAGCATATGTCAGAGAATATTCCAACTTCATAATGATGTGTATTAGAACTTATTATTTACTTTAGATTTGTGTGTTTGCTGTGTTCCAACTTTTGGGATGGATTCGTTTTGTTGTTTTAACATTCAATTTACATATGAAGTTTGGTGTGAATCATCAGAGTAGACCAATTCACACGGTAGTAGATAGAGGGGCTCGTGGCTAAGTAACAACCGCATAGATCGAGGTTAAGCTGAGCATATTGTCATTAACCGGGCACAATTCCAATTTTAGTTTTAAAACTTAGTCATAACATACACTGTCTTGACTGCCTCGTTGGTCTAGTGGTCGCAAGCGCAGCTGCTGAGCGTGAGGTCTTGTGTTCGATTCCCAGGCCGGGCAAAGTGTTATTGAATTTTTCTGTTAGAAAATTCTCAGAAGCAGCCCGGAGTCGGTCCTGCGCCTGATCTCTCTCTGGTCGTGTCGGATTTCCGTTCCATCGGAATATAAGAGAGAAGTAAGAGGGAGTACACTTGTGTAATATAATATTTCCTGCGTACTTAGCTAATCTCCGTGGAGATAGGCCGCCGTGACCGAAATACGGTCGGAGGGAGTATTTTTTTAATATACACTGCTGTCTACATTTTATGTTTTAAAACTTTCCTCTCGCATTTCTGCTGGCAGAGAATACCTTTGTACAGAAGCCGGACGTCAGTGGTAACAAAACCAGTATAAGCTAGCCTCTCATACTGTTGAATAGCTGGCTCAAGGTCAAATGTTACCACGGATGTGCAACCTAATGTAGGTACATCAATTTCGTAAGAAACTGTCCATTTAGGGTTTTTACACACGAGCGGTCGCTGACATCGTGCCGCTCGTGTGCTCCTTACTGTATATTGTGTGTACATAAATAAATAAATAAATAAGTCATATGTAGTAAGTATAATGTGTGGTGTGACGCGGATGGATATAATTAGAAATGAGTAGAGGAAGTCTGGAAGTGGCACCGGTGACTGAGAAGTTATCTAAAAATCGTTTGGCATGGTATGGGCATGTGATGCGGAGAGATCAGGGTCATGTGACGAGGAAAGTTTTGAGTATGAATGTAGATGGCTATAAGAGTAGAGGAAAACCGAGGAAGAGATGGATGAATTGTATTAAAGATGATATGGCTAGAAAAGGAGTGACTGTCGATATGACGGCTGATAGAGATGTATGGAAGAAGAATACATGCTGCGCCGACTCCAAATAAATTGGGCAGGGGGATGATGATGATTATGATGATGATGATTATGATGTATTGTTTGCGTGAAAGCTAAAACAGTGTTAAAAATCACAATTTCAATACGAGTATCGATATCTAATTAAAATTATAATCATTTCGTTAATTAAAATGCTGAAAACAATTTTCCTCTCTCTGTGTAATTAAACTGTGTATTACAGAGTGTAGTTCAAAAATACCATTTTGGGGTATAAAGCATTAACGTCAAAAATATGAGAGTCATCTTTAGTATTGTTACGCCTGTATTCTTCGAAGGGATAGGCAGAGGTGTACACAGTTGTACACCCACATTTCACCAATGCTGTTATTAAGTCCCATGTAATAGGTGGTGAGCCTATTGCCATCAAACGGGCACAGTTCCAAACTTCGGGCTGCTACTGAGAATTTCCTAACAGAAAAAACTCAATAACACTTTGCCCGACCCGGGAATCGAACCCGAGACCTCCTGCTCAGCAGTCGCGCTTGGGGCCACTAAACCAACGAGGCAGTTTTTGGCACAAAAAATACCATCCCTTTTCTGTACATTTGTGTCATATAAGACTACTAAGGGGTAAGCGGTGTGCGCAGTACTACTTCCGTATCAATAAATACAGTTGCTACTTTTTTTTTGCACATTTGTTTTAAACCATTCATTCATAGGCATTTTCTGCCAGACAACCTTAGGGTGATGCAGAGACCAAACGTGGTAGATGCACTAACATAAAAAGAGTAAGTTACCAGATTTTAAATATATATACATATATAATACGTTTACCTTTAATACTCCAAACACTAACATTAATCGTGGCTTGGTTCAACAATAGGTTTTTTAAACAGACACCAAGACTAGGAAATCATAATTATGTAAGAA
Source organism: Xylocampa areola (assembly GCA_935421205.1). Taxonomy (NCBI): domain Eukaryota; kingdom Metazoa; phylum Arthropoda; class Insecta; order Lepidoptera; family Noctuidae; genus Xylocampa; species Xylocampa areola. Next base: position 3,033,038 of record OW285216.1, read on the forward strand.
CACATGTTTAAAAAAGACCTCGCTCGTATGACAATAAGCTACAATGTTTCCTAATAGATAATGGAGGGGGCATTCGATGTCCAAACGTCGACCTGAACGCACGTGATGGCGTGTAGACGACCTAAATAGCCACATAAGTATTCTAAATCGCACATTAACCGCAGCAATAAACACCAATATATTCACCTCCAGGACCCTTGCGTGACACCTCATTATTTAACCAAAAGTTTATTTTCAACTAAATGATAAACGTATAGTCGCAGCCCCTATTTTATTCCGGCCTACTATTAAACAAAACTAGTGAAACTTTAGACATGAATATATTCAGTTGGCTGGTGTTGTTATTTAATGCTATTCATATTAATTAACACTTTGTTTTTGCTAAATATTCATAGTTGTAACTGGTTATAATATTGAAAATTTTAAGCTCTATTAAGATTCGGTTTATCCTAGATTATTAAGTTAATTTCATGTCTGCATTTAGTTACAATTACGTTGTTGTCTTGTATTATGTCTATAAAAGACATCAGAAACTTGCAGTGATATTAGCCGAAAATCGAGACTTATGCGTATGATACTAACGTTTGAAGATATATTCGCTCTGGAAAAATTTAAAAATACCAATAGCCTTAACAAAAACTAAAGCCACAGGATTTTTTAATTTGCAAGCGTGAACACTCATCGTTAGCGACAGATTAATTAATTTTCTGAATTATATATTATTATATTAGGCGTTTAATTGGATTTAAATTTATGTTAACACTGGCATTTGAATGAGCCTTCGTGTGCAATACAAATAATAAATTCAAATAATAACATTAAACTGTCGTGCGCGTTTGTCGTGAGTTCCTTTGAGCAACACAATAGGAAGACAACAGGTAAATAATACGCGTGAAACGACATACGTTCTTCCTTTGAACTAGGGAACCTCGGTACTAATACATATCATGTTATAGGACAAATAAAGGTGCTTAGTCATTGAATAAGAATGATAAATGATATTTATACCTGTAAATACATCTTTTATAGACAGTTTTACAAGCCACTCAATTTTTTAAGCTAGATGGCGTCGGCATTTCCTATCTGACTAGCTCGTAGAAGAAATTCCGAAACAAACTCAGAGGTCAACGTCTCTTTTAAAGTCCAGACATCATTTAATTCAACATAGGAGTGTAATTTTGTAGGGATAGGTCTGGGATGGCCTTTTGAAGAAAGAACCATAGCTGTTTGAGCTGAACTGTCCTAACCGACGGCACGTATGCATCAGTCATCGTGTAGCTTAACCACAATTTAGGGAGCTCAACGACCCGTCGCAAGACAATACCAGATCGGTAGAACATTTACGTAGGCCACAAAGAGATCTCAAAAACCGCCAGACAAATAAATTAATTACAATATCAAACAAATCCTACACAATACTCACATTCAAATTTTTATGGTACTGATAAATCTTTGAAAAGCATGCTTAGCTTTTCCATTTAATATAGTAACTTTACAATTAATTTCATTAGAATTTCAAGAATATAATATTGTCGAGAAATTCTTAAATTTCTCGATTAAATTAAACTACACTTCTTTACAGTCTGGTCTAATGGTCACAAGCATGGATCTTGCGTTGATACCAAAGTCGGGCAAATGTTTCTCTGATAAGGAATTCTCAATAGCAGTTCGGAGCTTTTGTACGCGATAGATGGGAAATGGCATTAGGCTCACCATGTGCTTAGGAGCTAATTACCATTTCTTTGATTTCGGGGCAATGCTTCATAAGGCACCTCGCCTATATATAAGACCGGGGAGTGTGAGATTTTTACCTCACTAAAACCAGTTCACTCCGGTGGTCACCATAGGTGGACGGGAGCTCCGGGTCTCTAAGGAAACCAGCTCCGGAACCCCCTGTGTAACACCTGTTAAGGCACATCCCTGGGAGGACTGTGAAGGGGTTCTCCTCGAATCTCACTGTGCACGGCAGCACGTGACCAGCGTTTCCCTGAGATCACTCTATAGGCGAATAAAGTCCCTACTCTAAGCGCCCGTGACCCCAAAGCCCCACCTGCCTTAAATCATATAAGCGTGGTTTCGGCTATTTGGCACCGAGACAGTTGTCTCTTCGACGGCTTCTTCTCTGAGCGGTTAAACTTGCCCTCTGGAGCAGAGACGGTCATGCCCTCTACTTCTTTTGTGTTGTTAGAAACCTAGAATCAAGAGTTTTTCAAGCTACCTGGAAATCTAGCTTAGTTTCCCTGACACATGAGTCACAACTAACTGACAGTAATTATTTAATTAATGACTTCTTCGTGGACAGGGAAGTTCAACATCTTTACCGATCACAGCTTACAACGGTCTATGACCATGAGCACTTCGTTAATGGTTATATAAGTTCAGTTAAATGTGAGATAGTAAGTTCCACTTTCAACTATCTCGACTAACAATTTCTCGACAAGTTAAGCGAGTTCCCAGGAGTTGCGCGTGACTTGAACCAACTTTGCACAAAGCGTAGGTATGCTTATCAGAGCCATCTCGAAACAGGAGTATCTCCATGAGTTGAATTTTAAAGACATTCTTGTCCTTCATAGATTCATTTTTTCAAACATATTAACGCATACGTAGTGTACTCTTAAAGTTATAAATTTGTCACGGTTGACGCACTGGTCGAGACACGGGCTGCTGCACCGCGTGTCGCTTGTTCGATTCCCATACGGAGCAAATATTTGTATGATTTACTGATAACTGGGTCTGGGTGGGCACCACGATACGGGAAGATATTCCTAGTGTGAGGTGGTTTTATAATAACAATTACAAAATCTGGGAGACACAAGTTAGGATACCTGCCTACGAAAATATTTTATTTACACATAAAAATTAGATTTTTGACAGATTTTACATAGGAAAGTTGTCAAAATAATATAGCAACACATCGGGTACGGTTAATATTACGTTGGTGCAACCGAGCCTTAAGTAAGTCATAAATCCGTCTATCCGTATCAGTAAAAATTACATCAAACTTCACATTGAATATAAGCCTTTTCCGTAGCCTGTCTGACGGCCGACATTGAGCCGCTTGCGAACTGAAATCTATTACATAATAATACTTTTCTGCTTAGCCGTGAGATAGGGCCGCCTGTCCTATTGAGACCTGGCCATGTAAGGCAGTATTATGTACGATACTTTACGGTTCCTTTTGAAGATTGTTAGGTATTGAGCCAACTGCAGGACTTACGGATCGGTAATAACCGGCAATTCTAGTATCTCCCAAAGAATTTTTATTTTTTTATTAGCTTACGGGCTTGCGTTGGACCTCCATCTCGCCTGATGTTAAGCGATAATGCGGTCTACGATGGATCACGCTTGCCTAGAAGAAACCGATTCACTCGCGTCTTGAAGACACCCAGATTGTAACAGCTATCGGGGAAGACCCACTCTCTCAGGTTCTTATAAAGAATATATATATTGTTTCGTTTCTACTTCATTAACATCATCACTGCCCGTATCTCTATGAGTAGGCTCTAAATCTCTAAGGCTCTTCATTTCTGGTCTGGACACAACCGGCGCGTATGTATGACCAGTTGTATGAACGTAGACGAGGCAAAAGTAGTATTGTAAAGTAGCAGGTGGCGTTCTGTAGTTTCTGCTCACCCCCATGGGAAAAAGTTGTGAATTTATCTATTTACTTATGTACTAAGAATCTATTAACACTGTCCTTGCTTGAAAATGTAGATTATTTTTAAATATATTCTAATATATTAGACTAAAAACCTTCTTCAAAGTCAAGAAAGTTGAAAGTTAATGCATTAGATATAACGAGAATCTAGAGTGACATGAAATACATACTAGACGTTAACCAAACAACGATTTGCCACATCTGGCAACCAGTTCTAAAGCCTTCATGCAAGACGACACGAGGAGAATTTGATACAGAAAATGGCAACACTCGTACACATCGCTGCTTGTCTCTGGTGTAATTTTATTTAACTTTACAGTAGGTACACTAAAAATAATAGACACAAACGGGACTAAGACCCGTATGTGTCTATTTGTAAGAAGACTACCTTTGTCATGCCGGGCCGTTGGTCTCACCCTTGCCGCTTGTTCGCATCTATCAAATTTCAAGTACAATTTTCTTTCGTCGTACGTATCTATTATTTTTCAACGTCCCTTACAAATCTAAAAATTAATATAGGAATTAATATATATTATATATAAAAAACAATTACGTTTATACTACTTGTTCTCAGTCTGATAAATAAATAGTGATTTAGTATTCAGTTCTCGTAAGATGGATGCAAGTGGTTTAAATTACTTTGACACAAAAGGATTGAATTTGATATGAAAATATTGTTGAGTATGGGTCTCGTCTCGCACTCCAAATTATGAATTAAGTACCAACCGTAATAATATATATTTATACACTTTTCGTACTTAATCAAGCTGATTCACCATATCGGGTTTTGCATGGGTCATCTTCCAGTCTTGATATTGAGTATTCATCTGGGGGCGCAGATTATAAACCTGCTCACGACCGTACTATCCACAAAAATTTAAAGCGCTCGAAAATATATAAAGTCTTGATATATTTACGTCAGTCAGTACTATTATAACCTCTCAATGACTACTAGGAATCTAATCCGTAACTGCGATCATGAACACGGTGCCTATATGTCGAAACTGATGTAGCCCTATCACTCTATTTAAGTTTATTTACATAATATAACATAATATTAATATTAATTGCGAAAGTAACTCTATTTGTTTGTTTGTTACCTTGTCACGACTGAACGGATCGTAATGCAATTTGGCAAGGAGATAGATTGTATCTTGGAGAAGGACATAGAGTACCTATAGTCGCGCAAACGAATTCGCGGGCACCAGCTAGTAGCCTATATTCACATCTACATCACATCGATTCTGTTATAAAGTCATATGTGTATAAGGCGGGATTGGCAATATATCCTCAACTAGGTACTAAATTTCTTACCAGCAAAATCAAATAACACTTTGTTCCACCCGGGAATTCCAGACCTTAAGGTCAGTAGCTGCATAGTCAATGATCTGAATTATATTTTTATAGCCTTTAAGTACAACGTAAATTATGATATATTGGTACCATCAACCGTCACATTATGTCTAGACAAATTCATCAATTTCTGTCCAAACAGTCACGCGAGTGCCTAGCTTTATTTTTAATTCAAAATCTGTCTTTTTATTCATACATCTAAATATTTCATAATATCATTTCTCTAGACAGTTTCTGTAATTTAAAATTCATGTAGCCTATAACTTGTGTTACACAGAAAGCTAAAATAAGTTATGATACTAGAAAACAGAGCGTCTCATCCAAATAAAATTTCTGTTTGATAAAATTTAAAACTTAAATTTTTTCGCTAAAATTGCGTCATCTGAAAAGATTGCTCTCTTGCTTAAAAAAAAAAATCTTTCCAAATATTTTTACAGTTCATTTGATTTAATTCCAATCTTCTTCAACGCTGTGAAATTTAGAAAAGAAAGTTAGAATTCAAGACTCATGATTCGAAACGCGATCTTTCAAGCCTATTTTACTGAGAAGTCGATCCGAAAGTTGGGTCCTTAAGATGTAAATTTCGCTCTCAGAATTCAAAATTAAGTCAAGTTTTTGGACAAGAAAGAAAGGGGTACCTGAGAACATTTGAGAGGGCGGTGACACCGTATCGGTGCTTGAGCACGTCGTAGAGAGGACCCTTGAGGATTTTTGAGGGAGTCAAATACGATAGACGAGCTGCCGCCACGCTTGCAAGTAAAAATTTGGAAGCACTTCAAACTTGTTAACACACTTTTTTGCATGTCAGCAGTTTTTGTTCCAGTTTTGAATCCGATAACAATATAAGAGGCAGAGGCACTATATTAGAAGATAAATAATTTTACACATCTGACATAGAATTGAATAAAATCCTTAAACGATTTATTTTTCATTTTAATCGATTTCCCATCGTCTCCCACCAAGAAGTCATTACATAACGTCTATTGAATCGATTAACTCTGTAACTGATGACACTATTCGCTTAGACAGAAGTAGGTACAAGTAATATTGCAAAATAGCCTATCGTACAATAACGGACAGAAGCATCTAGTTTTGACCATACACCTACGGGGTTCTGTCCTCATTTACGTCGATATGTATCTGATTTCAACATGTGTTATTACAACAGACGTCTTCATTTCCATGTTATTTGTTTTTAGATTTGTTATAGTAAAATTTTTGGTCATATTTAAGTGAAAGTTGCCATTAGAAATTATTATATGATGTTATATGTAGTTATTATATCAGATATTCTAATTTAAAAAAATGCTATTAGGGAAAACATGAATTATTTTAATGTCTATACAATTTTATAAAAAATCAAAAAGAAAGAGATTTACTAACCAACTATATTAGGCCAAGTTGGAAAAAGATATATAAAAATTGTATAGGCTCGCGTAGATATCTCGATACTGGCCTAGAGGTTCTTTTGGTAAAATGATAAGTAAGAGAAGGTATACTACGTGTTTCCAAAAAAAATATGAAAATTGGCAATTAAATTCGGCAAACAATTGATTTATATTTCTTATAAAGTTTGGTTGACAATATTGCATTATTATACAATAAGGCAATATTGTTTTTTTTATATCGACGTGTGTTATATTTTTTTGTATGTCAGTTAGGTATAATATCGCTTTTATGATATAAAGGGCAAAAACAACAGTCAACAAAATAATTGAAAATAAATACAACCGATTCCTAACGTTATCTTCAGTGAGAGTCGCGTGTTCTTGAACTCACAATAATATTTATTATAGTACATGTAACTATCAGATTATTATTTATCATTTGATCTGAGAGTAAAAGAAAAACATGTTCACGATAAGGCGCGATATTTCGTAGAGATCAAACACACAACATACCTACATGATATGGTTAAACTTTGTTTACTTTAAATATTACTTGTATCAACTAGCGAACCACCCCGGCTTTGTTGCACGGGTGTTAATTTAAAATTTTTAATACAGTGTATTATTTTAATGTTTTTTCTCATGTAAGTGAATTATGTTATTCTTTATGAGGAAATAAATGATCTTAAATCTGAATACAGTGTAAAATAAATTATGGACGAAATGTGGTAGGTATTATTAACTATAAGTAGTTATAAGGTAGGTGCGTATTAGGTTAGTCTATAATATAAATTAATTTTATTTATATATAATCCTAAGTGTACAGTGTGCAATAAATAAAGTGAACCATAGTTGAGAGAATTTACAATAGATTATTTTGCATTTGATAGCTTAATTCTTGAGGAAGTTTATAGGCTATTTGACCCTTAGGAGACGAGCAAAACGAAAAAAAAATACCGCCGAAACCGAGTCGCACAGCTAGAGTAATATTACGAGCCTCCGTACATTATGTAGAATCAGAAATTAAGTTTCATAACATTCGTAACTCACACTGAATTCTTTAAAAAAAATCGACTAAAGTGCTACATAGCCAGGAGTTACTGCATCCTAAACGATATAATGCAGTCTTTATGATAATTTCAGTTTCTGATACACCCTGTTTCGCATACAGGTTCAATAACACTAATGATTACTGAATGAAGCTCATGTGATGAGCTTGTTAACCCATTTATTACGGTAATTGCGCCATCGTCAGTCAATTTATGGGCCATCAAGTCACAATATGTATACCTCTAATACAAGACAAATTTAAAGCTAACAGGTGATTGCATATTGGAATGGTAGACCATTTCTAAAAGTATGTCAATATTATAAAAAGGAACGTTTGTTTGTAAATCTATAAACTCTGAAACTACTGAACCGATTTTAATAATTCTTTCACCCTTAGACAGCTCTTTCATTCAGAAGCAACAAAATAACCGGCCCATAGCTGTCCCATAGCAAAGCGCAAGGGCCTCTACTCATACAGAGAAGGCACGAGATTAATCACCACGCTAGCTCACTGTTGACGATTTCAGACTACCAAGTCCAAGTTTCCTTGCGATGTTTACCTTCACCGTATGTCAGTGATGAAATAAATTAACTAAGAAAAACAATCTTTATAGACTATATTTTATTTCAAACTGTTTTCCTATTTTATTCCACGCAGGGCTAATATTTAATATAATAAAAATAGTATCACACGTCTATTTCAGGGGAATTTGGGTGTTGTACACCCATATTTCTTCACCAATGCTATTATTAAGTCACACGTAGTAAGCCTATTGCCATCACACAATTCCAAACTCCGGGCTGCTACTGAGAATTTTCAATAACACTGCCCGACCCGGGAACGGATCCGAGAACCTCACGGACGACAGCAGTCGCCCTTGCAACAAGACCAATCTTTTCACTATCTACTTATAAGCTTCTGTAAACTGAACTTACGGTGCATTACATAGAAACTACTTTAAGTTAATCACTTTACATTCCGGATTGACCGCTCTTTGTTTCAGAGAAACCGAACTATCTCGGTAGTACTTAATTAGTTTAGATGCAATTTGCAGATTGAAAATGTCGGTACCGATCCTATCTTCAACCGAATGAAGTGAATAGTAATTTATCGCTTCTAGTGGCTTTAGAAGGACTTCGCTTGCCTTTTTATGTCGAGACTCTGGTGCGAGCATATCGACACATTTGTCGATTTTAAACGTAAAATTTTACGTAATTTATTGACAAAACGATAAAATTCAATACTTTCGTGAGGCATATTCATATTAATTAATGTTCACCGTTCGAGCTCGAAGCTAGTCGGGCAAACCCGAAGAATGCACGTGAGTAGCAACCGGTGAACAGTAATTAATAAAAATACAATACATTTAAACTTTTATCCATTCGACGCTCGGCAGTCCAGAATAACTTGCGCTTCTTCTTTCGTAGTTCGGAGCCAATATTTTAGTATCAGAGTTAGAAAGAAAGAAAGAAAGAAAGAAAATGAGTTTTATTACGTGATTGGAGACGCATACATATACACAACAAATAAAAATAAAAAACAAAAACCGTTGAGACATAAGGGGGTAGTATGCGTCTCAAACACGCAATACGGCCCTCGCTCAGCTTAATGCTGCGACCCTATGCCAGACAAAGCCCCAGCGCTGATTTTCAGCGATAGCCGAATACTGACGTGATGACGTCACACCGGTGATGCAAATAAATATAACATAAATAAATATAATAATATGTAAATATTATTATGTGCACAGAGAGAACTGACTTTTAATACAAAATAATTAAATTTTTAATACAGTGGCAACATTCCATTAGAGAGACGTGATCGCACGCGCTGGTTATATTAGTTATCTGTTCAAGATATGTCTTTGAAAAAGCATTAACGCATGCTTAGCGAACTCTAAAGTTACAATATTAAATGGAAAAAGAATACGGTCGCGAACAGGATTCGAACCTGCGCCTCCCGGATAGATAGGTACTCCAGGCGCTCTGACCAACTAAGCCATAGTACCTACTGGAGTACCTATCTATCCGGGAGGCGCAGGTTCGAATCCTGTTCGCGACCGTATTCTTTTTTTAGTTATCTGTGTTTGCTAGTTAATATTATAATCATTTATAAAATACATATTAAATGCAAATTCAAATCATTTATTTTTGCAATGTGGTTGGTTACAAATGACTTAAAAAATATGCATAAAGCTTTGTCAAACACATCGGCTATTAATTTTTTATGGCATTTAATGCCATGTAATGCCTATTTTTTCATTTTAATTTTTCTAGGTTACAGTTAAAAGTAATAGTCACTAACGGGACTTAAAACCGCGGCTCGTGACAAACCGTGTCATCGCTCTCCCACTAAGCTATCATGTCACTTGTTCAACTTCCCTTCTTTCATCGATATCGATCATACGAACAAGCCATATGATACCTCGGTTGGGAGAGCGACAGTTTGACAAGGATCGCAGGTTTGAGTCCCGTTTGTGTCTATTATTGTCAAAAGCTCATTAGATAAATAAAAATTGTTTTTTTATAACCTGGCCGTAGGCTTCTGACTTAGTTTACCAACTCCTATTAATTAACTACAGTCAGGTATGACAGTTTAAAGTGTTCTCTGAAGCAGTAACCTATCTAAGATCTGACCGCGCGATGTGTTGCTTAACTTCAAATATTGTTTACCAACTTGTCTTAGTATTGAGCTCTTCGGCTATTAGAGTAGGTTGTCTACCTAGTACATTCCAATACAATCCAAACCCATTATTTTGATGCGATGTCGGGACTTTAGAAGAGCCTTATTTGGGATATTACGAATTTAAGTTATCCCAGATTTTGTGGCGATCACAATCGATCTTTTCTGGTCCCTGTGACATTAAAGCCACAAATAATAAATAAAAAATAAATAAAAAAAAATACAGATTTTACAGGCACCTTTAAAGTCATAAGTAGTATTACTACTTATGACTTTAAAGGTGCCTGTTAATACTTCAGATAATACGTATTTTCCACAATTCCAAACTCTGGGCTGCTACATACAATTTCTTACCCAAAAACCCCATAACACTGCTCGAACTAGGAATCGAACCGTCAGTCAGACTAAATTAAACGTTATTTAGACCCATCCGACCAAATAAATTGCATTTGCGCTCAGCTGTTAAAATGTTAGACAATTGTCGTCAGGTTTATTAGACATACCCGACTAATTGCTATGGCAAAATCATGTACTTTTTTATTTAAGAATTTTACACACCTTATTTCTGTTGCCTCCCTATGTAACTAGCAAAACACCACGTGCCAAGTAAGCACGGCGTAGAATGTTTTGTTACGTGAATCGCCATCTTGTTTTTCGGCACACGTTATAAATGAGTTGATCGTGTGCGCAACAGCTGGCCTTTAGTTTTTCAAGCCAGTGTTTTTGTGGTAGAATATGAAAGTTTATTTGAATATTACACCGTACAAAAAGACAGACAAATAAAAAATGTGAGACCAAATTATTGATGAAAAGTATAATTTAAGTGGCTCAGAGCTGCACCGCCTTGATGCTTAAGAACTGTGAAGACTGCTTATAAAAAAAAAATAGATAATAATACAAGAGCAATTTACTTTTTGCCATAAATTAATTTTAGGTTCTCGCTATTAACTAAGTACTACCTAAAAAAGAACTTTTGACCGGATTGATCCAGATAAAAGTAATTTTATTGTTTTGTTTTTACATTTGTCCGGCATGAGGTTATCGCAGTATCAGGGTTGAGCTATGGAAAGTGTTGCCAGGTATCTCAATCTGCGCGGGCCTTCCCAATTTTTAAGGATGCTGAAAACACGTTCTGATTAACTCGTAACGTTCTATATCTATATCTACGTTTTGTCTGCTCCCAATGGAGCACTCGAGCGTATAGTAATGTGACTGTGAATAACTTAGTACTACTATTTTTAGTTAATTCAAAATAGCAATAATATCTTTTGTCCGATATTTGGTACATTGAATCTGGCAACAGTAGCTCTGAATATCCAATGTACCAATCACTATAGACGGATGAAGTTAATATCATAAAAGAAATTTGCAACATAAGAAAATATAAAAAGGCAAGGAACTAAATAACTTTTATAAGGTAGAAGGTTACTCCCGCATACCTTAGTTTCCATTTTTCATATTCCCAGGTTTCTCGAGAAGATTAGCAGGGAAATAAATAACAATTCAGCCAAAATTTTCAGCCAACCTAAGAGCTGTTTCATGCTTTAAAATGCTTAAAATATAAATTGGTTAAAATATGGCGGTGTATATTTTAGCGCTAAAATTTACTGCAGTAAATGCATTAGATATCATGCATATTATATGTGTTGAATATTATAAAACTGGAGGATGTTAAGTAGCTTCGTCTTAACTTAATATTAAATTCCTGAAAATAAGTTAATATGCTTTAAAGTAATTTCTGATTAGGTATTACAATAGCTTGTTGCGAAGTTTCTTCGTTGTAATCAGTTTAGGAGTTTCCTTTCTTCATCTCTCATACTCAATGATGTGATCTCAATTCTCAACCAAATTTTTATAGGACTGAAGGCAGACACTTTTATTTAAAAATAAACATTGAGTTATTTTTTTTTTATAAAAAACGTTGCCCCACACTAGGAATTTCTTCCTGTATCGTGAGTGCGTTTACAGACATATAATCTCACAAGCACACACACACCCAGACCCGTAGCAATTATTCGTAGATCGTACAAATATTTGCTCCGTGCAGGAATCGAACCTGCGACACGCAGCGCAGCAGTCGGTCTCTCGACCACTGCGCCATCCGCGCTGTCATAGTTATAATTATAAAGTAACACACATTTCAAACAAATCTGCTGAATTGATAAACCATTTTTTTTTATAAAAATCTCTTTATTCAATTCATTCATTTTTGCGAAAAGCATCCTAAAGGCATACTGAATGCGCAGGGTGATGCACTACAAAAACCCTTGCCAATTTGTATGAAAATCGAGCAAACGCACCTTCTCAATCTTCTCCCCAATGTATATTCATTAGGTGTTTATTTGTTTAATCAAGTTTAAAGCAAGCTCGGGTGTTGATTTTACATTATGTACCTATGCTATTTTATGCCTTCACAGGATAGGAATATCATCATCTTATGGGTATCCTAAGCTAGGGTATGAAAGTACTATTTATGTTACATTAATTTGCTTACTAACCGTGTGATTACGGCTGAACTAGAATTAGCTATACCCTAGTGGTCTGGGTCAACAAAACCTTAGTCTTTTTGCTTAACTTGCTAAGAAGATAACAAACAATTGGACTAACAGGCTAAAAGTCGGCTTGAACCCAAGGTACACACAACTGACTTTTTAAAGACCAGTGGGGTTACTCTTGAAACGAATACCAATTCCAATATTAAATAGACGCCTTAAAACGACGCGTAATATTAAAATAAATTTACCTACATTACAGTTGCCTCAATTTTAAAGCATGTTGTCTTCATATTATCCCGAATCTAAAATATTTTTTTTGACATTTTGACATTTAATACTACGATCTGACATATTTCCAATGTCAATCGAGCGGAATTGTTTTCAAGAATAAGCCCACTGTAGTGTGAACTCTTGAAAATAAACCGGCTCTATTGACATTGGAAATATGACCATTCATAAGTACTTTTACTTAATAAACCAAAATATCTTAAAAATAAAAATTGGGGTAATCATTTCAGGTGTTGATTTAATATTGAAATTGGGCTGGAATTGGTATTAATTTCAAGAATAACTCCACTGTTCATAAATTTATTATCACTTTCTTCAAACAATACAGGAAAACATCGCGAAGAACTAACACACATGAGATGTTGTTGATGGCGTGTAAAGCCATGTCAGAGGCTTACGGATGGTATAAGCAGTGATACGACCTAGACTAGTGGTATGACCGTTTGACTGACAAGTCAAAGGTCGCAAGTTCGGATCCAAGTCGCGCACCACTGTCTTTTTAAAGTCATGTGCGTATTATAAACTAATTGCATTGCTTATAACGGTGAAGGAAAACATCATGCGGAAACCAACATACCTGAGAGATGTTCTCGGTGGTGTGTAAAGCCATGTCAGAGACCTACGGGTGGTTTAAACTTTGACTCTAGGTTGCACAACACTCAACCATAAGACAAGAAGAAGACGGTTATACTCAACTTAACCGTTCCTCTTCTATAGTAGACTAGCTGGTGCCCGGGACTTCGTCTGCGCGCCTAAAGGTAGCCTTTGTCCTTCCTCAAGATATTGTATCACTTTGCCAAAGTTCATTACGATCCGTTTAGCCGTGGTGAAAAGGTGACAAACAAACGGAGTTACTTTGGCATTTTTAATATTAAAGTATGTATATTTGTACCTTTTGCCGAGGTATTTCTGTGTAAGGGCTCTTTCACACAGATGCAACGTGACGTCGCGACACGAATCTAAGATCTTCCTATCATATTTTATGTGAAGTATGAAGTCATAAGCGATCTTACACATTGTTGCTGCTACGTGTTGCGACAGAATTTTGTATTAAATTCTTGTGTGGCGTGTCGTGTTGCCTCTATGTGATTGAACTTTAAGGTTTGGCCGGAGTTAGTAGTAATGATTAACCACAAGTAAGATAAGAACTATATTAGCAATAGGTCTGCATGAGAGGTGGTGCTGCAGTTTAATAGTATCTTAATGAGCCGTGTAGGGAAATTTATCTTTTAATTATTGTTCACCGGTTACTACTCACGTGTATTCTTCGGGTTTGCCCGACGAGTCTGACTCGCGACATTGCCTCGGACTCAACTCATGAATAAGGGCTTCGTTAGAGCTCGAAACTAGTCGGGTAAACCCGAAGGATGCACGTGAGTAGTAACCGGTGAACAATAATTAATATGAATATGCCTCACGAAAGTTATTATACAAGTATATCTTTACTTATAAATAATAGTACGAAAAGTAAGTAAAGTAGCGACTAATTCCATAACACTAACTGGCTTTACAATAACCACCTCGTTGGTCTAGTGGTCCCAAACGCGACTGCTGAGCAGGAGGTCTCGGGTTCGATTCCCGGGTCGGGCAAAGTGTAATTGAGTTTTTCTGGAAATTATCAGTAACAGCCCGGAGTTTGGAATTGTGCCCGGTTGATCGCAATAAGCTCACCACTTATTACATGGGACTTAATAACACCATTGGTGAAATGTGGGTTTACAATTGTGTAGACCTCTGCCTATTCCTTCGGGGAATACAGGCGTGATGCTATGTTATGTAAAAACATAAAACCACAAAACAATGAATTACATACAAATTACGTGCACTAAATCACAGTGCACTAATTTTGCAGAACACAATACCGGAATTAGGTTCAGTGCCAATTTGGCATCACAATAACACTCGCAGCACTGACGAAGTAGGTTATACCAGGATCTAGGACACTAACTAGTTATTAGTCATTCATTCATTCGGTCGCCATTCTTTGGGTACGTACGATGGTATGCCGATTTAGTCCAGGCCACACTTATCCATTTAAAGGTTGCCTGGAAGACATCGCTGGGTACGATAAGACCCCTTTTATACTGTAGTGTTAGTTTATGCCGTGGGGGACGAGTGGTAAAGCCCACAGTAAAAAAAAGACATTAAGGTTAAGGAAAACACGGTGAGGAAACCTCGACTTGATAGTCTGAAACCACCACCCCGCATTGAGCTAGCGTGGTGATCAATGCTCGTGTCTTCTCTACATGAGAAGAGGTCCTTGCCCTACAGCGGTACAATTATGGGTTGGATATGTTATGGTAATACTGTAGTACAGACATCACGACATCGAGTCACAGATTGGAGTAATCAGTGTCGACACTCGACAGTGCAATAACGAATTGATGGTCACTTTGTAATACATTGCGTCATAATGTTATAGCATGTTAATTAAGCAAAAATATTAAAACTAACGACGCAATGTAGGTACTACATACTGACTATATATACAGTGATAGCCTAGTGGTAAGACCGTAGGACTGGCAAGTCAAAGGTCGCAAGTACGAATCCAAGGCACGCACCACTGACTTTTCGAGTCATGTGCGTATTAGAAAATAATTATCACTTGTTAAAAACGGTGAAGGAAAACATCGTGAGGGAACCAGCACACCTGAGAGATGTTCTCGATGATGTGTAAAGCCATGTCGGAGGCCTTCCGTCGGATTAAACTCTGACACTAGGTTGTTCATCGACCACACAATAAGAAGAAGACTCGAAAAATCATTTCAATTTAAACTGAGATAGCCAATACGTCAGCTGGTGAAATATTGTCACCATATTATCACGCATGATGAGTTCGCATCATCAGAACCTAGATTCAAACATTCCTCTGGCACTATTTACAACTGAATGCGTCAGAGATCCTAATCTTGATGTGATGCATGAACGTCCTACCCACGGCTATGAATGTTAACGCTGGCTTCCCTTTAAGGGTAACCATAACATCAAACACTGTTAGGGCACCGCAAAGTAGGTAACTTTGAGAATGCTTCCTGTGCGGCAGCTACATTTACGGCTCAATATCTCGAGGGGACAGGCAGAGGTGTATAGAATCGTACATCCAGATTTCACCAATGCTATTATCAAGGCCCATGTTAAGGGTGGTAAGACTGTAGAGAATTTCTTAATAGCCCATAACACTTTGTCCGGCCTGGGAATCGACCTCTGGACCAATGACACAGTTGTATAATTATTATTTGCTGTAATTCACGATTTCACGAGAGTGAATAGTCACAAGATAACTAAGCACCTACCTTACAATTTAAATACTACATTTATTTTACAACAGACTACAAAAATTGCAAATGTTGAATGATATAAAATTATAAATAACTAGCCCGCAACTTCGTCTGCGAGACAAAAGGTAGCCTATGTCCTTCTGCAAGGTCCAACCTATCTCCTCGCCAAATTTCATTACGATCCGTTCAGCCGTTTAGTCGTGAAAAGATAACAAACAAACAAACATAGTCCCTTTCGCATTTATAATATTAGTATGGATGTGTAATAATATATGTAAGTGTAATGTAAAATAATTAACATTTCGCAATCAACTGTTTATTGTAACAAAGGTGGCGTGCCTTATCAGCACATGTGGGGTTGAGTAATTATAATCCTGAATTACTATTTAATGCAATTCTAATTCATAGTAGGTAGCTGATCGTAACTATGTAGATAGGTTCAGTTTGCAAGGGAAGTAGGTGTCTATTTTATACATAATAATGAAGTCAATATTTTTACACGTCTGCCCAAAAAAAGGCCTGTTATGTTTTTAGGGTTTTTGTACGTATGTCATGTAAGTAGGGCATTTATTATATTATAGGTATATTTGTGAGTTTCTTTATTCCACTATAACTTCTAAACGCCTAAACCGATTTAGATGTATGGGGTACCAATACAATCCTTACATTATCCAGGGTAAAATAGGCTAGTAAGTTTAAAAAAAATTACATGTAGTGGTTATGGTACACACGTGTTTTTTTTTAATTAATTATGACGTGGCCGATGTGTTTTTTGTTTTTATTATTAAGTTCATCGTGTTGTCATTTCCTTCCATACATCTCTGTCAGCCGTCATCTCGGGAGTCACTCCTTTTCTAGCCATATCATCTTTCACACAATCCATCCTTCGTTTCCTCCGTCTTCCTCTACTCGTGTAGCCATCCACTGTCATCATATACATAACTTTCTTAGTCAAATGATCCTCATTCCTTCGCATCACATGTCCATACCATACCATAACAAAAGAACTACTAAATCATAGCATGACAGACAGAATTCTTGATTAAAAGGAAATACACAATAATGATTAAACAGTGGCGTAAGAAATTTGCACGTAAACGGAACACGTGTTCGGGAAACAAACTGTTCAGTCAGTATTCATTATTATCAGATGACTTACAAGTGATAAACTTTGTTTTGGACGAGGTAATAAATGGTTTGCTAAAATTGTAACTAAAAAAATGCGGTTAACCGACGTGCTATACGCGTCATATTTTGCATACAGCTTAATAGAGTCGCATCGTATTAAAAATAATCTGGATATAAACATATAGGTGCTGAATTGATAGCAATGACGTTGCCATAAGACGTGTTAAAATATGGAAGAAGAATTCGCGGTGGTGAGCAGAGGTCGAGATGACTTAGTGGTCAGAGCGCCTGGAGTATTCATCCGGGAGGCGCAGGTTCGAATCCTGTTCGCGACCGTATTCTTTTTCCATTTAATATTGTAACTTTAGAGTTCGCTAAGCATGCGTTAATGCTTTTCAAAGATTTATCTTGAATTATTAAGGTAATTGCATTCTTTACGACATTGTATTAACTGCAAAGTTAGTCGTGTCGGTTCGGTCACTTGTATAAGGACTGAATTGATAGCAATGACGTCGCCATAAGACGTGTTAAAATATGGACGAAGAATTCGCGGTGGCGAGCAGAGGTCGAGATGGCTTAGTGGTCAGAGCGCCTGGAGTATTCATCCGGGAGGCGCAGGTTCGAATCCTGTTCGCGACCGTATTCTTTTTCCATTTAATATTGTAACTTTAGAGTTCGCTAAGCATGCGTTAATGCTTTTCAAAGATTTATCTTGGATATAAACATTTCTCAATTAAACCTTGACTGCGCGTTTGGCGCAGTGGTCGAGAGCGACTGCTGCGCCGCGTGTCGCAGGTTCGGTTCCTGCACGGAGCAAATATTCGTACGATCTATAGATAATTGCTCCGGGTCTGGGTGTGTGTATGCTTGTGAGATTATTTGTCTGTAAACGCATTCACGACACAGGAAAAAAGTCCTAGAGCGGGGAAAAGTGTTCATAAAAAAAAAAAGCATTGACCGTCCTAAAATTATACGTTTTTGCGGAAAGAAAAGTACGGATGAATTCTCCAAGCGTCCTAACAACTAAGCCATCTCGACCACTGCTCGCTAATCCGAATGCAACGTCTTTCGTAGACGTCATCGCCATCTGTTCAGTCCTAAACAGGTGTAACTTTAAGAGTTTTTTACGCATTTTTGACAGATTTATCTGTACCAGTCCTAAAATGTTGGATAAACGGAACAGATAGGCATAAATAGATTTTCAGAAGTAGAGTACTTAATCGTATTTTAAGATCCCTATGTCCGCCCCCTTGAAGAAATCGTGCCACTATGTATCCGACGGTGTGAAATAGGAGCCGTGGTAGAGTTCCTTACATTCCTTATAATAATTCAACCCACAAAAAAGTAGAGTAAAAAAGACTTTTAATCGGATTAATCACATGTATTAGTTTTGTTATTCCTGACATTTTAAAACAGTGTGGTGTGTTATGACGCCTGTCACCAAATGCGCCCACGAAAGCTGCAAAGTGTTCGAAACGTCAATGATACCCGCGATTAATGCGGCTCAAGGTAGCTTTTTTGTAATACTGTGAAAAATCTACCTATTTGGATGTTCTGTAAATAGTCACTGTTGATGGATGCCGAGATAAATAGTCAGTTGGACATAGTACACGCCTTATTTAGTAAGTATCTAGTTAGGGGAGTTATTTTAGGAAAACAAGTATAGTCACTGAACTAAGCCCGTTTAACTCGTTTGTTACGATGTTCTCAGTAGCTAGATGATCTAAAGCTATTCTAGTACGACGAGAATTGATTTACATACAAGTTTATGTTTAAAGATAAATCTTTGAAAAGCATTAACGCATGCTTAGCGAACTCTAAAGTTATTTTATTAAATGGAAAAAGAATACGGTCGCGAGCAATGAGGTCGCCATAAGACGTGTTAAAATATGGATGAAGAATTCGCGGTGGTGAGTAGAGGTCGAGATGGCTTAGTTGTCAGAGCGCCTGGAGTATTTAACCGGGAGGCGCAGGTTCGAATCCTGCTCGCGACCGTAATCTTTTTTCCATTTAATAGAATAAGTTTATGTTTATCAAGCTTTAAGGCAAATTTTACATCCTTTTCTCCATAAGACCATTTAGAAACCATACAACTAAAACGTCACATAACAACATTTCATAAGTGCAGGTAATTTGACTTTATGAAAAAATAAACTTTTGACGATGACTTTTAAAACATTATACATTTTCAGCGGCATCCTCCGACCAAAATCAAAAACCAATAATACACGCGATTAATCCGATTAAAAGTTGTTTTATTATAATGTGAAGTGTTCGCGAAAACCTAAGATTAATACTATAATTTGACTTTTATCCAATTTTTTTTTATAGTAGTTTGAAGTAACATATGGAGGAGCATATGGCTAAGTAACTGTTGCACAGATAAGTAAAGCTGTTTTCCGCGGCTGTTCTATGGATGGGACAAAATAACTCATATCATGACCAATGAAGACTTATGACAGACGTTACAGGTAGTCAGATGTTTGAAAATCTGCAAACGAATCTTACCATGGATACCGTGTTACTTAGTTACTGGGTTGTGGAGGTGGTCAGATAGGCAGTCGCTCAATGAAAAATATTGGTATTAAAAGCGCCGACCCCAACGTAGTTTGAAAAGGCAAGGGAGATTTAAAACTAAGTTCAATCCATAAAAGAGTATAACTTTAAAATAAGTTGTTAAAAATGTAACAATTCTGTCTATTGCACAAGGTTGGTTAAATTTATTTTGCAAGTGATAGGACACGCCTAAGTTCTAAACAAAGTTAAAAACTTCGTAGACTTAAGAAGTACAATCGAAATAAAAGACCAATAAAGTATTTTTGTGTGTGGAAAATCAATGACGCTGTGCATATGGTCCACCTTGATCTTCTTATTGTGTGGTCGATGAACAACCTAATGTCAGAGTTTCAACCGCCCTTAGGTCACTGACATGGCTTTACACACTATCGAGAACATCTCACAAGAGTGCTGGTTTTCTCATGATATTTGTCTTCACCGTTATAAGCAAGTGATAATTTCTAATAAGGACATAGCTCGAAAACTCTGTGGTGCGTGCCTTGGATTCGAAACTGCGATCTTTGACTTGTCAGACCAACGGTCATACCACTAGGTTAACACTGCTGTCAGTCCGCCTTGGTGACATGCACATTTCGCAGATCCTAATATTAAGTCCATGAAACAGATGATGAGATGAGATCTAATGTCATCTACTGGGCACAATTCTAAACTCCGGGATGTTACTGAGACTTGGCTTGGCTTGAGAAACCCCAAATAACACTTTGCCCGACCCGGGAATCAATACCATAAAAGAAATCCCTTTGCAAATTTAATTAAGAACTCAGAAAGATATTTACGTCATCCATTTTTTACAACACTTAAAAAAATAATGGCTTTTGCTTTTAACGATAAAACTGCCGTTAATACCTAGATAGTGAGCATTTTTCACAATTGCCATTTCACCTGAAACATTTTAAGATAACTCAAAGTTAAATCCAATTGAGTTAACGAACGAAATCCAATTTTCTCTGATTCATTCGATAAGTGACCGATACCATTCAGTGATTCGGGCTGAAGACAATCTTCTTAGTTTTAGATCTACTTTAGACTTGCAAATATATTTGACAGGGTTGGTCGTGAAGTGCTCTGAAAGCTAAACTATGAAATAGGACTTTTGACTACGCGACTACCCAATAAAAGTAGTGTTATTTTTTTAGAAACACCTGGAGTATTTATACGTTATCCAAAAACTTATAACGTTAGTTTTTTTTATTTAGAATCTATTGAATTTTCCAGCCTCCTTGTATTCTTATGGAGACGCCTGGCGATATTTATTTGGTAATCATTTACAGATCTATTAAAATAGATTTTCAATAGATTCGAATAACGACAAGGTGACGGTGAACGATGACACGGAATGTCAAGGGTTCAAGCCCCGTTCTTGTCTATTATTTTTTCAATTATTCCTTGAAAAATAATAATTAAAACAACATTGCCAAGATAAATAAACATTACTTAGTGGCACGAGGCACGTTTGGCTTAGCTATGTTCCCGTATCTGTCTTGCACTTGTAGTTTGACAGTTGGTATGACAGTGACGGGAATAATGATAAGCCTTAGACCGTGTTAAGTAAATAATAACTACCCTACTTTGTTATGATTTTTAATACATTTTAATGCCATGTAATACATACATATTACTTAATTTCTAAGGAAATATTGAAAAATAATGAACACGAGTAGTATTTGAAACCGCGACCCTTGACGTACCGTGTCATGCATATCTCAACTGAGCTATCATGTCGTGCTAGCACCTATTAAATATATCACAATCATGATTCAATGATTGATAAATAATATCGCCAGGCAGGAATTTCAAGTTTCCTTCTTCTCGGCTTTTGGAGATCCATAAGCCGAGAAGAAGGAAACTTGAAATTCAATAGTACCAACATCGACACGGTAACTCTGTTGGGAGAGCTATGATATAATTTGTCAAAGGTCGCGGGTTCTAGTCCTTGTTGTTGCTTGTATCTATTATTTTTCAATGTTTCCTTACAAAATAATAATTAACTACCTACCCAAAAACATATTATAAAGCAAAATTACCCCGAGTCTTTGCGTGAATACTCCTCGATTCATCCATGTTTAAGTGGACCTATTATGTAAGTACGTAGGTATATATAATATAAAACCTTCGTATCCTGGTTGCTCTTGTAATCAGGTGTAGGGTAACTAAGTATAGCATGAGGGAAAGCCTCCCATTTCCTTAAGTACGTCTTGTGTTTTTCCTTCCTCATTTTCACGCCTTTTTGCGGTTACGTGATCAGTAGAGTGGGAGGAAAGGTTGTTGGTTTGTTTTATAATAGATTGTAATACAGGTGATGAATCAGCGTGGATAGATCGGACGGTAGGTATACGGAGATACCTCAGGAATTGTTTTTGATTTTATCGAAAATAAAAATTGATCGACTGCCGAGATGACTGCTGAGGATGAAGGTCTCGAGCAGTGTGATTGCGTGATTTTGTTAAAAAAAAAAGTAGCATTAATACACCTATTAATGGTACTTACTGGTTATACAAAAAAAATGGTTTATATTAAATTCGGATTCCTGAATCCTTCCCAACTAGTGTTGACGTCCGGATTTTCAGGTATGGGTGCCCGCGTCCCGATTTACCCTTTATTGGGACGCCCAATATCCCCTGACTTTGAGGCAATCTCAAATTATAAAGAAAATCATTTAAAGTTGGTTAAAAAATTGTTTGTCGCACTTTTGATGATCCAATTTTAAAACATAATTCCCGATTATTTTAACCCCCTGTCCAGTACTGGAGACACTATTCGTAACAGTTCTAAATAGACTATACTCAGTTTTAAATAGACTATATTTCAGTATAATCAAATCAGATTCTAGTGAATCTTAATGGACTTGTCAGAATCAAACTCCTAACTTGCCTATTTATTTTCTTACTGCTCGCAATCGAAAAAGGCGATAAAATTTAGACCGACTTTCAATAAAGATAATGTGACTTTATTATAGCTTTTAAAAATCGCGCTTGGGCACAGAGTAGATAATAGGACAGGAAGGTATTTTTTTTTTATCCAATACGTACTAATAAGACTCAAGTAGCTGTATTAGTTTCTAAGAGTCAAATAATATACTTATATATAGTACATATATTACACTTATATATAGTATCAACTAGCATATATGCTATCCAACTAGTGGATGGAAAAATGGCGTTTTATCGATAACAGAATGAAGCACAGAAGTACCAACTGCTACAACTGTTCTTTCCAAATGTTTTAACATATATATAGCGTCACGCCTGTATTCCCCGAAGGGGTAGGCAGAGGTGTACACAATTGTACACCCACATTTCACCAATGCTGTTATTAAGTCCCATGTAATAGGTGGTGAGCCTATTGCCATCTACCGGGCACAATTCCAAACTCCGGGCTGCTACTGAGAATTTCTTAACAGAAAATCTCAATAATACTTTGCCCGACCCGGGAATCGAACCCGAAACCTCCTGCTCAGCCGTCGCGCTACGGACCACTAAACCAACGAGGCAGTTAGTGTTATGGAATAAGTCGCTACTAAATGTTTTTGCTTAAATAATAAACTTAACATACATTCGTAATATAGCACCACGCCTATATTCCGCGAGGGATTAGGTAGAGATACTTACACAATTGTACACCCACATTTCAACGATGCAGTTATTTTTAAATCCTATGTAATAGATGGTGAGTCTGTTGCCATCAATCGGGTCCAATTTCAAACTCCGGGCTGCTACTGAGAATTTCGTAACTAAAAACTCAATAACACTGCTCAGCCCAGGAATCGAACCCAAGACCTCAACATCAAGAGCCGCGGTTGCAAAAAAATTGTTTGTGACATTTAGATATAAATACAGGTGCTTATAGGTTACATAAAATTTCATACAGTATACTGAGTGTATGTTCTACTGGTTCTGGGTTCGATTCCTGAGATGGGCGAAGTAGTAGGTGCACGCACCACTGACTTTTCATGGTTACGTGCGTGTTATAAATTATTGTCACTCGCCCAAAACGGTGAAGGAAAACATTGTGAATAAACCAGCATGCGTGACAAATGCTCTCGATGGTGTGTCAAGCCATGTCAGGGCCTATGGGTGGTTTAAACTCTGACACTGTGCTGTTCGTCAACTATAAGATAAAATGTAGAAGGCTTGAAACTTCTGCTAATTTCTTTTGCTGTTACAGTTCTATCTGTATCATAATATGAGCAAAAAATCTAATTTCCGTAAGACAGGTGGCTAAATCGACTGTTTGGTAAGCACTCCGACTAGATTGTATTCCGACTGCGTATTATTTTAAATCGAGAGCTGTTTTCGCATTGCGTAGGCAAAAATAATATTCCGAGTAATATTACTAACAAGAATAATTAATTAGTTAGCATTAATTCTGCTACCTAATATTAATACATTGAGGACGATAACTCACAACTCGTGTTACTCTTTTAGAAGTTGATTTAGTAAAGTTATTTATTTATAAAAATGTGAGTATTTGTTTTAAATGCTGCCCTCTAATGCGAGAGGGGAGTAAGTATTTTGTAAAATAAATATTTTTGCTCAATAATACCGATTGAGAGCTTTTTACACGACTGCCTAAAATAGGAATGTTATGTTTCTTTATTCCACCATAACTTCTAAACGCCTGAACCGATTTAGATGTATGGTGTATCGTTAGAATCCTTGAATTTTCCTGGGTAGCATAGGCTAGTAAGATATAAAATGTAAATATGTATAGTCGACCATACAATTTCTTTACCACCCTAATGCTGAATTTCGTTTGCACATCATAATCTGACAAGGACCATTTTCGCTTACAAGATCGGTGTCAGTCAGCTACTGTCAACTTTATTGACATTTTAATTTACTGGTAGTTTTTGTCAAATATGGTAAAGCAATTTCGTGGTCAACTATACATATAATTGCTGTGGTGTTGTGTTGGTGTGGTACTTTATACATAAAGATATGAAATTTATGAGCCTAGTTTAAACCCATATAACTACGTTAGCTGCCATTTTCTCAGCTTTCGGGTACATTCTGCCGTTTTGCTTACGAAGACAGTAGTGGTGTATTGGTTGTAGTAGATAACGGTATCAGAGCACTAGAGTACAATGTTCTAAACTGTGTTATATTAATATAGCCTTTGCAAAGTACCTACATTTCCTACTCTTGAATAACTGATGGATAACAACAGTGATGTAAAAGGTCAAGGACCCGATTTACACAACTATACCATTTTGTTGTTTACTATTTTCTAGCGTAGCCTTAAGCCGAGACTAGATTAGCAGTTTAGCTTAGGTTCAATGTCCGCTCACTTTATTTGCGAGTACATGGAATTCGGTTGCGTACTTCAAATTCTATCGGATCTGTCAGTTCTCAGTGAAACTCTGCTAGCGGTTCCTAGTGGAACAATGACTTGTCTGGTCATTGTTCCACTAGGAACCAGTAGTGGCTTTTCTAAGCACGAGAATTCGAAAGAGTACGTATATCAATTTATGAGCAATAGGAATAGGTAAAATGATGTTTAGCGTAATTGTTACGGTTTCAATACGCTTGTACTGCTAGATTACTGACCTATAATCAACTTACTTGTAATTTACATAGAGCTATGAGACATTAAATTCACTACAATACTGTTATGGCTTATGAGGGCAGAATTAGGATTTTAAACTTGAACTTTGACTGGCGTTTAATTGCCACCACTCTTATGTCAAGCGATAGTTTGGTCTCAATTATTGTTCACCGGTTACTACTCACGTGCAGTGTTTGACTTCAACCGTTACCGCGGGCTTAGCCCATGACTAAGGGCTCCGTTAGAGTTCGAAACTAGTCGGGCAATCCCGAAAAATGGACGTGAGTAGTAACCGGTGAACAATAATTTGAATATGTCTCACGAAAGTTTTTATACAAAAAGATAGTTTGGTCGACGATTGTACTACACGCTTGAAATCAAAACTACATGACAAACAAATACATTTCTTCTGATCTATCCTCGGCCACACCGTGGCTTACTATCAGGCGAATTGGTAGCCATACGTATCTACGTATCTTTTTTTTATAAAAAAAGACCAAAGAACTGGTAGCTTAACCTGCAAAATCATACTTATGCATACTAGCTAACTCAGCCAGTGAAGCGAATAGTTCATAAACTCAACCTAAGCTGAGATCTAGACTAGATATGCGATACCGCCGAGAAACTAGGCACAACTATGTAATAACTAGATACTATTTCTAGGTGTATCGCTGGCTTAGGACAGAGAAGAATGGCCTGGAATATTATAACAATGCGAGAAAAGCAAGAAGGCGATACACTAATGCCACAGCGATTATATCTGTTCTCAGTAAATGGAGTCGAGATTAAAGTAGCTTACTTAAAACTAAAATATGAAGATGTCTTTTACTAATCCTATCGGATTTACAATATAGATATAGCCGCCGAAGACAGAGCGAGCGAAGCCAGCTCGGGAACCCTGTGCACCACGATACGGACATGTTAGGTTCGAAGAGGATGATCATCCCCTTCGTGTTTAGGTTTTTTGCGACCTCACAGACACGGATATAGGATCCCCGCTTCCAGTATATTGCATAACAGCGAGCGTTTTTAAACTGACGACGCCGTAAGTAAATGGCGGAATCATACAAATTGCCTGCGACATATACACAAATAAAACCTAAATACATTAATGAAACTACTAACTTTGAACAAGAAAAATATTTTAATAACACTCCTTTTTTCGGGCAGTCGTGTAAAAATATAACATACTCGTAAAACAAACGTCGTTTAGGCATCGAATCGGAGGATACTCCTCCGCATCGCTTTCATACGGCAAAGTGCCCAAAAGACTGACAATATTGCCACGTTGTATGCAATGCTAATTCTCTAACCAAGAAACAGGCCTACTCTTTGGTCACGCGAAGTGTAGACCAGTCTGCTAGAAACTTCTTCTTCGTTTCGACTAATATTAGTACTAATAGTTACTATAAGAGCGGGACAGGACGAAGAGAAGTCAAATTCGCATTAAGACATGTCAAACGAAAAGGTCCGTACAATTTCAGATAACATCCGGCAATTTTATCAGTCAGATAATTTCGATATGATGTTTATCGACAATAGAATTTCTCTGGTACCGCGAGTCAAAGGAATAATATATTATATGCAAACATTAAATATACTAATATTATAAACCGAAAGTTTGTAAGTATGGATGGATGGATGTTTGTTACTCTTTCACGTAGAAACTACTGAATGGATTTTAATGAAACCTTACAATAATATAGCTTATACATCAGAATAACACATAGGCTACAATTTATAAAGATATTGTGTGAATTGTCCAAAACATGACGTCAAGTAAGTTGCGAGCTCTTCTGGCGTGCGCTGCCTTAACCCTTTGAGATATAGCAAAATGATGTATGATGGAATTGTGTATCTTAATAGGTCTACAGAAAAGACCGCGATGGCATACACATCACATCATACACATGTCTACCTCTTAAGGATATCATACTACATCCATTTTAATACTTAAAAAAATGGGCAATTATGAAGCGGTAATTGGAAAGCGGGACCGGGATCAAAATTTCATGATTACTTTTGGTCGCGATATCCAACATCCACGCGGGCGAAGACGCGGGCATCAGCTAGTTAATTATAAATAAATATGAAATGCTGTTCGTTGGTAAGCGCATAAGTTACGAACGGCTGAACGGACTTGGCAAATTCTTTTTTAAAATGTTAAAAAGGGATAATGAAAATATAAATACTTATACCTGTTTTTTAGCATATTGCGCACACGGCGTAGAGTGAGATAAAGTTAAAGTTTAAATGGCGCAGGAGTACAGAAAGCTAAATTAAATAGCTAAAATAAATATAATCTTAATAAATAAAAAATACGCTCGAATTTCTACGCCTGGGCGACCACTCGTAATCATTAAATTATCAGCCGAAATACTCAAGGTCAATAGGCAACACCACCATTCGAGAATTGATCAAGCTCTAGGGTCATTGACCACTTTGCCTAAGGTACTTAGTGAAATTAAGCAGTTTATAGCACGGATACTAAAAAAATATGGATGTAACCTTGCCTTGTCATAAGCGAAGCATAGATTAAGCACACACCGGCGCCGAGAGGATGAGTTCAAAATATTTGTATGCGTTTAGCTCGTGTATGACAAATATTATTAAATATTTATTACTATTATTGAAGGCATTACACGGCTTCAACATGTATAAAAAAATATCATTATCTATGGTCCTCAATGTTTGTTCTCAAATGATCAAATACGTATTACCTACTTACTATTTGTAGATTGTTAAGTAATATGTACATTAATATCTAAACTCATTGATCTAGTGGCTGCAGGCGAGGCTGATGTGCGTGAAGTCCTGAGTTCGAATCCCGGGTCAGACAGTGTTATTGGGTTTTTCTGTTAGAAAATACGGAACCGGTCAAAATGTTCGTCATGTGGTATCTATTGGGGGTAATGTGTGCTCAACACCTAGTTATGATAATATGGGGTTTAATTATGGGTGTATTTACAACACCTCAGCTCTCTTCTCCCTAAGAATTTGGGGTATACAGGCGTGATGCTACCCTCCTTATATTATAAGTTTGTCAGGATGGATAAATGTTTGTTACTGAATCACGCCAAAACGGCTGAACAGATTTGAATGAAATTTGGCATCCAGATAGTTTATAGCCTGGATTAACTGAAAGGATATTTTAACTTTCTGGACCCAATTCCGAAGTCGACGCACACGAAGTCGCGAGTGGAAGCTGGTAATTAAAAAAAAAAAAATTATCTACCTTTCTAGATAAATTAAAGAGTAGCTACATAATCTTATTTTACACTTTAAAGGTCTCATGACGACTATACAAGTTATTTTTTACATACATCGGATTCCATCTTCATTATCATTCCCTGCCCTTATCCCAATATAATTTAATCAATATTTATAAGATATTACGATTAAAAATAAAACCTACAAGTAGTTTTATCGGTAGTAGGGTGTATTTATTAATTCAAGACTTGACTTCTAAATTACATAATTTATGTAATCCGTTTTTTTTACTCGATCAAAAAACAAAATGTATTATAGAAAATTTTCTTTTATGATGTAGTAATACCGCAGAATAGATAATAGGTAGGTAGTAGTATACCTAGATAACTAATGGTTATTTTTTTCTGTTACACGATTAGTGTAGATTCTCTTCGATGTCATTAAATGAGTATTAATTATGAGATGCAGTGAAACAGTTCGCATGGTGTAATATTTGTATTAAAATCGGTTATTTGGTTTAAGAAAAATATAAAAACAAAAATCGTGATATTATCCAACATTTTGCCTATCTACTAGGTTCTGGGGATTCGTAATAATAATTTGGTTTTAGTCATCGCCATCAGCTGCCCGTCATCCGGCCAGTCGCGTGAATCAAACAGAGGAAACGAGTTATTGTGTCTATGGATTGTTAAAAAACCAGTTTTGAAAGTAAAATTCGATATTTGAATATGAACTGATAAACTGCCACATGTTAAATGTGTAAGACACGGTTTATTGTTTTCTTTTACAAAAAAAAAAGTAAGGGTTTTTTAATAAACATTATGAGACTTGTTTACACTTGCGAGGTCGGTCCTCGGAAGGAAGTCAGATTTACATTTTCTTAATTTAAAGTTTTATGGAGCAATTACAACCAGCGAGCGGGCCTTTACCCCTTAATTTGCTTTTTTTGTTGCTTTGTACACAAGTCACCGAGTCGTTCTTGGAAATTTTAATCATCACAAATATTGTAAGACACAGGCGTTGTGTTATCGCCCTTATCTTATGGAAACGTAATTTCTAAATGGCCTGACCAACATGTACAACATTTTTACACTAAACAATAAAATATAGAACAAAAGATCAATTCATTCATTACCTCGTGTGAATTACAAAAGGAGACTTACCTTATTTTATCGTCCACGAGTGAAATTCCTCTGCAAATGACTTCGAAAAAAATCTAAGTTCACTCGTACTCGCCACACATAATTTTACCAATACATCCACAATGCGACACAGTAGGTACACAATTTCTTGTCACGAGATGAATCACCGAAGAATGCACTCGATATCACACAAAAACTACCACAAGAAGCCACTTAAACACATACAACATCACTTTTTCGATTATAATTCGTTATTCGGATCGATTTTTCGCTATTTATTAACGATATTTGACACAAGATAAAAAGTTTTCGACGATAACAACGCACGCGGCAGTGACGCGACGTAACTCCCCGTCTTTAGCTGCACGACTGACATAGAAGTATAACCTAACAAAATCGAAGGAGGCGACGCGCGTGTAAACGACTAACAAACTGTTGCTCTCCGCAACTCGGCCAGGTTGCCGCCGCGATTACTATAAACAAAAGTCCAAAAACTTTGGTTCCCGAGTTGTTGTAACGTTACAATTCACTGTTAGTACGTTTGTTTTGGGTTTTGTTGTTAAATTACGGAGTAGTGCGTGTTAAAACTTGATTTTGTACGTCAATAAAATGGTTTGTTTTTGTATAAAGTCACGAACTACAAGCGCAATATGCCGCTGCGCTAAGCTACGTGCTTGAAGTTTGCGATATTCGCCTTGCACAGGGCGCACAGAAAGTGACGCTAACTTCACTTCACACAACGTGCACTAGGGTGGGGACACGTACCTGCGATGCGTACCCAACTGGTTTTTTTTCTGTAGAAGTTTTTTAACAAAAAATTAACTGTGATCTTTTGTACAATAATGAAGTCGGGACGGCAGCTGATAATTTGATGTATTGCACGTTCGACTTGCGCATAGAATTAAGTTAATTATTAAGTAATAATAATAATAAATACTTAAATATTAATATAATGTTGATTTATCAACTAGCTTGGAACAGTTTGAACGATCTACCTATTAATTAAATTCTAAGAATACAGTTGGTAGTGAAGAACTAGACAAATAATATGATTGGTTTCCTAAATTTATTTTTATACCATATTTTTTCAAGTATTAATTAATAACGGTGTTTAAGGAAAAGTATAGTACTATTTAAGTATTGAACGACCTAATGCGAATTATCTTGTTTGTATTTATTATCAAGGCCTCCATTCACGAGGTTAAATGAAAAACGAGTATAAGTAGTATTAGTATAAGTATTTTTTCTTCTGCTACATTTAAAGTAATTGGCAATATACAAGGTATTTGTAACAAAAAAAAATATAATTTCCAATAGGCATTATTGTAGGAGCTATTATAGAAACTATTCTCAAGATTCAAGTATTACGTGAATCTGGCATTGATTCTTTAAAAATATATTTACCCTATCAAATTATAATAAAATTATGAATTCTAAAATAAAATAACGTTTAACTTAATTACACAAGATTGATTTTTTTAAGTAATATCTTAATTAAATGACGCGGTTCTTGACATAGTACTACTGATATACTATATATATCTGCCTATCTGCCTAGCCTTTTCCCAATTACATTGGGGTCGGCTTCCGTATAAAAATAAATATCAACAGTAATGATCAGACTTAAGCTAGTCACAAAATAAGTACATAAAAGCACGAATTCAATTATTTTAAATCTTGTAAGTTGTAACTCTTCTTTAAACTTGATTGCTCCCATTTTTTTTACACCATACCCAAAGAATTCGATTAAGAAATACACCATGACTAAAATAGTTATTGTAAAATGTTGAGATTACCAGTTCTTGGCACAAAACCATGTATAAATAAGTTTAAGTTAGTTGGTCCTGAGTCTTCAGAGAATATTGAGCTTTTAAAACTTTGTCTTTATCCTGTATAGTGAAGTCCACACGTTGAAAGTTGTTGAAATATCGATAAAATGTTACCGCACTAAATAATAATAGCATATAAAAGGTTTATTTGTTTGTTATTCGACCGATTTCTGCTTAGTTTAGATAGAGATAGATATTATAGATGCTAGAGGTATAGTTTGCTGGTTCGATGGGTTAAGTGGCTAAGCAATAAGAGTATGTGCCACGGTTTGCAAGTTCGATTCCCGGAACGAAAAAATAGGTAGGTCTACATAAACTACAAAGGCTTCCGGGTCTGGGAGTTTGTGACTGTAATTTCTATCTTTAGTATTTACAGACCTAAGTATGGTACAGGAATTACCCAGATTATTTTATGAATGAAAAACAGCATAAACATTTTTTTTATTTAATAGCGTATTAAAGGTATATTTACACTTATAAATTATTTTTCTGAAGACGCCGGATGCATAACATACTTCGTGCGCCCATAGTGTCCACAGACAACAAAACCACATAAATAACCACATTGTAATCACCCGTCGGTTTTGTGATCGTGGTGATTACACTCTTTTGTCACATGAAGTTTTATAGGGAGCCCATTTAACAATACATGTAAATGAACTTGCATAAAAATGTTGCGCGCCCCATAATATTGTATGAATATCAATACTTGGGTTTCTTAACGTGATTGTTGCCGACCTAAAGGACAATGCTGACCTTGAAACAGAAAGAAAGGTGTTTTCAGTTGAGAGCATATATGATCGCTCACAGGTTTGCTCGTTTTTTAGTTTCGTTCGTTCGCTTTTTAGAGTTAACTTTACATCGTTTTATACAAACAGCCTGTGAACTTTACACAAACTACTAACGAACTTTACAAAATGCGCCTACAACGCCCTTCGGGTGTAGTATAATAACCCATTCACGGTGCTATTAGACCTATAATTCGGCAGCGCATCAGAGATATTTACAGAAGCGGGCGTAGATTGTTTTTACGAAACAATGCACTTACCAATGGAGGGTGCGGTCCAGCACCAACAGCATCTTGGCTATTATAGCGAATAGATACGACTATCACTACGTGAACCACTGCTGCTGCAGAGTTCACGTTATAATAAATTTGATGTAATTAAAAGTATGTGTGAAACTGACCTTAGTACCTAAATGTCTCTACTAACAATATATATGAGTTGTGTTAGGTACTTAAAATAAACGTTTTTATCATTATTATTTGTGTTTTATTATCCATTCATGATGAAATATCTTAACAATATAAAATAACGGATTTTGTTTATATGGTCTAGTACCTATAGTTAATGGTTTGTATCTCTTGGATTCCTGTAAGAGAATCAACATAATCATTTTTAATGTATAAAATTATTACGGAAATCTACTCAGAATTATAAACAGTAAGTGTGACGGTTAAGCTGCGTTAAATTAAACGGTTGTTTTAGTACATTTTTTGTTGAGGCCCTTGCTCTTTTGTGGGACAGTTGCGGCTGGTAATGTTATGTAGAACCTGTCATGAGTTGAACCCCCACAAATGGCACTTAACTTTAATATCTCTTAATGGGTGCTTTTATAAAAATATGATAATATCGGTGGTTGGTTTATTAATTAATTATTTCCACCAGTAAACCACCTACATCATTATATTCGTACTTTAATTAAACACACGATGAAGGTAATCTGGAACGGAGAATAAAAAGCTAACTAAACTTAACTATTTATAAGGTTTTACCCCATGAACATGATCATAACCCATGTGTTATGTTATGTAAAAGTATGCGCAACAGCATCCTTTTTCCCCCTATATTTTCTAATAATAATAAACTGGAATCGCCAACCCGTCCGCAGAGCGTAATCATCATGAAAATTCCTCCTTTGACCGTTCATTGAGGCATTTATAGGAATAACCTCATGTAATGGACGATTGCGGACTAAAATAATATATAATTAAACCCCAACAATTTAATTACATGTAAAATTTTCACATGTTGTTATAATGCGGTCATTTCTGGATATGACCCGTCCATCTGCGGTCACAACAGTTGTCAATTATTTAAATAATTAGTAACCAAAGTGTGAACTCTAATTATAATAATTATTTAAAGGTAGGGCAGGGCTGTGATCATTAGAAAATTACCATTTATCAGTGAAAACTTGTTTAAAAATAAATTAATAATACTGTTAATATCTTATTTTTAGACAGATAAAGCATCGACGCATCAATTCTTATAATACTTTTACTATTTCGATCGTAGTTTTACATGCCAGCAGTGGCGTGCATTGCATATAGGCAAATAGGCAGTGCCTACCTCAACAAATTACCTAAATACAACCTATATCACAGTTTACTGTAAACTGTAATTTGTTGAGGTAGGCACTGCCTATTTGCCTATATGCAATGCACGCCACTGCTGGCATGTAAAACTACGATCGAAATAGTAAAAGTATTATAAGAATTGATGCGTCGATGCTTTATCTGTCTAAAAATAAGATATTAACAGTATTATTAATTTATTTTTAAACAAGTTTTCACTGATAAATGGTAATTTTCTAATGATCACAGCCCTGCCCTACCTTTAAATAATTATTATAATTAGAGTTCACACTTTGGTTACTAATTATTTAAATAATTGACAACTGTTGTGACCGCAGATGGACGGGTCATATCCAGAAATGACCGCATTATAACAACATGTGAAAATTTTACATGTAATTAAATTGTTGGGGTTTAATTATATATTATTTTAGTCCGCAATCGTCCATTACATGAGGTTATTCCTATAAATGCCTCAATGAACGGTCAAAGGAGGAATTTTCATGATGATTACGCTCTGCGGACGGGTTGGCGATTCCAGTTTATTATTATTAGAAAATATAGGGGGAAAAAGGATGCTGTTGCGCATACTTTTACATAACATAACACATGGGTTATGATCATGTTCATGGGGTAAAACCTTATAAATAGTTAAGTTTAGTTAGCTTTTTATTCTCCGTTCCAGATTACCTTCATCGTGTGTTTAATTAAAGTACGAATATAATGATGTAGGTGGTTTACTGGTGGAAATAATTAATTAATAAACCAACCACCGATATTATCATATTTTTATAAAAGCACCCATTAAGAGATATTAAAGTTAAGTGCCATTTGTGGGGGTTCAACTCATGACAGGTTCTACATAACATTACCAGCCGCAACTGTCCCACAAAAGAGCAAGGGCCTCAACAAAAAATGTACTAAAACAACCGTTTAATTTAACGCAGCTTAACCGTCACGCTTACTGTTTATAATTCTGAGTAGATTTCCGTAATAATTTTATACATTAAAAATGATTATGTTGATTCTCTTACAGGAATCCAAGAGATACAAACCATTAACTATAGGTACTAGACCATATAAACAAAATCCGTTATTTTATATTGTTAAGATATTTCATCATGAATGGATAATAAAACACAAATAATAATGATAAAAACGTTTATTTTAAGTACCTAACACAACTCATATATATTGTTAGTAGAGACATTTAGGTACTAAGGTCAGTTTCACACATACTTTTAATTACATCAAATTTATTATAACGTGAACTCTGCAGCAGCAGTGGTTCACGTAGTGATAGTCGTATCTATTCGCTATAATAGCCAAGATGCTGTTGGTGCTGGACCGCACCCTCCATTGGTAAGTGCATTGTTTCGTAAAAACAATCTACGCCCGCTTCTGTAAATATCTCTGATGCGCTGCCGAATTATAGGTCTAATAGCACCGTGAATGGGTTATTATACTACACCCGAAGGGCGTTGTAGGCGCATTTTGTAAAGTTCGTTAGTAGTTTGTGTAAAGTTCACAGGCTGTTTGTATAAAACGATGTAAAGTTAACTCTAAAAAGCGAACGAACGAAACTAAAAAACGAGCAAACCTGTGAGCGATCATATATGCTCTCAACTGAAAACACCTTTCTTTCTGTTTCAAGGTCAGCATTGTCCTTTAGGTCGGCAACAATCACGTTAAGAAACCCAAGTATTGATATTCATACAATATTATGGGGCGCGCAACATTTTTATGCAAGTTCATTTACATGTATTGTTAAATGGGCTCCCTATAAAACTTCATGTGACAAAAGAGTGTAATCACTGTGAGTGTAATTATTTAAAGGTAGGGCAGGGCTGTGATCATTAGAAAATTACCATTTATCAGTGAAAACTTGTTTAAAAATAAATTAATAATACTGTTAATATCTTATTTTTAGACAGATAAAGCATCGACGC
Organism: Xylocampa areola; assembly: GCA_935421205.1. NCBI lineage: Eukaryota > Metazoa > Arthropoda > Insecta > Lepidoptera > Noctuidae > Xylocampa > Xylocampa areola. Next base: position 3,068,969 of record OW285216.1, read on the forward strand.
ATCAATTCTTATAATACTTTTACTATTTCGATCGTAGTTTTACATGCCAGCAGTGGCGTGCATTGCATATAGGCAAATAGGCAGTGCCTACCTCAACAAATTACCTAAATACAACCTATATCACAGTTTACTGTAAACTGTAATTTGTTGAGGTAGGCACTGCCTATTTGCCTATATGCAATGCACGCCACGGATGCCATGGCTGTCCTTTTCCATAATTCGCCAAGAGCCCAAGATGTACTGTGTTCTATAAACATAGCATTATGTAATGACCTAGTATAGATCGTAGATTGCAATTAAATGTAATTAATTTGTGCTATTAATGTTACATGTAGCTGATGATGTGTTTGAGGGATAGGGTAATTGACATTAATAATTATTTGATTTATTAGGCTTGATAAGCCTTTAATTTATAAATATAAAATACAATTAATATCCAATACGAACAGTTTATTATAAGATTATCAAATAGCTGCCTCGTTGGTCTAGTTGTTCCAAGCGACTGCTGGGCATGAGGTCTTGGGTTCGATTTCCGGGTCGAACAAAGTATTATTGGGTTTTTCTATTAGAAAATTCTCGATCCCGGAGTTTAGAATTGTGCCCGGAAGATGGCAATAGGCTCACCACTTATTACATGGGACTTAATAACAGCGTTGGTGAAATGTGGGTGTACAATTCTGTACACCTCTGCGCCTTCGGGGAATACAGACGTGATGCTATGCTATGCTATCAAATAGGTAGTTATACAAATATTGTAGCAGTATTATGTATAATATAGTGAGTTTGATATTAATCGTTAAGTATTAGAAATATCACACCGATTCATGGGTAGTATTCCTAAAGTGGTAACCGGTAACCGATTTATTTTCATCATGAAACACTGAAACCAACGCAACGAACAGTCCTTTGAGAGCTTTCGAGTGTAAGATTATACGAGAATAATGTAAGACAACGGACTGGCCTTTCGAGGAGAGATCTATGCAGATTTGAAATGTCTTGTCCTGAGTGCCAGACAGATGGCACAACAAATAGAATTGTTATTCTGTTTATATTCGATGTACTTAGACAAACTAAACTAAAATTAGAGAATGGTTATCATTTCCTAACCGCTAAGAGCAAGACGGGACGAATTAAGGCGGTACATTCAAATTTAGACACCTAAAATCTACCTATATTTTTGCCAAATATACATAAAACATTCGTTTTTTATAATTGTATTGTCTTTCTTGATGAAACCATACGCTTGAACATTACAATTACAATAGACACTACATATTCCGCTCAATTCCTACACCGATTTAAATTTTAGAATACACACAATGGTTGCAGTGTTACATAACGAAACTTATTTGATCAATGCATATTTGGTACGCAAATGTATAACACCGATTATAATAGCGCATCCCTATTTCACTTAATGTACGGTCTTTCGACTTTTTTTTTTGGACGTGGCCTCTTGCGTTTGTCCCGGTCCGTACGGGTTTGATCTGCGTAATCGAAAAGTATCTATGGCGAGACAATTTGATGCCTCCAGCTAGAGCATATTTTATATTACTGGTTTGTCGACTAAGGTTAGGTGATGTACTTAAATACTTACCTCGTACCTACTTTAATGTTTAATCTGTGATTGATAAAGAAAATTTAAAGAAAATGTTATTATTTTTGCGCGCCAAGGATGGCTTAGTACGTCTCCTACGCTCCGTCAGAAACGATTAGAAGGTTCACTGAATCGCTTTCGAGAGTTATTCAAGCTGTCATGTGTTCTAGGTACCTAAACTAAGTATGAAACATCGTATACAGTCCTAATACCTAGCTGATAGGATATTCTAAATCCTAAAATACGGTACGAGTATGTTTGCTCAGGTTTGAAGATACAAATTCGTTAAATTCGGGTATGAACATTGTGCCAAAGGTTTACATATGTCACGACTCATGACGTCACCGACCCTAATTAGTCAGCTGTGTTTGTTAATGAGCTTTGTACGGTAATATCTGAGTTGGGAAGATTTCGGAAACATGGAATATATGTACATATAACGGCGCGTAACAAATATTTTAAATAAATGCTTATTCAGTACATTTATATTTATTATTATTATTTATGATTAGATTTCTGTTCTCTACCTACACCCATATTAAACGGATACCGTTTTAAGTCCCATTTAATAGGTGAATTCTAGGTATGTTATAGGGATGTGGTGATCCTACTGCCATCTACCGGGCACATTTCGCAACTCTGAACTGCTCCGAACTGTTTCTTACAGAAAAACCCTTAAACACTGCTCGAATAAATCGAAACCAATTCCTCATAATCGCTCGCATTTTATTAAAAGAAAAAAAGTTTAATTTCGATGTTTAGGTCTCCTCGAATGAGATGTCGATAATGATTGTAGTTTACAATACATTTGACGGTACCTACTGGTGTAAACTTGAAAAGAATTAAACGGCATTCTTGTGAGCTCAAGGGTAGCTGCTAAGCGTGAGGTCCTAGGTTCGATTGCCGGTTTGGGCAGTGTCACTGAGATTTTCTGTTTGTAAATGCTCTTATTGGGAGTCATGCGCGGTTGATGACAATCGACTCACCATGTACTATATGGAAGACTTTTATGATCGGACTAGTTCAAAATTATTCTTAACAATAAATATCTATTGTATCTGGTAATTAACGAGCCAACAAATTAAATAATGTGGGTGAATAACAATACACCTCCCTCTGCCTTATCCTTCGGGGAATACAGGCGTGATGCTATGTATTTTACATGCTTTGTTGATGATTCTCATCAAATAAATTCAATGGGAGACAAAATAAGTACCTACTTCAAACATTACCTATACATATATAAATTATTCCATTTCGTGATTTTTACTACTTACGCGCTATAAAAGTTGATTTATTCCGTATTACCCTTCCATTCCCATGTCATCATGGAAATTGATGTGATTGCCACAATAAAAAAAAGTACCAGGAGGGTGTCGAACCACGTATAGTAAAGGTTCCGTAGGCGGTAGGCATCACATATTAATTAAAAATGCCCTTAATTAGTAGGTATCAAAGTTTACAATTTTTTTTATTTATCAACCACACAATACCTGTTTACATAGCCAGCCCACTAACTGTCACATTGCAGTTTGTTTTATAAATTAGGATTATCTTCATTATAGTACCTCAATATGACGTTGAAAATGTCACACTGGCACATATCAGGTTGGCTTCACCCACAACCTCAAAAAGTTGAGGCCTGTAACCACTCAACCACCTCGACATTGCATTGAAAACACTAAGTTGATACTTTGATAAAACATGCCTATTCCTCAAATTGATGAGCCGAATAATAATACATTTTCAATAAAATAGCTTGGTACTACTAAATAAAGTTAGATCTTTGTTACGGAAAGTTACAACGGACCAAGAAATCCTAATTTCCATGACAGAGATAGAGCAGAGGCAACATGACGAAACTAAAGGGTTTCCTTGTTCACTAGCGAACCCCAAAATGGCGCCTGAATGTAAAACAAGACTTAAAATTCGCGTCTCGTGAGAAGTGGCCCGTTTCCGCCATTTTGAGAATGAGAAAAAGTGATTTATGTACCGAGAAAAGGTTTAAAATTGAATTCGCGAAAGTATTGAACAAAATTTATATATTTGACATTGATATTTTGTGTGTATTATTCAAATATCTAGTTCGTGCTGCGGGATTCAATGAATGTAAAGTTATTCACTACAAAAAAGTAAATAGATTTGGTGATTAATAAGTTTGAAGTTAGATTTTTTCGGTAATATTTATAATTTAGGTACCAGCTGTTTCTTTATGCTACTGCATTAGGCAGAAGTATTACCTACGTAATAAAACTGCCTGTCTGATCTTAATGGATTATAATTTGTACATAACTTGATGACATTCGATTGAATCGGAATCTTTTCATACTTCATACTTTATAGAAATTTATTTGTCAAATTATGTACGTAACATTTAGAAATCTTATAGGTACTCCACTTTCTCGCATGGCAGAGTATCACAGAGCACTCTGTTGGTACTTCTGATTTAAATTTACCTCAGAACCCGAAATTGATTACAATACGACATAAAATACGTAAACGCCTGACTAAATCTGTAGAGCAACGTTACGGCCATCGACGTTTTGTTGATTTTTATTTTACTCTTTCCCTCCATGAAACCGATTTTTTAAGCATTGTATATATAATATATCATTATATAAATACTATTAAATTAAAGTAAAAAGTATGTTAAGTATGGGAATGTGTTAGGTTTTCGCGATCACTACACATTATAATAAAACGACTGCAAAGTTTTCGAAACGTCAGGAAAAACTAAAACCATATACATGTTTTATTATAAAGTATGTTAAGTAGATTTAAGTCTATGTATATAAATATAACTTCCATAAACTATACTTACATAATCATTAAGTTAAACTTCACAACAACAAGTCTGTATTACTAACTACCTAATGAAACATAACCCAGATATATGGCAAACGCAGCCTTTCAGCAAAGGAAACCCCATAAAAATCTAGACCACTACATTTAGAGTACCTAGTTATGTAAGAGAAAAACACATTAAAATTCCTAAAAGTGCCATTTCTGCACTTGCTTTTCCAAGATGGCGCTGTGCCCCTTTTAAGTAGCTTTGCGTGTGCAGTTTCGTGGTCTCTAAAGTTTGGCACAATTTGTGTAGAAGGTAGTAAATTAATTTTATTTCTGCACAAATAAATGCTTTAAATCATAGACGTATACTATTGTGATTCGATGTGTGTGTTCTTTAGGTAAGTTGTAATAATGTAGTTGAAAGTCAGGGGCTATCAGGAAATACTTTTTTAACTACCTATTTATGTTGCAATTTTGTGTTGATCTGTTTTGTCTAAATATTATGAATATCATATTTTTTTTACAAAGTTTTAAACTATCGCGTTACTGGATACTACTATATAAGGTTCTATCTTATTAGGTAATTTTCTTTTAAGGGGTCAATGCGTAAGTGATAAGGATTCATTTAAGCCATAATTTAAATTGTTACAACAATTTTATTTTTTTCATAATGTTCGCCGTCCAAGGAGCAGTTTTCGTCTTGCTAGTACTATGTTAATTACAAATACATTGTTATATTAGTTTAATTCTTAGCTTAAGTGAATGAATTTGACTTACATATTAACCCTTTCAAAGGAAATCTCCTAATAAATTAGGACCGTATATACCTACCTACTAAAAGGAATTAACACCAACCAGTCACAAGCAGACTGATGCTGCGAGTTAACTCCGTCATGGGTGCGGTAGATTTTTCTTCATCTACCTCCATGTTTTCACTATTATTATGATAACCGCTCGCTGCATCAGTCTGCTTGTAACCACGATCAGTGCAACCCGATCGAAACGTCAAGCGATTCAAAGGTATTGCGCGTTGATTCCTGTTAGTATACCTATAGCATATTTTTATTGTCTATATCTGTATATACCAAAAATGAAATTGCACCTCAATGAACGGCACACCTGAAAAGGCAGCTATTCTGAAATTAGACATGTCTTTTATTGAAGCGCGAACAGGAAACTGCGGATATACGAAGAAACGCAAACCACAGATAAACCGCGACGACAGAAAGCATAGACAGGCCTAAAAAAAACACAAGAAATTAATTAATTTAAAATACCTACACGAAGGAAAACTCCTAAACATGATTAGATACAATGTGAGAAAAGTAAAACGCTTGTACCATTTGTTTGGTTTTAAAACATTTAGTAAGACAAAAGCATGTATTATGCGAAAAATCTACATTTTCCGTAACGCTACGTAAATTACGAGTCCAATTGGACCCTCGGGACGGGACTCGGGGCGTTGTTAGGATGCTCATTCATTGTAGAAAGCGGAGCGGAAAGCGATTTTTGTAACAAAGTAGAGATCCATGAAGAACATTTCTGACTCTTTGTGATGCTTTACTTCTCTTTTTTTAAACATAGAATCACGCCTGTATTCCCCAAAGGGGTAAGCAGTGATGTACATAGTTGTATACCCACATTTCACCGATGCAGTTATTATGTCTCATGCAATAGTTGGTGCCGATTGTCATCTACCGAGCGCAATTCCAAACTCCGGCTACGCTTTGCTGTTTTTATAGTACCTACTCCTATTTTCCTATTTCATCGATGTTATTGAAGTGAATTTGTTTTTTTCTGTAAAAATGTAATTTCAAAACACTTTTACCTGTCGCTTTTTTATGTCTAAAAGACATTGGCATTTCCTATCAGACTACCTCTGAGAAGAAATGCTAAAACAATCTCAGTCAAGGTCTGTTTTAAAGTCCAGTTATTGCTGTATAAGGCTGTTTGAGTGTAACTATGTAAACTTGCGGGAGTCATTTTGTAACTCAAACCATAGATATTTCAGCAAGCTCAAAGAAGTTTTCATTATTAAGTCCCACCTAATATAGGAAGCTTATTGCTATCGAACTCAATTCCTAATACCGGTCTATTATTGAGAATGTTCTAACAGAAGAACCTCAGGGTAATAACACTACCTGACCCGGGATGCAAACCCAGCATCTCTCCAATTGCGTCCAAATGCGATTAGACCACATGAAACTAATAACGGCATTGGTGAAATGTAGGTGTACAACTGTCTGCACCACCGCCTACCCTCTTCGGGGAATACAGGCGTGATGCTATGTTATATTCCCATAATACTTGCTGGTTTAGGTGGGCTTAATTTGCTGCCTAAATTCTTAATACTAAGAAATGTTTTTTTTTTTTATGTTGAGAAGCATGAAACTGTTAATACCAAAACCCAAACATTACAATAGAAGACATTTTTTTAATGTTATGTCTTCGAATGTACGCAGAAACACATTATAATACGATTTGGGTTGTACAGTTCATTTTGATATTTAATCGAATGATGCATAAAAGATGATAGTGAAAAATAAAACAAAATTTAAAAAAAGTAGTTACAATGTACCTAACATTTCAGGTAATTACAAACGATTTGATAGGGGTTCTCAGTAATATAATGAAAAAGCGGCTACGTACGATTCAGGTGGCCCCTGATCCGTCCTTTTTTGAGAACGCCCACATTTGATTGCGGTACTCACTCTTCCATTCACTCTCGCCTCATGTACTAGTTTAGTCAATCGCCTTTGATCCAACCTTTCTACGTCCCCAAACCATCTTAGCATACCCTTCTCCATCTTTGTCACTACATCCTCTTTCACTCCACAATGTTCCCTTATCATCACCTATTTCATGGACTTAATATCAAAATTCGCAGGTTCCAATCCAAGGCACGTACCACTGACTTTCCGAAGTCATGTGCTTATTATAAATTAATTATCAGTTGCTTAAAACGGTGAAGGAAAACATCGTGTGGAAATCAGCACACATGAAAGATGTTCTCGATGGTGTGTAAAGCCATGTCAGAGACCTACGGGTGGTTTAAACTCTGACACTAGGTTGTTCATCAACCACACCATAAGAAGAAGAAGATCCTCCGGGCTACTACTGAAAATTTCTAACAGAAAAACCCAATAAAACTTTGCCCGACCTGTGAAGTATATATACAAAAAAAGTCATTACCTGTGAATTCAAAATTAATGTGCTATTCAAATGATGCCTATTTGTAAATGGAATTTTTGCCACTCTGTATAAAAGTTTGTCTCGAATATGCTCCGAAACGGCTACACGGATTTAAATAAAACTTTTATTGATTTAAACAGGAATTTTCACAGTAATTTTCTTCTATGTTCCATTATGATATCATTCAGTCTTCAGAAAATATGAATATAAATATGGAGTGCTCCTTGTCCCAGTCCAGCTAGTTGCCCGACTGCCCCAGAACGAGGGAAGTTTTGCGAGTGAACGTACCTATGTATTTTTACGGCGATATTCGTTACATAGTTAATATTAGGATTATATCAGAACCTGGCGCATGGATAACATTTGGTATGACATGGCTAGATAGAAGGAGACCGTATCGGTGGCGGTTACCACCAACTACAGCATTCCCAAAGAGGGTTGACGTCAGGCAGGCGGCCGGTCATAAAACATAGCCAAAACTTTAGCAGCATGCCAGATATAGGTATGCTGCGCCGACCCCAAATTAATTGGGATAAGGGCAGGGGGATGATGATTCGTTATATAGTTACAAGATAGTTACCTCCGACTATCCTACTAATCCTTCCTACCAATATTATAAATGTGGAAGTTTATTTATTTATTTATTTACATCATTCTTAAATCTATCTTCACAGTATGACCTAATGCGATAGACCATATAGTTTGTGAGGATGAATGGATGGATGGATATTTGAAACTCTTTCACGTAAAACTATTGTATAAAGAATTTGTTTTTTAATAAAATGTTATATATATAAATTTTGGGGCTGAGTTGCCCGCGTCCGTAGGAGTGCACCCTTAAAAATTTATCCCCACACGTGGCCCCTGGGTGGTGCAAAATAGGCAACACAACTCTAGTTAGGCTTCGGCCGCGGCTGGTTACCATCCACCGGACGAAGCCATGCCGTGAAACGACCTAGTCGTGTTTCGGGATGTAGTCCGGTGCAACCGTTGTGGGAGACGGGTCTGGGCAGTTGCATCATTTCCCCCAACTATCGTTCTCCCAAAATCTATCCACTCTACTTAAGAGTGAATAGATTTATTCTGGATATACGTGCTCCATCCTCGGCCACACCGTCGCTTACCATCAGGCGAGTTGGTGGCCAAAGGTAGACCCGTTTTTGATAATTAGAAAAAAAAAAGCATTTCACTTTACTGCGACGTAGGTAATGGAAAATGCTATCTTGCTTGGACAAGGCTCTGATGTACCTACCCGTTCTCCACAACTGTCACCCACGTTCCCAAAAATTTCATAACAAGGAAAATTTAAAATTACCCACAGGTGTCACTTGAGATTTGAAAACACAATTCTACATTGTAGGTCTGTGGTAATTTAAGGGGCAAGGTCCTTTTACGCGTTCAGGATGAAACAAAATATGAGATTTTAGCACCCTCATCACTGGTTTGTTGTTTAATAGATATGTACGACGGTTTTTAGCGGTAATACCTTTTGCCAACAAATTCCTTTGAACGGCTCGTGCTACTTTACATGTGCGTACCTCTGCGTCTAGACGTTTTAAGGGAATTTATCGTCGACATTTTCAACTGTACGCATTAATTTCTTTATATAAATTATGTAAATATAAATAAAGCTGAGAACGTCTGGCTCTAATATTAAAATGTCTCAATTAAAGATGTGATCCGAATACGTGATGACAACATGTTTAATTCAAGATATGTCTTTGAAAAAGCATTAACGCATGCTTAGCGAACTCTAAAGTTACAATATTAAATGGAAAAAGAATACGGTCGCGAACAGGATTCGAACCTGCGCCTCCCGGATAGATACTCCAGGCGCTCTGACCAACTAAGCCATCTCGACCTCTGCTCACCACCGCGAATTCTTCTTCCATATTTTAACACGTCTTATGGCGACGTCATTGCAATCAATTCAGTACTTACAAGTGACCGAACCGACACGACTAACTTTGCAGTTAATACAATGTCGTAAAGAATGCAATTACCTTAATAATTCAAGATATGTCTTTGAAAAAGCATTAACGCATGCTTAGCGAACTCTAAAGTTACAATATTAAATGGAAAAAGAATACGGTCGCGAACAGGATTCGAACCTGCGCCTCCCGGATAGATACTCCAGGCGCTCTGACCAACTAAGCCATCTCGACCTCTGCTCACCACCGCGAATTCTTCTTCCATATTTTAACACGTCTTATGGCGACGTCATTGCAATCAATTCAGTACTTACAAGTGACCGAACCGACACGACTAACTTTGCAGTTAATACAATGTCGTAAAGAATGCAATTACCTTAATAATTCAAGATATGTCTTTGAAAAAGCATTAACGCATGCTTAGCGAACTCTAAAGTTACAATATTATATATATACACCGCGAATTCTTCTTCCATATTTTAACACGTCTTATGGCGACGTCATTGCAATCAATTCAGTACTTACAAGTGACGTCGCCATAAGACGTGTTAAAATATGGAAGAAGAATTCGCGGTGGTGAGCAGAGGTCGAGATGGCTTAGTTGGTCAGAGCGCCTGGAGTAACTATCCGGGAGGCGCAGGTTCGAATCCTGTTCGCGACCGTATTCTTTTTCCATTTAATATTGTAACTTTAGAGTTCGCTAAGCATGCGTTAATGCTTTTTCAAAGACATATCTTGAATTATTAAGGTAATTGCATTCTTTACGACATTGTATTAACTGCAAAGTTAGTCGTGTCGGTTCGGTCACTTGTAAGTACTGAATTGATTGCAATGACGTCGCCATAAGACGTGTTAAAATATGGAAGAAGAATTCGCGGTGGTGAGCAGAGGTCGAGATGGCTTAGTTGGTCAGAGCGCCTGGAGTATCTATCCGGGAGGCGCAGGTTCGAATCCTGTTCGCGACCGTATTCTTTTTCCATTTAATATTGTAACTTTAACATGTATAATGGTATTCATTAAAAAATAATTATACAAAATTCAGAGCCAAACCACAATAGTTAAATGTAAATAATTTAGATTTCTGTGGGCTAAACCAATCCGTCGCAAATCTTATTATTTCAATAGAATCTTCTGCTCTAATAAAAAATTATGCCGCGGTGGGTTACCACCCACCGGACGAAGCCATGCCGTGAAGCGAACTAGTCGTGTTTCGGGATGCAGTTGCATCAACTCCCCAACTATTGTTATCCAAAATCCATCCATTCTACTTATGAGTGAATAGATTTATTCTTGATATACTATAAGGCGAGTTGGTGGCCAAACGTGGATGCATTTTTGATATACGTATATGAAATAGAATCACCTATAACATTGTCTGCTCGTTTATCTAGTGGTCCCAAGCACGACTGCTGAGCATGAGGTCTTGGGTTCGATTCCCAGGACGGGCAAAGTGTTATTGGAAATTCTCAGTAGCAGCCCGGAGTTTGGAATTGTGCCCGGTAGATGGCAATAGGCTCACCACCTATTACATGGGACTTAATAACAGCATTGGTGAAATGTGGGTGTACAATTGTGTACACCTCTGCCTACCCCTTCGGGGAATACAGGCGTGATGCTATGTTATGTTAATTTTTCTTTTTTTAATTCTTAATATATTATTTGCTATTTAGTTTATTGAATTGATGCAATAATGCACATTCTATAAAAATATGATACTACAGCACTCTACAAACTTTAACAATCAATATGCACATAGCCTTTTCTCGACTACATTGAGGTCAGTTTTCAGTCTAAACAGAAGCAGCTTAACACCAGTATTTTACATGGAACGACTGCCTACCTGACCTCCACAAACTAGTATCTGGGTAACATGATATCTCGTGGTATGACTGGTTGTCAGACGTTCAGGCCTTTCACTACCCGTAACGGCTGCCATAGATCTTCATTTCCGCACCGACTATTTAACGTGATCTCCGAGGCACGAAGGGGTCTCGATATAAAAATGTTAGTCACCCATCCACAAACCGATCGCGGCAAGCGCAGTTTCTTCTTGATCAATCGATTTATATGTAAAAATTAAAACTATAAATAGTAAGTACATACATAATTATAATTAAAAATAATAAATATTAAAAACTATATCTACTTACAATAAATATTAAATTAAAAATACCAATTAGGTGTTCTACTACATATATAATATATCACTTATTTATGTAGATATTTTAATAAATAAAAAATAAAAATAATCACTTACCTATGCTTTAAGTACCTACCTTCTTACCAATGTTCTTCATCTCTCCTAATTTTTGCGTGCCTAACAGGGTCCCTGGTGATGGTCTATATTATTTTCCTTACCATCTATAAACACCATTGTGGATAGCAAATAAAAGTTTGAATTTGAGTTTGAAAAATATTTGTGCGACTGTTACTTAGCCACGACTTTACAAAATATAATTATTCTTAATTATTATCAATTAGAGTAGGCTCGTGGCTAAGTAACAGCCGCACAGATCGATCGATCGAGGTTGAGCTGTGCTTACCGCGGTCGGTCTGTGGATAGGTGACCATCATTTCATACCGAGACCCCTCCGTGCCCCGGAGAGCACGTGAAGCCGTCGGTCCCGGTTGTCAAATTAAGATGTATGCCTTATAATAAAACAACTTTTAACCAGGTTCGTGGTCGCAGGTGTCCTCCTGCGACCACGAACGCTGCAAAGTGTTCGAAACGTCAGGAAAAACAAAAAACCAATAATACACACGATTAATCCGGTTAAAAGTTGTTTTATTATAATGTGTAGTGATCGCGCAAACCTAAGATATTACTATGTATGATAGCCGTTACGGGTAGTCAGAGGCCTGAAAGTCCGACAACCGGTCATGCCACGAGATATCGTGTTACCCTGTAACTGGGTTGTGGAGGTCAGATAGGCAGACGCTCCATGTAAAATACTGGTATTATGCTGCATCTGGTTTGACTGGAAGCCGACCCCAATGCAATTGGGAAAAGGCTAGGCAGATATAATTATTGTATATATAATTAATATTATATTACAATTCCTGTTTTCTTTGTAACGCGGTACTAATCGGTTTGCTGAGCATTTTGTATTATTAACTGCTAATTTTGAACCAACCGTCTTAAATATCTTCGCACTACAACTTAATCCATAGATATTTCACAGGTAAAAGCTTAAAAGCACCTTCTGAGCTTTACGAGTACCCACGAAGAATTTTTAATTTCAAGGAATTAAAAAGCTTTCAGTCTCAAGTAAAGCCTTTGTTTATTGTTTACGGAATCACTTAGGAAAGAAATGAACTAAAGGAGGGTAGGTAGGTGTCATTTTTACTGTATATTTTTAACTTACACATAGACACGTGTTCATTTGTTGAATTATTACCACAAGAAACAAAAAAAAACACACACAATTCACACATAAAAGTATTTATTCGTACGAATATTCAATTAATATTCGCTAATATCACAGACAAAGTTATTTAAACTTCAAGCTACCCCGCAAGGGGGTGGACAGACCCGTTTATGACAATTTGTTCTATTTCTACTCTTAAGTAGTTGTTTATTTATAACAGCGCCATCTATTGGTAACAAAACGATTTACTTGAAACATACGAAGGTATACAAAAGTTTGCGACAAAGACGGTAGAGTGCTTTAGTCTAAGGAAGTGCAGAAAGATTCAATTTTTACGGTGTAAATAAGGCTCAAAATAATGTTCTAAATGCGGTTTGTTCTTTAATGTTGTATAGTCTGACACAATCAAGTTTGATTGAAACTTAACAATATCTTTTTGTCTATATGTTGACTCACACAATTTAATTTTATTGTTATAAAGTACAACTTTGAACTATAACCGAGACAGGTGATCAAAAAATTTCTTGCGAAAACAGTTCAAATTGTTTTCTGTATGTTTTTAGTATAAAAAGGTAAGATATTTTTCTTAAAATGAAACTGTCTGAAATTAATTTGTTCTTTTGCTTTTTTCGTTTTAGTTAGATGTAGAAATGTGACATAAATTGGGTATTTGCCATGGTATATTTTCCAACATATCTAATCATGTCTTTACGTTTCTTTTAAATTGTTAAATTTAGAAGAATTGCCGAAACATGAAAATTCATTAACTACAAATGTCTCGTAAAATAAGGCAATTCTCCTAAAATGCACAATAAAAAAAAAGTGCCTTATATAATTGTCGAAAATAACCAATTCGTGTCACAACAATTTCCCTCTGTGATCGTGAGTTTCCCACTTCCCTTGTATTGATAATTTTTTAAATAAAATGCCTACTTCAAAAATTGTTTAAGTACTTATTAGGTACCTACTAAGTAGTTGGGCCGGCACAAAAAAGGCCGGTAAAAAGGTAATTACCAAATCGTATATATAAATAATAGTAGTCGTTAGCGCGGCTTCTTATTGTTCTTTGTCAATAAATATTAACTTAATGGCTACCGACGTATGTTTGTCGTTTATTTAATATTTAAATAGTTGAGCATTTAGTAATAAAACATGATTAATTAGACATATCAAATCATATATTCTGCTGTCCTTAATAGAGCTAAAATTAACTTTGTGAAAGGAATACGTCTGAATCCATTTAACAAGTTTTTTTTATATTTCTCTTTTTCATATTTTATTGTGTGGTTAATTTACAACCTAGTGTCTAGTTTATAGCCACGTGTAGGCTTTTAACATGGCTTTACACACCATCAAGAAAATCTCTCAGGTGTGCTAGTTTCTTCACGAGGTTTTCTTTCACCGTTTTATGCAAGTGTTAATCAAATTGTCTTTAATTCAAACTTGCAACCTTTGTCTTTACATTTATTTGTTATTACAGCTCTATTATGAACGACATAATACATATAAAGGTTCATTTACACGACTCAGAAATAATGATTACACAAAATTATAATCACACACAAATCTCAATAAATTCTTTACACATTCTGTTATCAGTTCAACCAGTGACTTTGGATAACGTCACATTATCGTTGATTAAAAAAAAAACGTTATGAATCGTGGGTGCGTTTACACGATACAAAATATAATCTCATATGAACACATCAGACACCCAGACCCGGAACAATTAATAGATCATACAAATATTTGTACGTATGAGTGGCACGTGGTCGACGACAGATCGGCTTCAGTTGCAGAAGTTCACCGGCTGCCGCCGAGCGTCGACGACATATGTCGATAGCTGCTGTCGTCGACAAAGTGCCGCCTAAGAGCCATAGCAAGCCAAATTCGGCGCAGCAGTGGATGATTCGACCACTGTGCTGGTGGAAAGATCTAGAGATATCAATAAGTCTCGGACTGAACTGATGGGACATCCGCCTCAGAAAGTATTGTCACCTCCGTGTAGTGAGTATAAATGGTATTTTTTGTTAAGTATTTGTTTTTTTTTTTCATCTTAAATATGCATATCAACATAATATACATCCGCTGTTAAACATCGTGTCACAGAAAGGAATCAATATTTTTAAGTTAACTAATGCCATTGAAATAAAATTTAAAATTGACTGCAAAAATAATGGCCATAAACTGACAATTTAAGTACCAATCTACAAATCTCGTGCTGTCACTGTCACTTCGAATTGACACAGAGAACGCTAGACTTGAGGTTATTCCCCGAGCGTGTAGAAGGAGGTGTACACAGTATTACACTTAATGCCGTTATAAAGTCACATGTACCTAATAACTGGCGGGCCTTTTGCCATTAAACAGAATTCTAAACTCCGGGCTGCTACTCAGAATTTCTTAACAGAGAATCCACTAACGATGTAATTGAACCCAGGATGTTATGCTTAGTAGCCGCGCTTTTAGTCAATAAACCAATGAGATAGCTCAAATTAAAAGTAAGTAAAGTTTATGAGTATTTAGCCTTAAAATGTACGATGTACAAAAGAGATAGGTGTTCAGGGTCGTCAGATATAGTTGAAACTTTCTTAGAAACCGATGGATGTATTCAAATGTAATTTAATTTAAAAAGTAGATAATCAACATTTCATTAATTAAATTAAGCTTTAATCGAAGACATCCATCTTTCTAAGAAAACTTCAACTATATCTGACGATCCTGGATACTTATCTCTTTTGTAGACAACGTATTTGATCTAAGTATTTCCATAGAATGCATAGAAAAAGTCACTATCAGATACCTTCTACCTTTCTGCACCACGTTGTATATCAACAAATCCTGGTTCACAACCTATAAATAACTTCTAATACTTGTACTTAAATTATAACTCGGTTTTAATGCCACAGAGTGGGTAGAACTCTTTCTCTGGTAGCACAAACTTCTTGGACATCTCCTTGAACTTGGCGAAGTCGCAGTGACTAGAACTCTCACAGCCTTTTATCTTGAGCACTTGGGCGGAGGACTCGCCTGCCTGGGGGAGGTAGACCGGCTGGAAAGAGAGAAAATGATGAAGATCTTTTATTATTTTGATGTAGTGCTGTTTCTGTGAGAGGATGGAGTTGGTTTTTATTCTTCTTTCGTATCAATAATCCTAAGGTCAAGTTAAAATGAACATTATGTGATTTGACTTAGCGTGGTCTCGTCTCTATTTAGCACGTCTAGTCTGATAGCTGTGTGACAGTGAGAGGACTAATGCTAAGCCAAGGCCTGTGCGAAATAACACTTAATTATCTTCGACTGCAATTTTTTTGCAACAGTAAATGCCAACTTCATGAAGTTTGTAATTAAATCACTCGGTCCTAACAGAATACCTGAGCTCATTAAAACGAAGTAGCATGATGCTGATCTAGGTTCCGGGTCATTCTTCAAGTTGGATCCTTTGCGTAATTTTCCTCGCTTTAATATTTTTATGAAACTAACTTCGAAATAATACAATTTTCATGAATACAAGCTAATTGTATATCCATGAACTTATATTAATGAAAATTATAACATTTTGAAGTCATTTTCATAAAAATATTAAAGCGAGGAAAATGACGCAAGGAATTCAACTTGATGAATGACCCTTCTACTTTTGTCTCTCTTTAAGATCATTTTGTTTAGTATTCTTTTTAGAGGGTGAATTATACATGTTTTCTTCCTTTCAAATAACCATCAAACCTGTATATTTATCCATTTCATCTGACTATCACGCAATAACAATAACTTGCATGCGTGTTCGTCGGTTTGGGTCATAATACCATAGCAAAACAAAACTCACCAGCACACTATACGTCCCAGTACCCCTCGACCGGTACAGTTCCAACGCAAAAACTGCCCCATACTCCGGTATGGACCGGTCGTACTGCACATTGGACACGTCCATCAGGGCTCCGATGTTGAAGTCGTGGGCAGAGATCAGCCGGAGTCGCTGGGCCACGGGCTTGCCAGCAATGAAGTCATTGCCAGCTTGGATGAACTGGTTAAGCAAGACGCCTAGAACGAAAAAGTTGGTTGATTTAAGTATTCAATTTAATTTGTAAAGGTGTGTATGTAACTGTCAAAGAGGTAAGATAAGGTAATAGGCATTTAATAAGGCAACTGATTTCAGATTTAGGTTGGATCAAATTGGCGCCTCCTACACGTTCACTTCTTACGGCAACCATTGGCGAAGGCGCCCCTGAACCTTGGCACCTTGAGCGGCCTTTTTTTGACTTTCTTTTATACGACTGCTCAAATAAAGGAGTGTTATTAATTAATTCTGTGTACTCACCACCACCAATCTTCTTCATCTCATCTCCTCTGAAGTACAGCCTGTAAGCTAGCCTAGCAGCTTCACCCAACCTAGGCATCAATGGCTCAGCCCAGTCCGGAATTTCCAAACCTAGACCAACCTGTAAAAGACGAGAACCTTTAAAATGTTGGAAGTTTAACTAATTTATCTCAGAGTTCAATGAAAAGAGGAAGTTTAGGTACTGTAAAGTTGGGTCATTCTATATTGTTTCTGTTCATAGCGGTGTACTGCAAGGTAGATATGGGTAACAGTGCTTTTTATTATTAACTCACTTCTTTATAATGTATTTACAGACAGCGCATAAACAAAATATGTTTTTTTGCAGTAACCCAGAGGGCTTTTGTCTGCGTAACCGGATAATATCTAAGGCGAGGCAGTTTGATGCTTCCAGCCAGAGCATATTTTAAAATACTACAAACTAAGCAACAGCGCTAAGGGCGTCCCCTGCGGGACACGAACCTAGACTTAGGGCGTTGCTGGCGGGACAACTAGGGACTAGCTGGATCATATCAGTTTCCTTATTATTATGGGAAGAATTTAAAGCTACTGGCTCGGCGCGGGCCGGCTCGAGCATGGGTCGGGGCGGACATGATGAGACATTTCGCGACGGACGCGGACCTCGCCGGTGAGGTCTATAACGAGGCGGTCGAGAGCGTCAGAGTGTGCTTGTGTGTCTGTTAGACTCTTGAGCTACAGTGATCCTATCATCGGGACGGAGGAGAACGTGACGTGGTCGGCGGATTTTGTTGATCTGGGACGGCCTGTAATCAGCGGAACAGACGACTAAGGGATTCGGATGATTAGGGGCAGATTCGAAGTATCTCTTCGATGCCCTTTTCATGAATTGCCTAACGGTGGGCACTCTGAGGTCGAGGTGGAGTTGAAGGTTCCTATAGATGCTGGTGCCTCTATACTCGTATACACGTACTCTGTGGTCAACACATCTGATCTCTCTCGTTCATTCTCTCACTCAATCGCTGATCCAACGTAATACTTGCACCTACTTGATTTTTAACACAACTGTCCAAAACAAAAAGTGATATGATTTTGGGGTTCATGTATATATGTAACTATGTGTTTATGTTTGCGACTTTATTCCACCATAACTTCTGAACGCCTGAACTGATGTTTGGACATTGTCCCGAGTAACATAGGCTAGTAAGAGATTTCAAAATAGTAAAATAGTGACCCTGGTCCATTAAAAGGTGTTAAATTAAAAAAAGAAACACGTAATAAATAATTATTTTCTTCAATAAAACTTACTGTACTTCTGTACAAATCAAACAGTGTCTCGAAGAGCAGAGGGTCCTCAGTGAAGTCTCTGCCGGTCTTGTTCTTCAGCAGCGGTATCAGGTCCATGAAGGGGGCAAACTCCTGGCTTAAAGATTGATCTTTAGCGTCCGACATCAAGTTCATGAACCGCTCACAGTTCGAGTAGTAGCGGAGCTGGGAAAGAAAGAAAGGGCTCAATTATTTATTTATTACAGTATACATAATATGTTAGGTATAAAGGAAAAAAAAAAACTTTTAAGAATAATATTTATAACTAGCTGTGCCAGCGACTCCGTCCACGTGGATGTCGTAAATTAATACCATGTCGTGCATGAACACAAATTCATAATAATTAACAAATGTTCGACGTGATTCTTTAAATAGGCAAAACATTTTTATTTATGACATGCAACAAACGCTAAGTGATAAGTGAATCTTACCAAAATATATTAGTGAAAACCACATCTAAATCGGATAAGCCGTTTCTGAGATTAGCTTGCATAAACGCACAGACAAACAGATAAACATACAAACCGACAAAAATTGTAACAATCATTGTTTTGGGTGCTATTTGTGTTGATAAATGTCCCCATAATATTTTTTTCTTATATATCTTCCATGTACAGACAGCGATACGTTATTTTTTTTTTAATATGTATTAATAATATGTAGTATTCCAAATACGATAGTACCTAATGCGCATATGATTGCGAAAAGTCGATGGCGCGTGCCTTGATCATTAACATATTCTAATTAATATTTTACAAGTAATAATACGATACACCGTGTTATTCACGTAATCAATAAACTTTGGCAAACGCTTCTGTAACTTTTATAAATCAAATCTTACAAAGGAAGTAGTGCCAAAAAAGGCTTCGTTTCAAAGATATTTGTGATTTCATTTAACGAAATTTAATTGAGCTTAGTAGTAAGAAAGGGTCTTAATTTGGCCTATGTTGCTGTTTAGTAATAATGAATATTTCACAGTAAATATCAATCAATAATTTATTGCGTTCCATAATGTACATAAATGGTCTTAAAAATATAAAAATACAGAAGCATTATGGACCCTGTCGGGCACAGCAAAAACAAGAGTGAGGAAGAGGGCTAAGCAGAAATCAATTTATATCTATTAGTACACATAAGTCTAAAATCTTATTTTCATATTTCTATGTAATAAGTAAACATATATACTGTAATATATAATTTGTAAGAAATTTATTTGTATTTAATATTATATGTATAAGTAGATATTATACTAGGCTACATTGTGTTTTTTTTTAAATAAGGCGTAAATAATTATATATTTTTGTAATTTTTTTATTACCACATAAACTGATATTGAGCTGCGAATCGCGAAAAACTTAATTGATGCACCTGTGTGTACGTGTTCATCCAATCTATATACAGGATGCAAAAATTAAACTTAAAACTTTATTTCAGAACTTACAAAACACTGGAAAAAATATAGGATTCTAGCAAAATTAAAAAAAAAACGGAAACAAACCTAACTTCCATTTTTTTCTGCCTATATTTGGAAGAACTTTGTATAGGTACGAAATAACAAAAAATAAAGATAAAAAAAACTAAAGGAACAGAGTTGTGGATCTTAAATTAAATTCCAACTTTCCTTTGGAAAAGTAAACGTCGACCTTTCTGTGGTCGTAATAAATCTAAGTTAATCTAATTGGATCTTAGATTTTCTTCTATCTCACGGAAGACAAAAATACTTTTCGTATTGTAAAATATATATACAAGAATCTATAGGTTAATCTATATTGATGTGATTAAGAAGACTGTATACTTATTTATACAATATATTAATTACTTAGACTTACACTGTCAGTTAATATCACACATATAGGCTTCATTGTGTGTTTATCTTTTATCTTATCTTTCATTTTATCTTTAATTAAGATTATACTAAAATTGTATGACTATATGAACTTTTTTTTTTAATTGAGTAAAATGAAGTCGACGTATTACATATAATTCAAGATAAATCTTTGAAAAGCATTAACGCATGCTTAGCGAACTCTAAAGTTACAATATTAAATGGAAAAAGAATACGGTCGCGAACAGGATTTGAACCTGCGCCTCCCGGATAAATTTAGTGGTCAGAGGGCCTGGAGTATTTATCCGGGAGGCGCAGGTTCAAATCCTGTTCGCGACCGTATTCTTTTCCATTTAATATTGTATTACATATATATTTTTTTTAAATAAAAAAAAACTGCCTACACTAGGAATTTCTTCCTGTATCGTGGGTGCGTTTATAGACATATCATCTCACAAGCACACACACACACAACTAGACCCGGAGCAATTATCTATAGATCGTACAAATATTTGCTCCGTGCAGGAAATTTATAAATTTATTATTAATTCGTTTTTCGATGAAATGTAAGTATGTAGATACTTGTTCTGTTACTGAAGACGTCCTTGTCTTTTATGTTTTAGTGTAGCTTTGTATTTTGTCAGTGAATAATGAGAATTTAATTCCCCTATCATTAATTTTCGAGGAAAGATGTCCAATTTAATTACGTCAGTTTATTAAAATTTTATTTCCGGTATGTACCTTGGACTATAGATGGCAAAAGTTATCAATGTGCCAAAAGCTTATTAAAATTCTAAATCAGCAATTAATAAATAATTAAATTACCTACTGATTGTTATCAAAACAACACACATCTGAGACTAAAGTTTATTGAGTTATTATCATTATGTAACAACGAACTTGAACTCACTGTAATAACAGTCATGATATCATACCGTTATCTGTTTTTGATATACAGGTTGTAATTTTAAAAAGGTCGATTTTTCTAACGTAGGTTCTACCAATGAAACTGGGCAGGCTGCTGCTTACCATTAGGTTAGTTGGTGGCCAAACGTAGATCCATTTGTGATAAAAAAGAACAACTTCGCCAGACAAAAAAAAATTATGTCACTCTGCCTAGCCTTTTTCCAACTACGTTAGGATCGGCATCCAGTCTAACCAGATGCAGCTTAATACTAGTATTCTACCTGTAGCAACTGCCTATCGTATCTCCGTAACCCAGTTACTGGGTAATACGATACCTCGTTGTAAAACTGGTTGTCAGACTTTCAGGCTTCTGACTAGTAACGGTTGTGATAGATCTTTATTTGGCAACAGGGACCGAGAATTTAACGTGATCTCCGAGGCACAGAGGGGTCTTATATGAAATTACGGTCAGTCACTCATTCACAATTCGACCGCGGCAAGCGCAGCTTGATCTCAATCGATCTGTGTATTATATTACTTAGTCAGGAGTACCTCAAGATTTTTTTTTGACTCTATTCTAATATCTTACTCGCAGTATGATTATTGTATAGGAAGTTAACATTATTTTTGGTATAAGACCCGTGTTTCTTAGGCACGTTTTTTCAGTTTCATTAATATTATATTTCATAGAATTAAATTAAACTTATTTTTTTTTTCTTTTAAATTAACAGCCTGTATATGAGACATCATTAGTTGATAACTGATTAGGGTAACGTTTTTTTGCGGTTTTTTTTTACAAATTTTATGAATTTAACTATCGGAAATTTTTTACATACATATATAGCATCACGCTTATATTTTCCCAAAGAATGGGCAGAAATGTATTGTTGTACCCACACTAACATTTTCTCGATACCTTTATTAAGTCCCATGGGTCTATTGTCACAATTACAGATTTCGGGCTGCTACTGAGAATTTCCGTATATATAGAAAATCCAATAACATTTTACCCAACCCGGGATTTGAACCTAGGAGCTAATGCTCAGCAACCGCAACTGAGAATTAATTTTGTAAAGTCAGTGGTGCGTGCTTTAGGTTCGAACCTGTGACCTTTGACTTGCTAGCCTAACGTTAATTGTCTTTATGCATCAGTCATTATTATGATGATTTTAGCAAATAACACTATGTGACGTGACTTTTCGAAATCTTCATATATAAATATCCGGCGTGCGTGTGTTCGTAAATATTCTCCTCCTAAATGGTTTGACCGATTTTGATGAATTTCTTCTCGTACGGCTGCACGTTTTCTTTTTTTTTACCGAATAGTGGGCAATCGGGCCTACGGATCGCCTGAGGGTAAGCGATTACTGCCGCCCATAGACACCCGCAACCCCAGAGGAGTCGCAAGTGCGTTGCCGGTCTTTTAAAGGGTTTGGGCCTCCGGTACCCTCACTCACTCAGCGGAACACAACGCAAGCGTTGTTTCACGCCGGTTTTCTGTGAGGCTGTGGTATCACTACGGTCAAGCCGGTCTATTCGTGCCGAAGCATGGGTCTCCCACGGTAACAAACGTTTGTAACCCAACGGTAACACATTGACCTTGAGCTGGCGTATCATAGTAGGGATTGTCACTAGCATATACTGGTTTTGTTATCACTGAACTGCAGCCGATCGTACTGTTTTCGCCTGGATGATTCTTAGCTATAGTTGGACCCGGGAGACGGCGCTGTTGTCGAGATAAAAAAAAAACACAGAACGACGTCTGCTTAAAGAAAACTTTTTTTTTTTCAATACACTTGTCCTTCTGCTAGGCAAAGATCTCCCCCGTATTCCTCCACACCTCTCTCTGTGTGACAATAGCAGTGCAGCGGGGTAATTGAGGAACTGATTTTCAATTGTAATCGGTTTCATTTTGACAGTTCGACAGCATACATTGCGTCTATCTTATTAGTTTAGCAAGGGGAATAGGATTTTTAGAGCATTCGGCGCAATTTATGTCAAAATGATGTGTACTGTCATTGCTAGTCAGTTCCGTAATTACCCTGCTGGTCCCGAAAAATGCATCTAGGACCACTAGTAAACAAAAATAAAACAATCTACAATTTTACTTACATAATCCTCAGATAAGGGCACAGACGAATACGGTATGGGCTGCCACACCTTGCCGAGACCTTCATCCCACTGCTGCTCCGGTTCTGGGGGGTAGGCAGCGGCCATCGCGACCTGGATAGTCATTTTTGTCCGGTCCTTATCCGTACTCCTGATGGATATCTCGTTGTAGAGGTAAATGTTGGAGATCAGCTTGTAACCCTGGGCGCCGTATCTTTGACGGTAAAACTTGCCTATCTGATAGGCTCGTCGTTTTCCAACCTGAAATAATTAGTAAAGATTAAATGGGATTCCCTCTTCATACCATATGGTTGTGGAACATCGGTAGACCTACGATATTTTTTAAAACGTTTCCCCACACTTGGAATTTCTTCCTGTATCGTAGGTGCGGTTACGGAAATAATCTCTCGGAAACACGGAACAATTATCGGTAAATCATACAAATATTTGCTCCGTGCAGGAACGGAACATACGACACGCGACGCAGCAGCCAGTCTCTCGACCGCTGCGCCAACCACGCCGTCAACCATGGCTTTATACACCATTGAGAACATCTCTTAGGTGTGCTGGTTGTTGTGTTTTCCTTAAACTTTTTGATTCCGAAAATCATTCCGAAGAGTCCAGTGGTGCTTGCAAGTATTAGTAAGAAGTCCACCCCACTATTTTCCATTTTCAACAAAAATAAAACAGTTTTAATAAATATATTGAACTAGCTGGTGCCCGGGACTTTGTCTGCGTGACAAAAGGTAGCATATGACTCCAAGGTTAAATCTATCTCCATGCCAAATTTCATTACGATCCGTTCAGCCGTTTTGTCATGAAAAGGTAACAAAAAAACAAACAAACAGAGTTACTTTCGCATTCATAATATTAGTATGGATATTGTGTTTCGTTATATTCGCATACAATTCAATTTACATTTTTTTTTTCTGGTATAGGGGGCAACCGAACAGACGACTCGCCTGATGGTAAGCGATTACCGCCGCCCATGGACACCCGCAACCCCAGAGGAGTCGCGAGTGCGTTGCCGGCCTTTTAAAGGGTTTGGGCCTCCGGTACCCTCACTCACTCGGCGAAACACAACGCAAGCGTTGTTTCACGCCGGTTTTCTGTGAGGCCGTGGTATCAATCCGGTCGAGCCGGCCCATTCGTGCCGAAGCGTGGCTCTCCCACGGTGAAAAGGAAGTTTTCTATTTAAAATTCATGATCCGAATACTATCTACTAGTTTTAGTGAAAATATGTGAAAATATATGGAGTGTAAATTAAACGGAAATGAATTTTAGTACCAAAAATATGAACGCAGTTATTGTTAAAATATAAAAATATAAAACAGATTTAATAAAGTTTTTGTTTATATTCAAAACTAGCTGTGCCGGCGACTCAGTCCGCGTGGATGACGTAAATAACAAATGCTCGACGTGATTCTTTAAATTGGCATAACTGTTTTATTTATGAACCGATTGACATGAAACATTACCACAATATATTAGTGAAAACCACCTCTAAATCGGATAAGCCGTTTCTGAGATTAGCGTGCACAAACGCACAGACAAACAGACAAACAAGAAAAATTCTAACAATCATTGTTTTGGGTTCTATTTGCGTTGATAAAGGTCCTAATAATATTTTTTCTCATATATCTTCCATGTACAGACAGCGATCCGTTACATTTTTATTATATGTATTGATGATTACAACTATATTTTAACTGCCTCGTTGGTCTAGTGGTTCCAACCGCGACTGCTGAGCATGAGGTCCTGGGTTCGATTCTCAAGTCGGTCACTGTTGTGGGTTTTTTTTGCGAGGAAATTCTCAGTAGTAGCTTGGAGTTTGAAATTGTGCCCGGTAGACGGGCAGTAGGCTCACCACCAATTCTATAGGACTTAATCAAAGCATTGGTAAAATGTGGGTGTACACGTGTGTATATCTCTGCCTACTTCTTCGAGGAATAAAGGAGTGATGGTATGTATTATGTATGTGTATGTATTTTAATACGTGATTCAATCGGGAGAGTGATGTCACGGTTAACAAAGGTCGCGGGTTCGAATCCCGTTCGTGTCTATTACTATCAACGTTTTCCTTAGAATAAATTGTTATGGTTGAGATGGCTTAGTGGTCAGAGCGCCTGGAGTATTCATCCGGGAGGCGCAGGTTCGAATCCTGTTCGCGACCGTATTCTTTTTCCATTTAATATAATAACTTTAGAGTTCGCTAAGCATGCGTTAATGCTTTTCAAAGATTTATCTTGAATAAATTGTTATTATGGATTTTTGGCTTAAGTTAATGTTTTTGACTTATTTATATAGATACTAGCTGACCCGGCAAACGTTGTTTTGCCATATAAATAATTTCCTAAAATAAGGGTTGATCGTAGAAGGGTGAAAATTGAGGATTGTATGTATTTTTGTATGTTGTATCATAAAAAAATAGAAATTAAAAATTTTGTCTAAAAAATAAAAAATAAAATTTAGGTGTGGACTACCCCTAACATTTAGGGAAATGAAAAATAGATGTTGGCCGATTCTCATAGATACCGGATAAGCACAAAAAATTTCATCAAAATCGGTCAAGCCGTTTCGGAGGAGTATGGCAACGAAAACTGTGACACGAGAATTTTATATATATATAGATATATCGCAGGCAATGTGTATGATTGCGCCGTTTACATATGGCGTCGTTAGTTTAAAAACACTCGTATTTATGTAATATACACATACATTTTAACACTGTTCTGCTTCAACCCCAAAAAGTCCCGTTTACCAAATTTGACAAACGACGTAAGCACAAGATCTGCATACTTCCACGTGTTAATTTAACATTTTCTAAAAGATTTTTTTTTCTATCTGTGACCATCTCTCTACAATAAAATATATGCCAACATATTAGTGTATGATTTAACTATAATGAGATGCAAAACCGTTCTCCGTTCTCTTCTACAGAAAAAACGTACGAAGAGACTGAACATTACGTTACCACATTATCCTAACTCCAGTCAACTACACATCCACCATTCAAAACATACATACAGACATACACAAAAGCACACACATCCACAGAGGCGTTATACCTGAACATTAGTGCATTAAAAATCAGCGGCAACTTTAATATATCGTAGCTACCTACCAATACATACAATCATATTGCGCGCTGCTCATCCACGCAGAAAAGGAAAGAATCGTACAGCATATCGGTTGTTAGAAAGAGTTAAACATAGATCGTTTAATTTCGGCACATACCTGCTGCACGGACATTTGCGTGAGCACGTGTGATGCAGCTGTCAGCTGAATGTGCCCGAAAAAGTAAACATTACGAAGTTTTGATTCATAAAAATGATATGATATCTTATTATTTCTGAATAAATATCAATATATTTTGTTATGTAGTGACTATTCTAATAATAAAGTGGAATTTGGACACTCTCTATTAACACAGGAAGGAGGTTTTTCCTCGTATTTCATCTGTGGGTGATAGGACGCGTAACCGCGACACTGGTTCGGACATGATTGAATGCAAGTCGGGCAATTGCCTTACTTTCGTATCGCCATTTTCGAGCGCAGGTAACGTTTTTTATTTATAATATTCATAAATAACATTGTCTAACACCAAAACATATGATTATCTTTAAAAAAGGCTGCGTTTTCTTCCTCATTATTCAACTGCTTTGTAATTAATTAATTATGAACCGAAATAATACAATTTTGTCATCTCGTATGGGGGACCTGGTGTTCTAAGATACAGGTTTCGGCTTAGTTTAGGCTCCTGTACAAATAAACTTGCTAATTATTCGAAACTTAAGAGCATATTCTGTACATAATTTTAGCAAATGAGATTTATTTGTGGTAGTAAAATAAAGACATTATATATATATATCATATAATATGCCGAAGGCAAAGGGAGCTCGGGGACCCTGTGCAACCCCGACACGGACAGGTTAGGTTTGCTTTCTGCCCCCGTCATCGCCTTCGTGTTTAGATATTTTGCGACCTTACAGACCCGGAAATAGGAGCCCCGCTTCCGGCATATTACATAACTGCGAGCGTTTACAAACAGACGACACGGTATGTAAACGGCGAAATCATACATCTTGCCTGCGGCATAGACATAGCATTACGCCTGTATTCCTCAAAGGGGTAGGCAGAGGTGTACACAGTTGCTAGTGAGCCTATTGCCATCTATCGAGGACAGTTCCAAACTCTGGGCTGCTACTGAGAATATCCTTACAGAAAAACTCAATAACACTGCCCGACCCGGGAATCGAAACCGAGACCTCATGCTCAGCAGTCGCGCTTGTAACCACTAGACTAACGGCGCAGTCTTATTTATATAATTCAAAGCATACATATAGCATACAATAGGCCCCCGTTAGTGTTTGTGTACCTAGTCAATGTTTTTGTTTACAATCTTTATAATAAAACATCTGCAAAGTTATGACGTCACGTTTACACGACCTTCTCGCGCTATGAGCACTATAATGATTGTACTCAAGGTCTTGAACGGAGTTATGATATTTACCTACTCATTTATTTTCCTTTATTTCTACAGTTTCCTGGCGAAAAAAAAAGAAAAAAAAAAGTATTTTTGTGAACTATTTATCAATTAACTGTACCTAGATAAGATATTAAGAAGAGCTAGCGTGGTGATGAATGCTCGTGCCTTCTCTGTATGAGAAGAGGCCCTTGCTCTACAGTGGGACGGTTATGGTTATGTTATGTATGACGGTTTGGGCATGTAGAAAGGATGGATGAAAGGCGATTGACTAAACTAGTACATTAGGCGAAAGTGGTTGGAAGAGTCGGGGCAGGTCGACCTCGACGAAGGTACCGCAATCAAATTGAGGACGTTCACCTAAATCGACGAGCATGTATGAAGAGGTTAATGAACATACATAGATGAAGCGAAAGAGGTGTGTCAGTATCGTTGCAAATGGAAATCGATAGTGTCTGCCTACCCTAATGGGAAACAGGCGTGATTGTATGTATGTATGTTATGTAAAATAAGGAATTATAGCGTTATAGTATAGTATCACACCTGTTTGATAGGGGTAGGCAGAAATGTATCTACTTCTTCTTCTTATCGTGTGGTTGATGAACAATCTAGTGTCAGAGTTTAAACCGCCCGTTGGTCTCTGACATGGCTTTACCATCGAGAACATCTCTCTGGTGTGCTGGTTTCCTCCCGATGTTTTCCTTCACCGTTTTAAGTAAGTGAAAATTAATTTATAATACGCACATGACTTCGAAAAATCAGTAGTGCGTGCCTTGGATTCGAACTTGCGACCTTTGACTTGTCAGTCCAATGGTCATACCACTTATTGTTGCTTATGGAAGGAAAACATCGTGAGGATACCTTTACGATGTTTTTCTTCCATAAGCAAGTCACCAAAACTTTAGCAGCATTCTAGATACAGGTATGCTGGGGCGACCCCAAATAAATTGGGATAAGGGAAGGGGGATTATGATGAAGCAAGTACGCCTGAGAGATGTTTTCAATATAGTAAATTAATTAACACTTGCTTAAAGCGGTGAAGGGTTTTCCTTCACCGTTTTAAGCAACATGTTAGCATTAAACTTACATTTGTCAATCCTTCTGGTCCCTCTATGTAGGTCATGTTCTTGATCAACTCCTGCTGGTCAGACAATGAAAGCTCATCAGAATCCGGCGACCGTTCTCCATGCCTGTTTAACTGAAAATAAAGGAAAAAATAAGTCTCGTGTTTACTTGGCTAATAAGGACTTAAAAGCTAAGTTACAATATTAATCAATCAATCAATCAATCAATCAATATATTTATTTGTGAACACAGGTAATACAGAAAGGTCTTAAAAATATACATTGTAGCAATTCTATGTTCTACCAATGAAATTGGTGTACAAATAGTTTTTATAATATTGTAGTAGGTGGTTTATATTATAAAACGTTATGAAATCATTAAATTAAATTAAATGCAATAGAGATATTATATGTCACAATTTATCATTTAAAAATAGTTCAATAGAATAATATGTCTTGTCTATTAAAAATGAGATCAATTTTCGTTTAAAAAGACGGATATCGTGTTCGTTTCTTATACATTTGGGTAATTTATTATAAATTTTTGGAGCCATTGCAAAAATACTGTTTTTGTATAATGTGGTTTTAGATCTTATAACATGTAACTGATCACAACGACGATGGCTGGTTACTTGGTCAAATTTATTTAAATTATTTTTGACGAATATAGCAGTTTCGTATATGTATAGTGAGGGCATCGTCAATATTTTCATATTTTTGAAGTACGTGTAGCAACTGTCGGTAATTTGTAGTTTACAGATGGCTCTAATGCACCATTTTTGACATTTGAATACCATTTCTTTACCGGTTGCGTTTCCCCAAAACATAATTCCGTACCTCAATGTTGACGCTACTAGACCGTGATACGCTGTCAACACTGTTTTTTGGTTTGCCGTTTTATTTAACATATGCAGAGCATAGGAGTATTGATTTAGTTTATTGCACACTTTGTCTATATGAACATTCCATTTTAGCGTTTTTTCTATACTTAATCCTAGAAATTTTGTAACATTAGTTTCATTAATAATTTTGCCGTTGTATTCTATATTCAAATTCAGATTCTGATTTATTCGCTGTTCAAATTTCATTACTACTGTTTTATCTAAATTTATAACCAGATTATTATTTTTTAACCAATTTACAACCGATTCAATATTAGAATTTATATCTGCCTCCAGTGTATGTAAGTCATCACTATTAAAAAGTAGGGTACTATCGTCTGCGAACATGGTCATAGGATAGGTTGATGATGTGGGGAAGTCATTAATATAAATAGTAAACAAAGTCGGGCCAAGTACGCTACCTTGCGGTACTCCATAGGTAACAGTTAAATGGAAAAAGAATACGGTCGCGAGCAGGATTCGAACCTCTGCCTCCCGGATAAATACTCCAGGCGCTCTAACAACTAAGCCATCTCTACCTCTGCTCACCACCGCGAATTCTTTATCCATATTTTTAACACGTCTTTTGGCGACGTCATTGCTATCTTTTCAGTCCCTTCACAGGTGACCGAACCGACACAACCAACTGTGCAGTTAATACAATGTCGTCAGACTTAAAAACTGTTTTATGCTTAAGTAGGAATAGGACATTTGTATCATAATCAGCAGGTCACTATACCCAAGAAACAGACCAAGAGCCTCTACTCATACAGAGGAGGCACGAGCATTGATCACCACGCTAGCTCACTGCGAGATGGCGATTTCTGCCTATCAAGTCCATTTTGGCTTTTAACGTAAAACATAATATAGCATCACGCCTGTATCCTCCGAAGAGGTAGGCAGAGGAGTACTGTTGTCCACTCAAAGTTCTCAGTAGCAGCCCGGAGTTTGGTTTATCCGGTAGATGGCAATAGGCTGACAACTTATTACATGGGACTTAGTAACAGCATTGGTTAAATGTGGGTGAACAACGGTGTACTCCTCTGCCTACACCTTCGGGGAATACAGGCGTGATGTTATTATAAATGAGACGTTGACCTCTGAGTTTGTTTCGGCGTCTCTTCTCAGAGACAGTCAGATAGGAAACGCCGGCGCCATCTAGTTTATAAAAATTACTTGTAAAAGTGTCTTCAACAGATCTATTTACAGAAATAAAATCATTTATCATTTATGTTATGTCTCACGAAAGTTTTTATACAAAAATGCTATGATGTATGTATTTTATTTAAATAACATCATCACATAATTATCTATTGTCCTCAATAAAATCTCTGACCTGGCACCTTAGACATCTCATAAAACGTCAGTTTCGATCAGCTTTATTCACAGATTATTCACATTAATACAAAAAGACAATAACAAACGATAATCTGTCACTTTCCGTGACCCGACGTGATGATAATTTTACTATGTGTTCAATTAGTTATGTAAATATAAGGAAAATAGTTTAACTAACAATGGAACAGTGTATAAAAACAAATAATCATGAAATGCCTTCGTGATGAATAAAATTGAGAATGAAAATAATGCATTGAATTATTGTTGTTTTATTCTGGAGGTAATTGAGAAGGATTTTCCTCTGAGGTTCACATAAAACCGTGCAGTTTTATAATGTCAGTCGAGATTGCATTACGTCCTCGCCTACGGCTCGAGCTTCAATCCAGCCTCTAGTAAAATGATTAAAACACGAGTTTTATGCGACATTTTTCAAAACACTTGCGAGGAAATAAGTAATACCAGTACAAACTAGTGCAGTAATGTAACGTAAAAAAATTAACCTTCAGGCGGTCCTATAAACAAAAAAAAAACATTCGGGGGCTGAGTTGCTCGCGTCCGTAGGAGTGCACCCTTAAAATGGAATCCCTACACGTTAAACTCAGGTGGGTGGCTTCGGCCGCGGCTGGTTACCACCCACCGGACGAAGCCATGCCGTGAAGCGACCTAGTAGTGTTTCGGGATGTAGTCCGGTGCAACCGTTGTGGTAGACGGGTCTGGGCAGTTGTATCAACTCCCCAACTGTCGTTCTCCCCTAATCTATCCACTATACTTAAGACTGAATAGATTTCTTCTAGATCTACGTGCTCCATCCTCGGCCACACTACCGCTTACCATCAGGCGAGTTGCTGGCCAAACTTTTGCGTATTGAAAGAAATATTTTTAGACTTTTATGATTTCGTTTATCATTTATCACTTTTAACTTTGTGAAGGTTCATTAGAGGTTGACAAAGTACTTACCACCAACGCAAAAACCAGTTCCTGGTCTTCAATGACTTCGTTTCCTATAGGGTGTCCGCTGGAGACGGTGGCTAGTACCACCAGGTACGATAAGACTAGGTACCGGAACATTTTTCTGCAACAAATTGAAATAGTTTTGAAATGAGGTAGCCAATGCAAAAATTGTGGTGAGATAAATTGATCCGCGACCGGAGACCGTATCGGTGGCAGGTACCACGAAGAATAGCATTCTCAATGAGGGTTGACGTCAGGCAGGCGGCCGGTCATAAAACATTGCCAAAACATTAGCAGCATGCAATTTAAAAACAATTAGAAAGTGGAAGACACATACATCCTGCGCTGACCCCAAATAAATTGGGATAAGGGCAGAGGGATGATGATGATGATTATGATGATAAATTGATCCGCGAGTAAGACCTTAGACCTACAGGTTAAGTAAAAACTTAAGTTACTCTTGTCAACTAAGCTATCGCGGTAGCTTAGGCTCGCTTGGCAAGAGTGAAGTACTTTTGCGGGTTTTGAACGCGGACCTCGTGGATAAGTGCTCTAAGTACCAGTCCAGGAGGCACTTTCTGTAACCTATATTTACGGAGTAACAAAATTATGTCGAAAAAGCATCTAGAAAATGTTTCGATATATGGGCAGGTATTTTAAAAATAAAAAATATACTCCTTCCGACCGTATTTCGGTCACAGCGGCCTATCTCTACTGAGATTAGCTAAGTACGCAGGAGATTTTATAGTGCACAAGTGTATGCGCAAACACAGGTGCACTCCCTCTTCCTTCACTCTCATATTCCGATGGGACGGAAATCCGACACGACCAGAGAGAGATCAGGCGCAGGACCGACGGCTTTACGTGCTCTCCGATGCACGGGGGTGTCACACCACCAACTTCCAGACTCCGGGCTGCTACTGAGAATTTCCTAACAGAAAAATTCAATAACACTTTGCCCGACCTGTGAATCGAACCCAAGACCTCACGCTCAGCAGCCGCGCTTGCAACCACTAGACCAACGAGCCAGTCAAAAATATAGCGGTATATGGGCAGGTATTATAAAGGTTTATGTTTAAGGAACTCTGAAATTATTTCTTGAGTCTGACCTTTTCTAGAAGCCCAATTCCAGCAGGAAGACATACCTACCGTCAAATCAAAGCTTATCAATAAAGGAAATAGGTAATTCTAATATTCATGTTAGTTTTATGATTATAATATTATATGTATACAATACATAGAGCAATTAAAATTATTTTTTGTGAACTTGTAACACAAATCGATAGGTAATCATTTCGCTATTTTTGCTTGTTATTGTAAGATAACAATATCTTCATACTTTTTATCGGTCGAAGCTATTATAACCTTCTTATTATATTTGTTTATATTAAAAGTATGTGTATGTACCTAACTTCTATTGGAAGTTCTAATTTAATCACGTGACACAATAACACCTACTACTCACGATCGATTTTTCGAGCACGGCGGTCTATCTACACGGAGATTAGCCAAGTACCAAGTACACAGAAGATATTATAGT
This sequence comes from Xylocampa areola, assembly GCA_935421205.1. Lineage (NCBI taxonomy): Eukaryota > Metazoa > Arthropoda > Insecta > Lepidoptera > Noctuidae > Xylocampa > Xylocampa areola. The sequence goes on from OW285216.1 coordinate 3,102,564, forward strand.
GCACAAGTGTGTGTGTAAACACAGGTGCACTCCCTCTTCCTTCACTCTCATATTCCGATGGGACGGCAAACCGAAACGACCAGAGAGAGATCAGGAGCAGGACCGACGGCTTTACGTGCTCTCCGAAGCACGTAAAGCCGTCGCCAACTTCTTAACTCCGGGTTCTTACTTTTCAAATGTCATTTGTACTATCTAAGTTTATCTAAGACATCACAGACAAACGGGAAGGAACACATCGTGAGGAAACCTGGACTTGATAGTCTAAAATCGCCAACCGTCAGTCAGCTAGCATGGTGATCAGTGCTTCTGCCTTCTCTGTATGAGAAGGGGCCCTTGTCCTGCAGTGAGACAGTGATGGGCTGGTTATGTTAATACGCACATGAAAACCAAAAGTTTGTGGTTTTTGTTTAGTAGTAGGTAATTGCTTCATTGGTCTAGTGCCACTGCTGAGCACGAGGTCTCGGGTATAATTCCCGGATCAGCCAAAGTGGTATTGAGTTTTTCTGTTAGAAGATCCTTAGTAGTAGCCCGGATTTTATAATTGTGCCGGAAGATGGCAATAGGTTGAAACTTAATAACAGCATTGGTGAAATGTGGTTGTACAGTCACGAACAGAAGAAACATGTAGATATACATTTGCACTTTTTATACTCCATATAAATAGTTATCTGAATAATGTAGTAGTGTATGTCTATATGTAGAAGGAATGGTTCTTTTATCAGTGATACATACCTAATTATCTTAGTAATACACGTTAAATAAATAAAGTGTTTAAATGTTTGTGCTCGTGACTGTACATACACCTCTGCCTACCCCTTCGTGTAGTAATACTAATACAGTAATACTCCTCCCGACCGTATCTAGGTTACGGCGGCCTATCTCCACAGAGATTAGCCCAGTACGCAGGAGATATTTTAGTGCACAAGTGTTTGCGCAAACACAAGTGCGCTCCCTCTTCCTTCACTCTCATAGTCCGCTGGGACGGCAATCCAACACGACCGGAGAGATTAGACTCACTAGACCAACGAGGCAGTCGAAGTCGAGGCTATATAGTAGAAAATTATATAATCACAACTAAACAGGAATTTTTGGCAAACTTTATCTTGAATTTTTTATCTAAAAGTTTATTAATTTATATATATATAAAAAAATGCCTATACCAGCATTACTTACGTATATTTGAGAAGATAAATTTAAATAACTAAGTAAACATATTACCTATATCAGTAGACAGATTAGAATTTAATGTCTTGTTTAATGATATAAGAAAATGTTTGTTCTAATTTATTGTTAATAGGTAGTTATATTATTAATAATTGATAACTAACCAATGGGAAGTAGTGATATATCATATTTTATCAGGAAATGATAAAGGACAGTGGAACAAATTGGATCATTAAAATTTCATATAGAGACCCCTCCGTGGCTTAGAAACCCATTATCAAATGAAGATTTATGGCATTCGTTGAAGTCTCAAAATGACTCATAGCATCACGCCTGTACCCCTGAAGAGTTAGGCAGAGGATTACTGCTTTCCCTACATTTCACCGATGCAGTCACTAAAAGCCTATTGTTGTCAATCGGGCACCATTCTAAATTCCGAGCAGCTACTGAGAAAAGCTTAATAGAAACAGGCAATATCCGTTTGTCTGACCCGCAAATTGAAATTGAATTCGAGGTCCTGACCCTTAGCAGTTGCTGCAATAAACCGTTCGAAGATCAAAACTCCGTATTGCTACTTAAAATTTCTTAACAGCACACCCAATAACAATTTACCCGACCTGGGAATCGACATGCTCAGCAGTCATCAGGAGACCAATGAGACAGTATTAGTTTTTTGCCTCTAAAAATTATTTTATATAAATAATTTATTATAATTATTGTACACAAACAACAATAGTAAGTAATAATACACTATTATTAGTAGCAGGACCTTATTTAAAGTTTATCAGAACAGTCTGAATGTCATTTGTATTATTAATGTTTTCAAAGTGAAATGATATTAATTTGATTCGCAAGACAATTAAAATTATAATGTGTGACCTAAAATTGTTACGAATCAATGTCAAGTAAACGATAATGTGCGAGCAGTATTATTAAAAACAAAAGCTTAGTGTCGTGTGGTCCCGTAGAAGAATAAACCGCGGATTTATTATTAAGGGTTTCAAAATGCAATGGTATGAAGTAGGAAGGCAATAGGAACAAAATCTATCTAGGGCCTAGACAGATTTTGTTCCTTTGTCTATCACAGGCCCTTGTCTATAGCCTAGACTCTAGGCTTTGAACTAGCTACATTGGGTTTCCTGCCACTTTAGTCAGATGCAATTTAATACCAGTATTTTACATGGAGCGACTGCGACTGACACAATCCAGTAACCAGGTAACACAATATTTTATCGTAAGCGACAGACACAAATGACAGACAAGAAAAGACCCATAAAATCAAATAGTTTTGCCTTTGACAACTTAAATGTCATATTCTGTCTTACTTTGAAACAGAAGATAAACAGTGACAACTAGCGACCCGCCCTGGCTTCGCACTTTACCTTCGCTAAAAGAGCCAAAGCTATAAATTATTGTGAAAAGAAAAATACAGTCGTGATCAGGATTCGAACCTGCGCCTTCCGCTTAAATACATCAGGCGCTCTGACCGCTAAGTCATGTCGAGCTCTGCTCACTACCGCGAATCCTTCTCCCACATTTTAATACGTCTTTAGCCATGCGTACGTTTGAAGGATAAATCTTTATTTAAAGAACCAACTTTCGTTGAAACTATAGTCCGGTTTATCATACTATAAAACACCAATCTCTTGCGCATCACGTGATCAACTCATGCGCAGACCTAGGAAGCGCCTCATTACTCTGAACTTTAGATTGTTATGAACATATTATTATCTTACTTCAAAAATAATATTACCGATAACCGGCACGTGTCTTCGAAATGGATGAACTGGAGATATAGGTTGACCCCATCTCATTAAAAGGTTCAGCAAAAAAAATTATATGGATCAATATATCACTGTTTTTCACGGTTGTGATGGGTTTGTATATCCGGTTGGATTGACGTACTGATTGATAAGGCGCTCATTGTAAACTGCTCGGTAAAAGATCGTGGAGGTTGAGTGACGCTTGGCGAGGTCAATCTCTAGATCGGTGACCGCTAGTCTCCATCTACTACGGGCGGTTTACGAAACTCTGACAATAGATTGTTTCACTAAAGAAGATTCGGTCGGTGTAACTCGTTCCGAGCAGCCGCGTATTGCGATCCGCTGAGTGCTTCACTACATAATCAAACTGTATCATTGCGGTTGCCTTCTATTGTTCTCCAAAATGTCATCAACATCGATAAACTCATCTATCGATAATTATTACATGCTAAAATCAACAAGCACATCAGGTAAACGGCCAGCAGATGAAGAAGTTGCGGACTGGCGCTCTACAAAGCGTACTGTTCACCGTAACATTCTAAAGGATCCACCATCACTTTTAATAAGTACGGAAACCTTCCCGTTGAAGACGAGACAAGTCCCGAATCATCGAAATTGTGTGATGCTAAGAAAACAAAGAAAATGAATGGACATATACCACCTATAGACATGGTACTTCAACAAGACTGGACACATCAAAATATCCTCAACATGATAAAGAATTTTAACTGCAACTTTCACCTGCAGTATCGAGGAAAGTGTCAATCAAAGAAGGATTATTGAAGGAAAATGTAAGCTTTCTGACATACACTAGGAGAGATGAGAAATAGCATAAAGTAATCGTGCGGGGCCTCCCATTTAATTTCGAACAGCAGTTGTCTGAAGACTTTCTTGAGCTGTGCTTCAAAGACACGAACGTCAGAATTATGGCAAAAAAGGATGGAATGACTTTCAATTATCCTCCGTATCTAATTCACTTGCCGATGGGAGCTAACATTGTGAAATTCCGACAGATAAGATACTTATGTCATAACAGCGTAAGTGTCATCAAGTACTAGCCATCGTCGAGCGGAAGCAACCAGTGTTTTAGGTCCCAAAGCTTTGGACACTCAACTCTTAATTGCAACATGCCTCCACGGTGTGTCAAATACCAAATGCAACTGCAGACTGCACCAAGAAAGATCGCGAACAACCTGCCAGCTGCTACAACTGCAATAGTCCTAAATAGTCCTGCTAATAATCACCCTGCTAACTACAGAGATTGTGTTGCTCGCCAAAAATACTACGAGAAGCTCTACTAAAGACATTGAAAACAGCAATAACCAACAATACAGGTGAGCACTTGCGATAGTAATTACAAAAAACTGCAAGTGGTTCAAAATAAATGCATTAAAATAGCTTATAATACTCCGTTTAATACAAATATACGCAACTTCTTCTTCTTCCTGCCCTGGTCCCAAGTTATTTGGGTCGGCGCAATATGTTTTTCTCTTCCATTCTCCTCTATCAGTCGTCAGGTTATCGTTTACTCTCTTTTCATTCGTGTCATCCCTCACACAATCCATCTATCTTTTCTTTGGTCTCCCTCTTCCCCTCCATCCAACCACATTCATATTCATCACTCTCTTAGTCACATGTGTTTGTTACATTTAAAAGGTTGTTATCTTAAGGATCATCCGAAAATGTTATCTTAAAGGTAATCCTAACAACAATAGGTCTAGGTCGCAGGGGCCATTCAAGGATTACGTAAGCACTACAAGGGGGCGGGGAGTCTTTGCTTTGCTTATATTTGATGACATGGGGGATGGGGGGGTCTGTCAGCATTAATTTTTTTACTGTTACGAAATATATTTTTTTTTGCAGCCCTTCTTGTCAATGCTAAACCGAAACAAATTTTTAGGAATTCCCGAAAATAATGGATACGTTTACTCGCTTAGAACCGAGACACCAGATAAAGAAACTTAAACACATTAAGAAATTCATGTACCAATGTTTACGTAAGCATGGGGGGGGGTAAGGGGCCTTGCTTACTTTTGCTGACGAGGGGGAGGGGGGAGTTAACAATTGCCAAAAATCAGCTTACGTAATACTTGAACGGCCCCGCACGCGGTCACGTAACTTGCCTTATATCGATAAATACAAGTCTCATCGGCTACCGCATCACTATGTGTTGCAAGTGTCTCAGACGGACACCGCTTATTGTATTTTGTTTTGCTTGAGTAGTTAAGTGATCGTTGACTAGGTTCATTAGCAAACAAGTTTGTAGCACACTTACCTACTTATAAAATCTTTCGACGAAGCAAGCACTGTTTCTTTGCTTACCTACTTTTTCTCCAGAAACGTTGTAAATCGTTTCATACTACCCACTGTATATGTATACTTCGAAGTATCTGATTATTTTAAGATGAACCAATACTCATCATCATCATCATCATTATCATCATCCCCCTGCCCTTATCCCAATTTAGTTGGGGTCGGCGCAGCATATATCGTCGACAAATCCTTTGCTATCCAAGCAGCGCGTTTGTGGAATGCACTACCGGTCTCTATACGACGTGCCCAGTCACAACCGATGTTTAAAAACCTTGTGAAAAAACATTACCTTTCCACATGACGTTATCGATGCTAGTATTCCTTTTTACATTTATATATAGGTCTCTATGCATAATATTATTAGTTCTATTTAAACTTATTTATGTATGTTTAACATATTCTTATCCTTATATATGCATATCGTATTATAATTATTATGTATGTACACCACATACTACCTCAAATGGTTAACAAGTCCACTTTCTCCATCCTAAGGTTGCCTGGAAGAGATTGCCGTGTGCGATAAGGCCGCCCATTGTACTATTATTTCTTCTGTGCTGTATTATTACCTGTTTCTGGTGTACAATAAAGTATATATAATAATAATAATAATATCTGGCATGCTGCTAAAGTTTTGGCTATGTTTTATGACCGGCCGCCTGTCTGACGTCAACCCTCTTTGGGAATGCTGTTGTTGGTGGTAACCGCCACCGATACGGTCTCCTATCTAGCTATGTCACACCAAATGTTATCCATGTGCCAGGTTCTGATGTTATACTACTACCACACACCACTAACCGGGCCAATAAGAAGAAGAACCAATACAACATTATATATATGTTGTTTTCATTTGTTATTTAAATACTCATAAATATTACTTTACAATGTAAATGGTACTTTATTAAATAATGAATAAAAAAAAAACACTAAGGATGACTTACGTATTAAAATAACATAGTAGTCTAACGTATTTGCATAAACACAGCTGCCCAAAAAAAGGAGTGTTATGTTTTTGGATTCACGTATGTTTTTTTATTTTTTTATGGAATAGTTGGCAACCGAGCAGACGGCTCGCCTGATGGTAAGCGATTACCGCCACCCATGCACACCCGCAACCCCAGAGGAGTCGCAAGTGCGTTGCCGGCCTTTTATAGGGTTTGGGCCTCCGGTACCCTCACTCACTCGGCGAAACACAACGTAAGCGTTGTTTCACGCCGGTTTTCTGTGAGGCCGTGGTATCAATCCGGTCGAGCTGGCCCATTCGTGCCGAAGCATGGCTCTCCCACGGTAAAGAACAGAAAGAAAGAAAGTGTTTGTAAGTTTCTTTATTCCACCATAACTTCTAAATGTCTGAACCGATTTAGATGTTTAAGGTATCGTTAGAATCTTGCCATTGTCCCGTGTCACATATATAAGGCTAGTGAGACTTTAAAAATGGCAGATGTGTATTTTATTTAATTCATATTTTATTTTAGGTAATCTTAAAATATTTTGCAGCGGTGAACACAATGGTACGTAATATTCGTATACCATGTGTAAGTCTTAATACCACGTGTTCGACTAATGATAAAGGTTAACCCTGCAGAGGTTGTACCTACCTAACTTGGTAAAAAATATCGCGCAATAAAAACTTGATTGGATCACCACTGTGTCAGGTAATCATTTCTTAACTAACCCTTAAGTCAAGATAAATCTTTGAAAAGCATTAACGCATGCTTAGCGAACTCTAAAGTTATTATATTATATGGAAAAAGAATACGGTCGCGAACAGGATTCGAACCTGCGCCTCCCGGATGAATACTCCAGGCGCTCTGACCACTAAGCCATCTCGACCGAGATGCATATAATATAATAACTTTAACCCTTAAGTGTTAAATTACGGTCCTAGGGTGAATCATATGTAAATTCAAACTCTATAATCCCGTTTTTTATTTAAAGCATAACACACTACAAAATTACCAGTGCGTAATGTTTTCATCTCTTATATTTTATTTCAATAATAGTCTACCAACCTGCTTAACTTTCACACGAGTAAACTTATCGGACGATTCAATAAGTTCGACCTTAATTCGACATCATTATAAATCAACAAATCATACATAAATAATTATATTGACGTATTAATCAGTTTTTTGCGGAAATAATCAGTTACTAATCAATTATAGGTCTTTATATATCTGTGTAGTTGCTACAAAACTACTGATAAGGAAATGAGTTGATAGTAACCTTACTATGTGTATATTATTGAGTTTTTGTGTTAGGTAATTCTCAAATTGAGAAAATGAATGAAAGACGGTTAACAAAAGGTATCTACAAGGCAGGTGTAAGTGGAAATGCCGGAAGGGGACGCCCTATAAGGATATACACTGACCATATTAGTGATATCCTCCAAAAAGGTAAGGTGCGTAGTACTCGCAACCGCCGCGCATGTATGACTAGATGTATGAGCGTGGATGAAGCAAAAGGCATATGTTAGGGTCGTAGCAGGTGAAGTTCTGTAGTTTCTGCCTACCCCCATGGGAGAAAGTTGTGAATTTATGTATGTATGTAATTCTCAGTAACAGGAGTTCGGAAGTCGCGGTGTGACACCCTCGTGCTCCGGAGTACAGTGTAAAGCCGTCGGTCTTGCGCCCGATCTCTCTCCGATCGTTTCAGATTGCCGTCCCATCGAACTATGAAAGAGAAGGTAGATGGAGGGCACCTGTGTTTGCATAAACACTTTTGTACTATAATATCTCCTGCGTACTTGGCTAATCTCCGTGGAGATAGGCCACTGTGACTGAAAAAGGGAGCAGTATAATATACATAACCGGAATTCGTGTACCTAAGTGATTTTTTAAACCTGACGACCTTTACTGTCATAAAAACTGTATCCAATACAATATTGTAACCATTTAATTGCGTTGTTACATATTATTAGACTCGATGCCCTTCGAAGGGCCAGGGTAGACGTGGCAGAGTTTGTTGTATCGGTAGTAAAAACGATAACAAAAAAAAATGTTTTAAACGTCGTATCGTTGGTATCGAAAAAATATCTTAAACATATAAAATAACATACATATCATAGCATCACGCCTGTATTCCCCGCGGGGATACACCCACATTTCACCAATGCTGTTATTAAGTCCTATGTACCTGCACAATTTCAAAATCCGGGGCGCTACTGAGAATTACGATAAACACCCAATAACAATATATTATAACAACTTTTAACCGGATTAATCGCGTGTATTATTGGCTTTTGTTTTTCCTGGCGTTTCGAACACTTTGCGACCACCTAAGATATTACTAACCCAATAACATTTTGCCTGAAATAGGAATCGAAACCAGGACTTCATGCTCAGAAGTCGCTTTCGAAATATCTCGACCAACAAAGTAGTATAAACATAATAACCAGCTCAGAACTGTCCCACTGCAGGGCGCGGGTCTCTTCTCATACAGAGAAGGCACGAGCATTGATCACCACGCTAGCTCACTGCGGATTGGCGATTTCAGACCATTAAGTCCAGGTTTCCCCATGATGTTTTCCTCTTCCGTATGCCTCTAAAGTCTTCGATTAACTAATAACTTAGTATAAATACTTTATATCTGTGATGTCTTATATTTCCTCAAGGCTTCCTTATGATGTTTACCTTCATCGCATGTCTGTGATGTCTTAGATTAACTTAGATATATGATAAGGAAAATGAAAAGGAGGTAGGGCTAAGTAACAGCCGCACAGATCGATCGATCGTGGTTATGCTGCGCTTGCTTGTGACTATAATTTCATACAGACTTTCAGGCCTCTGACTACCCGTAACGGCTGTCATAGATCTGAATTTGAAAACCGAGACCGAAGTTTCCGCCCGAAATTTCTCCGAGACCCCTGCGTGCTTTGAAGAGCACGTTAAAAGTTCGATCTTGGTTGTCAAATTAAGATCTTAATTTGACAGAGGCCTGAAAGTCTGACAACTAGTCTAGCCACGAGATATCGTGTTACCCAGTTCCTAGGTTGTGGAGGTCAGATACGCAGTCGCTCTATTTAAAATACTGGTATTAAGCTGCATCCTGTTTGACTGGATGCCGACCCCAATGTCATTGGGAAAAGGCTAGGCAGATTTATATGATAAGGAAAACATCTTGAGGATATCTGGTCTTAAATCAGCCACATTGGTACATGCTAGGTTTGAACCCACAAAAGTAAAAAAAAAGTGTCAAGAGACAGTCTGGTCCCACTCGGCCACCACGACACGAATGAATATCTGTCCAATTTATTCCATGTGGGATTCAAATCTGCGAAATTTGCCGCAGAAGTTACACTGGCCCAATGCGCCAGCTGCATCATTCAACTTTATAAGATCGAAATGAGCCCCTATCTGCGGAATTTCAGAGCACAATTGTGGAGAGGAAATGGTATCGCTGGGGTCACGCTCAACTACATCCGGGTCACATTAGGATAAATATGAAAACAAATCCGATTACGTATGAAGTTTCTAAACATGGATTGGCACGCGTCCTCAACTGATTAGAGTGCCAACATATACATTAAGACAGCCCGCTAAAAAGCCCACCCCTCACCGCTTCCTAGTGTTTTAGCTGGAAAGAAGAAGCGGCGCAACAAACTCCCCAGCAACACGTCTGTCTGTATCAAAGTTATTTATAGATTCTATACAAATCTAAAATTGAATTTATATAAAATAATTGTATGTATTGAGATAAAATATATTGGGCTCAGTTGGCTAGCAAGAGCCAATGTAATATGTATGCCAACGCATAAAAATATTAAATATTAATTAAATTCTCCGAGGGGGTAGGCTCAGGTGTAGACAGTTGTACACCCACATTTTACCAATTCTATTATCCAGTCCCATAATGGGCGTATTGCCAAAAACCGGGCACAATTCCAAACTCCGGGCTGGTACTGAGAATTTTAGTAAAACCCAATGACACTATGCCCGACCTCGGAACCGAACCTAAGACCTCGTGCCTGGCAGTCATCCTAGCGACACCTAGACCAGTGAAGCAGTTTATAGGTGGTATATTGTGTATTATACATATATAAACAATTATATATGTTAATCTGTCACAGACCGTACCAAATTCAACATCAGAAACTCGCTGTCGACCAATTGTCACACGATACGCGATTAGTTAAGGACGTTTCACATTTATTCGCGCTTGTCAGTTGTATTGTTATACTTATTCGGAGTTGAAATGATATTTTACGCAAATTTTGTATGGCAAAGGCGATGACCTCAAACTGTCACATTTTGTTGACAGTGGATTTAGTTACTATGTAATTTTAATATCATTCTGTAACTACTCCGTTACAGGGTAACTTAGGAATTGTTTGTGGGTGCTCACAGAGTATAGTGACGTGTGTCAAACGTGTGCAGTACTGCCCTAACAGCAATAGACATGAGTCCGATATATCATATCGTAACTAAAAACGGATATACACAAATATCATATCGTATCGATATGCCACACACAGAAAAACGTTTTTACAATATCGATCAAATCATATCGAATTATCCATTGCCATATCCGTTCACGTAGCTTACTCAACTTCTCATATTCATATCTATCTAGTGGTTAGATATTCGCTGTCTCTCTGTCCAACTGATGACGTTACCGGGTGTGAAAACGAGACGAAGCGAATATCGTTCAGCGTTTGCTGTAGATATCTAAAAACTCTCCATATCGATATCTAAAAACGGTTTTTCATATCGATATGAAAACTTCATATCGGATATGTAACCGTTTACAGAAAATACCAAAAACGCCCATGTCTAAACAGCAATGATATTCTAGTGAAGACCGTAACTAAGAAATGCGCTTATTGCAATTTATATAGATATATATAGATATGTGTATTAGTTCTGCCATATAAAGTTTGGGTAGGATACCCTTATCACCTAGGAGTATTTAATAAAAATAGCCTACGACCTATTCTCAGACCTACCAAATATACACAAAAAAATCATAAAAATCGGTCAAGCCGTTACGGAGAAGTTCGATAACAAACACTGTGACACGAGATTTTTATATATTATATTTTCTTTTTAAAACACTTTAACCTAGCGCATGCCAAAGTTATATATTTTTGTTAAAAGTAAAATATGGTCGTAGGGAGGATTTGAACCTGCGCTCCCTGGATAAATGCTCCAGGTGCTACTAAGTTATCCTGATCTCCGCTTACTATCCCAAATGAGAAATTATCATAGCTTTTAGAATTATTGTGAGTCTGTTTAAAAGTTTGTCTCGAATATGCTCCGAAACGGCTCAACGGTTTTAAATGAAAATTCGAAGGACTGAAACAGGAATTTTAAATAAAATTTTCGTGTATGTAGTATTTAGTATTTCGATATATTGCAGGCTTCAGAAGATATCAATAAAAAGTGATATTTATCTTAGTACTGCGCGAACGAAGTCGTCCGGAACAACTAGTATGTCATACATTGGCATGTCTAAATAATTTGTATGTTATTGCATTCGAATGTTGGTTAACTTCTATGTTTACGAGTTTTAGTATGCTAAGCTAAATATTATGTCGATACAGACTCACATTTTTGAGTGGTGTTATCTTTAAAACTATAGCAGGTATAGCATCACGCCTATTTCACCAAAGAGGTAAGGAGAGGTGTACTATTACCCAAATTTCGCCGATACAGTTATGAATAATAGGTGGTGAGCCTATTGCCATCCACTGGGTACAGTTCTAGACCCCGTTTGAATGTGGATGGCAACAAGAATAGAGGAAGACCGAGGAAACGATAAACGAATAGAGACTTATAAATTGTGGGAAATATATTATTAGAAAAGGAGTGACTTCCGAGATGACGGCTGATAGAGATATGTATGGAAGAAAAATACATTCTGCGCCGACCTCAAATGAATAGGGTTGAACAAGCGCAGGGAGATGACGTTTATCAGGATATCAGGAATACCTTTTATTAACCTACTAGCTGATCCAGCGAACTTCGTACCGCATTTTTTTTTAATTTTAGTTTTCTTTCATACAATTCTTGTCCTGACATTAACGGTCACAAGAAAAAAAGAATTATCCAATGTGGTGCAGTCTTTCGGAAGTTATGCGCATACAAACATTACGCCGATTCATTTTTATTTATAAGATTTTATTAGATTCTAACAAAACATCTAACATGTGTTTTTTTTTGGTATCCACTGTGTGACAACTCTGGAAACATATCCGAGTGCATTCTGCAAATGGGACTCGTTCAATACCATTTCAGGCTGGCCGAGGTAGGCCTAAAAAACGCTGGCATGATGACCTAGATGCATTTGTCGGGACCTGGCCTTTTTATTTATTTATTTAATTTTAAGTGGAGAAGTGCCCTCGCATACCGCTCTGACACGGGGAGACTGAGCGGTTATGTCGAACTCGAACCCACTAAAACTCCACAGTGTACCTCCTCAGCTGCTTGAGGGCGGGTCGCGGGAACGCTCTCGCACACGACCGCGAACCCACCCGCAGCCGTCCATTATCGGACTCCCTCTGACGGGGTTGGATATTGCACCCCCCCGCTACGACACACCAGACGCATGGCGTGCCGTAACCACCTCGGAGACCATGTGCAATGAGCGCCAGACGACCCCGTATCCGGACGCCCAAGGTCCCCTGCGATGGGTCAGGTCTGTGGCCCCGCCGCCTGCCACTAGGGAGGGATAGGGAGAGCGGCGGACGGGACCTGGCCTGCTATTGCCACATAGAGAGAGGTGTGGAAGAATATGAGGGAGATCTTTGCCCAGCAGTGGGGCACAAGAGGTTAAAAAAAAGGAAGATTTCACACGCGATTAATCCGGTTAAAAGTTGTTTTATTATAATGTGTAGTGATCGCGCAAACCTAAGATAGTACTAAGGAAGATTTCATTAAATTTCAGACAAAACAGGAAAGTAAAAAAAAAACCGTCCATAAAAATAATGGCCGTGATTAATAATCATAAAGAATAAATTATTAGAATAGTCGATACTAAAAAACCACTAGGCCTACTTTAATAGTCACTTTATTAGCAGATTTGATTGACAAGAAACTTGATTACAATCAATTAATTTTACAGTTTTATTTTATTGAGAATGCCAGGATCATTTTGATTTTAAGTGCTTATTATTATGGCTTGGTTATTATACAATATAATGACTGTTGGTTAGTTACAGTTGAGATGTTAATATTTTTTGTTAATTCAATGATGAATGATGGTTGCTTATTCGTGGACATTTTAAGTACCACCCCATCAAGTAGATTTTTCAAAGCACATTGAACTTAAAATAAATGTATAATTGAGCATCAATTTAATGCTTATTACTGACATACACGTGACTGCCTCGTTGGTCTAGTGGTCGCTAATGCGGCTGCTGAGCGTGAGGTATTAAGTTCGATTCCAGAGTCAGTAAGATTGAGTTTTTTCTGGTAGAAAATTCTTAATAACATCTACTGGTCGTCTGGAGTTTGGAATTGTGTCCAATAGATGGCAATAGGCTCATCACCTATTACGGCATTGGTGAAATATGGGTGTACAACTGTGTACACCTCTGCCTACTCCATCGGGGAATACAGGCGTGATGTTTGTTAAGTTTGTTTTATAGTAAGGTAGCCTATGTCCTCTTCCAAGGTCCAATCTATCTCATTCACTATCTCACTCTCTACTCATTGCTTATCTCAATTCATCTAATAGGTTCAGCAGTTTAGGCAGAAAAAAGTAACAAAGACAGACAGAGTTATTTTCACATACATAGATAATTATTAGTTTAGATAATGAAGCAGGAAGATCTAAGAACACAAACGTATAAAAACCAATGCAAAAAGTGCAATTTGCTAACACAGGTTAAGCAAATCGTAGAAAAAGGTCAACAGACTGAATTGAAAGGTTTTAGAAGGTCACTCCAATAAGAAGTTCATTAAGCCGATAATTACTAAGACGCAATCATCTTTTTATTTTGTTTTTTATATCTTCAGTTCAGTTTACTCCGAAAAGATGTCAAAGTACAATTTGTGTAAATATCTCCTGCGGACTTGGCTAATCTCGTCGGAGATACGGATTTATTATTATTCATTTATATTGGTTGAACTTTTTATCTTATTTATGTGGATTGAACACATCTTTAAAATTTTAATGTAATAACTACATCCATTATAATATAAAATATATAAATAGCAAATAACAGATTTCACGTTCACGTTTCAAAATTAGTAATAGTAAATTACTGGAACCAAATGTGTCTTTCGTAATAAACTGTTTTGTCGCTTCTAGATACGCTCGATCTTTGTATTTGCTGCAAACATGATTCAATACTCAATACTATAATGCACTCCTTATGTTACAAAGGTGTTATAGAATATAATATTGTAGTACATTATGGACCCTGTAGGGCACGGCAACGTAGAAAAGAGGAGGATGCTATAATATTACGGATTTTTTATGTTTTTTAACGATTTGCCCCCATTGTTGTTATGTAGCGTAAGTTTTTTTTTGTATCGCCGCTGGGTTATTTTAGTTGTTATTTAATAATTATTTTTTCTCGTGTAAGTGAATTGTTTATTTTTTATGAGGAAATAAATGATCTTAAACCAGAATTGTTCGTCTCTTGTTGTCTCTTGGAAGTGGAAAAGAAGTAGCCTGTGTAGTTTAATAACAGAACTACTGTAAGTTTTGACACATACATAGTAAGACTGTCCCACTGCAAGGCAAGGGCCTCTTCTCATACAGAGAAGGCACGAGCATTGATCACCACGCTAGCTCACTGCGGGGTGGCGATTTCAGACTATCAAGTCCAGGTTTCCTCACGATGTTTTCCTTCACTGTATGCCGTATAAAGCAGCAGTGATAGCCTAGTGGTATGACCGTTGGACTTTCAAGTCAAAGGTCGCAAGTTCGAATCCAAGGCACGCACCACTGTTTTTTCGAAGTCATGTGCGTATTATAAATTAATTATCGCTTGCTTAAAACGGTGAAGGACACATCTTGAGGAAACCAGTACACCTGAGAGATGTTCTCGATGGTGTGTTAAATCATGTCAGAGACCTACGGGTGGTTTAAACTCTGACACTAGGTTGTTCATCAACCACAGGATAAGAAGAAGAATAGTATGCCTGGTGTCTTAAATTAATTATGAAAGTATAATTGAATATCTCACATTGGTTCATGCCAGGGTTGAACCTACAACCTTTAAATTATGGATGGACTATTTGCAATCAACTTTTGGCAAATTGTGATCTGGTACTTCTACTATTATTTTTTAGGTGACATAGTTAAAAGTAATGAGCCTGTTAACTTTTACCTTGACACCAACAATCACGAGTCATTTAATTAATGCTACCTTTGGTTAACTTTTAGGGATGCGTACTTCAAAAGGAAAAACGGTTGCCTTAAAATACCGCTTCGTTGTCTATTTGTCTCGTCATCGGTCTGCCTGTATGTTTGTTAAGACCCTTTTTCTTAAGAACGCGTGGTATCAAGTTGAAATCAATATCAAATAAGTACCTCTACCCTGGACCGGTAAAAAAAACAAACTTCTAAGTGAATACTGCCATTTATACAAGATATTTTCACACTTGGCCAATAAATTAAAACCGCGACATCGTCGCGGGGTCAGCTCGTGACTAAGGGCTCCGTTCGAGTTCGAAACTAGTCGGGAAATCCCGAAAAATGCGCGTGAGTAATAATAGTTCAACAATAATTTAAATAAAAACCTATAGAGTATTTCCCGTTGACGTAGATTCACGAAATTTTGCAAGAAGCAAGGTCTCATACCATGAAAATCGTTAATTTATAATTAAAGCACATAAAAATTATAGGTTTTTATACGGAACCTTTAGGGCACAAGTCCGCCTGCACTTGGTCGTATTTTAATTCATTTTTTCTCGTTTGTAAATTATTTAGTGATAAGGACAATCTAAGTAGGCACATTTTTCTACCAATCGAGGTTAAAATAATATAGGTTTTTGGTACAGTTAACTAATCTAGTTTAACCTTTTTTATAATTACATGAACATGATCACTTTATAATCGTTGTGGCCGAGTCGTTACGGGCCCGCTTCTTGACCGTGGCTGTGGGTTCAAACCTGGCATGTACTATTAATTACTTTTTCAATGTATCTGGGAATATGTGGGAAACCTGGACTTAATACTCTGAAATCGCCAACCCGCAGTGAGCTAGCGTGGTGATCAAGCTCGTGCCTTCTCTGTATGAGAAGAGGCCCTTGCCTTATAGTGGAACAATTATGTGTTGGTTATGTTATGTTTATATTATCCTCACTTAAAGTCAACTAACTATTACTTTGTGATATAATTATGTTAGTAAGTATTTTTTACTGTGTTCCAATTGATTAACCTACTTAGAAAATGTCAATTTATGCATTTCACAGTTAACAAGTTTGTTTTTATAATGAGATAAGATTTTATTGTCTTTGTAATCTGTACGTAATCATTGAGAAGTCACGTATTAGATATCTCAAAGGAATTTCAGATTCAATTCAATTTATTTATTTGCTTAATGGTATTATAAATATACATAATTGAGATCATTGCCATATAAGGGCTCACGCCATGCAAAATTCTATATATATTTAACAGTTAATTATTAATTCAAGATATGTCTTTGAAAAAGCATTAACGCATGCTTAGCGAACTCTAAAGTTACAATATTAAATGGAAAAAGAATACGGTCGCGAACAGGATTCGAACCTGCGCCTCCCGGATAGATACTCCAGGCGCTCTGACCACTAAGAGGTCAGAGCGCCAGAGGTCGAGATGGCTTAGTGGTCAGAGCGCCTGGAGTATCTATCCGGGAGGCGCAGGTTCGAATCCTGTTCGCGACCGTATTCTTTTTCCATTTAATATTGTAACTTTAGTTAATTATTATTTAGATGTCAAAAAATATTAATAAGGTTAAAAGAAATAATAAATACACCTACTTAAATTTTAAGATTGTCCTCCAATTATTTATTTACAGAATAGTATGGTTTTTCAATGAGTAATTTCTTAATCTTGTTTTTAAACACCTTCTGTCCGTTATTTGAAGCAAAGATGTGAGCAAATGATTATATAGTCGAGGCCCCATACAAAAAATACTATAATTAAAGAGAGCGACTTTATTTGTAAAAAACTTATTTTTAAATTGTGTTTTTTACTTTTTAATTTTTCAGAGGCATTTTCAAAATAGAATTGTCAGAATTTTTCATAAAAAAATATGACTAAGTAACATCACGCCTGTCCGCCGAGTCCTAATAGTGGCAGCTTCGTTAGTCTAGTGGTCCCAAGTGCGACTGCTGAGCAAGCGATCCCTGGTTCGATTCCCGGGTCGGACAAATCGGTATCGAGTTTTTCTTTTCGGAAATTCGCAGCAGCAGCCCGGTGTTTGAAATTGTATCCGATAGATGTGATATTAAATGGGACTTAATAACAGCGTTGATAAAATGTACATGTACAACTGTGTTCACCTCTGCCTACCCCTCCGGGAAATACAGGCGTGATATTATGTTATGTTAATACGGACAGGTAATGATTTTAAGATCTTACACTAGACACTACAATTGTCACGTTGGTCTAGTCGAGGCAAGTACGGGTGCTGAACGGTCCTAGGTTCGATGCTTGGGTCGGAAAATGTCTTTGGATTTTCCTGTTAGGAAATTTTCCGTAACAGTTCGGAGGTCTTGGATTTTTTTGCAGTAGATGGTAATATGCTCACCACCATTAGTGGCAGGTGGCATTTTTATAACGAACTTCCTGAATTGCGCGTGTAGAATATAAAATTCGGCCCATTTATTTATTTATTTAATCCCTGCCTCGTTGGTCTAGTGGTGCCAAGCGCGACTGCCGAGCAGGAGGTCTCGGGTTCGATTCCCGGGTTGGGCAAAGTATTATTTTGTTTGTTTGTTGAGTTTTTCTGTTAGGAAATTCTCAGTAGCAGCCCGGAGTTTGGAATTGTGCCCAGTTGATGGCAATAGGCTCACCACCTATTACTTGGGACTTAATAACAGCATTGGTGAAATGTAGGTGTACAAATGTGTACACCTCTGCCTACCCCTTTTGGGAAATACAGGCGTGATGCTATGTTATGCTATGTATGCTATGCTATGTATTTAATCCCTTAAGCACAAAATATAATACAAAGTATTATAGTACAAAGGTGGTCTTAATGCCATAGGCATTTATTGCCAGACTACTTTAGGAAGATGCAGAGACAAACGGTGGTAGATGCACGAGAAGTAATGAGAAACAAGGGGATTAAATATAAATTAAGTAAGTATTTAATTAAGAGGTAGCTAAATACATTAAAAATAAATACTTAGAAAAACATATAAAATTTACATCCCTACCCTGTTCCTTAGAAGAACAAGCGTGATGTTATGTTCTGTTAGATTGCATAGAGATGAGCAAAAAACCAGGTAGCCTAGGTACTTGGGTTTTTTATGTACGCAGAATTATGATTAGTATTTTTCCTGTGCATTAATTTACACAGACATTATTACTAAACTAGCGACGCGCCCAGGCTTCGCATGGGTGCAATGTAGATTTGTTATTTCATTTAGGTATTTATCCTCACACCATGGCAATATTCTGACTTTCAGATTATTGCAATTTTTGACTTTCAGATTATTGCAATTTTTGTCTTTCAGATTATTGCAATTTTTGTCTTTCAGATTATTGCAATTTTTGACTTTCAGATTATTAAAATTTTTGACTTTCAGATTATTGCAATTTTTGTAGGATCTCTAACTTTTTGAAAATAAAATACGGCCCATGTTACGCGCTGATTATGTAGCTTTTTATAGGAGAAAGACTTTTTTAAATCGGTTAAGTTGTTTTTGAGTTTACTTATTACAAACAAATAAACATACGAAAAATCTAATCTTTTCTCTTTATAATAGAGTTTAGATAATAATATACGACGAGGAAGTAGGTATAAATATATGTTGTATAGAATTTAACTGCCTCTTTGGTCTAGTGGTTCTAAGCGCGACTGCTGGCATGAGGTCCTGTATTCGACAGTGTTATTAGGTTTTTCTATTAAGACATTTTCGATAGCAGCCTGGAGTTTGGTATTGTGTCCGGTAGGCACACCACCTATTACATTAATAACAATAAAAATGAAATATGGGTGAAATATGGATGTAGAATCATGTACAGCTCTGCCTAACCTTTCGGGGAGTATAGGCGTGATGGTATGATATGTAGTATTTTTTTTTGCAAAGCGTTATGAATTAAAATCTTTTGTTGGTATGATTATTAACCTATTCGTAATCTTGTGATACGGTTGATAAACAACCTAGTGTCAGAGTTTAAACCACCCGTAGGTCTCTGACATGGCTTTACAGACCATCCAACGTGTCAGAAGGAAAGTTAGTGGTGCGTGTCTTGGGTTCGAACCTGCGACCATTGGCATGCCAGATAAACGGTGACGACTACGGATGGCTATCACTGCTTTCATTGCTAGAGTATAAATTATTATTTACAAACATAACATAGCATCACGCTTGTATTTCCCGAAGGGGTGGGTGGAAGTGTAAATAGTTGCATACCCACAATTCATACCCAATGCTGTTATTATGACCCATGTAAAAAATCCGAACTCCGGGCTTTTACTGAGAATTTCCTAACGGAATCCCAATAACACTTTGCCCGACCTGGGAATCGTACCCAGGACCTCGTGTTCAGTAGTCGCGCACGGGACCCCTAGACCAACGAGGCAGTCACAGCAAGATATGATTTTTGGAAAATTTTAGTTTTAAATATATTTTTTATTCAGCTGATCATTATGTACCTACGCATAAAGACACTATAAGAAATTTAAATATAAGTACATATTTGTGTTGTTTATTTCTTAAGAAATCTCTGTCAACAGTAATGCGAGAGGACAGTTAGCAAAAAACATTAAAAAATAATAATAAATCAATCCTCAACAGAAAAAAAAACTTAAGTTATAATTAATTTATAACTTTATAGATTGTCGTAATTACATGTAAAATCAAAATTGAGGTTATAACAATTAAAAAAAGATGATGATATTAGATTTAAAAACTGTATGTATTTATTGATATGTAATTTGACGTTTGTATAATACAAATAAATATTTTTCTATGTATAACACAAATGAACTAAAATGAAAAAAAAAAAAAAACTTCATAATCAAAGAAAATTGCCTGGAAGAGATCGCGGTAAGCGATAAGGCCGCCCATTGTACATTAATATTAAGCTAATTTCCTTTGTTATTAATTTGGTGTACAATAAAGAATATATAAATATAAATATAAAATTATATTCTAGTAATGAAAAGTACACGTAAAACAATTGGATAATTGAGTCAATTGTATCATGTAAATGCCTAAATACACATAACACCAAAATAAAAAAAATACAAACTAAAAAAAAAAAACTTACGATTAAATCCGGTAATTCACTTATAACTAAAACTTAACAATGTTGTCTTATTGACGCGCGGTTTGGCACTGAGCGCTGCGCACGCGCCGGCTCTATGTATAGCTGAGACGATTCAGTGATAAGATACTTAGATGACTTAGTGCTCTTGTTACGCGATTGTTTATTGGCGGTTCTGGCTCACTACAAACCAGTATAATTAGAGCCATGCATTGGTATGTCCGTGGTGTATGTTAGGGTTCATTTAATGATGGTGAGGTCGATTTTGGTTTGAATCAAAAAGCGGCACATCCGTGAGATCAAAGGCGGAGGGGTCTGTGTAGGGTTGGTTCTGGTCGGTGTGTTATCATAATGGGTGTTACATTGTTGCAGTGTGTGACTCAGTACAACAGTGCGGTAGTCAGGGTTGCGAGTCTGGGTGTGTGCGGGGCGCGGCGAGTGCGCGAGGGCGGGGGGTGTTATCAGTCGGTGAGGCTCCCTCAGGGTGGATGTTGCGCGTGCGCAACGCTGACTAGTTGGCTGTGTAGGTTTCGTTGAAGCCGGTGTGTGTGTGTGTGTGTGTATGTATGTGTATATATGTATCGACTTGTTATTGATTATGATTGAAGAGAAGAAAAGTGAAATTTTGTTGAAAAGTTATGTTGAACCTCAATATCCACACTACAGTTTAAAATCAGCACGATTGAGTACGTTTAGAGATTGGCCTATATGTATGCGTCAAAAGCCGGAGGATCTTGCAGAAGCTGGTTTCTTCTACACTGGACGAGGGGATAGGACAGTGTGTTTTCACTGTGGTGGAGGGTTGAAAGATTGGGAAGATGATGATGAGCCTTGGTGGCAACATGTCAAGTGGTTCAGTCAGTGTGATTACGTAAAGCTCAAGTCTGATATGTGTTAATACATTAAACTTTAATATTGGTGTATGTGTGTATATTAAAATTTATACAGTATTGTTTATTCATATAAAGTGCAGTTATGTTTCAATATATTGACAATCCTCGATATGATATGTATAATACATATCAAATGCGATTAGTTTCATTCGACTATTATTGGGCGACGAAGGGAAATTCAAATAAAAGATTGTCAATGGAAATGGCTGATGCTGGATTTTTTTATTGTGGCAACGGTTTGACTGATAAAACTGCATGTTTTTCATGTGGGGGTGTAATCGAAGAGTGGGAGATTTATGATGATCCTTGGTTGCAACATGCGTTGAATTTCCCCGAGTGTTTTTACGTAAATGTTGTTAAAGGAAGGGATTATATCAATATGAGTTTAATTACACAGTATTTTTATGATAATGGAGTTATGAATGATAAGGAAGGTGAAAAGGTTATATGGAAATAAAAAACGATTGATTATGTAAAAATGTACTTTTTATTTTATTTTATAGTGTCCCCAAGCCAATGTGTTGATACCATCCTCTGAAATGTATCTTTTATCATCATTACTAGAGATAATTTTTTTCCTCTTAAATTGTGTGTAAACATTATGCTTATCGCTGGTGAAGGTGCACATAGTGTCATAGCTTACATGATCGAGTTCAAGAGCTTTTCTATAACATTCAAAGTTTAATTTCCGAACTATAGGTGCTGTGATGCCTTTGTTTTTCTTAACAGTAATATCACCTTGTAAAACGTAGCTGTACATTTTTGGACGTAGACCTATGAACTCTGTAATGATACGACCATTATTTTCATCTTTCATTAAACCAACAACCTTCTTATTAACTAAAGGTAAATTGTAAATGTTGTCCTGGACAAAATCAGAGGTGTCAAATGTTGTTTGTAAATCACTTCTAATATCTTCATAAAAGTTATTAGTTTTGATTTCATAGATGAAGGAGTCGGTATCGGTGTATAGTAATTTCACGTTATCTCTGTATTTAGGTAGCATATAGGAGTAGTGAAAGTCATACATAACATATTTGGAAAGTTCAAGTACTATGAAACCAACATAGATTGGTTTATTGTAAAATATTTTTGTTTTATTCATTTGTACTGCTACAAATTTTTCTGTGAATATCCGACAACTATGAAAGTTGGGTTGAGCTATCAATCTCTCAATACCATATTTACATTTAGTGGTTGACTTTTTATCGCGCCATGTGTTACATAGTTTTACATCAATCCTTTTACCCACATTCTCTATGGTTTTACCAAAAATAGAGTTATTCATTAATTTAAAGAAATCTTTTTCGAATGAATTAGTTGCTATAGTTCGTCTTTTAGTGTTTAAATCTATGTATGATTTAAGCCACGGTGATTGGTGAAACGATAATATTCTATGGATTTTTTTGCAAATTAATCCGTTTTCTATACATTGTTTCAAGTTCATATAGTGAATTACATAATTTTGTTTGTTATCAAGAGTGAGTAATAGCTTATTAATTTTACCATTGGGTGGAGATTTTGATTCAGCACAAAATGGATAATCATTATGTAAATCGTGTAACGAATGTGGATACTCCAAGTCAACTTCCAAAATATAGCCCATATCTGAATCAGATCGTTGTGTGAGAATGTCAAATGAATTTATTTCATTTTCTGTCAACCATATAAAGTTTGCATATGGTAAATGTTGACTCATTGCATAACCATACAAATTATTAACATCTAAGTATATGATGAAATTGTTATCTTGCGTGTCATCGTATGTAGTTGGATCCATAAACTTATTGTTGGCTCTAGCATGTCTCTTGGAGACTTGACTGATTCCACCTCGAATGCCTGATTGTAAGAATTGAATCATTTCATAATCGGTAAGAAGTTCAAGATTTACTCCAGTCTCTCTTAACATGGCGTCCCATGAAAGACTGGGTGCCGTGAGATATCTGCAAGGATCTAGTTTGTATGTGCATAAACATATTCTGCGAAAGTTTTCGAAAACTTCAGCCAACAATAGAACATCGGTTTTAAGATACAAGTCACTATATTCACCCAATGTGTTTAGATTAAAAATTTCCCACACAGTTTGTGCGTGTGAATAATCGTTGTCGGAAATGGTGGTTTGTGTTAATTCACTGTAAAACGATTGTTGATTAGGTAATGATTTATCTTCTAGTTTAGACCAACAGTCAATGTATTCATATGGAAAGACACCCTTTCGGGTTAAAAGATTAATTTGATCAGGTTTTGAAAAGTGACGGGATAGTATTTTAAATTGATCTGTTGAGAGATTTTTCACCAATTTATCTAAACTCGAAGACATGAATTTAAATGAATCTACAAATCGAATGGTTATTTGATTAGCCTTGTACTGTAATTTTTTACTGAAGGAAATATACTTCTCCTTATGCTTAGCTATACATTCAATTTGCTCTTCACCTCTTGCAGCTAGTTCTTTGATAAATAAATGACTATCATAACCGCTTAGATTATGGAAAAATATTGGAACCCAATTAGGTTTTGAATATCTCATGTTACATACATTATGAGCTACACCTCTGATTTTTCCAGTAAAATGACAATGATCAACCACCTTATCATCCGTTGATAATAGAGGTTTCTCACAAATATGACAATAAGATGATGATGTTAAGTTTTCTGGACTTAAGTTATCATCAATTTTTACTTTCTTTGAGAAAATATCGCTAATGGCACCAATGTCCGAATAAATATTATCAACAAATTTTTGTACACAATCTTCACCACGATACATAACAAATTTTGATAATGAGTCATCATAATTACAGTGTATATAGTATCCAAAACTACATGGAATATGTTCGTGGGAGTAATACGTAGTTTTCATGTTATCATATTTAAGAGGTTTTAAAATTGATTCAAAATCTGCATATATGACAAAAGGCACTGGAAGTTGATGACTGACATTTTTGAAACTTAAGTAGTTTTCATGGACAGAAGGTACCTTTATTAAAGTCTTTTCACACCCCATCTTCTTGTGAAGTTCTAGTTTACTTTCACTCACAAAATACTGTAAGCAACCATCGCATAAATGTATTTGGTGTTCATGCTGGGTGATTTGTGACCGTATTAAACGGGAAATGTTTTTAATCCAGCAGTAATGAACATTGTTGCTATTTTTGGCATCTTGATAAAACAATATATTTACATTACGATCGTAAGTCTTCAGGCGAGATATGTACATAGGTACAATACTTTTGGATTTATTTTCAACACCATACACATTGATCTTAATTTGGTTCAACAGTTCAAAGCGTTTGATTCCTTTAACTGTTACCGGTAAATCAATTCCTGCTGTTTTGAAGATGGTCTCGTACGGTGGATAAGATGTTGGACGATCCGAGTTAGAGTCAACCGGATAAAGAGCGCTCGCTACAGCCCAAAAAAAACATGCATTATCATTGTTTTTCACATTAACACATGCACGTTTATATGCTATCCAGCCAGGAAGGGGTACATATGAGTTTCCCTTTATCGGAACATACTTGTTAATGTTAACCTCAAAAAATTCAATCTTTTCCAGTGCCCACCCGCTGTCTCTTTCTTGAAACTCTTCACATTTACGGATAATCATAGAACAGGTTTCTTCATAGTAAGCAGATAAATTCGATGAAAGTTGTAAGCATACATTTTTGGTGTTGAATGATTTTAAATCTCTAATCACTTCGTTATCACCTTTTATTATAACATACGTGCAAAATAGTTCTAAATTAACTTTTATATGTTTGTTGGATTTCACTTCCATTTCAAGTAATTTATATACTTTAGCTGCAATTCTATGTAGGTACACTGTTGGGTTTAATATGCTTGATGATCCATTGATTCGATAACTTATTAATCTACACTTGAACGCTGAATTCACAACGTATGTGAAATAATCCTCTACGTCTTGTTTGCACAGTAACTTGTGACGTTTCGTTCTCGAATGTACAATCAACTGATTACTAGCAACTTTGATATTACAAAACGGACACTCGTACATTGTCATTTTATTACACTACTACTATTTGTAACGACAACCTCTTGTGAAATAACGAATGAACTGACATCTTTCTATTCGGATTTGATTTATATATAAGTATATATATATATTTATCAACAGGATTCGGTGGTGATGGTAATAGGTATTTTAATGAAATAAAATAAAACAAATTTGGTAATTGTATAAGGTACATTTTATTTTAATAAACATGAATAAAACAAATATTCTATTACATAACATCGGATTTCAAGATCCACAATTGACATTTTATCATAAATAGTATCTATAACGGTATATGCTTCAGACAATGTTTTCACCTGACTAAGCTTAAATCGCTTTCTAAAGTAATTCATACGGTTCTCATAGTAGCCCTTCATCCTTTGTAAGTGGTGTAAACGCATATCGAGACAATTCAAAAAGTAATTCAGATACCACCACTCTTCACTACAGATACTCATTGATTTCATTCCTACATGAATCACAATGACATTTACACTTCCTTTTTCATGTTCCGGCAAGTTCATGTAAGTTATTACTTGTTGATGTTCTTGCTGCTGCGGCTTTGGCCTTGTACCAGTTTTGAAAAACTCTGATATTGCAGTGACATTTTCCATAAATATTGTATTCCATTCATCTTTAGTTAAGATTAATCGACCAGCTATATTAATGTTCACTTCCAATAATCCATTGATGCGATCTGATGGCTTTAAAAATGTTGTCACATATGGTATCGTGGGGCTGGCTATGGGATACACATTCTTGCAAATTTCAAAGTTCAGATTTGGAATTGATGCAGTATAAGAAGATTGCATAAAATGATACATCTTGTCGCTTCGACTGTTGGTGATTTACTAATAGAATTTATGAAGTTATTTTTCGAACTGTTTTTGTAAGAATACTATATTCAAAGAGTGAGTCATTTATAATTAGACAATAGGCGGTAGTATCATTGGGAACTGCTTTTTTAAATTCTAATTCCAGTTTGATGTCGATGGCACCACCAACGCCTGAGTGAAGTGTATCAATTTGTCTAGAACAATCGATGACAATTAAAGGTGTTTTTGTTTTGAAGTGAGGAGGGTCTACTTGAACGTTGGAGCTCTTCAAACCATAATATGATCTTTTAAAGTTGATGAATGCTTCATACAGAAGAGAGTATACTCCCTTCTCAAAGTCATTTGAGAAAGAGTCATATGGGTAGTATTGAGAGTTGAGATATAAACGTGCATTATAAAAGTTGGTATGATCAAAGATACTTTTATCTTTAGCTGCTTCATTATTACGTGCATGTTGAAACCCTAGTATGACGTAACGAGGTTTCTCCAACTGAGTAGTTGTTTTCACAGTCCACATATGTTTTTGGGATGTCGGTAACACTGGATACTCATAAAGATCCCACGAGCGGAATGCAATAGGTAGTGGGGTATTGTTTTCAACATATTTTAACAAGCGCAGTTTTTCCTTATCTGATACCTTGATAATAGGCATGCGCCACATTATACGAGTTATGTTAATATCAATAGTTTTCGTTGGGTCCTTAGCAACCAGACAGTTTACATTCGAAGAACTTCGATTCAATATCAGTTCATGTTTCGCATTAACTATCACTTTATTGTAATCCTCAGCGAAGCCCATCAGATGTCGAAGGGGGACGGTGAAACAAAAATCACCATCAAACTCTTTAAAACCATTCATATTCCAACCGCTATTTTCCAAACCATTGCTCTCTTCTGCTCCGTAAGATACAACACCTTTCATGGTGGTGGTGATACCACAGTTTTTTGTTCTATCAATTTCTACACCATTTAATTCATAACGAATGTCTTGAAACAGGTGAGCCGGTCCATTGTTGATGAAAGCAGCAGATTTAGTGATACTGCCTTCAATTATCAATTGACTTTCACAAGGTAACACTATTGCATCCTGATCGTTGATATGAATTCGAATCTCATCATTATTTTTATATGATTCATTATAAGGTAAATATGAATGGTATTCAACTCCTTCGATCCTATCATCAAATATTACATTATCTCCTATATTTAGAATCGTCGATGACATTTGTGACATTGTGGTTATTTTAATTGTAATCCAAGTGATTGTAGAAACAGTGCGTTATCTTTTCTTAATCTGGATATTGCTCTCTTTTTTGGTTGTTTTTGCTGGTATGTCCCAACACTCGGTAAATGAGGTGCTACCTCCAACTTAGAGCTGGTAAGACTGTGGCTTTGCTTCGTCTTGTCATTGATTTTATAGATAATCATGACTTAATTTTTCTTATATGCAGACGGAGTGATATGTTCTCTTTTCTCAAGTTGACTAGATTCCCTTGTTCATTCACGATTCGCACTTGGAGATTTTGAATCGTTTTTATCTTCAACGGTAGGTATACGAGATTTGGAGGACACTCTACAATTTGAAATCCAGGTGGAACAGATGGAGAAAACTCGTGTAGCACATGTGATGGTTTATTATTGATGAATGAACCTCGAATGATATTACACTCCACTCTTATAGAGTTAGTGATTAAAATGTTTATCGGTTGGTCAGATTGATGCAATTGTTTTTTTGGAAGTACTTTTCGGGAGAAACCAAACATACCACCTATGCTGTTCTTTTTCTCAAAGTGTATATCATAATATGAGGAATAAAATGAACATCTCATAGTGTTTGTATTAGCTTCCATATCAATCAGCTTATATGGATCATTGTCTGCTTTATGAACGAGCTCCTGCTGTAGGTAGCGAACAATATTGTCTAATTCGTAAGAGCCCTCAGGAATCGCAATAACATTGTTATCTCCATAATGAAAAAGGTTATTACTACTATCCACGTTAGGTATAGAATTGAACGTTTTAAAATATATTAACGCACACTCAAATTCACCTTCACCTAGTTCTATAGGTGGTAAAAAATCCACGTTCAATGTGGAATCAATACCATTTAGCGATAAAGTAAGCGACATTATAACTGTATGACACAAGAATGTGAAATGAAACATGAATCCCTTTTGACTTAATATATATATATATATTTATTTATTTCATTCCAAACATTTCATCACAAGCGTTTGACAGAAAACGCAAACATAAATGACCGCAATTAAATTTCTTATTTTTCTGTATATTGTTATAATTATAGTTGATGTTGGTAAAGACATCATCATTCTCATTGAACATGTAATTGAGAAACTCCTGCGGTGGTCTTAAGTTGCCATAGCTGTCAAAGTATTCACAGTGTTGATTTTTCTTCACATAAGCTACCCAATGTGTCCCTGGCCCGTGTGAATCGTCTAAATTCACGATCCCCGTTTCACACCTCCACGGTCGTGATTTTCGTTTGGTTAAATCATCTCGCATGATTACACCCCGGAAATGTGGAATGTTTAAATGTTTAGCGTACATCACGAGTTCATAATCGAAGAGGGCGCGATTCGGTAGGGCAATGTTTAGTTTTTTTGATATGGTGCTAAATAAAGACCCATACCTTTTTTATAAGGAGCCATGTACATGCCATTACCAACAGCTACCGGTACACCGATATCTTTCTTTTTTTTAAACAGTTCGTAAATGTTTTTAGCAGCAGTTGTCACCCCACCAGCTAAAGATCCGGCGGCTGCTAAAGCTCCCAATATCGGAATCAGTGGTAAAAACCCACCTCGTTTCGGTAGAGGAATAACCCTTGGTTTTTTTACATACTTTTTCTTGCCTTTGATACTTCTCTTAGCAGCTGTTATCGCCGTGCTTATCAATTTGTTGGTAGATATATTTTTCACTTTTGAGCGTTTACCACTCTGACCTAGTCCAACATGGTGTTTTTGGTGTTTTTTGATAGCATTTCGAGCTGCCGATATAACTCTGTTGAAAGGTAGACCCATACCACGCTTGACTTTATATTTCATTATTTTATTTACACCAAGTCCCATCAACCTTTCTGATAAACTCTTGGATTCACGCCAACGCTTCTCTGCTGCTGATGCTAACGCTAAATCAGCTTTGTGTCGTTCCTCTAACGATGTATGTTGATTATATGCAATATCGTGTTGTTTACAGGCTTCGTCCAATGGATTGATTCCTACATCACCTCTCTTTAATCGTTTTTCCAATTTTGTTCCAGGTCCACAATAATTATAACCCGGTAAATGTAATTCAAACGGTAAATTATTTATGAGTGTGTTAACTAATCCACCCCCACCTTTCACAGAAGATTCTTGAAGACTGAGAATATTTTGATGTTGCACAATCATTTTTATCAGTGGGAGACTGGAGCACCTATTGATTGATTGGTACTTAAGCACGTGCAAACGTTATAACTCTATCTTATCCAAATGAAGTTTCATAAGCAAACAACGTGTTTATCAGTAAAAGGTTGGGATATACAGCCAAAAGACGATGAAAATATTTCTAAATATTACAGACACAGCATACTCTTACCAAACAGTATCAGATGTTTAATATGTGGCCCATCTGGTTGTGGTAAAACTAATCTATTACTAACCCTATTGCTTGAGCCAAAAGGTCTAATATTTGAAAATATATACTTATATTCCAAATCGCTAAATCAACCAAAGTATTTGTTTTTAAACAAGGTATTTAGTAAAGTGCCTGAAGTTAATTTCTACACGTTTTCGGATAGAAGTGAAGTGGCTGCACCTGAAGAGACTCAGAACAATAGTATTGTAATCTTTGATGATGTGTCGATGGAAGATCAAGAGCCTATCCGCATGCATTTCTCCATGGGAAGACACAAAGGGTTAGATTGTTTTTATCTGTGTCAAACCTACAGTAAAATACCTAAACAGTTGGTGCGTGACAACGCCAACTTTATTATACTCTTCAAACAGGATGAAATGAATCTAAAACACGCTTACGATGACCATGTGAATACAGATATGTTATGGGATAACTTTTTGGAAATTTGTAAAGTATGTTGGAAAGATAAGTATGGGTTTCTAGTAATTGATAAAGACGTTGAGATGAATAAAGGCCGTTACAGAAGAGGTTTTGATGATTTTATAATTTTATAACCTTTAATAACAACAATAACATAAATATAGATGTAACTATGGAACTGTTTACATTTCACGATGGACTCCTCATCGATGCAGATCTTTGGGGACAAGGAGCTTAAACGTAAACTGGTTCAATCTGTGAGTTCGGTTAAAAAGAAAATAAAGACTTTAAACGAAGGTAAAGCCGATTTGACGTCAACCTTACAAGAAACATTTCAACCAATCACACAACCCTTGAATACTTTACTAAATGAAATAACTTTGGGTAATAAGCAAACGTTAAGTGTGAACAATGGAGCCGAGGAGAAACGAAGCAAAATAAAAGTGAAACAGGGAATCCAAAACACCACCAATAAAATATTACATGACACACAAGAAAAAGAAGAGAAAAGTGACGTTAATGATGGAGATGTGTTTAAAGATGCTGATGATTCAATTGATTCTCTCAATACATCAGCAACCCTACCCGATGAAGTGGGAAGTGATGGAGTGAATTCTTTAGCACGTTCCTATTTGGACAGTCTCGTTATAGATGGGATAAAAAAAGTACCCTATGGTATTTATCTCACACCGGAGGGTGGATACTATATAGGTGATAGTGCTATTGACTTTGATAAAAATCATTTTATTATAAAAAATAAAAAGTTTAGTTATACACCAGGACTGATGGAGCTCTTATTCAAAAGAGAACCTAATACTTCTCTAATTCACTCAATGGATGGTGATATCTACTATAAAATTATAAAGATGACCAATGCATATAGACGTAATTTTTCAAGTGAAGGTCAGATACAGGGTGATAAAAGCTTTAAATATACTCAATATATAAAACAGACAAACAATCCACCATCACATTTTGTTCAACCAAAACCCAAAACTGGTGGGTGTCATAAACAAACTCCGTCGTTATCATCAGCATCAGGAACAGGAGCTGATAATAACAGTTCAGAGGCAACAGGTCTGTCTGATGGAAAAGAACTGCTAGTAACTAATAGATATCTGGAAACCTCATCAAATGATAATATCAGTTCCGATACAGATGCATCCCTATTCATGAAAAGATACTACCCCAATACAGACTACATGTATTGGGATGACCCTAATGAACTAATCGATCGTTTGCGACTGCTTATCGCTTCACAAAATGCTGGCAACACTAGTCATGGAAATGAGATTATTGCAATACTAGAAGAATTAGTAGAAGCTAATATAATTGAATCTCCTCGACGATTTTCCAGAGTGCTCAAATAAAAAAATGCTGATAACACTATCCTCCATTAGGAGCAGCTATTGATAATAATTCTAAATATCCAGATAACTCATCAGCTGATAACATCAGTTCATTTAAAGAGACAACCTGCTACTAACAGTTCCGAGTGAACAGGTCTATCTGATGGGAAAGGAACTGCTAGTAACTATCAGATAGCCACTTACCTTATCAGCTGATAATAACAGTTCAGAGGGAACAGGTGTGTTTGGTAAAAAAAAAGAACTGATACTGAACTAGATATTGGTATGTATGTGTGTATGTGTGTGTATGTTAAAAACAATGTGTTCAGTTAAAAAACTTCATTGTAATAATGACTATCGATAAGTTTGGACGTTATCTACACAAGAATCGGGAGGAGCAATCATCAAATTCACTCAAGGTTATAAAACACCAAGTGGAATGTGGAAACCGTATATTAAGAAATGTTAGTAGAGGTATTTTAAAAAATGATGTGGTTATAAAAGCACAACTCGATGAGGTTATGAACCAGTGCTTGACAAAAATTAAAAAAATCTCTCGTAACCTACAAGAAATTTCAGAAAAACATCCAGCTAGCACAGTAAATCCGACCGCCACCACCACCAGCAAAACAATCAGCAGCACTTAGACAATAAGACAGTATAAAACCAACATGAGCAAGTGGACAGTCGTGCAGGAACTTCATAAGAATGTTCGTAAAAAATTTCCCCGAAGACGTTTCATACAAAAAGGGTTTGATGACACCTGGCAAATAGATTTGATTGACTTACAAAAGTATTCCAAATACAATAATGGATTTAAGTACGCTTTAGCGTGTATTGATACCTTTTCAAAGTTCGCTTGGCTTCGACCTATTAAGAGCAAATCGGGTGAAGATGTGACGCAGGCCATGCTTAATGTGTTAAACAACAACCTGAAGCGAAAACCAAAAAATATTCAATCGGACGATGGGCGGGAGTTTTTTAACGAAAAGTTCCAAGCTTTAATGAGAAAGTTTAATATTAATCATTACTCTACTTATAGTGTAATGAAGGCTTCTATTGTAGAGAGATTTATTAGAACTGCTAAAAATTGGCTTTGGCAACGATTCGCATACAATGGTTCTTACAAATGGATCGGAAAAGAGCTCGCTGACATAATCTATAGATATAACAATAAAATACATCGTACCATTGGGATTGCCCCAGCGAGTGTGAATCATACCAACGCTAATGATCTATTATCTACAGTTTACAACCACATTAAAGTTCGGGGTAAAGCTAAATATAGATGTGGTGATTATGTGCGCGTTAGCAAATATAAATCAACTTTTTCAAAAGGTTACACTGGAAACTGGAGCTCAGAAATATTTCAAATAGTGAAAGTGAATAACACAAATCCAGTAACATATCAGTTGCAAGATGAAGTAAAGCAACCAATTTTAGGTGGATTTTATGAATATGAGCTGCAAAAAGTAAAATATCCCGATGTGTACTTAGTGGAAAAAGTGTTGAAAAAGAAAGGTGATAAAGTTCTAGTTAAGTGGTTTGGTTTAAATTCAACTAGTTGGATAAATAAAGAAAACAAAATAAATTAATAAACATACAGTGTTTTATTTATAAAAAACCTTCTTAAAACTAACAACATACTTACCTAACAAAGATATTATATCTATGTAAATAAGTAAATAATTTCCTAAACAAAAAAAGTGTCATTATATAGCGACACACAGCTACTATTATTATGGCTACCTTACATCGAGTAAATATAAACTGTTCTAAAACTATGTCATTATATAGCGACACACAGCTACTATTATTATGGCTACCTTACATCGAGTAAATATAAACTGTTCTAAAACTATGTCATTATATAGCGACACACAGCTACTATTATTATGGCTACCTTACATCGAGTAAATATAAACTGT
This sequence comes from Xylocampa areola, assembly GCA_935421205.1. Taxonomy (NCBI): domain Eukaryota; kingdom Metazoa; phylum Arthropoda; class Insecta; order Lepidoptera; family Noctuidae; genus Xylocampa; species Xylocampa areola. The sequence continues at coordinate 3,136,262 of OW285216.1, forward strand.
TCTAAAACTACTTACACACAAACACACACCTACACATAACTAATAAAAAGACGCAATTTTTTTATTTAAGGTGCGGACATCTCTTTTTTTAGAGCCGTCCTTATGGTATACTGTATTTTAAATATACAAAAAAATATTTAAGGGTAGTTGTCGTAACATCCGCTCTACAATAAATCAATAACACCTTAGAGGCCGGCAGCTTCCGTTACGACAACATCATACAAAATCATAAAATACTATTTACCTTTATGAAGTACTTACGGAGACAAATATCAAGTTGAGAATATTAAGCAAAAATAAAGGACTTACACTACATTTTAATCAAACTATAATTATTATTTAAGTTAGGGGGAAGATAAAATTTCAAGGAAACTCAACTATATCGTGATTATGTAACCACTGTCGGAACAAATAGAGTTCAATTAAAGGACAGTGTAAGTCCTGGTGATCTTTTTTAAATAACTGGTGGCGATCACATCTGAATTGAAGCTTGACTGGTATGGTACGACTAATTTTCTCATCAAGGAGAAGGGCTGAAAATTTAGGGCACCCGTTATTTTCTATATTTAAATATTGCAAATTTAATTTAATTAAAAGATCTCTTTCCCAGATGCCTCCTTTATACAACCAATATTTTGGTTTAAATCTCGAATTTATACAAATTATTTGAGACTCAAGGTAATCGATAGACTTATCCCCCGGCTCGTTATTATATTTTAAACCGTGAATATAGTTTTGAGTATAACGACAAGTTCTTTTATCTTTGAATGATAATTTGTTAAATGGAACTTCTAATTCGATGAAAAATAGCCAGTATTTATTTAATGTTAAATGCATTATTGCCACCTCTTTAATCGCAAACCGTCCTTCCACCATGAATCCCTCCATGTCAATTAGTAGAGCTACCATAATTGACAGGATGATTGTGCTGATATTCAAGAACAGAGTGCGATTTGAAGCCACACGGTGGTGAGATTTATATAAAAATCCTTACTGAAATAATATGATAACAACACAGTTTCATGAAAAAAAAATATAGAATAAAAAAGAAGGAAGCGTACCTGCACTCACTATGAATTAATAAATGTTTTCAATACAATCTCCAATTACACAAAATATACAGTTTAGGAACAAGTTACCAATTTTATCGGTAAACACACTGTGTGAAAAACACTCAGAAGGCACATCACATATCAAACTAAGCCACTCTTCAACTTCAACATTAGTATCGCCCACTGTGTCTTCCAGATAGGAGGATATATCGTCCCAGAACCTGATAATTGTGTAGATTTCAATATCGTTAAAATTACTTGTTTTGTACTGACTACAAAGCAGAGCGTTCACTTCACCGAGTATAATTGCAAGTGGTTTTGGTCGTGTCCACAATCGCAACAACCTATTGCTCACCAAAAAATTTATCCAATTAATTTTACACTCATAATTAAGTGCTTCCACTAGATCCTCCAAATCATTGTGATTATTATTATTCATCTCGAATCTCCATAAAGGTAAATACTGTAATCAAAAATTATATTGCTTCAATTACTTACAAATCTCAAGATCAATTTACGTCTTTTTAATTGGCTGCATTAAAATTTATAATCCACGACTTGCCACTCATTCCTTTATTGATCATATTAACACCAGTTTCAAGATATTGGAACATGTCATCATCAAGATTATTGAATCTTGATGGTAATGTGATTAAATATTCATTCTCTAGTTTTACAATTGTTTGCATGGTGTTCGCATGGAATTTCGAAACCATCCTAGTGACTTCGATAATTTTATAGGGCTTGTTTACTTCAAGATCCGCCATTTTCATCCATCTCTTATTCCCACAGGAATTGAGCTTTGCAAGTACTGCTCCCACTGCTTCTTGTTCACCACCAGACATTATCGATGTAATAAATATGATAATAAAAAAAAGGAACTTACAAAAGTATTGTATAGAATAAAGATCACTCGCGTAGTATCAAACAAATGATTAGATATTAAACTTTTGACTTAAGTTAAACGATGATGGTAATGTCGATGACCACTGCTCTGTGGTTATGGTAACTGTGCTTTGAAGCTACTCGATACTGACTATTTATATATGAATCCTTCCACCACGTTTTTCATAATCCCAACGGGAATAGGTACCTACTACTGATGATAACAACAAAGTTTAGTACAAAAAATTTTTTTAATTGAATGATTATATTACTTTTATCAGTACCCATCAATTACAATATATCTGTCAACCCACAATATTACAACACAATAATTATTTTAAATTTAATTGGTATACATTAAGATAACAACAAAGTAATAAATAACCAAAAAATGAACAGTACAGTATTGTTCTCAAAACTTATCCATCTCAATATAATAAATCATCAATTCATAAACAAATAGTCTTCCTTGATAATTTTTATTTAATTGGTACACTAACTAAACATTCCAAGTCAGTCACCCTACCATTTGTCAATTTTTCCAACCGTTCATGTGTCCAATGCTGTACACTTTCAATTATTGTTTTGAATCGCTGACAGATTTCACTTAAAGGGAGAGATGTTGTCATCAATGAAACTTCGTGACTTGTTTTCGCACTCGTTGTCGATGTCATTGTTGTTGTTGTTGTTGTAGTTGTCTCTTCTGCACCAGCTTTAGATTTAGTTTTATGATGATGACCACCACTACCGGTCATCGTACTACCACTACCAACAGCAGCACCACCTCTAGGCAACTTCACCGTTATCTCTAAACCCTTCTCATCTTTAAAAACTTGCTCAAACATATCGGAAGACCACGTTTGATGTAAAATATTTTTTGTACCACTGCTGCTGCTTCGTCTCGGACGAGGGTTAAAAAATCTTGTTATCTCCAGTTTATACAACAACAATTTATTCTCATCGCTACATAAACGTACATTTAATTCATTTTTTCTCTTACCACTTCTTATAATCATGACAGATTTACGATTAAACTTCTTCCCATTTCCACCATTGTTATGTACATCATTTTTATCTTTAATCAAATAAAACTTGATTAACCATCTTTTCATCAAATCACCCCGATCATTTAACAGCACCACCTTCTTAATATTCCACTGTTTATCATTACACAAATCCATAAAATCTTCATTTAGAGATCGGGTTAAATTTCTTATCAACACCTCACTACCATTGTCTCGCGATTGTAAGTGAAACATCACCACCCAAGGCAATAAACTTGTAAAAATCATTATAACAATAATAAATAATGACCACACGTAAATCTCAAACTCTACACAAAATTAATTAAATTGATGAGATTTGCATCCTCTTTATATATTATTACCATTCCACCCACTCAATGCATCCCACAGCATTAAACTATGATGCACATCCTATCAATCCTTTGTTCGATTGCTTATCATATCAAAAAATAGTCATTCATCCTGCTTTGCGCAACACCGATTTCCTACACGTGTCCCTCTACATACAATGTATTACACATTAAATAGATAATAACTATTACAGTAAACGACCTTATCACAGAAACAAAACAATGTCCATTATAATCTAAATTCATAAGCGACCTCACTCATCGCATCATCTTTTTATTTTTTTCTTATATATACACATACATACACACACACACACACACACACCGGCTTCAACGAAACCTACACAGCCAACTAGTCAGCGTTGCGCACGCGCAACATCCACCCTGAGGGAGCCTCACCGACTGATAACACCCCCCGCCCTCGCGCACTCGCCGCGCCCCGCACACACCCAGACTCGCAACCCTGACTACCGCACTGTTGTACTGAGTCACACACTGCAACAATGTAACACCCATTATGATAACACACCGACCAGAACCAACCCTACACAGACCCCTCCGCCTTTGATCTCACGGATGTGCCGCTTTTTGATTCAAACCAAAATCGACCTCACCATCATTAAATGAACCCTAACATACACCACGGACATACCAATGCATGGCTCTAATTATACTGGTTTGTAGTGAGCCAGAACCGCCAATAAACAACTACTTTCCTTTGTTATTAATTTGGTGTACAATAAAGAATATATAAATATAAATATAAAATTATATTCTAGTAATGAAAAGTACACGTAAAACAATTGGATAATTGAGTCAATTGTATCATGTAAATGCCTAAATACACATAACACCAAAATAAAAAAAATACAAACTAAAAAAAAAAAACTTACGATTAAATCCGGTAATTCACTTATAACTAAAACTTAACAATGTTGTCTTATTGACGCGCGGTTTGGCACTGAGCGCTGCGCACGCGCCGGCTCTATGTATAGCTGAGACGATTCAGTGATAAGATACTTAGATGACTTAGTGCTCTTGTTACGCGATTGTGTTGTGATTTTTGCGTTCTGATGTGATGAATTTCTTGTCCAGTCATTGGATGATACCGTGTCCATTAATATGGTATAATGGACAAAATCTGCCTCTGAAAAAAAAAAAAAAAAATTTGCTGCCTCCACCTCCCATGTCAGTTTTAGTTTAACACCTTTAACATCAAAGTTTCATGCCTGTATTCTCGGAAGGGGTAGGCATTACACAGTTACATAACCAACATTTCACCGATGCTGTTTTTAAATTCTTTGCCTATTTACATCTACAGGGCGCAATTTAAAGCAATCTGATATCAAAATATTTACCAACTTACCAATTAAGGATTGTTTGGAAATTGTCAAGAAGCAGTTGAGTGACCGTGACATGCCTCTAACATATGCAGAGTTACTCGACCACTGCCTTACCAGCGGCTACCTATTGTGGGACAATGAGTTCTACCTGCAAGTCGACGGTGTGGCCATGGGTTCACCGGTCTCCCCGGTGGTTGCCGACATCTTCATGGAAGATTTTGAAAGGAGAGCCCTCCTGACAGCCCCGGCTATGCCGAAGATTTTCAAGAGGTTTGTTGATGATACGTTCACCATCTTGCCTCACAATGGGGTCCCTGCATTTTTAGACCACATAAATTCCATACATAATAAAATTCAATTCACTATGGAATTAGAGAAAATCAAGTCACTGGCCTTCCTTGATATTTTACTAATCCATAATCCAGATCATTCTGTTAGTCACACTGTGTATGAACGGTGAATCTCATCACCATCCTTGTCAGTTAGCTACTGTCGCCAAATCTTTGTTACAGAGAGCACAAGGCATCTGCGACGCCGACCACCTGGCAGGTGAACTCAACCATGTGAAGCAAGTTCTCAAACATAATAACTTACGAGCTCCACATCCCCGTCGCAGAAGCCGCCCAAAGCCCACCACAGTTGATCGCCGACCTGCTGTCCTACCTTTCATCAAAGGGGTCACCGATAGAATTGGTCACATCTTGAAGCGTGCTTCTATCAAAACCTACTTCAAGCCACATACAAAGATCAGCCAACTTCTCAGACCGGTGAAGTGCCACATTCCCTTACAAGATGCAGGGGTCTACAAGATTGATTGTGATTGTGGGCTATCATACATAGGGCAAACAAAGCGTAGCATTGGTACCAGGTTGAAAGAACACATAGCTGACGTCAAGAATAGACGCTCAAAATCTGCAGTCTGTGAACATACAACAGACAAACCCAACCATTTTCTACGTCTCGATAAACCCCAAATCCTCGCGAAAGAAAACCGATATATACCGAGAATGCTCCGCGAGGCTATTGAAATCAAAAAACACCCAAATTTCAATAGAGAAGATGGTTGGCAATTACCACCTGTTTGGAACCCTGTACTGAAAATAATCAAGTCCCAAACAAAGTCAAGTCACAAGAAAAATCAAGATAATTGAGCGATTACTGCGTGCATCGGAACACCTTTTAGTATATAATTCGATAAAATTGTAAAATTGTATCTCTAAATTTAAAACGACTGTGACCTCTGAGTTTGTTTCGGTATTTCTTCTCAGGGATAGTCTTAGGAAATACCGTCGCGATTAAATATATGAAATATGTATCAGAGACAAAAATAATTTTATGAATTTATCAATTATATGTACGGTAGACTGAAATAATTTTAAATAAATTGTTGAGACGCCTGACATCTTAGTCCTCCTGCGACCACGAACGCTGCAAAGTGTTGGAAACGATACATGCGATTAATCCGGTTAAAAGTTGTTTTATTATAATAATTAATGAACTTATCTTTTATAAACCTAATACAAACAGAAATATTATATTATTAAGGTTCTATTGTCATGGACATATGTGTGACTGAAACGCATGTTAGCGTGTGTAATTTTATTTTTATTAACTTAATGTATTTCTAATGCATGTTATATAAAAATATTAGTTTTCTGCACTCCTTCTCCATATAAACATTAACTGTGCAAAGTTTCATACTCCTACGTCCGCGTAATTTTTTTAAATAGGGGTACGAAATTTTTGCTTCACGCGTTTGTCTCACCAGCATTTGTCCCAGCTTACATAAATTTTATTACTAAATTTAGTTTAAAACGTACAACATATACGTATATTATATGATTAAATAAATAAATAAATATACTGTGGAGTAAGGTCATGTTTTCATTTTCTTAATAGTACCTAAGTTAAAAAGTTTTATCTATAAATCTAAAATCCCTTTGACCTCCCACTTAATCGTAACATATCACAATCAGTCACCATACGACCGTGCGAAAATGAAATTACACTAAGTATAATTATTATTATCTATACAACAATAGAATTTACAATACGCAATGGCTACCTATTACTAGTGATGCACCGAATTGCGAATTCGGCTAAACATTCGGTTGAAACTAGAGATGTTGCGTTATGCCGTTAGTTTTCGACATTATTTTCATTGGGCGTATATGTGCGACCTCTGAGTTTGTTTCGGTATTTCTTCTCAGGGATAGTCTTAGGAAATACCGTCGCGATTTAGTTTAAATATATATCACAGACAAAAATAATTTTATGGATTTATCAATTATATGTACGGTAGACTGAAATAATTTTAAATAAACTGTTGAGACACCTGACACCTTGGTCCTCCTGCGACCACGAACGCTGCAGAGTGTTCGAAACGTCAGGAAAAACCACAAACCAATAATACACGCGATTAATCCGGTTAAAAGTTGTTTTATTATAACATGTTGAAAATTAAATTCATATGTTTCAGACAGCTGGAGGCATATTATTTTATTGCAAATTGTAGTATCATTTTGATGTCGAATAATTATGGTGAATAAATCGACTATTCGCCGTAGGGAATACTAGTAATCGCTAATCGACTACTCACCTTAGGCACTATTTGCAGTAATGAAATATTGGCTAAGCCGAAGTTATATGACTGCCACTGCACCATAGTTCGGCCAAAGGTCGATTGAATTTCGCACGCGTTTAAACGTTTGTTTTTATGTGCCTGCTGCTCGCTACCCTGGCAGGTGCCTACGTGCCAGGGGCTATGACATTTCTTATTAGGTTAAATTAAAAGTTGTTTTATTATGTTTAGTGGTCATGAAAAACTAAGATATTACTTAATAAAAAGATTTTGGTAATTTATCGTAGTTTTAATTGATATTTTTTATTAAAGCAAAATGCTGCATATTTTTCTACCATTGGGTTCTAAAAGAGCTGGTACGCCGGCGGTGACAAAAGCCCGGCGGATTATGTCGTTGATACTGGCGTGCCGTGCTATGCGCCCTGCACTCCTGCTACAGGACAGGCCATGGTTTTCGAGGCTGTCGATAACTTCGCTACAGTGACACCGATGCGGGGCCACACTTATAAGTCTGATCTATAATTATAGACCTGCTTTACTACACTTCAGCCGAATAGAGATTATATAGCGATTCGTTCGGTAAATCGGCCGAATTTCGGCATTAGAGAATGCGAAACGAGTTTAGGACAACACTAGTTATTACATTCGACTCCGCCACCTGTTACATCAACTATGCCGTTTGAAATAATTACGTTGTATGGGACATTGCCATAATTAGTGGTAATTAATAATTAACGACCATTTCATTGCGCTTTGTTTGACCTCAAATTAGAATGGTTCTTGGGCCTAATAATACATACCTACATACAATCACGCCTGTTTCCCATTTGGGTTTAACAGAGACTATCAATTACCATTTGCTAGGTTTCTAACATACCTCTTTGGGTCTAATAAAGACACATAATATAGAAGGTCCTAATGTATTAGGTAATTTCCTTTGAAAGGGTTAATGTATAAGTCAAATACCTTCACTTAAGCTTAGAATTAAATGGACATAACAAATTATTTGTCATTATCATAGTACTAGTAAGACGAAATCTGCTCCTTGAACGGCGAACTATAAGAAAAAAATTAAATTGTTTAAAAAATTTGAATTATGGCTTAAACGAATCCTTATCACTTACACATTGACCCTTTAAAAGGAAATTACCTAATAAATTAGGACCTTATATATAATTTATTTTTATTACAGGTCAACAATGTAGTCACGTAACATTAAAGATATTAAATAGAAATGAAGTGTCACTCTCTCAAATTCCGCCAGGAGTCGACTGAGGCTATTGCAGTATTTTTTTTATATTTTTATTGCCTCGTTCGTCTAGAGGTCGCTAACGCAGCTGCTGAGCGAGAGATCCTGGGTTTGATTGTTGGGTCTGGCAAAGTGTTGATTGGTTTTTCTGTTAGGAAATTCTCAGTAGAAGACCGGAGACCACGTATAGCCGTCGGTCGGCGGTCGTGTCGAGTTACCGTCCCATCGAACTATGATAGTGAATAAAGAGGGAGTGCACCTATAATATCTCCTGCGTACTTGGCAAATCTCCGTGGAGATAGGTCGCCGTGACAGAAAATTCGGTCGGGAGATATGATAATAACCATTAGATGACGTTATTAACGATATTACCGGTTCCAGTAAACGAGTAGGAAATCGTTATTAAATGGAACTTAATCGTTTTGTAATACATAATTTATTCCATGAATAAAATACTTACGCCGACAGTATAAAATATTTACGCTGGATATAAATACATAAATAAGTATAAAAAACCGGTGAAGTGCGAGTCGACCAGATACTGAGGTCTATAGTCCTTAATAGGTGTATAATATAAAAAAACCTTGTATATATACATCTAATAGGTGCTATAGACCTCAGTATCTGGTATAAATTTCAACTTGCTAGGTCCACCCGTTCGTGAGAAAATTGGTGGTGACACACGGACAGACAGACAGACGGACAAGAAAGTGATCTTATAAGGATTCCTTTTTTTACCTTTTGAGGTACGGAACCCTAAAAACCAGCCCATTACTGTCCCAATGCAAAAAAACATAACTTTGGTGTTCGCTACGCATGCTTAATTTCAATAAAAATGAAAAATAAACTGTATTTGTTAAGGTAATCGCGTCTATACGACATTATATTAATTGCATAGTTAGTTTTGTCGGTTCTGTCACCTGAATATGGACTGAATAGATAGTAATGACGTCGCCAAAAGACGTGTTAAAATGTGTACAAATAATTAGTTACATCTATTTAATTCTGGGCTTAAGGCTCGCACTTGTCCGTTTTTTCCCCTTTTACTATTTTTGCAATACTCAGTGTCTACAGATCACGTATTACTACAGCTTTAATCTAATAAATAAAAATCTCTTGTCACAGTGTTTGTTATTTGTTATCGAACTCCTCCGAAACGGCTGGACCGATTTTTATGAAATTTGTTGTGTACATTTGGTAGGTCTGAAAATGGGTTTCATTTTTAGACCTAGGTGGTAAGGGTGGGCCTATCCAGAAAATGTATATCGCAGAACAACGTTTGCGGGGCACAGCTAGCATAATATATTAATGGTTTACTAATTAGTTGACAAATAGAAAAATGGAGACCTGCTTGGAATGTTAATATTAAGAAACGCTTAGTGCGAATTGGTGGAATAGCAACAAGGTAGGGATGGTAACTTGCAGTGCGTCTAGATGTCGGATGTTAGAAGGGGGCTGGTGGGATGAGGTTGTGGAGTTCTTGGGCACACTCACCGAAGTACAATTAAATGCACATTGAAAAAAAAAAACAAATCCAAATTCTTAATTCAGAAAATGCTAGGCAGATTCATAAGTTTAAAGGTAATTAAATCAAGGGATGATTATTAAATTTATTTTAATTTTGTTTCACCTTCAAACGACAGCTCGAGTAGACACTGAGAGCTTTATTTCTTGTTTGCATTGAGTATTTAGTGGTAAAAAACGTTAGTAAATAGTCCGCCGTAACCACAAAACATTAGGCAAAATAATTGTCATAAATTAATACCTACGCCATAATTTTCCTTCGTACCATTTAAAACGTATTTATTCATAATTATTTTATTGCAGTAATTAATAGTAACCATTTGCGTGGCTTTTGCAACGCAATTATTATTATTGCCAATAATTATCGCAATAGTTTTAATATATGTATTTTTAATAATCGACGACTGAGACATACCGGGTTGGTTCCCGAACAAAGTCAGAGGAATATATGATGAAATGAACACCGTAAAATGTGCCTTCGATATTTGTTTTTCTTTACATATTGTTTCGAATTTTTGGGGTTATTAATAATTTGTTTTATTTTTAACTTTTTCACTATATTACCTCATTAACCTGAAACCAACAAAGTATCTATTCAATGTAACACAATATAGAACAGGAACAAACTCGATACCTAGTTAATTAAAATCGATGAGTACATCGATAACTAAACATCGATTGATTGAATATTCGGCGATACATCGGCGCGGCTTCTATTCGCTCTGTATCGGAATATTCACAGGCGAATAATTCAGTGGTTGAACATATGAATTCAACGTGGATGTGTGAAGAATAGGAAGATAGGGGGATGTTCTTCAAAGTAAATTTGTGGTGGTTGTTTGAAGAAACTGTTGGTGTTGAAATTACACAACAAAGTATTCCTTTGTATTGTTGTCTTCTGGTTAAAAGTACAAAAGGCTGGGTAGCATTGTCAGTGTTCATCTTCTTCATAATTTTATTGCAGTAATTATTACTTTGAGTGACTTTTGTAACGTAATCAGTATTATTTCCAGTACTGCCGTGCAGGCCCCGCAGTAAAAGAAAAATCTACCGCACCCGTGACGGAGTAAACTCGCTGCATCAGTCTGCTCGTGACCACGATCAGTGCAACCTGGTCGAAACGTCAAGCGATTCAAAGGTATTTAATTACTTTTAGTTTTATAGTAATATTATGCAACGCAATAAAAAGCAAACGCGTTTAAAAGTAAGTATAGTAGCTACGGTATACAAAAACGTACGAAATAAAAAAAAAAAAATTTTTTTTTGAAAGGGATCAAATTATGACTTAGTGAAAAATTTTGATAGGTAACCAAAGAGTGAGGAGTGAGGAGATATAAATGATACACGTGTGTCTCGCTTAACGTCCCGTTTAATACTACTAATTATAACAATTACAATAAGTCCTATATTGAAATACACATAGATATGCTACAAACACACCACAGTAGAACAAGTGAAAGTGTTTGTATATCTGGGATCTATGTCTACGAGGGATGGGACGCATGTGAAGGACATAGAAAGGAAAGTGACTGCTGGTAACCAGGTGAATGGGGCGTTACACAATTTCATGGATAGCCGGAATGTGTCTAAAAGGTATAAATGTATGGTAGTTAAGGTTGAGTGTGGCAGAAGATAAATGAAAGTGCAGTAGAGATGAGTGCTTTGAGTGAACTGAAGTATGTGTGAAGTAACTTTGAAAGATAAAGTGAGGAACCGCAATCAAACATTGCGGAAGTTCTCAAAAAGGGATCGAAAATCGATAGTCTCTGCCTACCCCAATGGGAAGCAGGTATGATTATATGTATGTATAAAAACCACCCGTGGGTGCTTCAACGTGTTAACACGTGGCGGCATGCTTTTAATTTTTATATAAATATTTAATGTCATCTTATTGTAGTAATGTTACCACTTCCATCTTTCGTAGCTCTTGTCGGAAGCTATCGGCTGCTTCTATACGCGCCAGTAAGCCACTCTGCTCATGCCGTGTCACATTTAAGAGGTTTTTTATATCCCGTGTTACTTTCATCGAACGTATGTTGCACTGGAATATAATGAATGGGAGGTTTTGTGGTGGTTAAAAAACAAGAGTATTTTGGTGTGTAAATTGGTGGGGCATAACATAATAGATCCAAGGTGTTGATTTTTACCTCTGCCAATGGATTGAATAAACTGCTGATTCTGAACAAGAATCAGTAATAAAAAAATAAAAAAACATATATAATTATATTTTTTTATACATGTTGAGGCCATCTAGTATCTGCCTAGCCTTTTCCCAATTACATTGGGGTCAGCTTCCTACCAGATGGAGCTTAATACCAGTATTTCACACGGAGCGACTGCCTATCTGACCTCCGTAACCCAGTTACTGGGTAATACGATATCTCGTGGTATGACTGGTTGTCAGACTTTCAGGCCTCTGACTACCCGTAACGGTTGTTATAGATCTTAATTTGACTACCGGGACCGACGGCTTAACGTGCTCTTCGAGACACGGAAGGTTCTCGGTATGAAATTATGGTCACCCATCCACAGACCGACCGCGGCAAGGGCAGCTTAACCTCGCAGAGTGAGCAGAGGTCGAGATGGCTTAGTGGTCAGAGCGCCTGGAGTATTTATCCGGTAGGCGCAGGTTCGAACCCTGTTTGCGACCGTATTCTTTTTCCATTTAATATTGTAACTTTAGAGTTCGCTAAGCATGCGTTAATGCTTTCAAAGATTTATCTTGAATATAACATAGCATCACGCCTGTATTCCCCGAAGGCGTAGTCAGATGTGTAGGTACACAGCTGTACATCCATATTTAACCAATGCTGTTATTAAGTCCCATGTAATAGGTGGTGAGCCTATTGCCATCAACTGGGCGCAATTCCAAACGCCGGGCTGCTACTGAGAATTTCTTAACAGAAAACTCAATAATACTTTGCCCGACCCGGGAATCGAATCCGAAACCTCCTGCTCAGCAGTCGCGCTTGGGACCACTAGACCAACGAGGCAGTTCCTCTCTGTATAAATGTGGCACGGGTATTAACACCTTGTATAACATCACACCCACATTTAATATAATAACTTTAGAGTTCGTTAGCATGCGTTAATGCTTTTCATAGATTGATCTTTAATTGTTAAGGTAATTGCATCTTTACGACATTGTATTAACTGCAAAGTTAGTCGTGTCGGTTCAGTCTCCTGTATAGGGAATGAATGGATAGCAATGACGTCGCCAAAAGACGTGTTAAAATATGGATGAAGAATTCGCGGTGGTGAGCAAAGCGCCTGGAGTATTTATCCGGGAGGCGCAGGTTCGAATCCTGCTCACGACCGTATTCTTTTTCTGCTGTTGTTCTCCTACTGATTGCCTCTTGATGTCCCGTTGTTGACTTGACGTCCGATTCCAGGGTTGGAAAGTCTCAGTACCAGCTCAAACCTTGGAATTAGGCCCGGTTGATGGCAATGAAATCACCACCTATTATATGGAACTTAATAAATGCATCGGTGAAATGTGTACACCTCTGCCTACCCCTTCAGGAAATACAGAAGTGATGCTATGTTCTTCTAAGACCAGGTACACAGAACAGCGCGTTGTGTACTCTTCTGTTAAACTTGCTTTACTAAGTGTTTACTTAGAACTTTCTGTAACTCGCTTACGGTCTTTACAACAAATTGGAAAACAAAGTGGTAAGGTAGCGGACTTAGGGATGAGCGGGAGCGGGTTGCTCAAAAATTTTCTTTAGCTTTCTTAGTCTTATCGTAGGGTTGATGAATATACGAGTGTCAGAATTATTGGTAGATCTCTGACATGGCTATACAAACCCTATAAAACTTCTCTAAGTTGCGTTAGTTTCCTAACGATGTTTTCTTCACCGTTTTAAGCAAGTGATAATTAGAATTACCTAATACGCGCATGATTTAAAAAGTCAGTAGCCTTGCGTTTTTAATTTTGACCTTTTATTTGCCAGTCCAAGGCTATCACAGCTTCTTTAGCCTTGCACTGACATGACTGTTTCATAGTGAAAAGCTACCAGCTAAAATTGAGAATAAAATAAACTTAGGTTTTCGCGATCACTAAGTACACATTATTCTAAAACACTTTGCAGCGTTCGTGGTCAGTCCTCCTGCGACCACGAACGCTGTAAAGTGTTAGAAACGTCTGGAAAAACCAAAATAATACACGCGATTAATCCGGTTATAAGTAGTTTTACGATAAAATAAACGTTTGTGAAAAGTTATATATCTAATTAAAATACAATTTATTCAAATTAAACTATTTGAAATAGCACTTTTCAAACGTGAAATATTAAAATAAGACAGTCCCCAAAAACGCCCACCGTTTACCGCTTCCTAGTGCTTCACTGGAGAGAAGAAGCGGCGCAACAAACTCCCCAGCTACACGTCTCTGTCTGTCTAGTTACAAATTTCTATAATTTAATCAAATAAATTATTCATTTCAACTGGTATTTACATCTTATCGCCGACAAAATAAAATATCTAGATAAGACCGGGTACATAGAACTTCAAAATTCAATTATGTACCTGGTTATTTTATTTATTCTTTCGCTGTTTTGCTTACTTAATTGAATTAAAATTCAATTAGTTAAGCAAAATGGCTTGCAATTGGAAAGGCCTATGACCACCAGTGGACTGTAGGCTGGCGATAATGAACAACGAATAATGGAAAAAATCCCATAGTTTTTTTTTGTATTATAATCCAGGCAGACCCTAATAAAGGGAGATCTACCAATCTCCCTTAAGCGAAAGCTCATCGACATGTGCATCCTGCCTATCCTAACCTACTTACGGAATCACAAAGGTTCCGTATTGGGGTTGGCCAACGAGCAATGGAGTGCAGTATTCTGGGTGTAAAGAGAATAGACACATTACGAAACACCTCGCTGCGCTTCAAGAAGGGTATGAAAGGCTGCCAGGCTATGCAAATGGGATTGAGGGGGGCACGTAAGCCGTATGTACAACGACCGCTAGGCAAAAATCTCCACACAATGGTTCCCTGAAAATGGACGACGTCGCCGAGGCCGGCCCAGAAAAAGGTGATGACCTGTATGCGTTTCAATAAGGCTGGTCTAATGCTAGGCTAATGAGTAAATTAATTTAATCTGAATTCCTACGTTATTGTAATTAGATGGATGGATAACTTATTTTTTTGTATCGTATGTATCTTTTCGACATATTTAATCAGTGAGAGACACTGGTTCCTGTAATACAGTTAATACTAGCGCAGAAGTCGGGATTTATCTACAAACACTATGTAAGAACAAATTTATGTCAATAGAGATTTAATTTATTTATTATTTATTTAATTCTAAGAAAATTTCCAATATCTACGTAATAACTACTATTAACCTTTCGGCTCAGTAACGTACAGATCTGTACGTTGTAACAATAAAAATCTATTGTGTCTGCTAATGACTGAGGCAACAGCTTAAAATACTTTTTTAATGTGTTCCCATCCATATGAGTATAAAATATTCCAGTTTGAATCTCCAACCGCTCCGCTCCGCTTGTGAACGAGTCCGCTCCCTAATGAAATAGAAGTTTGTACGGGGAACAGGTTCAACAAATACGCGGACCAAAATATAACTTGTTTAAGATTCTATTGAGAAACGCCCTGGGTTGGTACTGATATGGAAAACATGATTTTTAACCGACTTCAAAAAAGGAGGAGGTTTCTCAATTCGACCGTATATTTTTTTTTTTTTTTTTTTTTTTTTTTTTTTTTATGTGTGTTCGGGGATAACTTCGTCGTTTACGAACCGATTTTGATAATTCTTTTTTTGTTGGAAGGAAGATATCTCGACGGTGGTACCATGATAAGGAAACCAGGATCTGATGATGGCATCCCCGAGAAATCGAGGGAAACCTTCGAAAATTGTAGGGGCGACAAGTGCATTTGTTAATTTTTTCATTAAGTATTTTAAAGCACTACTATTTAATGAAGGTGTGGAGTCGATCTGATGATGGAGCTGAAAGACAGTCGAGGGAACTCTTTAAAGATTTACAGTAATTACCTGGTGTTTGGGCTTGATTAATTTGTATTGATGAGAACTTTACACCTAGATGGGTTGTGACTGTAATTAGGGGTCTGATGATGAAGACGAAGGACAGTCAAGGGAACTCCTCAACGTTTTACAGTAGCTACCATGTTTTGTTATGTATGTCCGTCGATATCTTTGTTTGAAAGAGTAGTCCCCAGAGGTGGCCCCATTTAAATTTAGTAAAGATCTGATGAAGATCTTCGAAGTAAGACGATGGAACTCTTCAATGAATTATAGCAAATCACTCTCAATTGCTGTAATCGCATGTTCATGTACAGTTCATACCACTCAATACATGCATAGCATCATGCCTGTATTGCCCGATGGGGTAGGCAGAAGTGTCCACTGTTGTACACAAACATTTCACCGATGCAGTAATTAAGTCCTAGCGGCTTTCGAAAGCCTACCCATATTATTAAATTTCTAAATTAACTTATTTATGAAGTATACAAACTTATATATGACCTATACAATATATATATAACACACTTAAAACTAAAAAGACTAAAATAAATTAATTTTAAACAAAAAATGAAAACCGCCTTCAAAAATCTACTACACTAAAAAGTTTAAAATAATATCAAAATTTGCTTATAATAAAATCATTTTAAAAGAACAATATATAATAATAATCTGTTAATTTTGGAGTCGGTGCCTGATGCATATGGGGTTTACAACCAGATACAAAGGCCGGTAACATAACCACAGCACAACGAACATAAGTGACTAACAAGAGGAAAACAATAACCCTCTCCCAGTACAGGCACCGACTCCAAAATTAACAGATTATTATTATATATTGTTCTTTTAAAATGATTTTATTATAAGCAAATTTTGATATTATTTTAAACTTTTTAGTGTAGTAGATTTTTGAAGGCGGTTTTCATTTTTTGTTTAAAATTAATTTATGTAACTGAAATACGTGCATTTTTCTACATGAACATTTTTTTTCTACATGTTGTTGATTACTGTTATTTAGCTTTATAGGTCCAGCGACTGTAAATAAGGACTTGGGATTGGAGGTGTCAAGATTTCCACATCTCGCCTGTATTCTCTAAAGGGGTAGGCACAGGCGTACACAGTTGTACACCCACATTTCACCAATGTTATTATTAGGTCACATGTCATAGTGTAATAGGTGGTGAGCCTATTGCCTACTACCAGGCACGATTTCAAACTCGGGGTCGCTACTGAGAATTTCCTAACAAAAAACATAATAAAAAAATTCCCGACTTGGGGATCGAACCCAGGACTTCACGCTCAGCATTCGTCTTGTCTCTTTATTCAGTTTGTCTTTCAAAATAATTATTGTAGTTTTCTTTTTAGGATCATTTAACAGAAATCTTAGTATTTCGATATCTATTTAATTAATTCTTTATTGTAATGAAGTTTTATTTAGCACTAGATGACCCGGTGTACTTCGTATCACCTCGAACGTCAAATGTTTGACAGGAAAGTAGGTAGAACAGTTTATATGGGCGAATGAAATTGTTGTTTTTACTATCTTCCTCGCAATTTTTCTACATTTTCTCACCGTTTAAACCTTCCCTGTACTACGACAAACACTTCAAAACCAAAATCAGCTAAATCGGCCCAGCCATTCTCGAGTTTTAGTGAGATAAACGAACAGCAATTGATTTATATATATATATTGTATATATAGATATAGATAGAAGAAGAAGAAGATATAAGCTAATTAATAAATTTAAAATTGATTTTATAGGATTGGACTGTCGTTCGGCGCCTTACAACTGCAAAGTGGTAATGTTGAGTTTAGTAATCTTTAAATGATTGCTAAATAGATATCGCCAGGCGTCTCCTTAAAACGACAAGAAGGGAACTTGAATGATTTGAAATTTAATAGATACGAACATCGACACGGTAGCTCAGACGGGAGAGTAATGGCGCGGTATGTGGCATGTCGCGGGATCGAGTCCCGTTCGTGTCAATAATTAATATAGGCATGGCCTTAAAATGTATAAAAAAAGATAATTTATGCTCTTGTTATTCTCACATAATATCGCGGAAGATTCTTAAGGTAATTACATACTACCTGCAGTACGCAAATGTGTCACGAGTTTTACGAAGAGATCAAGCAAGTAACAGAAAAAAAACTTAACACAAAATTAAGCAAGAAAACATTTTAAAGAAAGCAACGGCTTCAAAAGTGGAAAAGTTCTTGCAGATTGCAAAAACAAAGAGCTTATTTTCTCCGTAATTCTCCGAACCTGCTAGCCACCACGCCTTTTTGCACAAAACAATCTTGCATGAAAACTTTAACAACAAAAACAGTTCCCACCGCTTTCTTCAGACAAAGCAAGACCTCAATTGCTTGGAAAAACTACGAAGAGAATTGAAACACACAAAAATACTTGCAAACGGAAAATAATCACGAAACTAGCCAACTAATATCCAAGAGATAAGAAAATATTTTTAATATCTATAGAACAAAGGGTCCTTAGATAGCTATTTGTTTCTCATTACACGTATGAAAGGCTAAGCTGAAACAAAAGCTATTGTTTCCAGCCGACCTCAAAAAAGGCCGTCCTCAATTCCACCCGTATACATATTTTTATTTCATAATGTACTCAGTTACCTACATTGTGTACTAGATTGTATGTTCACTGAAATAAATTCAATTTCAGGATCGTCTTTTTATAAGACTGTTCTCTATTCCAGATGATTTTCATAATCCGAATGTGGGTTATTGTACATATATCATTGTGAACTACTTTCATTGTGGGACCAACACAGGAGTCGATATTTATATCTGTATGTCCATTTTTCTATCTGCGTATCGATATGTCTTGCTGCACGGCAAGGACCTGTTCTTAAACAGAGAAGGCACGAGTATTGATCATCACGCTAGCTCATTGTGGATTGTAGATTTTAGACTATAGTCTAGTTAGGGTTAGGGCTCGTGGCTAAGTATCAACCGTACAGATTCATCGATCGAAGTTAAACTGTGCTTGCCGCAGCCGGTCTGTGGATAGGTGACCCCTCCGTGCCTAGGAGAGCACGTTAAGCCGTCGGTCTCGGTTCTCAAATTACGATCTATGACAGCCGTCACGGGTAGTCAGAGACTTGAAAGTCTGACAACCAGTCATACCACGACTTATCGTGTTACCTAGTAACTGGGTTGTGGAGGTCAGATAGGCAGTCGCTCGATGTAAAATACTGGTATTAAGCTGCATCCGGTTTGACTGGAAGCCGACCCCAATGTAATTAGGAAAAGGCTAAACAGATTGATTGAAGTCTAGGGTCTATCGGGTTTTTTTAACAAATGCTGTTGCTTACAAGATGCTAATGTTTACAATACATATGACATTAGTAAGTCACAATGGTGGATGTCAGGTTTCAATGCGGCAAGTTGGCTGCGATGGCTCGGTCACTTCGCTTCGATGGGTGAAAATCGCGTTGTGAATCGAGGATACCTAACCTAAAGGACGTCCTTAGATGGGACGTCCTCGATACCTGTGACTGGATGAGGTCGAAAAGGATTTACGCGAGCTTTAGATACTAGAAGAGCACACAACTGCTCAGTGCCGAGAACGGTGGCGTCCTTTGTTGCGGGAGACTAAGATCCATTTTGGGGTCACGCGCCATCGTAGTAATAGTAGGTTTGAACGCACAACCTGTGACTAGAGATGGACCCGTCATCACTCGGCCATCACATATTCTTTCACTTTTTATGTACGGTTCCCATAAAGATTTTTGCTGTGAAATATCAGGTTTTAATCAAAAATTGAATAATGTTTTTCCAGTTATAAAATTTTTTTGAAAGAGTAACGCGGTCTTTAGCAGGATTCGAGCCTGCTCCTCCTGGATAAGCTCTGAGTACTAAGCCATCTAGACCTCTGCTCACTACCCCGAAGTCTTCTTCCACATTTTAATATATCTTTTTTGGCGACTAAATTGCTATCTTTTCAGTCCATATACAGGGGCTGTGTAATTTTAGAGTTCACCACGCACGTGATAATGCATTTGAAAGATGAATATGCTAATATCAGGTTCTCAATACAAAAAATTAATAGGTAATTGTTTTGCCAACTAGTTTCTACTATGTTCGGAGTATACTCAAGACAAAGCTGCATAATAAAATAAAATTACTAAACCAGTTTCTAAAACAATAGAAATAAACTTGGTCAGTAGATAAATGCATGCATTTCTTAGTCCAAAGCACAATTTTCTTGGAGACACAATATGAATACTGTCCCCTGGAGTCTGGGAACTAAGATAATGGAATAAACCAGAGATGCAAAGTAATACGGTAGATTTATTGCAGTGTTGTGTTTCTAGAATAATATATGAGGAGTATTACATAAACTTACAAGTACCGTTAATATTATAAACGCTATGTCTTTTGGTTTCAGAGCGAAATGCGAAAGTTTCGTCAGAAGGAGGTGGAGTACCTTTGGTTAGTCGACCACGAAATCGCTTTACGATATTTGACAAAAACTTCCAGTAAATTAAAATGTCAATAAGTTTGACAGTATCTGACTGACACTTTGATCTTGTAAGCGAATATAGACCTTATCATATAATGATGTGCAAACGTAATTCAGCATTAGGGTGGTAAAGCTAAGCTTAGGGTGCTAAAGTTTTGACAGCGCGGTTGGCGCAGTGGTCGAGAGACCGACTGCTGCGCTGCGTGTCGCAGGTTCGATTCCTGCACGGAGCAAATATTTGTACGATCTACGGATAATTGCTCCGGGTCTGGGTGTTAGTGTGCTTGTGAGATTATATGTCTGTAAACGCACCCACGACACAGGAAGAAATTCCTAGTGTGGGGCAACGTTTAAAAAAAAAAAAAAAAAGCAATTGGTCGACTATACACTAACTTTTCACCAATGCCTTAATACCAATTTTTTTTTATATTACCATTTGTCGTTATATACTCGCGTAAAAATGAATATTTTAAGGAGTTATAGTTAAAATTGGAGACTCAAACCTATAGTAGACGATCGATATAAAATCGAAACTCATAGACAGTCGATAAAACACAATCGAGCGCGCCCGAACCATTGGAAAGGAATAAACTAATCAAAGTTTGTTCACCAAACTGTCTATTCTTCGGAGCCATTTCACATTCACGGGCGTACCAACTGAAGGGTTACGATTATTGTTTTTTATAAGTTCTGTACATTTCGTTGTGTAAGGAATTGAGGCTGTGTTTTTTTTTTGAATGGTGGCAGTGTGTGGGGAAGGTGTAAAATGACGTCAATGAATTTGGTAGTGGGTGGATTTTATCGTACACGTAACATCACGCCTGTATTCCCCGAAGGGGTAGGCAGAGGTGTACACAATTGTACACATACATTTCACCAATGCTGTTATTAAGTACCATGTAATAGGTGGTGAGCCTATTGCCATCTTCTGGGCACAATTCCAGACTCCGGGCTGCTACTGAGGATTTCCTGAAAGAAAAACTCAATAACACTTTGCCCGACCCGCGAATCGAACCCAAGACCTCCTGCTCAGCAGTCGCAGTTGCGACCACTAGACCAACGAGGCTGTTATTTAAGTTTATTATGAAGAGGTTTTCCAATTACTAGTTACTCACGCCTTTTTCCTATGGCGACGCCACCAGCTACGATCCATACCCAATTGCGAAATTTGAGTATGTTAATAAAATTAATATTAGTTCCAAATAAATTTCATTAAACATTTCAACCTTACCTGAAACTCTGAAGTTTAATAAACAAACTAATGAGACTTGGGCGTCGATAAAACGATAGTGTTGTGCCATAATCGATATTAATTCAGGTGACACAACCCTTGCGTCGATTTAATAGAGTCTGCATCGCTGCACGCCCGTAAATAGGGAGATTGCCTTACAAAGGTGTCTAGGGATGTGACACAGGTAGTTATCGATATTATATTATTTGTTTCTACTTGTTGCGGTCCGTGATATTTGAATTAGTGTTATCATGATCATTTCAAACCTGTTTTTTTTTAAATAATTTTAAGACATGCTACTAATGGATGTAGTAGATTTATATCGGGAGACTAAATCTACTAGAATCAGGTATTTGTAAACCGCTGCGTTCACCAAATTCTTTCTTTTCGTATTTACCCCAGAAAATATCCTAATTGTATATCGGTGTACACCAATGTACACAAAGGTTTTTAAAAGAGATCACGGCAATGTAACTAAACAAGCTCTTTTTTGGTGGGGATTCCCAGAAAATTAAACGTGAACGGTCGTAAGCAACCTAGCATCATATTTGTTAAAAAAATAAAATTGCACCTTCCAGTTCAATATACAAAAATAGATTTATACACAAAAATGGCTAGATAAATTAAAATAAATTACAGTTGAAGCTAATATCTAAGCTAATTAAAAATCTTGTAAAATAGGCATCAGCGCCCATCCTCATGAATTTTTAAGCCGACACGTTATGGTATTGTTGGCAGAAGTGATCTTGGAAAGAACTGTAGCAACATAAAGCAAGAATACGATAGATTGCGATGTCAAAACACAGTGGAGGCTTCTCCTCCACGTAGATGTTTTTAAGTCATTAAGTCAAAGTAAGTTAAGGGAGGAAATAATGCTGATGTAAAAAATTAATGCGACATATCGATATGTTCATGTCCCACCACTATTCAACTTCAGGGAATCGGGCCAACGTAATGCTGGTATATTGAAGGAAAATATATCAACGTATAAGAGTTGAGATATCGGCGCTATTGTACGTACCTACCGAAACGTCTACATACGGTATTTTATTCAAAACGTTTAGTATGAATACATTTTTGGAGACAGATGTTCATAGCATTACAACACGCCTGTAATCCTCGAGGGGGTAGGCAGAGTTGTACACACTAGTAGTTTCGTACATGTTGTTAAGTAGCATGTAATAGGTGGTGAGTCTAATTCCATCAATAAGACCCAAATTCAAACACCGAGCTCTTAACAGAAAAACCCAATAACCCTTTGGAATAACCCTGGAATCGGACCCAGTACACTAGACAACTGAGGCAGTTCCTCAGTGGTCTGATAGACCATGCCTCTCATAGAGAGTATATTCATTGTACGTGTCAAATGTCTTAGATGTGTGACCCTATTTAGTTCTACCTTATGACATAACTCCCCTATCCTCGATTACCCTTAAGTTTAATCGACATAGTACTTACCTAAAAGGTGTCTATAGGATTTTAAACATTTTTGTATAATAACTTTCGTGAGACACATTCATATTAATTATTGTTAAACGGTAATCACTCACTTGCATTATTCGGGATTGCCCGACTAGTTTCGAACTCGAACGGAGTACTTAGTCATGAACTGAGCCCGCGGCTATGTAGCGAGTCAAACGAGTTTGACTTGAGTACTTTGTACGTCACACACGGTGAAGAAAAACATCGTGAGGAAACCTAGAAAAAAATGGTCTAAAATCGCCAACCCGCAGTGAGCTAGCGTGGTGATCAATTCTTGTGCCTTCTCTGTATGAGAAGAGGCCGCATTGTAGTAGGACAAATGTGGGCTAGTTATATTATAAAACGCATCTAAAATAAACTATAGCTCAAGAAATATTCATCAAATTGCTTTAAAAACAACAAGAAATTCAATTTCGTCATTATGTTTTACAGAAATTATATGTAACTAGCTTCTTCCCGCGACTTCGTCTGCGTGGACTCAGAATGGGATCTAGCCGGGCTAAAAAGTGACATAAGTTAATTCAGGTTATAAATGATCTATGTGCCAAATTTCATCCAAATCCGGTCAGTAGTTATCACGTGAAATAGTAACAAACAGCTAAAAGTTATTATATTAAATGGAAAAAGAATACGGTCGCGAACAGGATTTGAACCTGCGCCTCTCGGATAAATACTCCAGGCGCTCTGACCACTAAGCCATCTCGACCTCTGCTCACCACCGCGAATTCTTCTTCCATATTTTAACACGTCTTATGGCGACGTTATTGCTATCAATTCAGTCCCTATACAAGTGACCGAACCGACACGACTAACTTTGCAGTTAATACAATGTCGTAAAGAATGCAATTACCTTAACAATTCAAGATAAATCTTTGAAAAGCATTAACGCATGCTTAGCGAACTCTAAAGTTATTATATTAAATGGAAAAAGAGAGGCGCAGGTTGGAATCCTGTTCGCGACCGTATTCTTTTTCCATTTAATATAATAAGTTTAGAGTTCGCTAAGCATGCGTTAATGCTTTTCAAAGATTTATCTTGAACAAACATCCATTCATCCTCACAAATTTTCGCATTTTTAATATTACTTTTAGGATAGCAGAGTTCATCGTATAAAATTGTCACAATAATCGTCACTAAAGGCAGTGCTGTTGTTATGTGTGTTAATCAACTTCGTTGACTGTACATACAACATTGTCCCGCGTAGTTCCCGTCCCTATTTTTTGACTGACCTGTTGGTCTAGTGGTTAGTAGCCCTGACTGCTATGCCGGAGGTCGTGGGTTCGATTCCCACCCAGGACAAATGTTTGTGTGATGAGCACGATCATTTGTTCTGTGTCTGGGTGTAATTTATCTATAATATGTATGCATTTAGAATGTTTATCAGTTGTCTAGTACTCATAACACAAGCTCTGCTTAGCTAGACGGCGTTGTGTGATACTTGTGGAATATTATTATTATTATTTTGGAGTGCAAAACACTTCCTCGTCATTATTTTCAATGATTTCCAAGTTCGGGAACGGGAATTATAATAATAATTTAATGGCTATAAAAACAATTTAGGTCAATTATGCCCGAACATCAATTTAACAAAATGTTCGTCTTGTAAGGAAAAGTATGAATGGTTTGGTAAAGTTGGGGTCCTAGTTGTAGCGAAAATGTTTAAAAAGATTACAGTCTTATAAACTATTGATTAAAGCATCAGCATTAAGCCTCAATTTCCCGAAGAGAAATGCCACAGATGCCGTTATTAAGTGGTAAGCCTATTGCATTCGGGCATAATTCCAAACTAGTGTTGCCGAACGATAGTCGTCCATCGATAGTCTGTCGATGGTCAACCACAAAACGATACTAAAAATAACGATAGTATCGATAGTTTTGTACTATTGATGTAGACGCCCGTATTGAGAGGGGCTTGTGGCTAAGTAACACCCACACAGATCGATCGATCGAGGTCAAGCTGCGCTTGCCGCGGCCGGTTTGTCGATGGGTGACCATTTTTCATAACGAGACTCGTGTCTCGGAGAGCACGTTAAGCCGTCGGTCCTGCTGGTTAAATTAAGATCTTTAACAGCTGTTATGAGTAGCCATAGGCTTGAAAGTCTGATAACCAGTCATACTACGAGATCGTGTTACCCAGTAACTGGGTTGTGGAGGTCAGATAGGCAGCCGCTCCATGTAAAATGCTAGTATTAAGCTGCATCCGGTTTGACTGGAAGCCGACCCCAATGCTATTGGGAAACGGCTAGGCAGATTGATAGTAGCCTGTATTTTGAGACTATCGATAATTTGCAATAGTTTGGCAACACTGTTCCAAACACAGGGGTGCTACTGAGAATTTTCTAACAGAGAAACCTAAACACTATTTAGATTTTTCTGTCCGATCCAGGAGTTGCGCTTGGGACCTCCTGCTCAGCAGTCAGGCGTGCAAGAAACACACCATTAATACATGGGATTCAATAACTGCATCGGCGAAATGTGGGTGTAAAACAAAACATCTCTACATTTTAATAAATAAACTTTTAACCGGATTAATCGCGTGTATTATTGGTTTTTTTTTTGTTTGTTTTTCCTGACCTTTCGAACACTTTGCAGCGTTCGTGGTCGCAGGAGGAGGGTTAAAAGTTGTTTTATTATAATGTGCAGTGATCGCGCAAACCTAAGATATTACTATGAAAACATCTCTACCCCACCCTAAAAGTATACTACTGAAAATGTTTCATCAGAAAAGTCCTATAACACTTTGGTCGACCCGGGAATCGAACCCAAGACCAGCAGTGGTCGAGAGGTCGTTGCCTGTCGCTGTTTCAATTCCAGTATGGACCAATATTTGTATGATCTACTGATATTGCTCCGGGTCTGGGTGTTAGTGTGCTTGTGAGATTATATGTCTGTAAACACACCCACGATACAGGAATAAATTCCTAGTGTGGGCAACATTTTTATTTAAAGATAGAAGAAGAAGAAGAATGCTCAGCTGCCTCACCTGTGACCACAAGACCAGTTAAGCAACCATATTTATAATCTATACTTATAATAAAATCGTAACTCGAAAGCCTGAAAATTTTAAATTTGCTTTTTGGATTTTTTTTCTTACGTAATGTGTTATTTAATCGATACTGCTGCCAAATGTGTTGTTTTTAAAATTTGAGTATTTTTGTCTGTTTGTATGTCCGAGGTTGGCGTCCAAACCAAGAAAAAGAAACAACTGAAAATTTGTAAAAAATATCGTGAAAAGCCGGGTCAACTTATAGGCTATTCCAAATTGCGCATTTCCTCAAGGGAGCTGAGCAGTGATGTTAAACATCTCACACTCAAAATCTAAATTGGACGGATTTAAATAAAAATGGCACTGTTGTATAGCTTATCAAAAATGATAAGCACTGCAAAAGGTATCATTGCGCTTTATCATATGGGGACCAAGCATTTACCGGTTTTGTATTTTGATTAGTAGATTGCAAATGCCTATTTTAGCGACATTGTCAACTGAGTAATTAGTCGCATACCGTGCATAGGTGACTGGCACATCATAAGTATGAAGATCGAATCTCGGTACAAGAGATTATTTTTGCATTTTTTCATTTTTGTTTTAGTACAAGACATAACTGATAATTCGCCAGAAAAATAACTTTATTTTAGTTTTGTATATCCGTTTGTAATATAGACCCATTGTCATGTGTTTCTCTTGCTGTCTCATATCAATATGGTGAAGCACAGTGAAGATGTTACACGTTAGCGATAAGTAAAATTTTTATCAATCAGATCTCATCATTATCATGGTACTTCTTTCCATAGAAAAGTCATTTTTACTGTGTCATAAATTATATAAAAAAAAAAAATATGGTTCTACGTTTGGCCACCAACTCACTTGATGGCAAGTGACGGTGTGGCCGAGGATGGAGCACGTATATCCAGAATAAATCTATTCACTCTTAAGTACAGTGGATAGATTTTGGCAGAACGATAGTTGGGGAGTTGATGCAACTGCCCACTCCCACAACGGCTTCGTCCGGTGGA
This sequence comes from Xylocampa areola, assembly GCA_935421205.1. NCBI lineage: Eukaryota > Metazoa > Arthropoda > Insecta > Lepidoptera > Noctuidae > Xylocampa > Xylocampa areola. The sequence continues at coordinate 3,163,490 of OW285216.1, forward strand.
TGGTAAACAGCTGTGGTCGAAGCCTCCGACCAGTGTTGTGTTGCCTGTTTTGCACCACCCAGGGGCTACGTGTAGGGATTCCATTTTAAGGGTGCACTCCTACGGACGCGGGCAACTCAGCCCCCAATACCTATTTAGTAACAAAACTACACATTCCCTCAGCCTGGCCTTAGGATTAATTTAATTGCCTAATCCATAAGTAGGTAATAGCGAAACATCAAATAAGCATTACTGACGATTTTGTTAGAGGCTGTCCAGCTATTGAGGTGGTTGGAGAGTACATTCTCGATGATATCCAATAAAATGCCGTGTAAAACATTGCTTAACCTCAGCGAATGTTTACTAAGCGGAGATTGGAACAGACTATCAGTACCTGTATCTTGGGCATTCGTTTTATAGATCGGGTATTAAATGTTAGAAAAAAATACACAACTAGCCAGACCCAAGCTCTACTGAAAACTCCATCATGGAATTCAACAACACTTTTTTCGACCTGGTGATCAAACTCAAGACTTACCGACGCTTATACTCACTTGCAACCACTAGACTAATAAGTCAGTTTTTCTAAGATTCTCTTAACACTGCACAAGATTGATGATCATTAATATTTTCATTTTTAAATGAAGATGCAGTGACAGAAACTGAAAAAATTATGATTAGAGTCATGTTGAAAAGACGAGGCAGGTGTAAGTGGAAATTCTGAGATCCCTAAATGGATATAAATTGACCCACCGAAACTCACTAAAAGGTCAAAAAAGTAGTGCTCACAACCAGCACGCGTGTATTAACAGACGTATGAACGTGATAGAAGCAAAAAGAGTATGTAAGGATCTTAGCAGGTGGCGTTCTATAGTGTCTGCCTACCTGAAGCCTAGGCCAAAGACGTGAATTTATGTATGTATCTATATATTATTATCTATGAATGTGACATTAACATTTTAGCCAACACATATTGTCATGCCGTCAGTTCTGCGCCTGATCACACTCCGGACGTATCGGATTGCCATCCCACCGGAATACGTGAGTGAAGAAAGAGGGAGTGCACTCCATAGAGATAGGGCGCCGGTACAGTCATTCGGGAACGTTCAGTCGGTAGTACTCCCGGTATCGAAGAGTTGGTAAAACATCCCGGTATCTCCAATGTATTGGTAACGGCGGCTTATCAAATTTTTCGGTAATACTATTAGGAAACGGAAAATAACATAAGATCATCTATGTCGCATCTAGCTTTCAGCTGGTTGTACTGCTGCCGAATTCGTTCATCGTCCGTGTTTCTCAATAAATATATATCTGTTGGTTTTCAAGGCTCAAGTGAATAGGTATTTAGTGGTCAAGCGTGTTCCATCGTCAATTACATCATTGCTTAAAATCAAGCGAGTTGGCGGTCAAACGCAGCCTATTGAGATTATGTGAAAATCTAATTGATGAGTGGAATCGTAATATTGCATCGCATAATCTAAACTACTTCAAAATCTGTATCCGACAGCTGATCCAAGCAAGAGTCAGACCCTAGACACCCACTGTATGACGGCCAGTTACCAGTACAACACCTAACCACCTAACAAGCCAGGCACAGTTATTTAAAACTGACCGAGGCAGTGTCAGGATGCCCAGTCGAAAGTCACCGCAAAACTGAGGCTAGGAACCTTTCCACCACCTGCTAACAAATTAAGCATAAAGTGAACCTACCTGAACACAAATTTGGACACGGCAAGTGTGGATCTAGGCAACCAAATAATTAAAATTGTACCATCGACATGAAGATGAGGAATTGTTTATTAATTATATTGTAAAGTAATCCTAATCCGGATAAATACTACAGGCGCTCCGACCGCTAAGCCATTTCGACCTCTGCTTACTACCGCGAATTCGCATAAAATCTGTACGATATTGTATTAACTGCAAAGTTAGTCGTGTCGGTTCGGTCACCTGTATAGGGACTAAATAGATAGAAGACGTATTAAAATGCGGAAGAAGAATTCGCGGTAGTGAGCAGAGGTCGAGATGGCATAGCGGTCAGAGCGCCTGAAGCATTTATCCGGGAGGCGCAGGTTTGAATCCTGCTCACGACCGTATTCTTTTTTCCAATAAAATTTATAACTTATGAGTTTGCTATGATTTATCTGTATGAGTTTGGGTTGCTAGGGCAACTGTCAAGTATCTGAAAAGTCACGGCTGTCTGTATAAGGGTGGCGTCAATGAGGATAGACAAAAATAGAATAATGCAACAATTATTACCAAAAAAGGAAGGGGTGGAGGGTCTGACTTCAACGAACGTACCTGACCTTCTCAAAAAAGGCAGGTTAATAAACCGAACCGTCGAGCATACATTCTTCATGTATGTAAGATAAAATCTTTGTTTCTTCCTACTGGAATGGGAATCAGGTGTGAGTTGGTTTGTATGATTAATTGATATCTTAGTTTGGCGTTAAGACTTCTTTGACGTGAGCAAAGCCACGGGTACAGCTAGTTTTATTTAATAAAATTATACAAGGTTTACACTCTTAAACAAAAAAAATTTAGCAAATAAACTATTCCATTCCTCTATTCTGTTCTGGCAAAAATAATGTGGACTCCCCATACAATAACCGTACCGCAAGTAAGATTTTATATCGGGAGTCAAAACTTGATCCTGCCTGATTAAGTGATTTCCCATGTTTCTTAGGCAAAGGTATTTATTATAATTATTAGATATATTATTTTTCGTCTCGTTCAGCTTGTATAATATATTTATCTTTATAGGTATGTCTTCAATTTCTTCGGGGATGGAAGAGTCGCGGCAGGCCGATCTTTACGCACGTAGCGCAATCAAATTGCGGACGTTCTAAAAAAAGGTCAGGTCAGGAGTCATTTTAATCGACGAGCATGCATGAAGAGTTTAATGGACATAGATGAAGCAAAAAAGGTGTGTCAGAATCGTAGCAAATGGAAATCGATAGTCTCTGCCTACCCCAATGGTAAACAGGCGTGATTGTATGTATGATTTCTTCTTCCGTTCTTGTAGGCACCTCAGCCTCCCGCTTTCTAACAAATCTCCTACACTGAAACCACACCTCGAATCCGTTGACCCCCATATTAAAACAGCCGACAAATCTGTGCGATTATTTCGGGAACTTCCCCAAATCGACTTTCAGAAGTCAGAGCCGTCATAAATTGTTTGAAATAGCCTTAAGTTTCAAATGTAATCGTTGGGAACGCCCTAAGAAGCTATTTGTAATTTCGGCAGGATTGAATGAAAGAGATAGTCTCTGTCGGAAATTATGGCGCTCGTTCAAGGGCAGTGGAGCGTTGGAATAGGAGAGCGTGCTTGCCTGTAAACTGTCCTGTTTCCGTGTTAAGTAACATTCTTGTAATTTTTTTTAAGTAGCGTTGATTCAATGTTACTTACGTAGTAAGCTACCTGATTGTACCTTTTGAATTTTTTACATAAGATGGCGCATTAAAACAAATCTAATTAAATACGAATAAATGCTTCAAACGCATTCTGCAATGCACGTGCAGCGCACTGTTACTGGTTGAACGCCTGGAGTATTCATACGGGGGACATAGGCTCAACTCCTGCTCACTACCGCATTATTCTTTCCACAAATATGTACGTATAAATCGAATCAGTTCTTTCTTGGTTTAGGTTTAGTGATAGTGACTTTAGCTCTTATTACACACATAAATCACATTTGCAAGTATGCAACATACTTGCTAAACATTTCTCAAACTAATTGGAATAACAGCACACTATAGAACTATGAGTTAACCGAGGCACGGAGTGGTCTTGAGATAATGCGTTTCGTCACTATAGGAAGCCCAACTTGACGTCAATCAACTGATTAGTGCAGCAATTACCTTAGAAATTGTATATTGGTATCTGTATTGATAAATCTTTGAAAAGCATTAACGCATGCTTAGCGAACTTAAAAGTCATAAATTTCGGTGTTAAAAGAATACGGTCGCGAGTAGGATTCGAACCTGCGCCTCCCGGATAAATACTCTAGGCGCTCTAAACACTAAGCCGTCTCGACCTCTGCTATCTGTATTGTTTGGAAAAATACCATAAGGAATACTTAATCGAAGCATAATTTTATTATTGCCCGTAATTACATTTTATATCACAAACATTGTGGCAGGGATAATAAAAATACCAAGTCAAGTAGCAAGTCGCACTAAACACAGCATCATGAAAATTATGGGCAAACTTTCTGTGCGTGACCGACCTGCTATTACCAAATTTACAACACCAGCTTGATAATTTCAGATTACAATATTACACTACTCCATAAAACCTTGCCATACCTGCTGAATTACTATTTCTAATTAGTGCGCAATCAATAATTAATAACAGCGCCATCTGTTGACAACTTTTGATAACTGTAGTGTAGCGTTTGTACGCTAGATGGCATAACTTGTTTGATATATATTTTGTAACTGAAGGAGCTAATTCCTGGAGGATGTGTGTATTAGTGTTAATATATTTACATTAATTTTGTATATTCTGTACAGATGTCGTTAGCTGGGTATGCGGATAGTCGTTTTAACGAAGTATGAGAAGGAATATTGAATCAGTTTCCTATAAAGGGACGGTATAGATAGCAATGAAGACGTATTAAAATGTGAAAGAAGAATTCGGGGTAGTGAGCAGAGGTCGAGATGACTTAGCGGTCAGAACGCCTGGATTGGAGTATTCATCCGGGAGGCGCAGGTTCGAATCCTGCTCACGAACGTATTTTCCTTTCCTCAAAATTTTATAACTTTAATACCAAATATGAAGAAGAATATATAGAAGTAATATAATTAAATAACTGGAATAAGATAAATAGTCTGTAAAACAAATGTGAAATAAAAAGATTACTGCGTACATTTCTAATGACAATGACGTCGACTTGGCGCTGTGGTCGAGAGACCAGCTCCGGAACACCCCCGTGCAACGCCTGTTACGGCACCTCCCTGGAGAGACTGCAAGAGCCCCACCTGCGCCACGCTATACACGGCAGCACGTGACCACTGTGCCACCGTCTTCCCTTTTTTTTTATTTGGAGAAATGCCATCGCATTCCGCTTTGACACGGGGAGACAGAGCGGTTATGTGGGAATCGAACCCTCTAAAACTCCACAGTATGCCTCCTCAGCTGCTTGAGGGCGGGACGCGGGAACGCTCTCGCACACAACCGCGAACCCGCCCGCAGCCGTCCGTTGCCGGACTCTCTCTCACGACACACCAAACGGATGGCGTGCCGCAACCACCATGGAGACCATGTGCAATGGGCGCCAGACGACCCCGGAACCCCTGGGGGGGTGCCACCGTCTTTCCTGAGGTCACTCTATAGGTAGACAGAGTCCCCACTCTGATCGCCTGCGACCTCAAAAGCCCGCCTGTCCCTGATGATATAGTTCAGACACCTAGTGATGAGTAAACCTGCCTATTAGGGAAGTATGTGAAGAATGATATACTATATATATATATATTTATAATGATGATACTTTCACAAAATTAAAGCTTCATGCGTCGTCACAATAATTAAAATACCAGTTCTCCTTTCTTTCTAGGTTGCTTATCTTAAACTAAATGATTATCTTTTTTCATTCTTTATTGTGATCAACGACGCCATCTAACGACAGGTCCCTAAAACCCTACTTATATAATTTAATCAAATCTTTGCCCCCAAAACATCTAAAAATAAAGTAGCCCGCTTCAATTGGAAAAACTGCTTTTATTGTAACAAAATTCTGTGCTGGGGGTAAATGGGAGGTAAAGGAGGGGGTATGGTGGGGTGCATACGGCCCCCGGGGTGCATGTAAATTATTGTTCACTTTGGGATTGGGTCAAATGCCAAACGCTCTTTCACGCAAAAATAGTGATGTCAGTCGACATTTTATATGTCGATATTATAATAACACGAACACAACATTACGAGACGGAAAAGAAGTTTTATTGTTCCCTCAATCGATTAAGCATTTGAAAAACGATAAATAAGTAATTAAATCTGTGCGATATCCTCGATGGTGTATAAAGCCATATCAAGGACCTAATGATGGTTTAAAGTTTGACACTGGGTTACATAAAAAGAAAGATGAGCCTCTTAAACAGGTTTTATTGGCGAGCTGAAAAGAAAAACTTTTTTGAATGTTGGCATCATCACAATGATCCCACTCTACATTTAGTGTGGAAAAATATTATTGCTAGTATTTATTTTTAGCTTAGTTCGATGGATTGTTTTTCCATTCAAACAAAGTTGAATGTAGGCATATTAGGCGCTGGAATCTCCCGTAAATGTTTTGGATTGTGGGGTCTGATCTGATTAAAAGATCTGATTGTTAGCGTAGCGAAAAGTTAATAGTGATTTGAGTATTATTTATTTATTTTATGTAGGAAAACTAGCATTTACACACATAATTACAGCGACTGTTTATTGACACTAAAGATGTTGCAGCCCTTCTGAGAAATATCATTCACTTCGCAAGAGCACCTTTGTAAGCACAAATAAAAAAAAACATGCGGTCGTAATTTTTCTATAACAAGGCCAGGCTATCGATACCGAATTTATCGATACACTGCGCACGTCACTACAACAGTCAACATAGTTAATCGGTGAGTGCGCTACACTAATTTTGTAAGTAATTTTTTGCAGATTCCAAAAATGTGTAATTTATTCGCGGTGTTTTTTTATTCGTAAAGTCAATATTTGTTATTTATGTTATAAAATAAATGCACATATGTTTACACAAGATGCTAATCCATATTTGATAGCAGTGCCATGTTTGAGGAGGTAGCCAAACCAATGATAGTAAACACGAATAAAAAAAAAACAATACAAAGAAAAAAACTAATTTTTGCATTTTACATATACAAGGTAACTGCCTCGTTGGTCTAGTGGTCCCAAACGCCACTGCTGAGCAGGAGGTCTCGGGTTCAATTCCCGGGTCGGGCAAAGTGTTATTGAGTTTTTCTGTTAGGAAATTCTCAGTAGCAGCCCTGAGTTTGGAATTGTGTTCGGTTGATGTCAATAGGCTCACCACCTATTACATGGGACTTAATTGGGAAAAGACTAGCCAGATAATAAAAATATGACATCATTTAATTTTATGTAATAATTCGATGGGGGGCAGATTGTGATGTATCAAATTTTTAAGCGTAACCAGCAAATAAATAAATTGAAAACTTAATTGAAAAAAGGATTGAAATTATTTAATATACCTATTATTTTGTTAATTACAGGCAAACATCTCACATGTACACACATTCAGATCCCAGAATAAATAAATTTTGTAATACAATAATTAAATATCTGTTTCATGCGGCAATCGAAGACTCCACGAATGCGCCAACAATGTCGTCAAAACTAGTAATTACAACACCATATGATAATAAATATTTAACATATTCTAACTGCGATATTTAACTTATTTTCAATCGCATTTGATTACAATCGCTCCACATTTTTTCGATATCTTATCTCGACACCTAACTATTTAAAGTTAATTGTATAAAAATAAATCTATAGTTTGAAAACAACAGTGCTTGTAATAATTTTAATCATCGAGGAATTTTCTAGAACACTGGTTCAGAAACGACTGCAGTCTGGATAGTTTTACATGTGGTTCTTAATAACATAGAAAGTTTATGTCAGTTAACGAAAACATTAGGAATACCAGTGAGTGAAAGGGTTTTGCTGAAAGACAAAACAGATTTTGCAAAAAAAAAATGCTTCTCCCTCTATTGACAGCCTTATTCGCAACCGCAAATGCTGCCTACGTCATTTCCGTTTACGGGGATGCGTATAGGGATGTTGAATTCTTCAACAGAACCTACCCTTGGATCATAGACAACATTGGGGGCGAGATATCCGTAGATTTCTTCATGCTGGGCAGTGGGAGGTATGCCGTGCCACACATGTGTGCCTTATAAGAGTTAAAAATGAATACGTTTCTGCAAGCCCAGTATTTGAAGTGTGAAGCTCAAGGTGAGTGAAGGAATCTAGTTACTCTTACTTTTTATAGTAGCCACCTTGTTAGCCACTGACGACCTCCCTCGGCTACTAACATTGTCGTCGTTATTGTCTTAATTTTATCGAATAAAACCATCCCGTACATTCTTTCCAACATTTAGAAGGGTTCCTGGATTTAAAGCTGTATTAGCAGCAAACCCATTCGGCCACGGCCAATCGATAGTGTCGACTGAACCCATCTCATCCACACTGACACATTCCACCACAAGACTAGCCATCTTGTACAAGTTAACAACTGCATTTAGCAAGAGTCTGCCTGACGCTTAGAATGAAGTAACACCACACAGATCGATCGATCAAGGTTAAGCTGGGCTTACCACGGTAGAACTCTGGATGGGCCATCATTTCATATGGCTTGTCTCGGAGCGCACGTTAAACCATTGGTTTCGGTTGTAAAAATAAGGGACAGCCGTTACGGGTAGTCTGACAACAATCTTACCACAAGGTATCGTGCTACCCAGTAACTCAGTTATGATTGTATTAAGCATCCGGCTATACTGGAAGCCGACCCCAACATAGTTGGGAAAGTTTGGGCAGTTTTTTCATATTAAAAGAATCTGTTCTTTTCCAGGTTATCAAAGCGAGTATTGTCTCTGTGAAACTGGGATAGACCCTAAAAAGTTCAAGCAATGCGTTGGTTCAGGGGGTTCCAAGCCAGCGTAGCTTCAGCGAAATACTTACAGCTGGGCATTGACGTCACGCCCATCATAGAATTGGGTCCAAAAAGCACTGTCTTTGCTGTAGAAGATATTTGGTACCTGAAGAAGATTTGTACAATTTTTGGTGATAATTTACCTAAAGGTTGTTTAGATCCTTTTGATTATCAATAAGATTGATCAGACTGGAAGGAAGGCTTTAGCGCAGTTCGACAGAGACTGCCGAAATGAGTTTTCTGATATCTTTGATGGTGAACAGCCTTGGGATACGACTTCCCAGTATCATTTTTGACTTCTGAATACACATTAGTAACGTAAGACCTGTTTGACCATCTCCTCATGTTTTACTATTAGAGAATTATTAATTATACCTACATAATTATAATTGTGACAAGGAAAGTTTTGAGTATGAATGTAGATGGCTATAAGAGTAGAGGAAGACCGAGGAAGCGATGGATGGATTGTGTTAAAGATGATATGACTAGAAAAGGGGTGACTGACGATATGACAGATAATGATGTATGGAACAAGAATACATGCTGCGCCAACCCCAAATGAATTGGGATAAGGGCAGGGGGATGATGATGATGAATTATAATTGTCCGTGTCTGAATCGTGTCACATACGCAGAGTCGAATCTCGAGATCTAGTATGATAATGAACTGCTTCATGGAAAAAGTTGTCCTAATTTGCCTTATCCGTGGCGCCGTTTGGCGATACTCGGGACTCGGTACGGATCCGGCTCCACCTAGTAGAAATACGGAATAAAGTTTGCACATAGCATACGTAGCATTGTCTCTATAATGCACCGTAGCGCTCTAGACAACACATATATTTGCTTTTCAGATCATTTACGCAATCAAATTCAAAATCAAAATCTTTTGAATTAATAGTAAGTCCTTATTGGTTTTTACTTATCATTATTCCTGGTTGGGTTGCCATAAAGGCACATCAGCATTAGGCTGAGTGGCGACCATTTTGTGTTGTGTTGTTGTAGGGTTTTATAATTTTTTTCTGAATTAAATCTTTATTATGAACGATTCTTAAAGTAGATATGTACTTTTATTCTAGATTCTTATCAAGATTGTGATAAATGAAGTATATTGTAATATTGAACTTTTAGTTTTTTTAAAGATGTAACAAATAAATAATTTTTTTTTTGAAATATAAAAATGAGTTTTATTAAAGGGTTTAAAAGATTATATTTTATAAATGTATTAAAATAAAACGGTTTACCAACAAAATTGTAAGCAAAGCAAGATTCCCAAGTCCAACAGACCTTCATAATTTAGTTAAATAAACGAAAACCTTTCTAATTTAGTTTACTTTATCCAATTAAGGACCTATGTGTACACATGTACTATGCTTGCAGTCCACTCACTTAACATAACCAGGTCGTCACTGTCCGAGAAGATGATGTTTGGGAAAATTACGGCGGAAAGAGAATGAGAGGCGAGCTCATCTCATGCCTATCGCGACAAACGTACCAGCGGTGCAGCATGGTCCTTTTGTCGATACGTTTGTCTATTTTAAACGTCAAATTAGACATAAGGTGTTGATAAAACGACGAAGTTCAATACTTAAACACTTTTATCGAGTCGAAAAGTTTAGCGATAAGATCTGTGTTCGGACGCCAAGCACTCCGCTATGATCATTGAGCGCCTTCTATGATCTCTGGCTACAAGGGGCGGTGGCTAGCGGGCGACGGACTTGGGTATTTCGTCGCCCGCCCGTTGACCGGCCACCTAAGTTGACAGCGCGAGTACCTTTCTGGAGTGTCAATGCAGGCTAACTATGACCAGCTTATACAAATGACGGGGTCTGTCGATAAAATCTAGTCCAGACCTTGGAATTGTGCCCGGTAGATGGCAATAGGCTCAATTACTGCATTGATGAAATGTGAGTGTACATTTGTCCAATTGTGTACACTTCTGCTTACCCCTTCAGGGAATACAGGCTAAGATATGTTAGCTCAGGTTTCCTTTTTCTTTATATCTTAAATGCGAAATAACTAAGAAAGTACGCATAACATTGAAAAGTCACATTTATACTAAAGAGAAGGCAGCGTAATCACTGTTCTATCACGACACACACAATATTACCCAACCCTGCAATGTTTTTACTTATGTTAGCTTCAATTCTACCCACCCTGTTACAGCATGTCAATGGTATAAGTTGAATGAGCTCAATCACCGGTAAGGGATAACAAAAGCTATGTCTGTGGGTAATTGCGAGCTCCACGATTCATGTAGTCCTCTACGCCTGACGTGGAATGATACAGAGCTGTTGAAACCGATCACGTATATACAGTTGAAAAGTTGAACAGCCTCGCACACACAAGGAAAAAGTAACTAAAAACTTTGAACTTTTTTTGAGTTCGCAACACATGTGATTGAGTGCGTTTGCATGATTTATCTGTATATGATAAGGTAATCGCATCTGTACGACATTGTAATAACTGCAGAGTTCAGTCATCTGTATATGGACTGAAAAGATAGCGATGATGTCAACATAAGAGGAATTCGGAGTATTATGCAGTTGTCGGGATGGCTTAGTAGGCCTTACGCCTGGAGTATTTATCCGCGAGGCGCCGGTTCCAATCCTGCCCACGACCGTATTTTTCTTTCCAAAATATATTGTAACTTTATAAATCATATATAATTATATTTTTTAATACATGTTACTGCCATGTAATGCCTATATAAATAACAATTTTTCAAATAAACATTTATAAAATAATGGACAAGAACGGGGTTTCAACCCGCGACCTTTGACGTTCCGGGTCATCACTCTACCAACTGAGCTACCTTGTCTCGGTAATATCCATTGAATTTTTCAATCTTCTTTTAATTCGTCTTAAGGAGACGCCTGGCGATATTTATCTAGCAATCATTTTCAGATGTACTCATCAACTCAGCGTTACCACTTTATAGTTGTAAATCGCCGAACAAAATCCCAATCCTTTATAAATCATATATTATTATATTTTTTATAATTATATATGTTTTAATGTAACTTTATACTTGAATTTTCCGTAACACACTGGTTGTATCATCTCTATATGGTTTGCCTCGACCCGCACGATGGGTTCGAGCTACAGAAATGCAACCACTGCTCATCCACAAACGTCCACGACATGCAGGCTATAATTCTGATGACCCCGCCATTTTGGATGTTGTGAAAGCTATTGTATTTACTTGACGTGGCCGTATCTCAGTGTGAAGTTGAGGGTAGATATGAATTTAATTTCAGGTTAAATTGTTTCTGTAATTGCTGAGTGCTTGAAGACCGGCCTAGTAAGAATTGGACGCGCACTTAGGCTATCATACGCGAATTCGAATTTTATTTTAGAGTTAATAGCAACATTCTACTGGCTAGCTATTACAATTCAAAGGAATCAGCCCTGTGCCAGATGCCGCGGAGTCAGCAAAAGAGTTTCGTTGGGTATCCTTTGGGTACAAAACGAAACCTTAAAATGTAATTACTCCCCCTAATATGTTATTATTCTTTATTGTACACATGATACACAATACAAATAATGAAAATGAAAAAGGATGTACAAAGGCTTAACCCATTAATGAGTTTTCTGACAGCAAACCTTTGAGTCATAGAGAGAAGAGAAGCAAATATGAGGACAGAGTCAAGTGTACAACACGAATAAAAGACTAGGAATAGTGCAGAATTATAAACCATACATAAATACCCTATTAAATATATACCTACATATATAATATGATACACACTACATATATATATATACTATATATATATATATATATACAAATATATATCTGCCTAGCCTTTTCCCAATTACATTGGGGTCGGCTTCCAGTCAAACCGGATGCAGCTTAATACCAGTATTTTACATGGAGCGACTGCCTATCTGACTTCCACAACCCAGTAACTGGGTAACACGATATCTCGTGGTATGACTGGTTGTCAGGCTTTCAGGCCTCTGACTACCCGTAACGGCTGTCATAGATCTTAATTTGACAACCGGGACCGACGATTTAACGTGCTCTCTGAGGCACGGAGGGGTCTCGGTATGAAACGATGGTCACTCATCCACAGACCGACCGCGGCAAGCGCAGCTTAACCTCGATTGATCGATCTGTGCGGCTGTTACTTAGCCACGAGTCCCTTATATATATAGGTATGTATATATATACAAATATATACATATCTATTATACAGGCTGAAAGGAAATGCTCCCTGACTCTTCTCTTAAAGACATCCAAAGAAGGGCTGTCCCGAAAAGAATGTGGGAGAGAATTCCAGAGGCGCACTGCACGTATAGTGAATGATCCATTATAACGATTTGAAGAGTGACGAGTAGTCCGGAGAAGAAGAGAAGACACTAAGCGACATGGTTTTCCTCTGGGGACAAGATACTCAAAGCGTTCTTTGAGATAATTCAGGAAATTGGGGTTGTGAAGAACAGAATAGAGAAAAGAAAGAATGTGACTATCTCGACGCTGCCGAATAGTCAGCCACTTCAATCGAGTCCGGAATTCTGACACATGATGGAATTTCCGAAGGCCGAATATGAATCGGATGCACAAATTCTACAGACGTTCGAGTTTATTGACAAGTTCTTCTGTTGCGTCAAGAAAACAGACATCAGCATAATCTAAAAGTGGTAGAAGAAGAGATTGGGCAAGAGTTATTTTAGTTTGAATCTATTGGTTGGACTTGAATACAATTTCTTCTAGCGCATTGATATGCCTTGATGACATTGCTGGGTCCCAGAGGATATCACATGATCTCCTACGAGGCGGCTTGTGCACTGGCCGGATCTCGACCCTGGTATCTGGAGGCAAAAAAAAATACCCTCACTTCATCGGTGGCGTAGGGAGACACGGACCCGAGGTGCAAGATTGGCGCGTCGACAGAACACGCTCCATTGATCGTAGCTCCGTCACGACCAGTGTTGCCAGCAGATGAACAAAAAATGGCCGAAACTCGTGTTAAAAAGGGCCGTTTTTTGGCAATAAAAAAAACTTTATTCTATTTTAGAATCTAGATTTATTAAGATCCATGTCGGACTAAAGAATAAAAGTTAAGAAACCAGTAGGATTGTCACTCAAATTGATGCCTTGAACTGTCACTGTCAACCAAAGGCCCAAAGGCCAAGTGCTGCGAAAGGCCGACACAGGTTCAGAAAGGCCGCGCTGGCAACACTGGTCGGGACCTCCGCTTACGACAGTTATACCAAAGAGCCAGGCAGTATTATTTTTAATGAGATCAAAACTACACCGTAGTGAAGTAACTTGTAACTACACTTTTGGTACCTCTCCACACTTTTCCCAGAATTCCCAACAAATCACCCTAATGTATTTCAGTTGAATGGTCTTCTCGGTCATGTTTCCGAATTCTCTGACGGTGCAACGCATAATTTAGTATTGCAAATGTCAACTAGTATATAGCCTACAAATGCTTACCGCCTCAGTAGGCGTATTTGCTACTGCATAGAGCTGAGATGTGGGCCTTTTTCTGGCATCGCACAGGGTGACGAGAATATTTGGCTTGTCATTCTAGTTTAGTTTTTGTTCTGGCTTTAATTTGTATTATTTTATGTAGTGATGGTCATCATCAGCCATCCACATACCAACACAGCAACAAGAGATTAAATTGGACTGATAGTTTTTTGCGGTGGTTCCTTCACCACGAGACCCTCCCGAGTCCTGCATATTCCAACTACTTATCACATAACTGTCTCGTTGGTCTCATGTTCGCAAGCGCGGCTGCTGAGGTCCTCGGTCCGATTCCCGAGTCGAGCAGAGTCTTATTGACTAAGAATACTTATTATATAATCATGGGACTTAATAAATGAATTATTGAGATATAGGTATGTACTCCTGCTTTTCCCTTCGGGGATACAGGCGTAGTGTTATGTGCTATTAATATGAGAAATCTTTGCTCTAAATTCGTCTCCAATTAAAACAAAATAAACCACAAAAGCCTGGACTTTGGTGCAACACCCAGCCCCCACCGAGCTCAGTTTAGGGAGCGTTCGTCTGGTATTGGCAGGACTCATTAATTTGATGGATGGAAACGCCGCTGCCTGTTGTTTACCCGCCAAATTAAGTTTGTCTTTTAAGATGGCGGACGGAGAAAAGAACGTTTAGCGAATGGTATTTTTTTTTGCTTTTGTTTTGATTATATGGCCAGATGCTTGCGAATTTGAATATGTTGCGGTAACTTTCGAAATAATATACACGTATATATATTATGTAAGTATTTTAACTGTACTTGTCTGAAATTAGGCATATAGAAAAAATGTCGTATAGAAGTGTTAAGGGCTAAACAATAAAATAAAAAACCGTGTAACATTTGTCGCACTGACTGTCTCGGTCCTTGAGCAAGCAAGACAGGTGTAATAACGAAATATCAAGGAGTGAGTGAGGCAGCACGTTGTAACTGCGCTCTCCAGATACCTGCTGATTAAATCGTAAAATTGACTGCGCAGCCACTTGCATACAACGTCAGCGTGCACAGTTATATTACGAGCGCATGTTAGTAAATTTTTAATTATTCTATTGTAACCATTGGTACCAATCAATTCTTCAAGCACCGAAAATACAGGCGCAGTAAATAATAAACTATCATTCGATACAAACTCCAGTTCCTGGCAGATTAAAGATGATCTGATACTGATGATCAGTGCTCGTTTCCTCTCTGTATGAGAAGAGGCGTTGACCTCCCTTAGTTATGGTTGAGCTTCACGATGACTAATGTACACCTGCCGTCAGATAGGGCAGGTCATCTCTAAGCCGTTATGGCTCTGTTCTCAAACGAACATTCCAGATGCTGTCTGCATGGTTACATTCACATAGTTATGTACTATTATTTCTGTTCTCTATAAGAGGCCTTGACCTCTGAGTTTGTTTCCGCATTTCTTTTCAGAGATAGGAAATTCTAGCGCCATCTAGTTAATAAAAATGACTTGTAATATTTTTTTTCAAAAGATCTATTTACCAAAATAATACATATGGAGGAACGAGGTGTGGTGTTCCTCCATTGAAAAGGGAGGATCCTCCAACCAGGCGGATGATATTGCCTGGCGGGCCACGGCCCAATGGTTAATGGCGGGAGGTGGTATATATACAAACTCGTCGTCAAACTTTGATTGCGCGATGCAGGGTGTTGTGCGCATAGTTTTCATGTAGCGAGATAGATGTCGCTACATACATTTTATTTCACTTTGATAGATTAAAATTCCACAGCTTAACCTCGACTTTGACATTGCTTATAATTTTATTCTGACATTGTTTTAAAGTTAATAATGTAATTTAAAATATGTATAATATGTCCTGTTATGTAAAATTAAAATTTGTACGCCTCGACAGGTAAAACATGTTCGGAATTCAGATACCTTTTTTATGATCTTGCATACTTTAAATTGTGTGTAAACGCATGTTTTTGACAAATAAATAATCTTAATCTTAATCTCGAAGATTAAACTCTGACATACTCGATAAATGATAACAAATCCCAATGTTTTCTTGTCGTCCTAATATGCCCCTCAAAGGGAAAAAGGAGAGAGTGATAACAGACATACATCTGTTAACACTTCCGGTACCCCCTTTTTGCCCAGTGGGAGGGGGGGGTGGATGCTTGGATAAAATTAGGGTCTTTCTCCTGTTTTTGATTTATAATCCACATTAAATCTGCGGAACGGCTGGTTGTGACTTGGAAAACTTGGGAGGTGGACTAAGATTGTGATCTTTCTGGAGTAATTTTATTAAGAGGGTTGTTTCAAGAATTTTATTGGTAATAATAATTATTACATGTCACAAAAGAAAAATAAGACAGATCAATTAAATCGTAGTGCATAATCACAAATAATAAAAATAATTAATAAAATACGTTATAATTATTGTAATTTTCTTATGTAAAAAAAATATATCTAAGTTAAATAGAAATAGTGACAATTCATTGAATTTTTTGAATAAATTCTTCAATGCTATAGGTATGGAGCTATTTTAACAAAATAGGATTTGACTTTATTTTTAAACACAACAATGTTATCGAGCTGGGAATGGACTCGGGCAGGGAATTGAATACCTTTACACCAAAAATACGAATGTTTGGAATCACTGATCTGTGCGCGTTTCGTGTGGCTATATGATGTACATCCTTGTGTTGATGTAACAAGTCCTTATTTTTCTACATATACTAGCTGTGCCCGCGGCTCCGTCCGCGTGGAAGTAGTAAATAACAAATAATCGACGTGATTATTTAAATAAGGCATAATTTTTTTATTTCTGAGCCGATTGACATGATACAAACACTAAATGTTAAGTGAAGCTTACCACAATATATTAGTGAAGACTTCATCTAAATTAGATATGCTGTTTCTGTGATTGGCGTGCACAAAAGCACAGACAAAAAATCTAAATCTTCTTTGGGTGCTATTTGCGTTGATAAAGGTCCCAATAATATTTTTTCTCATATATCTTCCATGTACAGACAGCGATCCGTTACATTTTTATTATATGTATAGATAGCTGGATAGGCACACATGGTACATATACAGGGCTGGCAGTGTTAATGTCTAACTTGACTTTAGAGAAATACGGCAGATGAAATGGGGTTAAAAAGATTCGTGTATTCAAAAACTGTTAGTAGCGCGTGCAGCTGTTCAGTGTTAGGTCTTGCGTCCGGTTCCCGGGTCGGGAATATATATAAGGTCCTAATTTATTAGGTAATTTCCTTTGACAGGGTTAATATATAAGTCAAATACATTCACATAAGCTAAGAATTAAATGGAAATAACAAATTATTTGTAATAACCATAGTACTAGCAAGACGAAAACTGCTCCTTGAACGATGAACATAAAGAAAAAAAAAATTGTTCTAACAATTTGAATGATGGCTTAAATTAATCCTTATTACTTACAGATTGACCCCTTAAAAGGAAATTACCTAATAAATTAGGACCTTACATAATAGATTAGATATATAGCCACAAAAAAAGAAAAACTTAGTTATGAAGACTAAAATAAAATCTTATTATTTTATTTTACAGTTTCCGTTTTCAGCGGTAAAATTTTTTGTTAAAAAGATTTTATTAAAACCGATTTCATCACAGTATCAGCAGAGGTTCAAAGTTTACGTAATATAACCGGTACAACTTTGCTCTGTGAATCATTAATGTAATTTACTATACTGGCGTTTTCTCTGTAATGTGTGGCTTGAGTAACGTGACCTCTACATTTTGGTATAGGTATATATACAGGGCGAATTTTTCAAGTGAGCGTGGAGTGCCAAATCCGAAAAAAATAAGGAATAGCGTAAAATATTTAAAGACGTCTCGGGCCAAATTTTGATGAAATCTAAAACTGCATCATTGGATTTTTGAATAGTCAATATTCTTAGCCAAATGTGGAAACCGCTGAAATTGAAAAAAAAAACTCTCTTTATTATTTATTTCATCATCAATCAATCAATCATTTATTGCGTTCCATAATGTACATACACGGTCTTAAAAATATAAAAATACAGAAGAATTATGGTCTCTGTCGGGAACAGCAAAAACTTAGGAGAGAGGAAGAGGGCTAAGCAGTAAGCAATTTATATCTATTAGTACACATAAGTCAAAAATCTTATTTTCATATTTGTATGTAATAAGTAAATATATATACTGTAATATATAATGAGTAAGAAATATATTTTTATTTAATATTATATGTATAAGTAGGTATTAAACTTATTTATTTAACATGGAATATACACAATAAATAGTACACAATAATAGACAATTAATAAAGATACACATATTTATTTATTTTTATTGGTGTTTAGTGTATGTATTTAATATATTCTATTGGTACTTAATATTATTTGTGTAGTATTATTATTTGTAATGTGTTTGATTTACATATTTATTTTTAGTTTAGTTTATCATCAAAAAATTCTTATTGTGTAGTAGCATTTTATTTCTAGGAAACGTTTTAGTTTATTTAAAAATGTATCTTTTTTTTTTGCTTCTTTTATGTGTTTTGGTAGTTTATTATATATTTTACTGACATAACTAGGGGGCTGGACGAGTGTATTTTTAGCATCCGGTAGTATTGTTATGGAGGATCAGATTCTGACAAGTCCAGTCTGTCAAGAACGTCATGAAAATAATATATGTCGAGAACATCATGAAAGTGCACTAAATTACTAACAAAGTACTCACTTTTATAGTAATTTAGTGTTGCCAGTACAAGTAAAGGCACTTGTTTCCAAAATATTATTTTCATGACTTTCTTGTCAGACTGTAATGACATTACATCAAAGTTTTAAATCCCGCAAGAGATTCTTCTGAGTATTTTTTGCTATTCGCCAACAAATAGGTGGGCCATTTGAAAAGTGAGTTTGAAGAGTGAATTTTTCAAATGGCCCACCCATTTGTTGGCGAATAGCAAAAAATATATATAAATAATGAGCTGTGAATGTCCAACATTGTACAAAGGTGTCTAATTTCACTTCACGCAAATATTTTTGTGAAACGGAACGCAACATAATAATTTGACTTGACCTTTCAACTTTTTATTTCCATTTCCCTGGGGTATTGTATTGAACATTAAAAAATGTACACAATAATAGAGTCGACGTGATTGAAATAAAATATAATCTTTTTGATTGTTTTTTTTTTAATCGCTTAATGCAGCGAACTGTTATGTATTAACGGATGATAAGGTCCTTCATTATAAATCCGAAACAATAACAATAATCCGAACTGAATCTATAGGTTGTAAAGAACCTATGTAGAATAAAATAAATTGTATTATTACAGATAAATCTCTGCTTAGCGAACTGTATAGGGACTGAATAGATAGCAATGACGTCACCAAAAGACGTGTTAAAATGTGGAAGAAGAATTCACGGTGGTGAGCAGAGGTCGAGAAGGCTTAGTGGTCAAAGCGCCTGGAGTATTTATCCGGGTGGTGCAGGATCGAATCCCGCTCACGACCGTATTCATTTTCCATTTAAAATGTAAATTTAAATAGTTTTGTTTTTCTACTTTACTTTAGCCAAAGTAATTCTATTGATGTTGGCTTCCGTTTGTATAAAACCATTTCTCTATGAGTATCTCTTCATTATATTGTACTTCGACAGGCTCGACCGCCCGGACCTCACTGGCGAGGTCCGAGTCCGTCGCGAAATGTCTCATCGTCTCCGCCCCGACCCTTGCTCGAGGCGGCCCGCGCCCAGCCAGTAGCTTTAAACTCGACCCTTAATAATAAGGAAACTGATATGATCCAGCTAGTCCCTAGTTGTCCTCCCAGTAACGCCCTAACCCGAGGCTCGTGTCCCGCAGGGGACGCCCTTAGTGTTGTGTTGCTTAGTTTGTAGGATAACATCGGAACCTGGCGCATGGATAACATTTGTTGTGACGTAGCCAGATAGAAGGAGACCGTATCGGTGGCGGTTAGCACCAACAACAGCATACCATTGACGTCAGGCAGGCGGCCGGTCATAAAACATTGCCAAAACTTTAGCAGCATGGTATTTCAAAAACAATTTGAAAGTGGAAGAAGACACATGCTATGCCGATTCCAAATAAATTGGAATAAGGCCAGGGGGGTGATGATGAACTACAAATAATAATATAACATAGCATCATGCCTGTATTTATCGAAGGGGTAGGCAGACGTGTACACGTATGTATACCCACATTTCACCTTGTTTATATTAAATCACATTTAAAAGCCAATCGCCATCAACCGGGCACAATTCCAAACTCTGGGCTGTTGCTGTGGGGATCTGGGAATCGAACCCAAGACATCATGCTCAGCAGTCGAGCTAGGCCATCGATATACATAACATAACATAGCATCATGCCCGAAGAGGTAGGCAGAGGTGTACATAGTTGTACACCCACATTTATCCAATGCTGTTATTAAGTCCCATGTAATAGGTGGTGAGCCTATTGCCATAAACCGGGCACAATACCAATCTCCGGGTTGCTACTGAGAAGTTCTTAACAGAAAAACTCAATAACACTTTGCCCGACCCGGGAATCGAACCCGAGACCTCCTGCTCAGCAGTCGCGCTTGGGACTACTAGACCAAAGAGGCAGTTATCGAGGATCGATATACAGACGTGTATATACGACGTCGGTAGCGTCGATACGTCGATGAGTGATCAGACATACGGTAATTAACGCTACGACGCTGTGCCCTGACTTTGATAAATTACTGACGCTACGGATGCTGTGGAGGTTAGTATGGATACGACTAAAATCTATGCTCATAAACGGACATTGACAGGGTCTGGACCAAATGCTGCCCAGGAGTAAATGTAGCTCCAGTGGTATCGTAGCATTAATTTACATTAAAAAATATATATAAGGTCCTATTTTATTAGGTAATTTCCTTTTAAGGGGTCACTTACACACCAGTGATAAGGATACATTTAAGCAATAATTGAAAAAAAAAAAACTTAATGTTCGCCGTTTAAGGAGCAGTTTTCGTCTAGCTAGTACTATGTTAATTACAAATAACTTGTTATATCCATTTAATTCTTAGCTTAAGTGAATGTATTTGACTAATATATTACCCCTTTCAGAGGAAATTACCTAATAAATTAGGACATTATATATATATATATATTAAAAATATTGACTCCAAGAAAACCGAATAAAAACAAGTTTTGTTGTTAATAATTATTTTTCATTAAATAAACAACATTAAACATGCTTATGAGATGTTTTTCTCTTCAAAATATTTAAATCGACATCTAACAGATTCTATAACAATTTCCCGTAGCCCGCCAAACTCAAACGTGCTGCGGTGACTACAACCCACGCATTTTAGTCCCTGAAAAAAAAAAATAAACTATTGCTGTGACATTCGCTGTCACTAGTATTATTACAGGTATATCACTGATTCATTGTAATTTACTTAAATGCATCGATAATAGTTGTGTCACAAATAATATGTAATTATGTGATGTTCATTAATGTAATTACTTGTTGAATAACAAAAAATAATAACCGTCCTTCAAAAACTACTTGAACACTAAAAAGTGCAAAATAGTATCAAATTTTGCTTTTAATAAAATAAGTTTAAAAGAACAATACATAATAATAATCTATTATTTTTGGGGTTTATTTAAAACTATTTCAGTCTACCGTACATATAATTATTAAAATTATTATACTTCGGTCGGTCTGAGGATGGGTGACCATCATTTCATATCGAGACCCCTCCGTGATTCGGAGAGCACGTCAAGCCGTCGGTCCCGGTTGTCTAATTAAGATCTATGACAACCGTTACGGGTAGTCAGAGGCTTAAGAGTCCGATAACCAGTCATACCACGAGATATTGTGGTACCCAGTAACTGGGTTGTGGAGGTCAGATAGTCAGTCGCTCCGTTCAAAATACTGGTATTAGGCTGCATGCGGTATGACTGGAAGCTGACCCCATTGTAATATGGAAAAGGCGGCAGAAGATATGTAATAATGTATATATAAGGGTTGGCATTCTTGTACTAGACCTGTAGGGAATGAACCTAAACACTGAAGGGCAGGTAGTAAATTTTACTCAAAGGAAACTTTAAAAAAAGCAAAACTGTATTCAACTAGTTACTATGTTTGTTGGAGAGATTTGATTCTTATTATTGACCCTATCAATTGGTGCCATAAAAGTACAGATCATAGTTTTTTTAAATTAGTGTCCGTTCTAATCTTGAGCGCATGCGTACTTTCAAAAAAAATAATTTTGTCAATCATTTTATCAAATATATTTGTATGTTCCTACAGAATTGGGTATGGGTGGGTGTGTGTGAGATAAGTGTTTGTAAAATCGCACACACAACTTAATAAATACAAACTGTTCTTGCAGGGCAATCGCTTCTTCTCATACAGAGATCAGCATTGATCACCACACTAGCGCGCTACGTGTTGGCGAGTTCAGACCATCTCTTCACGAAAAAAGTAATTGGTACATACCAGATTTGAACCGACAGCCAAAGTTTCTAGTGTATTTGTTCAGGTGCATTTTTTTAAAACATTGCCCCGCTCTGTCAATTTCTTTTCAATTGTGGGTGGGTTGAATCAAATACATAATCTCACACGCACACACACCCAGACCCGGAACAATTAGCTGTAAAACAAGAAAAATCAAAGAAAAATATTATTGGATATTTTTTGCGTTTACAAACTTATGTTGCAGACGGAGAATCGACCGTGACGCCGATGTTGGGATAATACTTTTTCAACTAAGTGCAAAGTTAAATTTGTTCTTCTATTCGATTTTTCTTTTCGTTAATGTTTGATGAGCTATACTAATGTTGATTAAACAGAACCCTCTCGGTGCAACAGTCGGTGTCACACTTGTCCGATTTATTCATATTTTCATCCTGTATTCTTCTGTAAATTTTTTATTCAATTCCTTAGTCCTGCTTATCCACATTAGCTTGTACTAACACGATTTATAATTACGTCACACTTCAGATTAAAGTGTGCGAGATGCCTAAACAGGAAGCCGTATTGCGTATTCTGTACTGGTGACCCGTTTTACATGTTAACACCCGAAGGAAATATTTTATACACTTCTGAAATATAACGCCCGTATTCCCCGAAGGGGTAGGCAGAAGTGTGCACAGTTTACACCCACATTTCACTAATGCAGTTATTAAGTTCCATGTAATATGTGGTGAGCCTATTGTCATCAAACGGGCACAATTCCAAACTTCGGGCTGCTACTCAGAAATAATCAGCTTTGCCAGAGCCAGGATCGAACCTAGGACTTCATGCACAGAAGTCGCGATTGGGACCACTAGACCAATTAGGCAGTCCTCTGCTCACTACTTCGAATCTTCTTCAACATTTGATGTACACATGAAAGTCCTTTGTGTCCCATTGGAGGTGTAAAAAGTATGCTAACAGTAAAAAGCAATGAAAACACCACGCAAATAAGCATGCAGGGTGTAAGCAGAACTTGACCGTGCGTCACAAAGCAACGACGCACTCTCGTAACCCGACGCGAGGCACTTCCATTCTTCTAATACTCTTTGATGTCAATATCATGCGGTACAGGTATTGAGGAATAGTTTCATTCTTTCACTACTAAAAGTAACAGTACCAATAGACTTTCAATTGGTATGACCGTTGGACTGACAAGTCAAAAGGTCGCAAGTTCGATTCCAAGGCACGCACCAAGACGCTTTGACATTTCAGGTCATGTATTCAATAGAAATTAATTACCACTTGCTTATAACGGTGAAGGAAAACATCGCGAGGAAACCAGCACACCTGAGAGATGTTCTCGATGGTGTGTAAAGCCATGTCAGAGGCCTACGGATGGTTTGAACTTTGACACTAGGTTGTTCATCAACCACACGATGAGAAGAATAAGACGGTAGTCTTCTTTTTTAGTGAAAAGGCGAGATTTTCTTGCTGGTGCAATGGTTGACGGAACAGCAGTACCTATTTGGAACCCATATTATAAAAAGTATATTGTTATTATTGAATTGGTCCAACGCAAATTCCTGAAGTAGTTATATGCCTGAAAGTCTGACAACCAGTCATACCACAAGATATCGTGTTACCCAGCTACTGGGTTGTGGAGGTCAGATAGGCAGTCGCTCCATGTAAAATACTGGTATTAAGCTGCATGCTGTTTGACTGGAAGCCGACCCCAATTTATTTGGGAAAAGGCTAGGCAGGTTGTTAGACTAGATCAAAACAATAGGGTATATGCATGTGTTGTCGAGTCGATATAAGTTTTTTATGTATGTGTTTTCAAAATCGACAAAATTGACATTAAAACGAACCATACTCAAACCGCAGCATCGGTAAAACTTGGGTGTACTTCTGCCTACCTCTTTGGGAATATACGCGTCACGGTGCTGCGTCCTCTCTTTTCTTTTTTCACACACTTGTGTTCCTTCGTAGTAAGGGCCAGTCTTTTCTGTAGGAGTCAAGCTCGTCTCGCCATCTTCGCCGGTATGTGGTGATGTCACCTAGTGTTTGATGGTATGGTATGGTATGGTGGTTCTTTTAGCCCCCTGTTCATCTGGCATGCGGCAGATATATCCGGCCCAGTACCATTTAATTTTAGCAGCTTTCTGGGTAACATATGTGATTTTGGTTTAGGCATGTAGTGTTTTGTTCTTTACTTGGTCCGAAATTGGAACCTCTAGGATATTGCGATCCATAGCTTGGTGTGCAAACCTCTATCATAAACAAAGTAATTTCCGCAATGAAACTATATCTCAATTTTGCTCTACATACACCTCTTTTCGGTTGACTTGGTACAGGAAATTTAACTCAAACGTCACTTACTTAAAGTTAGTCGTCTCCCCAACTTGTGAACCAAGTTACACTGTCTGTCTGTGAACAAACAAAGTCCTAATTAAAGTGGGGGTTGAATGCAAACTATATGGATGATATCTTTGTGTTTTAGACAATCGTATGAAGGTTTTTGTGACGTTTAAATTTTTGCATTTAATTGTATTTTGCTTGATAGAAAATAACGAAACTTCTACCTTATCTTGTGGTTGATGAATAACCTTGTGTCGGAGTTTAAACCGGTCTCTGACATGGCGTTACACACCATCGAGAACATCTCTCAACTGTGCTCGTTTCCTCACGATGTTTTCCTTCACTGTTTTAAGCAAGCGATAATTAATTTATAATACGCACATGACTTCGAAAAGTCTGTGGTGAGTGCCTTGGATTCGAGCTTACGACCTTTGACTTGTCAGTCCAACGTTTATACCACTAGGCTATCGCTGCTATCGAAACCAATATTCTAAATGAAAAAGTAACTGTTTCTGTCTGTTTGTTTATTACGTATTCACGCCTAAACCGCTGAACCAATTCTGATGAATTTTGGTATAGAGATAGATTGGACCTTGGAGAAGAACATAGTTTATACTTTGTCGCGCAGACACACAGCACCAGCTAGTCTATAATAAAAAAATAAACTGCACGTCTAATAATAAGTCACTTCATGAAAAATACGCGGCATTAAGCTATGTTTGTTTCTAATAGTCTTTGACACTTTCTTTTATTTAAAATAACCCAACTACTAAACATGGTAAAGGTAAAACAGGTTATTACCAATTCCTGGACGGGCCCGAATAGTGAGCATGCCGCCATTACGGGCCCGGAAACGCGGCCATTTTTCCAACTCTCACTTCCTGTCGTCGACTTGAGTTAGGGCGGTGAGTGTGCAAGCCTTGAATTCTAAGCGATTTATGTTACACATAAGTTATTTTGATGACCCTAACGACTTTGCCAGCGAAGAGCCAGTTTAGAGAGTCAGTTTAATTTATAAGTGACAAATTTTGCAATTTATGTATGAAGAATAGGTTTGAGGTAAGTTATTTATTTATTTATACAATCTGTGTTCTGTACCATACTTTTGGAGAAGACAATACCGCTGATGATGAACATGCATCAATAAAAAATAAAAATAAAGATTTAAATTTTTTTGTTCCCGAACTTATTCGGCTCGTGTTTGTGCTGCCCGCGACAACACCCAAGCTAAGAAAAAATAAATAAAAAATAATTGCTGGTATATGAATTCCCCGTTTTCTGACAATTAATGCCAGCAGGTTATTCTTAGAGCTGTTCGTGGTTTATTTTGAAGAGCCCGCTAACGTTTGAAGTGAAAATTTAGCTAATAATGTATTTGCTGTCAAGGCTCTTCAACGAATTTTCTAAACAATGTGATCTGGATATCCCACAGCCAATTTCGAGGTACAATGTTGTATGTTAAGAGATATCTGTATTTTTACAAAGAAGCACATGTATTACTTTAAGCAACATGTTGAGGTTGTACCTAGACAAAAAAGGGCAAAGTTTCGCAACCTTTTATACCATCCACCTAGTCGCAAAGATATTTATAAGAGAAATGTATTTAACATGTGTATATCGATTTATAATAATATACCAAATGAATTAAAATTGCTACAGGGTAATGTTTTTAAATCAAAATTGACAGAGTGGCTCCAAAATAAGTGTTTTTATAGTATTAAGGAATATATGGATTTAAAAAAATAATGTTAAGGATAATTATAATGAATAAATTTGTTAATGAATGTATAATAATTGTATCTTATTATATAAATATTAACTGCATGTTAATAATCGACTTAATTTTAATTTTAATTAATTGCAGGCAAAATACAGTGACTTTTAGGCTTTAAGATCTTTCCTTTGTAATCTATGTATTTTCTCGCAAATAAATAATCTTCAAATCAATAATCTGAAATGTTGAATAGTTGGGTAATGTGCTCGTATCTATTCTATTCTGTGTTTGTCATCATCCCCCTGCCCTTATCCCAATCTATTTGGGGTAGGCGCAGCATATACCTATCTGGCATGCTGCTAAAGTTTTAGCTATGTTTTATGACTGGCCGCCTGCCTGACGTCAACCCTCTTCGGGAATGCTGTTGTGGGTGGTAACCGCCACCGATACGGTCTCCTTCTATCTAGCTATGTCACACCAAATCCTTCTATCACACTCCACTAACCGGGCTATTCTGTTTTTGTATCTGTGTTATTGTTACAACATTTTTATTGCTTTTTCCTGTATTTAGTTAGTAAATTTTATAATACATTTGAATTGTTTTGTTTGGTTCAGCTAATAAGAAGTGCATGCTGTGTTTTCCTTTAATTGAAGGAGCATACCTCATACAATATGTTCTATAAATTTGTCAAGTTATTTGTGTATCCTTTGTTGGAAATCCATAGTTAAATAAATAAATTTAACTGTAGAATTTTTAAATTAATTGTAAAATTAAGCAATATGCTTAATAATATCTTAGGTTTGCGCGATCACTACACATTATAATAAAACAACTTTTAACCGGATTAATCGCGTGTATTATTGTTTTTTTTTGTTTTCCTGATGTTTCGAACACTTTGCAGCGTCCGTGGTCGCAGGAGGACTATACAAAAAAAAAATATGCTTAATTTTACGAGACGAGTGCATGAGTGGCAATTGCCAACCGCATTGGTCGAGTGGTCATAAACGCGGCTGCTGAGTGTCTGAGTGAGGTCCTGGGTTCGATTTCCGGATCGGGCAGTGTTATTGGGTTTTTTTGTTAGGAAATTCTTCAGTAGCAGCCCGGTGTTAGGAAGTTGGCGGTGTGACACCCCCGTGCTTTGAGCACGTAAAGCCGTTGGTCCTGCGCCTGATCTCTCTCCGGTCGTGTCGGATTGCCGTCCCATCGGACTATGACAGTGAAGGGAGCGAGAGTGCACCTGTGTTTGCGCATACATAGTTTCCGTGAAGTCTGTCGTTCTCCCCAAATCTATCCACTCTACTTAGAGTGAATAGATTTCTTCTGGATCTACGTGCTCCATCCTCAGCCACACCGTCGCTTACCATCAGGCAAGTTGGTAGCTAAACGTAGATCCATTTTAAGTTAAAAAAATAATCTACACTCTCCGCTTACAGTTTAAGCCAACACATTAGTGGAGATACAAGAATTTCTTTAAGAGCAGAATTCTAAACGGAATCGTATTCACAATGGCTGGAAATACCAAGACTAGTTTTCGGACATTTTAAAAATACGAACATGCACAAGAAGTTTAGTTTTGTACAGTTTAGAGTTCAGTTTTAACCGTGAATTTAACATTGAGAACATCATTAAATAAAATTAATCTTTAATTATTGTTCAACGGTTATTACTCCGCGGTCTCAGCCCATGACTAAGGGCTCCGTTCGAGTTCGAAACTAGTCGGGCTAACCCGAAGAATGCAAGTGAGTAATAACCGTTGAACAATAATTAATATGAATGTATCTTACGAAAGCAATTATACAAAAAAAAAAAACTTTTTTCAACTTCAGATAGAGCTACATAGTTTCTTATTACACGACTGCCCAAACAAGGAGTGTTACGTTTTTAGGGTTAAAGTATTTAAGTTAGTGATTTTATTTATTCCACCATAACTTCTAAACTGACTTGACTGCCTGGTTGGTCTAGTGGTCCCAAACGTGACTGCTGAGCATGAGGCCTCTGGTTCAATTTCTGGATGGGCAGTGTTATTCAGCTTTTCTGTTAAGAAGTTCTCAGTAGCAGCCTTAGGCAATTTTTTATACCCCTAGGTGATAAGGGGCCACCCTTATCCTTACCCTAGGGGTATAAAAAATTGCCCAGGTCCTGATCCAGAAAATTTATATAGCTGAACAATGTTTGCGGGGCACATTTAGTAAATTTTATGATTCTAAAGTGCTGAAGTATTAAAAAAATATTGATCTTTTATTTGTATTAAAATTCAATTCCGCGATTGTGATTCGGCTTGCTGCTGCGCTCACGCTCATCTTGAATGAATTGTCCGGATGATTCGTTTTGATAAATCAGGACCTTTTTGGGGACCATAACTTAAAATCGGGACATGATCACCGGGATATCGTCGTGTGGTCACGTTACTCATGCAAGTAGCAACTTATAATAATTATTATAATAAAACGATTTTTTACCGGATTAATTACGAATATTATTCAAACTCAAACTCAAACTCAATTTTTTTATTTCAAATAGGCCCTATTACAGGCACTTAAGAAAAGTCAAAGCTAGGTGCACGGTTCCAAGAAGTTGGTCTTATGGAGAAGAGCCGGCAAGAAACTCCATAGACACTCTTTTAAAATTATGTGTTCTTTACAATTTAAATTTATTAATGTGAGAATAATGCAGGTTAATGTTGAAGAAAAGGCAGAATTTTAATTATATAAAAAGCCAAAATTATAACCAGAGCTATTACGAGCTGACCAGTCCCAACAGACAGCACCCGTTCACGAGTATGACGAGCGCATCAGCATCGCTAAACTCAACCATTTTGATGGGAACTCAACGACCCAATATTGATTTTTGTTTTTCTTAACGTTTCGAATAGGTAGGTACTTTGCAGCGTTCGTGGTCGTGGGACGCGCAGTGGTGCGATTAATTCGGTTAAAAGTTGTTTTATTATAATGTGACAAAATGACTGCCTCGTTGGTCTAGTCTTTTATTATTGGTCGCAAAGGCGGCTGCTGAACGTGAGCTCCTGGGTTCGATTCCCAGGTCGGGCAAAGTGTTATTGGGTTTTCCTATTAGGAAATTCTCAGTAGCAGCCCGGAGTCAGGAAGATGGTAGTGTGACACCAAGTTGCTTCGGAGAGCACGTGAAGCCGTCGGTCCGGCGCCTGATCTCTCCCCGGTCGTGTCGGATTGCCATCCCATCGGCATATGACAGTGAAGGAAGAGGGAGTGCACATGTGTTTGCGCATAGACTTGTGCACTATAATATCTCCTGCGTACTTGGCTATTATATTATTGGAGTATTTATTTTTATTATAATGTATAGTGATAACGAAAACCTAAGATCTTAATGAATTATCCCCCTTATCCCAATTTATTTAAGGTCGGCGCAGCATATATCTGGCATGCTGCTAAAGTTTTGGCAATGTTTAATGACCGGCCGCCTGCTTGACGTCAACCCTCATTGGGAATGCTGTTGTTGGTGGTAACCGCTACCGATACGGTCTCCTTCTATCTATAGCTATGTCACACCAAATGTTATCCATGCGCCAGGTTCTAATGTTATCCTACTATCCCAATCCACTAACTGGGCTAAATCTTAATGAATGAACGTCAAGAAATTCCTTCTCACTTGTTACTAATTATTTATCTTCCAAAACTAAAAATAATTAATAACCCAAAAACTTATGCCTGCATTAATACCACCATCTTTTGGCGCTAAAACAAAACAAGATGGCCGCTATGTTTCTTGTAATATTTATAGCATAATACGGGCAGCCATTAACCGGCAAGTTGGTAAGTGGAACAATGAAACTTATATTGCATCGCTGGCCGTAACTATTTAAAGTTAGGTCATAAATTTTAATATGAATATGTCGTTTGAACTCAACTGGGATATGTGTTACACCGAAGTACCTATTTATGATTTAAGAATTTAAGTATTTTCTCAAAAATAAATTATAATAATTGACACGCATGATAACATTTTTAAAACGCACAAATTCAAAATTTAAATTGTTTATGATAATTCTGTAAATACTTTTCATTGAGCTCCTTAAATTGTGGTTGAGCTACACGATGACTGATGCATACGTGGTCTCGGTTAGGACAGGTCAGCTCAAAACAGCTCTTTCTTCAAAAGGCCATTCCAGACCTATCCCTCCATAATTAGACTCATATGTTAAATATAATTATGTCTGGACTTTAAAAGAGAGGATGACATACGCTTAAAAAAAAAATGACTTGTAAAAGTGTCTTTAACAGATATATATAAAGAAATAAATGTCATTTATCATTTACCTACTGCGCAAGAGACGAAATCTCATACGAAAATTTCACATGTTAGAAAGGGAAAGCATATTTAGGTTCGGTAAGCACTTTTGGCAGAAGTTGTTTTCACCAGTGTCTCTGTCAAAGATTACAAAAATTTGCGTTATTGTAAGTAAATCCATAATATTTTAAAGAATTTAAAAGCTTTATCTAACGCCTACATGCCCTGTTGGTGACTACGAGGTCCATAAAAAAAAATCCAGGAAAACATTCATTTCACAGGTAAATTGTCAACGACAAGTTATTTGGTGTCAGCGCAATTTTTTTTTGTTATGTGAGGGAGCAATCGAGCAGACGGATCGCCTGATGGTAAGCGATTACCAACGCCCATGGACCCCCGCATGGGACCAGAAGAGTCACAACGATCTTTTAAAATGGAGTACGCTCTTTTCTTGATGGTTTGAAGGTCGTATTTGTCCAGAAATACCACAGGCGACAGTTCATTCCACAGTTTTGTTGTATGAGGCAGAAAATTTTCTAGATAACCGCACAGTTTTGGACTGCCAACCATCTAAATGATGAGGATGGAACTGCTATCGTGTTTACCCCTTTTCATTCATATTATCCCTCACATAATCTATCTATCTTTTCTTTGGTCTACTGCGCTTACCAACATTAACAAAATAGACATATCAGCATTATTAACATGTAAAAAAATTCAAGTCTCTGCATATAGTAGGTAATAATAATTTCATCTGATATATGGTTTACTTTGATACGCTATTATTGTATGGGTTAGGATCTCGGGTTCATTTTCACTTAAGAAAACGATACTTATCAATAGAATGTGCACGCGATAATATCATTTGAAAGCGTTGGTATTAGTTGAGCGAGAAGTATTGCACTACAGATAGCGCCTATACATTTGTAAACGCAACAATACGTCCGTGATGATATTGCTATGTAATTTGTTACAGGCGCTTCAATATACGGGTTTTTCAAAAACAAATCTGCCTAGCTTTTACAAACTACTTTGGGTTCGGCTTCCAGTCTAACCACATGCAGTTTGATACCAGTATTTTACATGGAGGCACTGCCTATCTGACTTCTACAGTAACTGGGTAACATCCTCTTGGTAAAACTGGTTGTCAGAATGTTAGGCATCTACCCGTAATAACTGTTATAGATCTTCATTTGACAACCGGTACCCCTGGTTTCACGTACTCTTCGAAGCTCGGAGGGGTCTTTATATGAAATGATGGTCACCTGTGTTCAGACCAACTGTGGGACATGCAGTTTAACCTCGATTGATCAACTTGGGTGGCCGTTACTAAACCATGAGATTTCCAATAACCTTTCGGCTCAGCAACGTACAGATCTGTACGTTGTAACAATAAAAATCTATTGTGTCTGCTAATGACTGAGGTAACAGCATAAGGTTTCATATGGTCAGGACTTCTTCTCATTAGAACAGAATGTTGTATTCTCCATCCTTATTGACTTACCGGTGGTCTAGTGATTTGATTCTCGGGTTGGACATAGTTTTATTTAAGATTTTCCCTTAAAAAGTTCTTAGTAGCAGACTGGAGTTGTGACACCACCGTACTTTGGAGAACACGTAAAGCCGTCGGTCCTGCGCCTTCTCTCCCTCCGGTCGTGTCGGATTGCCGTCCCATCGGATTATGAGAGTGAAGGAAGAGGGAGTGCACCTGTGTTTGTGCATACACTTGTGGACTATAATATCTCCTGCGTACTTAGTTACGAGGTATGGCGTCGTGACCCAAAATTCGTTCGGTAGTATTTTAGTATTATTCTCCATCTAATCCTAGTAACGGTGTGACAGTAGGACGTCTACCGTTGCCGTAGAATATTGTTTTCTTTGAACTGTGCAACTTGTTTCAGCGTTAATGGGTCAATCTCTTCACCTGTATGTTGTTTATAGTTTCTTTTGTGTGTTTAATGTTATGTCTTCAGGTAGAATTATGTTATAGAAGAATTTGAATAAATGTATTCTTATAAAAGGTCCTAATTTATTAGGTAATTTCCTTCGAAAGGAATAATATGTAATATCATATATAATTATATTTTTTTTAATACATGTTGAGGCCATGTAATGCCTATATTAATTCTATTTTTCAAAGAAACATTGAAAAAATAATAGACAAGAACGGGGCCCCGTTCTTGTCTATTATTTTTTGTTTTGTTTCTTTGAAAAATAGAATTAATATGTAATATCTTAGGTTTGCGCGATCACTACACATTATAATAAAACAACTTTTAACCGGATTAATCGCGTGTATTATTGGACGTTTCGAACACTTTGCAGCGTTCGTGGTCGCAGGAGGAGTCCTCCTGCAACCACGAACGCTGCAAAGTGTGAAACGTCAGGAAAAACAAAATACCAATAATACACGCGATTAATCCGGTTAAAAGTTGTTTTATTATAATAATATGTAAGTCAAATACATTGTCTTAAGCCAAGAAATAAATGGATATAACAAATTATTTGTAATTACTACAGTACTAGCAAGACGACAACTGCTCCTCGAACGGCGAACATGATGTAAAAAATAAAATTGTTGTATAAATTTAAATTAAGGCTTAAATGACTCCTTATCACTTACACATTGACCCCTTAAAACGAAATTACCTAATAAATTAGGACCTTATATATTAACTTCTTTGTTGGTCTAGCTCCCAAGGTCCCAAGCGCGACTGCTGAGCATGAGGTCTTGGGTTCGATTGGGGGCTACGACGGTGAAAAAGAAAAAAAGAAAAAAAAAAATTCAAACCCTCTTCCACTGGTTTCCCCTTAATCTGAGAGTATTACGAACCCATTAGTGTAACCAACATGTTCCTCAATTAAGTAAGTAGTGATTTAACGTGATGAACCACAGTTGTCTACTAAGTACTATCGCTTATACGGACCATTTGGCAAATGTCAGCTAATTTTACCACTAACGTTTATGTTGGCCATAAATCGTATTCAAGTAGAGGAAAAATGTTTGAAAGATTCAACATCTGTGTTATCTAATCTAATCTAATATATTATAAAAATCTCGTTTCACGATGTTATCGAACTCCTCCGAAACGGCTTGACCGATTTTTATGTTTTTTTTTTTTGTATGTTTAGGTAGGTCTGAGAGGTTGCACAGCTAGGTTATAAGAGTGGCTCTATCTCGAAAATTTATATGGCAAAACAACGTTTGCGAGGCACAGCTAGTACCTATATATTTAATAGAGGTTGCCAGCTCTAAAATCTGCCAACCAGGACAAATAGTGTGAAATCCAGGATTTTGGAGCTTTAAGCCCGGACATATAAACAGTGTTTTTTTAAAGTTACTCAATAAAATAAAAAATAGTTTTAATTGTCTTTTTACTTATTTTCGGCCGCGTATTTTCGGAAGATGTGTCAACAGCCTAAACCCGGACTAAAAATCAAACCCCGCCTGGAAGCTCCCCGGACACCCTCTAAACTAGGACAAATCCGGGGAAACCTGGACGGATGGCAACACTAAATAGAGGAAATAATGTATAAAATTGTTATTTATTTTTATTTATGAAAGGTACTCCTACAATATAATCACTACCTAATTAACAGTATAACAATATGAAATTCAAAGTTATAAATTTATTTTGCTAAACATGCGTTAATCTTTTGAAAGATTTATCTGTTATATAACATTACATGGTTTTGAATTTCTACATACATACATACATACAATCCTGTCTGTTTCCCATTGGGGTAGGCAGAGACTATCGATTTCCATTTGCTACGATTCTGACACACTTCTTTCGCTTCATCTATGTTCATTAACCTCTTCATACATGCTCGCCGATTTAGGTGGCTCTTGCCCTATTTTTTTTTAAACGTCCGCAATTTGATTGCGGTACGTTCGTCGAGGTCGGCCTGCCGCGACTCTTCCATCCACTCTCGCCTCATGTACTAGTTTAGTCAATCGCCTTTCATCCATCCTTTCTACATCCCAAACCATCTCAGCATACACTTCTCTATTTTTGTGACTTATAGAAGAAGCAGCTATTCATAAACAAGCATAAAGCTACATGATTGCTCCTGCTAAAGGAGTCGCCTCTGACGCGCACACTTCGCATTCTCAATCTCATTCACAACAAGTCAGACCTATTCATTTGTACTTTGAGTGAATTTAACAGAGTAGCACTAGCGGTAATTTACTATTGTAATTAAACTATATAGGTACCTAATTATTGAATTCAAACACGACTTAATCGCGCTAACAACAATATTTGTTTACCTCTACGTTTCGATCAAGATGCATTGATCGTGGTCACGAGTAGGAAAGTCTACTCGTGACCGTGACTGTGTGCCTTTTTTGTGATGTTTTTGCCCGGGTTGGTCTGTGCTGCGCGCAGTAAATTTTTGTTTACAAAAAATATCATTAATTAAAATGTATTCTTTGGTACCGACCTTTTTTATTGATTCTTGAATATGACAGGAGTACAGTTCAATCAACACTATTAAATATTTTATTAACATATATAAAAATGAATCGCCGAAATGTTTGTACGCGCATAACTTCCGAACGACTGCACCAAATTGGATAATTCTTTTTTTTGTGTTCGTTATTGTCAGGATAAGGATTGTATAAAAGAAAATTTAAAAAAAAAGCACAGAAATAAAATGCAGTACGAAGTTCGCTGGGTTAATCAAGTTGTTAATATAAATACATCCTTTTGAAATAAAGAACAGAGGTTGGGATAGCTTAGTTTACAAAATGGTTAGAGTGTTGATCCGGGGGCATAGGTTCATATCTCGCTCACGACCATATTTATCTTTCTATTTTTTTTTCTGTTAGCTTACATTGTGTCCCAATGCTGGGCAAAGGCCTCTCCGTTCCCTCTCCAGACCTCTCTATGGCGTGTAATATTTGGACACTATATTATTGTATCTCTACTAGAGTCTGGCTCTACAAAACCAAACTACAAAACAAATACATTCATAAAAATAAAATAATTAAGTTTCAAAAATTAAAAAAGTAGTAGTCCATCAAGAACAGCGCGGTTGGCGCAGTGGTCGAGAGACCGACTGCTGCGCTGCGTGTCGCAGGTTCGATTCCTGCACGGGGCAAATATTTGTACGATCTACGGATAATTGCACCGGGTCTGGGTGTTAGTGTGCTTGTGAGATTATATGTCTGTAAACGCACCCACGACACAGGAAGAAATTCCTACAAAAAACAAAAAAAAAAAGCAAATGGCAAAGTTTTTTTAAAATAATAAAAAAACAGTTCCCAAAAAAAACATAAAAGAAAAAAAAATGGTCACCCATGATTTTCCACATTTTATGTTCCACATCATTCACCTTCTACAAATAAACAAAACTATTGAATAGATTCAGGATGTAGGGTAATATATTTATTAGCATCCATTGTAATTGACAATGGATGCAAATAAATACAGTACTCTAATCTAGCTACTACCACAATATTGAAGGCAGTCATGCAATTACCGGTGCACCGCCCGTTGTGTGCATATTTGCGGGCGGGCGCAAATAGGTACATACGCACGCTGTGAAAATTTGTATCTACCATCAACTACTCTACACGTGTTTCGCCGCCCACGGGACATCGTCCCTGTGGAGGAAGCTAAATATTGTACATATTGCATCCAAATAAAATATATTTAATTGGAGTAGATATGCTTGTTCTACTTATGACGTTCGTCACCAAGTGTGCTAAACTCTCTCTTAAGATTAGAATCGTTATTTGACTTTAGATTAACTAGGATAAAGCCGTTATGAATGTTAAATCTATTTAAAAAATATATACATATTTAACAGAAGGGGCTCTATTAATATTAATGTTTTAGTTCTTAATTATTACCCTAATATTTTTCTATGAATTAACTACAAGAAGTTCCCCTTTGCTCGATAGATGGCGTTGGGGTCGAATTAGATCGCGCTATGGTTTGGTTCACACGAAAGTATAAGACGCTGTGGCATAGAAATTTTAAATAAACAAACATACATACATACAATATTTTTGGTAGAGCAAGCCTTTAGGTGAAAACCTAAGGGATTCCCTTGCTCTTGTTTATTAAATGAAATTCTTTGAACTTTCGGTAAAAATCGTGGATATTAGTGCCGCGCAGCGCCATCTATCGGCAAAGATATAAAACTAGCTAGAGTATTAAAATTTGGTTTTCCTTCGAGAACTCATAATGAACCCTAATTATTAAATTATAAATACAATTATTATAACAGAAAAACTTTATTTCAAGTTTTTCTCTACCTTACGAATTATGTAATACTATCTGATCTGTATGATCGTTATTTACGAGTACAAAAAAATTCGATTAAATGCTGTAAGTTGCACAGTCTTGTTGCACAGATCTTACTTTGGTTGAAATTTCGTTAAAGTTGATGGAAAATTGTGAAGCTGGAGGTAGAAAATTTCCAGACTTTCAGTGAACGTGTGAACAGCACTACTTTTCAATATGGTGAATCGAGAACGACTGGACCGATTAGGCTAATTTTATTTTTTAAATGTTCGTAAATGTCCGAATAAGATATTTAGATTAAGAAAATTTGAAAAATTGCTCGAAAATTCATCAAAAACTGAAACTTCAATAGAGTTTTTGACAGGATAGCGTCTGTCGAGTCAGTTTTTCAATAAAACATTAGATTAATTATTTAGTTCAAGTCAAATAAAATTAAGTGGGACATAACGCCCATGGAAATGCCTGATAATGCCACTGAAATATAAAAATAATTACGGTAATGTGCCGCCCATACACATCTTATGCGAATGTGAGGCGGTACACCTCACAAGAAACAAGCATCTTGGAGGACACATCATCTCGCCAGAAGAAATCAAATCCTCCATCCCTAAGGCTGTAGTCAACTTTTTCAACGACTTAGGACTAGGAGAATTGCTGTAAATTGTAAGAGGTTTCACAATAGATCTTGTAGGTCGCAGTGACTAAGAAGCCCAAAGCCTTTTCCTCTAGTCTCTAATTATATATACGGTAATATGACAATAGTGAAGTAACGGTTATGTATGATAATATTAATAACGTTTAAATTGCTTGTTAAATCGTAGAGTGCAGTTTTCATTGTTTCCATAATGTATGCAATGGATCAACCATCGTATAAGGGTCGGTGCATACGATCGACACTGCGTCTGAAAACCTGTTAATAAAAAAAAAAAAGGAAAAACATATTCTTTAATGATAATTGAAAATAGTAATATTTTAAATCCTTTCCAGATAAATTTTTGAAAAGCATTAATGCTTGCTTAGCGAACTCTAAAGTTCGTTCGTTGCGCCGCCCGGATAAGTCGAGATGGCTTTGTGGTCAGAGCGCCTGGAGTATTTATCCACATGAGGTATTTATCCGAGGCGCAGGTTCGAATCCTGCTCACGACCGTATTCTTTATCCATTTAATATAATGACTTTAAATAAATACTTGCTTAAGTAAACCAAACTTCTAGTACTTTACAGCATACATACCTGCATAGTAACCATAGAGCGTAGAAAAAATGGATTTTGATGCAGTCTTAATAGATAGAGTAATTCAAGAGGAAGGTTTAAGTATATAATTTGTCAAGTTTTTGTATACATTGGCTAAAATATAATTATATTTGTTGGAGGTGTCGGAAAACAATAAGCCGTCTGGGATCTTTCAACGAAAACGCTGCCTAACCCCTTTGAGATATAACAAAATGATGTATGGTGGAATTGTGTATCTTATATAGGTCTACAGAAAAGTCCGCGATGGTATATGTCTATCTCTTAAGGATAACATACTCTATCCATTTTAATACTTAAAAAAATGGGCAATTATAAAGCGGTAATTGGAAAGCGAACGGGACCAAAATTTCATGATTACTTTTGGTCGCGATAACCGACATCCACGCGGGGGAAGCCGCGGGCTTTAGCTAGTATAGTATAAAAAATCATTACATTCGGATCAGTCAGTATTTAAATTCCGTTCGTCTGTTCCAAGCCTTACTGCAAAACCCACAGCGGTATTCCCCAGTAGTCTTATTAAAATGTAATCTACGGTAATGGATCCATTATTACCTTGGTAATAAGCAGTTATTATTTAATAATACAAGTTCATACTGTTGTAGCGTGTTTCTCTAACACGCCAGTGAGTCGTTTAGTATACCTACAGCGTGACGTGGTACGAATGAAATGGTTACTTTAATGTTTAAATGTAGCTATTTGTGATTTTGAGAATGCTGCCTGATGATCTCTGGGGTTCGATTCCCGGGTCAAGGAAACCGCGATAGCGTTTTTCTGATAGGAAGTTTTCAGTAGCATTGCAAAATACAATATAAAAAATATACAAACAAATAAAAAAAAATAAAAAACTCAGCGGTGTTTGGAATTGTGCCCGATAGATGGCAATAGGCCCACCACCAATGACATGGGGCTTGTTATAATCATTAATAATGACGATTTATGTAGAACCTTTGTGGTTTTATTAGATACCGTAAATAAATATTCGGAAATTGCGCGGAACAATTTTTAAATTCTTTTAAAAAAAAGTTTTAATTAAAGAATAAAAACTGTATAATTAACCCTTTACACGTTCAGGCTCCCCATAAACGCAATGCAATTATTTAACGATTGGGTCTACTGCTTCTCGGAATGTAAAACCGGCAAAGCGGCGGTCGAGTTCATCCCATGTTCATCCACATAAATGATTTAATTATTTTTTTTATAAATCATTGTTCACCGGTAATATTTTCGTTTTACGGGATTGCCAAATT
Source organism: Xylocampa areola (assembly GCA_935421205.1). Taxonomy (NCBI): domain Eukaryota; kingdom Metazoa; phylum Arthropoda; class Insecta; order Lepidoptera; family Noctuidae; genus Xylocampa; species Xylocampa areola. The sequence continues at coordinate 3,203,140 of OW285216.1, forward strand.
AGTTTGGAACTCGAACGGAGCCCAAGTTATACATTTTTGTGACTACGACCGTATTTTTCGTTGAAAAATCCATAACGTACACTGTGCTGGACTCCTACCCCCTAAAAGCCACATGGTTCTTCACAAACCTTTACGGGGTTCCTGGGATCGCAGCTGCATTTACCGCGACCCCGGCTATGCTCCGTCGAAGGTATCCGCGTACCCCAACATTTGTGCATTTATAACTTTAGAGTTCGCTACGCATCATTTAAATCTTAAATTATAGTTCTATTGTCAAATAGACACACACACACACATGTGTGGGCACGCGCTAGCGTGTGTGTTTGTGTACCAAACGCACGGTAGTGTGTGTAATGTTTTTTTTTATTAAATGTATTTCTAATGCATATTATATAAAAATATAACCTTTCTGCAGTCCTTCTCCATATAAACTTTAACAGTGCCAAATTTCATACTCCTTCGTCCGCGTAATTTTCGTAAAAAGGTGAACAAAGTTTTTGCATCACTAATTAATACTGTAATGTTTTTTCTGCTTTCTTTTAAAAAGCAAAGCACTAGATGGGGTTGCATAATCCACCCCTTCATTAAGCTTAAGGAAAACTATATAAATACAAATATTAATATAGTTAAATCGTTTTAAGTATTATATTTTATTCTTGCTTTTCTGCTATCTCAAGCTGCGCCAAGCTGCCTTTTAATTTAACACGAAACGACCCAGTTTTTAATTATAACGTCAGTCTGTCTGTGTTCTGATATGCCGTTATTTTAAACAACATATTTATTTAATTAGTGTTCTACAATTTTAAGTTTCTACGAAGTAATTTGTTTTGTGTTGTGAAACGTCAGAATTATATTTAGGACTAAGAGCTATATTCAAATATTTTGTAAATGTGAGAGCTCGGTAAACTTGCCAACCAAATCCGTTGTATTCAATATATTATAGCTAAATATTTAATATTAATGTGTATTACTTTGTATCGAGGATTGCACTGTTCTCGCACTACTCTATAAAAAATATAAAGTTTAAAAAAGTCTCCTAATTGGAGTTTCACGCCGGTTCTCTCCATAGGAATCGACTATTTTCGAACCGTGCAACAAAATTTTGACGTTTCATTGGGGCCTATTAAAGTTTATGTGGCGGGTATCCGGCAGGATCCGCAGGTTCGAATCCTGCTTGCGACCGTATTCTTTTTCCATTTAATGTAATAACTTTAGAGTTCGCTAAGCATGCGTTAATGCTTTTCAAAGATTTATCTTTAATTTTGACTTTGAATTTAACATTGGTCGTAAGTGAGGATGTTAAGCGTGAGGTTCTGTGTTCGGTTCTCGTGTCGGGTAGTGTTATTGGTTTTTCTGTTGGAAAATTGACAATAGCAGCCTCGTTATAGGTTCACCATCTATTTCACTGAATGACTGCAAAAGTAAATGTGGGTGTACAATTACAGTATACATCTGTCTACCCCATCGGGGATACAGGCGTGATGCTTAGGTTCAGAAAAACGTAAATTATGATGAATCATTTTATAACGTGGGATAGTCTCTCGACCGGAGTGATAACACGGCCTCACAGGAAACCGTTTTGAAACAACGCTTGCGATGTGTTTCGCCGAGTGAGTGAGGGTACCGGAGGCCCAAACCCTTTAAAAGGCCGGCAACGCACTTACGACTCCTCTAGGGTTGCGGGTGCCCATGGGCGACCGTAATCGCTTACCATCAGGGGACCCGCTTGCTTGTTTGCCCAATATGCCGCCATAAAAAAAAACCACCTAGTATCTGTTCCAGGCAGTATCTTGAATAAGCTCTGCAGATAATAATTTTATACAATAAATAAACGTTATATAACGCGATAAATAAATAAATAATCTATAACCAGATAAATAATATAATTTATCAGATTTATGTGAACATGTTTTAAAACATTAATCAAAGAGCGTTGACATTTTAATTTGTGTATGACTGTTTGTTTCCTCGATTTATGACTTTAATTCGGAAATGAGTTAAAATAATATTAACATAACATCACGCCTGTTTTCCCCAAAGGGGAAGGCAGATGTGTACACAGATGTATACCTAGATTTCACCGATGCAATTATTTAGTCCCACGTACTAGGTGGTGAGCAATTTTTTTTTTTTTTGAATAGCGGGCACCCGAGCAGATGGTAAGCGATTACCGCCACCCATGGACACCCGCAACCCCAGAGGAGTCGCAAGTGCGTTGCCGGCCTTTTTAAGGTTTTGGGCCTCCGGTACCCTCACTCACTCGGCGAAACACAACGCAAGCGTTGTTTCACGCCGGTTTTCTGTGAGGCCGTGGTATCAATCCGGTCGAGCCGGCCCATTCGTGCCGAAGCATGGCTCTCGCAAGGTGAAAATTAACCATCTACTGGGCACAATCAAGATAGCCAATAACACTTTGACTGACCCAGGCATCGAACTCAGGAATTCTCGCTCAGCAGCCGCGATTGCGACCACTAGACCAATAAGGCAGTTAACTAAATGCAATTAATTAACATCACCCGAGACTGATGGTTTAACGTGTTAGTTATTGTTCAACGGTTATTACTCACGTGCATTCTAAGGAAGTGGACCCCTTAACCATGAGCTGAGCCCGCGGCGATGTCGCGAGTCAAACTACCTCCGAAGCACGAAGACGCTCACATAGAAATACGCCTAGCTGCCACCCATCTACAGACTGACCGCGACGAGTGTTGCTTTATCTTATCGATGGTTTACCGACCAGAGATTGGAAGTGGCAATGAGAATCTAGAAAATATTGAAGCGTAAAATTGTATATAAAAAGTATTGAATAGATTCACGCGTTTCCTTGCGAAAATCCAATACGATGGTCTCGGTGTTGAACACTGCCCGGTCTAACAGGTCCTGATGATGCCCCGTGGGGGGGGGGGGGGGTGATACACGTGTGATTACTTTGTGGTAGTTGCAGTTGATATTCGCTTGTGTATGAATACATTTATTAAATACTAGCTTCTGCCTGCGACTTTGTCTAATTGGTCTAGCCAGGAGAACACGTATCTTAAGTGTTAAAAAAAGGTAACAATTGACCGTACAATTAAAAAAATATATGAAAATCCTTGTCCTGACTATTACGAACACAACAGAAAAGAATTATCGAATTTGGTGCAGTCGTTCGCAAGTTACGGCATGACCAAGGGAAATAGGGATTCATTTATATATATATATGTATATTAATCTAGTATGGATAAGTAGGAAACAATTATAGGAGCATTAATAAGTTGTCTAAAGAGTATTTTATTCCTGTGTGTGTTGTTAAAAGTACAATATTAAAACAAATAAAAAGTCTAATAAACATAGCTACCTCATAAATGTACAGAGAAGGGACTCTTAATATCTAAATTATCACTGTTATCAAATGGTTTATCAATGACTAATTAAATCAGTGCTGATTAAAATATTGTATAGTATATTATTAATTTTTGGGCCAGTCTGTGAAGGAGCCATGTTACGAGCTGTCAGTTTGTTTGTGTGTGTAGGTTTAGTTTTGGCTAAACACGAGCTGTATGATGGGTAAGATACTTTTATTACCCGACGGCCCAAAAAAGTGTTATGTTTTTGGGTTCATGTATGTGTCTTTCTTTATTCAACTATACCTTCTAAACCGATTTTAATAATTATTTCACCCTCAGAAAGCTAGAGCTATTTCATAGGAAGAAACATAGGCTATGTATAGTATAAGTGTACAATTACGACTGCAAACCGCTAAGTATTTACTCTATCTCAAAACAATGTTTTTTTGCATCAAATCTTATGCCACTCGTTAGTGAGAACATTAACACAAGTTTAATCTTAGCTTAGGTGTCAGAGCTTTAAACTCTTTTGGCAAAATTACAATTTATAACATGTGAACTTTTTTAGTTATGTTACCTATATATTTTATTTCATTACCCGAATTCCACAGCTAGTAAATTACATAGATAACACAACCAGTATCACAGAATTCTCAAAGTCATGTGCGTATTAAATGATATAACAAAACTTTCTGACTGTTCATAATTAACAATTATTTTATCAATCTTTCTTATTGAAATCAAACTTTAATTATAGGTGGTTTAAGACATCATTAATTTCACATAATTCTTTAATAACACACACATTCTTTTCTGAAGTAAGTGCTGCCAATTTCCATTTTATTATAATAACTGCTGAACTGGATACGTTTACAATAGTATACAACTGCCTCGTTGGTCTAGTGGTCCCAAGCGCGACTGCTGAGCATGAGGTCTTGGGTTCGATTCCCAGGGCGGGCAAAGTGTTTATTGGGTTTTTCTCTTAGGAAAGTCTCAGTAGCAGCTCGGAGTTTGGAATTGTGCCCAGTAGATGGCAATAGGCTCACCACCTATTACATGGACCTAAAAGCAGCATTGGTGAAATGTGGGTGTACAATTGTGTACACCTCTGCCTACCCCTTCGGGGAATACAGGCGTGATGCTATGTTACGTTATGTGCTGAATACGTTTTTTACCACACTCAAATTTATTATTATTTAAATGTAATCAAAATATATTAAAAGGAAAAAGAATACGGTCGCGAACAGGATTCGAACCTGCGCCTCCCGGATGAATACTTACTCCAGGCACTCTGACCACTAAGCCATCTTGACCTCTGCTCACCACCGCGCTTCCATATTTTAACACGTCTTATGGCGACGTTATTGCTATCAATTGAGTCCCTATACGGGTGACCGTATTCTTTTTCCATTTAATATAATAACTTTAGAGTTCGCTAAGCATGCGTTAATGCTTTTTAAAGATTTTCTTGAATAATCAAAATATACCTAATAATCGACCTTGTTCAGTGTGATTGAAGATTCATAGTACGGTGGATGATCTGTTTTATTTATTTGTTTAATTATAGTTCAGATCTACCTACATTAATCTCTTCTTTAATGACCTAGTACTACTCTTTACGCCCTAGAGGCAAACATAACAGCCTAAATGTATTACCAAATAAGAACTTATAATGTACCTATGCTTTACAAAAATAAATGATTATGATTATAAATTATTTATTAATTGCTTAAAACGGTGAAGGAAGATATCGTGCAAGCATGCCTTGGACATGTTCCGGTGGTGTGTAAAGCCATGTCAGAGGCTTTACGAGTCGTTTAATTTCTGACGCTAGGTTGTTCATCAACCACACGATAAGAAGAAAATAACCACCGCCTTCAGTAACTTTGTAATCTTAAAAAACTGCTATCCAGTATAAAATGACCTCTCTTTCAGGCATGGCTTATTTAAAGTCACCGTGAAGTCTGCAGACCAAACTGAGTTGGTCAACTACCTGAGCCATGTCCTAGATCTAGACGTCTGGTCTCATGCGTTACCAGGCCGCGCTGGGCAGGTCCTAGTGCCAAAAGAGAAGAAGATGCAGTTCCAAAATGAACTTAAAGCTGCTGGCGTAGAGTTCATTGTTGAATCTGAAAATATTAAAGAGTAAGTTTAAGAGATTTGTTTTGTGATTCGTGTGATTTTTTTTTCTGTAATTAATTTGAGCCTAAACTGTGCATGATTACACGGATCTGATTTATTTATCACATGGAAGTTACTGCCATAGTTGCACAATTATTAGAACCTGTTTTAATTAATAAATAATCTTTGTAAATAGTCAGATATAAGTATTAGATATTATTTAATAATTGTCCGAAAAGTAAAATGATCACAGAATGATACGTACTTATTGAAATAGAATTTGAAATGCATGCGTAGCGAAGGTTCAAAATGTTTTGATAATTAAACCTGCGCCCCTCGGATATACACTCTGCCCGGTCTGCGAACTATGCCATTCGGACGTCTGCTAACTTTTTAAAATTCTTCGTATGACTTTTGAAGGTCATCCTGTGACCACGAACGCTGCAAATTGTTCGAAACGTCAGGAAAAACAAAAACCAATAATACACGCGATTAATCCGGTTAAAAGTTGTTTTATTATAAGTTGTGTTGATTTCTTCCAGGCTCCTAGATTTGGAAGACAGACTGATGTCTGAAGCAACCCAGAAGAGCTTCAATGGATCTAGACTGGAACCTCTTGCTTTTGACCGGATCTACAATTACGAACAGGTTTGTCTGTATGATGATGTTTTTAAGACATACAGAGCATCACGCCTGTACTCCCCGAGTGGGTATGCAGAGGTGTATACAGTTGTAGGTATACCCACATTTGCCCAATACTGTGTAATTGGTGGTGATGCTATTGCCATCTACTGGGCACAATACCAAACTCCAAGCGGGTGAGAGTATGCCTACGGAAAAACCCAAGAACTTTGCTCGATCCGGGAATCGAACCCAGGATTTGACACTCAGAAGTCGCCCTTGTCTTGATCACCAATGAGGCAGTTATTATTGCTTCAGGCTACCGCCTGAGATTAATGGTACGCGTGGTAACGCTGCAAAATCTAGTATTTCATCATCATCATCATCACCCTGCCCTTATCCCAATTTATTTAGGATTTAATTTATTTAATCGGCGCAGCATGTATGCTTCTTCCACTTCTAGTTGTTTTTGAAATTGCATGCTGTTAAAGTTTTGGCAATGTTTTATAACCGGCCGCCTGCCTGACGTCAACCCTCATTGGGAATGCTGTTGTACGTGGTAACTGCTACCGATACGGACTCTTCTATCTATGTAGCTGTGTCACACCAAATGTTATCCATGCGCCAGGTTCTGATGTTATCCTACTATCACACTTCACTAACCGGGCCAAAAAATCTGCAAACTCTAGTATATGGTACATTGCAGGGCAAAGGTCTTCTGATGCGGAGAAGGTGTTAGCATTGATCACCACACTTGCTCACTGTGAGTTGCTGATTTCAGACTATCAAGTTCAGGTTTTCTCAGCATGTTTTTCCTTGCCCCATTGTTTGTGGCCTCTTAGATTGCTTAAGAATGAAAAAGCCACATTGGTAAATGCCAGGTTAAAACCAGCAACCCGTTGGTTTAGTATCCATTCGACCACCATGATATGTATATTATTGACAGATACAAAGCATAAGATCATCACATAATCCCCGAAGGAGTAGGCAGAGGTGTACACAGTTGTACACCCACATTTCACCAATGCTGTTATTAAGTCTGTTGATTGTAATGGGTGGTGTGCCTAATGCAATCAATCGGATATCATTCCAAACAACAGGCTACTACAGATAATTTCCTAAAAGAAAAACCCAATTTATCCAACCCGGGAGTCGAACCTACCACCTCTAGACCAACGAGCCAGTACTTACAGATTAAAATTATTGCCTTTTGTTCTAGATTGACACTTTCCTGGACCTGTTGGCTGAAGCGTACCCTCAGACCGTCACCCTGGTGAACGCTGGAAAGAGCTTCGAAGGCAGAGACATCAAGTACCTGAAGATATCCAGCAACGACTTTGAGGTAAGGCACCAGAGATGCTCTTTAAACTTTAGTATCGACAAAATTTTATCGAACGAAAAAAATGACAGACATTGTTTTTATCAATAATGGCGTTTTTCCACCTACTCGCCTGATTGTAAGCGACGGTGTGACAGAGGATGGAGCACGTAGATCCAGAAGAAAGATATTCACTCTAAGTAGAGTAGATAGATTTGGGGAGAACGATAGTTGTTGAGTTGATGCAACTGCCCAGACCCGTCTCCCACAACGGTTATACCGGACTACATCCCGAAACACGACTAGGTCGCTTCACGTCGTGGCTTCGTCCGGTGGGTGGTAACCAGCCGCGGCCTAAGGGCCTTAATTTTTCTTATTAGGGTAACCACAGGGAAAGCCCGGTTAAGCAGTTAGCAGCTTACTAGGTTGACCTGCGAGATGTTTTACACAAAAAAAGGTTAGGTTAGCAGTAGAGAGAGTTGTTCGCGGTCGTTTGCGAGAGCGTTCCCACGTCCCACCCTCAAGCAGCTGAGGAGATACACTGTGGAGTTTTTATGGATTCGAGTCCGCTATCCTACCGCTCTGTCAGAGCGGTATGCGAGGGCATTCCTCTACATAAAAAAAAGGTTAGCAGTAGAGGTCAGCAGAGTCTTAAACGTGGTGACTTGGTGAGCCTATTTGTATGTATGTCAGAGAAGACTACCAAATTGACCACGGAAAATAGGGGGTTGGTTGAGAAGCCGGGGAAATTTCCTAACAGAAAAACCGAATAACAGTTTGCCTCACTAGGGAATGGAATAGACCTCACCACTTTATCGCCACTTAGCAATGATAGCCTAGTGGTATGACGGTTGGTCTGACAAGTCAAAGGTCGCAAGTTCGAATCCAAGGCACGCACCACTGTCTCTTCGACGTCATGAGCGTATTATAAATTAATTATCACTTGCTTAAAACGGTGAAGGAAAACATCGTGAGGAAACCGGCACACCTGAGAGATTTTCTGGATGGTGTGTAAAGCCATGTCAGCGACCTACGGGTGCCATATGATAAGAAGAAGATCGCCTCATTTGTGACCAGACCAGATTAATGAGGCTTGGAATAATTACATTTTCAAAAGAATAAACAAGGTTTTAATATGCTTGATCTGATATTACAGTTTTCGTATCAGCACGTAAAAAGATAGGGTAGGTTATTAATTAATTATTCAGATATGTCACTGAGTAACTATTTTATCTTTCACGCGTAGACTAAGAGATTAGCAACTACTGTTTTTATTGTTCGAATTATCTGAATTTGATAATATTCAAGATATGTCTTTGAAAAAGCATTAACGCATGCTTATATTGTAACTTTTGATAATATTCTTATTAATCTACCATTTTTTTTGCCTACTTGGCTAATCATCATGGAGACAGGCCGCTGTGACCGAAGATTCGGTGAATAGATGGCAATGACGTCATTTAAATACGTATTAAAATGTGGAAAAATAATTCGTGGTAGTGAGCAGAGGTCGAGATGGCTTAGTGATCAGAGCGCCTGGAGTATATATCCGGGAGGCGCAGGTTCGAGTCCTGCTCATGACCGTATTTTTCTTTACACAAAAAAATTATGTGAATAAATAATAAATGCCATGTTGGGATACATTCTAGATATAGATAAAACTTTGGAGGAGAATATTTTCCTTTTATGTTTTAAGCACATCAAATTTCCATTCACTCTTGCCCCAACGCTCGCCGCGCGCGGACGTGTCGCTTCTAGTGATTTCGCCCGTGTTGTGTCTGTGATCGTTATTCGCTACGCCCTGCCGTAGCAATCTCCGTAGCTGTTTACTGGCTACGAACAACTTAAATCAAAAGCTGCCTTTTTCGAGGCGGCGGCTGATTATCTGTCTTTTTTAAAGAACAGTCAAAAACGTGTGTTTTTCCTTACCCCATCAGGGTAAAGCCACAGTTTCGTGGTTCTCGGTTGAAACCTTACGGTGTCAACGAAGCCGAGAGGGTGTTGACCCGATACACCCAGCTGAAACCCCTTCAGGGTGAGGCAGTCAATTGGACGGGAGCTAGATAACCGGCCTTGGGGGATCTCCTAGTCGGCTCTAGACTCTGGCTTCCTTTTCAGCTACTCACCTAGTGTCGGTCGGGTGTGTCTACTCCCTTCGCACTAGACTGGTCAGGGCCCCGTTTGCACAATAAGACTGGCGACGGGTTACAAGCTTAGGGCTCACCTATAGGTACACACCTCCCTGCTTACATCCGGCAGGGAGGGTTACACATCCCCGGGCCCATCCACCCGGGGAGTTAGAAGTTAGGTTTATTAGGAAATTCTAATGAAAGTTCCCTTTTATTTCTGAATCCCTTAAAATGGACGCTACACTTATTGTAGCGTTCCTTAAAAAAATACTTTTAAAGGACGCCGATTTCGAAAAGAAATACGGGCAAGATTTCGCTGTATTACTGCAGCAAGTTCACGCTCAAAGCCCCGATAACGATGTTACTGCGAACCTCAAGCCCGTTTCAGGTAGTCACGGCGGCATATCCAAAGCGATCACACCTGCGCCAAGTCCTATTGTTCGTAATTCTCCGGAATCATCCGACTTATCCCCGTCTTTGTCTCCTGCGTTGCCTTTGTGCGACGCTAATCCATTGTTCGCCGAGAACAATGGAATCGAGAATTCCACAGACCCTTTGTTACCTACAACAAAGGAAACCGCGTCCCAGCCGGACCTCATGGATGTTGCTATGCAATCATCCTCTTCTGAGTCCGAAAACTCAGACACTAGCTCGTCCACTTCCTCTGACGGCTACATCACGGTAGTTGGCAAAGGGAAAAAGAGGGCCCGTAAGGCCAAAAAAGCCGCCGCCGGCCAAGCGCCCGCAAAAGCTCTCAAGACCATTGAGGCAACCCAGTCCCATGACCTCCAGCCCTCTACACCTATGGACACCGCACCAGTCTCCAGGCCCGCGAGCCCCTCTCAATCAAACCCTCAGATTTCAAAAAAGACAGCCACCCCCCCGCCTATCTACATTCAGGATAAGGCGAAGTGGACCGATATTTCCAAGTGGTGTGTTGACAAGAAAATCAACTACACTCTAGCTAGGAATACCCAACAAGGCATTAAAGTCCAAGTGCCCTCCCCCAGTGACTTTCGTACACTGACTAACCTCCTTCGGGAGAAGTCAGTCTCCTTTCATACATATGCTCTTCAAGAGGAGCGCCTCATCCGCGTCGTCATACGCGGAATTCCAGTAGAGATCGACACGTCGTTGATTTTAAGCGACCTTCAGTCGCAACAGATCCCCGTACTCGAAGTGCATCGCATGCATCGCGCTCGTGGCGGACCACCATTCGCAATGGTGCTAGTCGTGTGCGAACAGGGCCCGGGCTCTAAAGCACTGTACAATTTAAAAACCTTGTGCCATCTTTCAGGCATTAAAGTAGAAAACCCGCACAAGTCAGGCTACATCGGGCAATGCCATAATTGCCAACTTTACGGCCATGCACAGCGTAATTGCTTTGCCAAACCCAGATGCGTCAAGTGCCTCGGTGACCATAGCACTAACGCCTGTGAAAGGCCTAAAGATAGGTCCCTCTGCACCGACCCTCCCAGCTGCGTCCTATGCGGCGAATCAGGACATCCGGCTAATTATCGCGGGTGCCCCAAGGCACCGAAAAAACCGAACGTCAACACGAAACTCGCGAAACGCAATGCCGAGCGTACCATAAGGGAGCAGCCTTCTTCAAAGTTACCCGAGCGACTTAGTCCGCAACGGCCTTCACCATGGAACGCGCTGAACCACCAGCAAGCGTTCCCCACCCTGAAACCCTCCCCGGCTTCTCAACCCACCGTCATTCCACCGCTCATGGCGAACCCCATCCCCACCCCTACACCTATCCCGATACAACTCGTTCAGGTCGCGCCCGCGTCCCCCCCTAAACAGGCCTTCGTTCCTAGGCTAAGCCCCGCTCGCTCTAGCAGTCAGCCAACGATTGGATCGGACCTAGAAGTAGTTCAGAGCGTATTCTCGCTCATTAGCTCGGATAGGTTCAGCGCACTAGCTCAGACTCTGCGCTCTATGCAAGGCAACGGCTTTGCTATTCTACAAGTGATGCTCGAATATAAAGACATCACTGACGCCCTAGCTAATATCAACTTTAACGGTAACTGATGGCTACCGAAAATAGTAAATTTAAGCCCCGATGCCTTAAGTTAGGTTACTTTAACGCTAATAGCATAAATGGCCAACGTGACGAAATCGCGACCTTCTTACGTGACCATCAAATTGACGTTTTCCTAGTACAGGAGACCTTTCTTAAACCCGCCCAGAGGAACCCTGGAATTGCAAACTATAGAATAGTGCGCAACGACAGAACCCGTTGCCAGGCGGGCGGTACACTCATTTATTACAAAAAATCGTTATACTGCATCCCTATGGACCTCCCACCTCTTTCTCACATAGAGGCTTCTATATGTAGGCTAGGCATGACAGGTCACCAGCCGATTACCATCGTCTCGGCATACCTTCCACCTAAAGTCACATCTAAAGTTAACTTAGCTCCCGACATTAAATCCTTATTTGCTCTGAGCGACTCAGTTATCATTGCTGGCGACCTTAACGCCAAAAATGAATCCTGGTGTTGCAATACGACGACCACACGAGGCAGACACCTCGAACGATTAGGTATCGAACTTAACTTCGATATCATCGCCCCGATGAGCCCTACCCACTTCCCTGACAATGTAAACCACCGACCTGACATACTCGACATAGCGATTCTAAAGAACGTAAACCTCGGTTTACGCTCTATAGGGACGCTACAAGAGCTTGACTCTGACCATAGACCAGTAATCCTAGAATTAGGCCCCCGCTCAGGTCCCTCAGACCCAGATCAACCTGTCCTCACTAAAACCACCACGGATTGGGGAAGACTAGAGGAACGCCTCAAGTCGACCTCTTCTGTGCACTTAGACTCAATTCCCGATAATATAGTGTCTGTTGCCGACACGGTGTCTGCGATCGACTCCCTCACTAGTCACGTGCAATCCGTAGTGAACGAATGTTCACGGCAAGTCCCGGAGGTGGATGAACACCGCTGGAAACTGCCGGACGATGTACGTGAACTGTTGACGGAGAAAAACGCAGCTATCCGTGCCTACGACAGTTTCCCCAATGAAGCTAATCGTATCCATATGCGCACCTTGCAGCGTACTGTGAGGAAGCGCATATCGGAAATGCGGGAAGCTAAATGGGACAAAATGCTCGATGATATAGAACCCACCCATCAAGCTTTCTGGCAATTGCAGCGGAAATTAAAATCCGATCAATGCGCCGCTATACCCCCGCTCAATCGACCTAATCAACGACCTGCTTTTGATGACGACGAAAAGTCAGAAGTACTAGCCGACAGTTTAGAAGCCCAATGTACGCCTAGCACTCTACCAGTAGACAACGCTCACCTGTCCAAGGTCGATGCTGAAGTCAAACGTAGAACTGCACTCCCGCCCCCACACGACTCCGACGATCCCTGGCCCCCCGTCACCGTAGACGAAGTCAGAACGATCGTGAGGAACCTCAAACCCAGGAAGGCCCCAGGCTCAGACGGGATCACCAACAAAGTGATTAAATACTTTCCCGCACCTCTCATAGTTCTCATGACCGCCATCTTCAATGCGGCACTGAGCAACAATATCTTCCCACAATCGTGGAAACAGGCAACAGTTATAGGTTTTCCAAAGCCCGGTAAGCTCAAGTGCGAGCCGACCAGTTATCGCCCGATCAGTCTTCTTAACGTCTTCGGAAAGATCTATGAAAGGCTAATTTATATTCGTTTAAGGGATTATGCCGAATCCAATAAGCTTCTTCCTAACGAGCAGTTTGGCTTTCGAGCTAAACACTCATGCATCCATCAGTTGCACCGTATCGTTGAGCACATAAGCGCAGGCTTCATGGGCAAGATGAAAACGGGCGTATTATTCTTCGACGTAGCTAAAGCTTTCGACAAGGTCTGGCACAACGGCTTAATCTATAAGCTGTATCAATTCCAAGTGCCTGACCGTCTCGTACTCATCATTCGAGATTTTCTATCGAACCGTAGCTTCCGCTATAGCGTAGAGGGCGTTCTATCGTCCCCTCATCGGATCCAAGCCGGAGTCCCTCAGGGCTCTGTGTTATCACCTCTTCTCTTCGCGCTGTACACCAGCGATATTCCCAAAAGTGGCAAAACCAAGTTAGCTCTTTTCGCCGACGATACGGCCATCTATTACACTGGTAGGAGTCTTGACTGCATTACCCGATATCTCCAGACCTCTGCCAACGCCTTAGGCGCTTGGTTCAGGAAATGGAGGATTGAGGTCAATCCAGATAAGAGCGCCGCCGTTCTCTTTTCGAGAACGGGCGCCGAGGAATTTCTTCCCTAGCTTCGACCTATTACAATGTTCGGCAAGCCAATCCCTTGGGAACTGCAAGCCAAATACCTGGGTGTGATTCTAGATCACAAACTGTCCTTCCGTCCGCACATTAAGACGGTACGCAACCGCGCGGCCTTCGCTGTCGGCCGTCTATTCCCCATGACAAATGCGCGCAGTAAATTGTCACTTAACCTTAAGATTAGGCTCTATACTACGTGTATTAGACCCATTATGACGTATGCTAGCGTCGTGTTCGCACACGTTAAGTACTACAAAATCCGTAGGATGCAAACCCTGCAAAATCGATTCCTTCGTAAAGCGACAGGTGCTCCATGGTTCATTAGGAACCTTCAACTCCACCTCGACCTCAGAGTGCCTACCGTTAGGCAATTCATGAAAAGGGCATCGAAGAGATACTTCGAATCTGCCCCTAATCATCCGAATCCCTTAGTTGTCTCTTCCGCTGATTACAGGCCGTCCCAGATCAACAAAATCCGCCGACCACGTCACGCTCTCCTCCGTCCCGATGATAGGATCACTGTAGCTCAAGAGTCTAACAGACACACAAGCACACTCCGACGCGCTCGACTGCCTCGTTATAGACCTCACCGGCGAGGTCCGCGTCCGTCGCGAAATGTTTCATCATGTCCACCCCGACTCTTGCTCGAGCCGGCCCGCGCCGAGCTAGTAGCTTTAAATTCATCCCTTAATAATAAGGAAACTGATATGACCCAGCTAGTCCCTAGTTGTCCCCCCAGCAACACCCTAAGCCGAGGTTCGTGTCCCGCAGGGGATGCCCTTAGCGCTGTTGCTTAGTTTGTAGTTTATAAAAATATGCTCTGGCTGGAGGCATCAAACTGCCTCGCCTTAGATATTGTCCGGTTACGCAGACAAAACCCCTCTGGGTTTCTGCAAGAGGCCATTTCAAAAAAAAAAAAAAAAATTTCCATTCTGCCAAAAACGTCTAATTCACATTGATATCGCAATAACAGAAAATTATCTTAGGTTTTCGCGATCACTAATCGCGTGTATTATTGGGTTTTGTTTTTATTTTAACAAAAACCGATACATTCGATTAATCCGGTTATAAGTTGTTTTATTAAGACACAAAATTCTTTCCAGAACTCGGGGAAACCCATAATCTTCATGGAGTCTCTCCTCCACGCCCGGGAGTGGATTACGCTGCCAGCCACTCTCTACGCCATCCATAAGCTGGTGATTGACGTCACCGACCAGGACTTGGTGCAGGACATGGACTGGATCATCCTACCTATCGCTAACCCTGATGGCTATGCTCATACTCATGGAGAGGTAAGGCACTGTGGAAGGTGTACCTTCATAACGGTAGCACTGTCATGCAGCAACGTCATGTTGTAGTGCATAGTGTACAATATTGTTTGTATCTATAGATTTTATTTTGGGTTTGGGTGTATATGACATTCAATCTGTCTAGCCTTTTCCCAATTACATTGGGGTCGGCTTCCAGTCAAACCGGATGCAGCTTAATACCAATATCTTACATGAAGCAACTGCCTATCTGACCTCCACAACCCAGATAATACTGGGTAACACGATATCTCGTAGTATGACTGGTTGTCTGAATATCAGGCCTCTAATGAACTAATCAGCGCCCTGATATTCTGACAATCAGTCATTCTACAAGTGCAGCGGTTTACAAGTGTAAACGGCTGTCATAGATCTTAATTTGAGGGACCGACGGCTTAACGTGCTCTCCGAGGCACGTCCACCATCTTTTCATACCGAGACCCCCTTTTTTTTTTTTAAAACGTTGCCCCACACTAGGAATTTCTTCCTGTATCGAGGGTGCGTTTACAGACCTATAACATTATTGTATGTAAAAGCATAAACAATACAGGAAATTTCTAGTGTAAAAATTTACTTTCGTTAAAAAAACAGTATTTGTTGAGGTAATCTGTACGATTGACTTAACTCCAAAGTTAATCATGTCAGTTCAGTCACTTGTATAGGGACTGAATAGATAGCGATGACGTCACCTTAAGACGTATTAATGAGGAATATGGATTCGTAATAGTGAGCAGTTGGTAGAGCGCCTGGAGAATACTCTGAAGAGTGCAAGTAAAAATCCTGCTCATGACCATATTTATAGGTTTAATATTTTGATCAGCTAAGAAATTAATTTTCGGCTTGAATTTTGAATCCCTAAATGTGGTACCTTTTGTACGTGGTGGCCAACTGGTTACGGGCCCGCCTCTTGCTTGAACTACCATGACCATATTGGCAGGTACGAATGTGGCTTTTTAAATATACTTTCTTGGTTAATTTAAGCCATCACAGACATTCGGTAAAGGAAAACATCGTTAGGAAACCTGTACTTGATGGTCTAAAATCGCCAACCCGCAGTGAGCTAGTGTGGCGATTAATGCTCGTGCCTTCGCTGTATGAGAAGAGGCCCTTGTTGGCTGTAGGACACAAATGGGTTGATTATGTTGTGTAATTGTAGTCATATGCGATTCGAAAACATGGTTCTGGATTATATATAAAAATAATTTTATGCCCGGAAAATCACACGTCACCATATTAAATTATTGGCCAATTAAGTGACCGCTACCGCTGTGAGCTGCCAAAATATTGGAAAGATAAAAATTTATCATCAATTCTGAGAGGATTATTTTTATCTGGCTAATTACACGGAATGAAAATTACAATATTTTTGTTGTTGAAAATAGAGAAATTACATTATATAATATGAGCAATAAATCTTGACCTTAAATGTAGCTGATATACATAGCATGACACCTATATTCTCTTGGAGGTAAGCAGAGGTGTACCTATACAGTTTTACACTCACATTTCTCCAGTGCAATGCTTAATGAGTTCACGTTAGTGAGATATGAGTGTTAGTCTCTAACTTAATCTTGAATAGGTAGTCATAACGCTTTATTATACATGTTTTTATTAAATATATTTGTTATCTGTTCAATTAATTTTCAATTTCGACACCACCAAAATTGGCTGTAAATCTTTCCAGTGACAGTGTAATAATCAGTTCGTAACTATCCGATCGATGGCGATCTCAAACAGAATGCACGAGCATTAACCATTACGCTAGGTCACTGCTGGTTTCCCTACGACTTTTCTTTCGCCATATCTCAGTAATGAGGTCGATTAACTAAAGAAAGACATGAAGACCTAAAAATGTCACACTGGTGCATGCTGGTCTGACTATACATGATTTCTGCACGTGAACTCGGTACCCATAGCATGAAACCATGACATTTTTAATGAGTCAAATTTTGAAGTCACTTATAACCAGTTATTTCTGTTTTTTTTTTCAATATAACTAAGTTAAAGTTTTATTTCTCAGATAATCGGATGGAAGATCATTTCAGGGATACATCAGAGTCAAAAGCCGTACTTAGATCTATGATAGACAGATAGATAGATAGTGTATTCTTTATTGTACACCATATACAATAACATGATAAAATAATCACTAAAATTGTTGTCCAATAGGCGGTCTTATCGCTAATAGCAATTTCGCACAGACAACCTATGATTAGGCATTTCTACAAATCACATTAAAATTCTTTTTTCAGTTTCGGCTTTGGCGCAAGAACCGTAATAATAGCTACGGCGGCCTCTGCACCGGCGTAGACCTCAACAGGAACTTCGACATCAACTGGTCTGAAGCCTCTAGTACCATGGTTTGCAGTGACACCTTCCACGGATCCGCCCCCTTCTCCGAACCAGAAACAACCATTGTTAAAGAAATCTTCGACCAGTACCACAACCGCATTGAGCTGTTCTTGGACATCCATAGCTTCGGAAGCATGATTTTGTATGGTTATGGAAATGGGAATTTACCCTCAAATGGTCTGATGGTACATCTGCTAGGAGTCCAGATGGCAACAGCGATTGATGCTGTCAAAATGAGCTGGAACTCCAACTATATCGTTGGTAATGTTGCTTTGGTTTTGTACCAGGCTTCTGGAAGTGCTGGTGACTATGCCCAGGGTCTCGGCATACCCTACTCCTACACTTTTGAATTACCTGGCTACAGGTTCGGGATTGGTGGCTTTGGGTTCTTGGTTGATCCTGCTTTTATTGAGCAAGCTGGCTTCGAGACTTGGGAAGGTATCAAAACTGGTGCTAGGTTCGTTCGTGATAATTTCAGAAGAAAATGATTTAGAATAAGAGATTTGATATCATCAGAATCTTGATGTAATTATTACAATATCTTTGTAATAAATAACTCCGTATGTATATGCGTTTTGTTATGATAAATTAAATTATTTTGTGACAATAAAACTCGATAATCATATCATGTTTATTATATGGTATTTTATTATTGCTGTTATGACCGAAGAAACGATGGATGGATTGTGTGAAACTGTCACTCCCTTCCTAGCCTCTTAAGGGTATGGGAGTCACTATGGAGATGACGGCTGACAGAGACGTACTTATGTAAGATGAAATGCTGCGTCTATCCCAAAGAAATGGGGATAAGTTAAAGAGGACATAATGGTGTTTTATTACTGTTCTACCTGCATTTTATTTAGATGTGAGATAATTAACCTAAAGTACAGCATAATAAATTTTGAAGGAATTGATCTGCCAAGGTTATCAGGAATAACTACGTTATTAGTCTAGTAGACAAGCGTGGCTGCTGAGTGAGAAGTCCTGGATTCGATTCCCGGATCGGGCAAAGTGTTATTGGGATTTTCTATTAGGAAATTGTCGATAACAGCCCGGAGTTTGGAATTGTGCCCGGATGGCAATAGGCTCAACACCTATTACATGGGAATTAATAGGTAACAGCATTGGTGAAATGTGGGTGTACATGTATACATCTGCCTACCCCTTTGGTGAATATAGGCGTGATGCTATGTTATGTTATGCGATGACAATAATACCCTCACCACCTATTATGGGTCTAAATAACTGCGTCAGTGAAATATGGCTGTACAATAGTGGGCATGGGGTACTTAGACCTTTATCCTAGCACTTTGGGGAAGCAAGCATGATATTATGTTAGTAATTCTAAGACTAGGTACGTTCACATGGAATTGTACTGCACGTTCTCATAGGATAAACTTTCTCGAATACATAGTTGTGCATACATAAGCCATAGAACCGTTCACACGTCGGTAATCCTACTATATGAAAGTTTCTGAGAATTAATGGATGGATGGATGTTTGTTACTCTCTCACGCAATAACTACTGAACGGATTTGAATGAAATTTGGCACACAGATAGTTTATAACCTGGATTAACACATAGGATACTTTTTATCCCGGCTGGACCCAATTCTGAGTCCACGCAGATGAAGTTGTGTGCCGAAAGATAGTACTGCAATCATAATCAATCAAATCCTCTTACATACTTAAAGTATTGGAATGTTTGTTGAACACGTTTGTCGAATACCCACTGAACTTGTAAAAAACGGATGAACTTCGACGTATTCGGTTTGCAATAACTCATTGTATCACACCATCTCTTTCCCACGGCGCTTTGCCACGCAAACATAAAGCGAACGCCCATTCAATGCATCTTTTTGTAGGGAACTTGGACCATTGGGATCCTTCACTTTATGTCTAGTTTGTCATATGAAAACTGTGGTCACAACATTACACACTTAAAAAAAAACAAATACGACAGGAACACAGTATAAAGGCCATGTGAACCCAGCTTAAGACACCACTGTAATACGCTGAAGGGAATCATCCCATCGAAACTAGACCACCACGAAATACAGTGATTGCCTAGTGGTATGACTCTGGACTGACAAAGGTCACAAGTTCGAATCCAAGCCACACTGTCTTTTCAAAATCATGTGCGTATTATAAATTAATTATCACTTGCTTAAAACGGTGAAGGAAAACATCGTGAGGAAACCAGAACACCTGAGAGATGTTCTCGATGGGGTGTAAAGCCATGTCAGAGAACTACGGGTGTTTTAAACTCTGACTAGGTTTTTCATCAACCACAAGATAAGAAGAAGAAGACCATAAAATTACTAGTGTATCAATTTTGAATACGATGAAATTCACCGTGGGAGAGCCATGCTTCGGCACGAATGGGCCGGCTTGACCGGAAGAATACCACGGCCTCACAGAAAACCGGCGTGAAACAACGTTTGTGTTGTGTTTCGCCGAGTGAGTGATGGTACCGGAGGCCCAAACCCTTTAAAAGGATGGCAACGCTCTTGCGACTCCTCTGGGGTGGCGGGTGTAAATGTGCGGCCGTAATCGCTTACCATCAGGCGACCCGTCTGCTCGTTTGATCCTTATCCCATAAAAAAATAATCTCTTCCTTTAAAACAAAGAAACCTAGAAGAAAGCTTTCCGTCGTATAGATTGCATCGGTGCATTAGTGCTGTGATAGATTGTAAACACGGTTTACTTTGCACCCATCAATTATCTAGACGAGACATAAGCAAGTTAAGCCTTCATCTTACACGCGATTGTTTACATTGTAATTAATATTTTTTTTACCTGCCTCGGTGGTCTAGTGGTCCCAAGCTTGACTGCTGAGCATGAGGTCTCGGGCTCGATTCCCGGGTCGGTCAAAGTGTTATTGAGTTTTTCAGTTAGATTATGCTCAGTAGCAGCCCGGAGTTTGCTATATGGCAATAGGCTCACCACCTATTACATGGGACTTAATAACAACATTGGTGAAATGTGGGTTAACAAACTAAGTTACGAGGCTATGTAATTTAAAAAAAAATGGTCTTGTGTTATTTGTCAAAACATAATTAAAGTACCTGAGTGAACTCTCTGACTTGCATAATACAAGTTCTTAGGTACTTAATTTGGAAAACGTTACGTTAAAGTTACTACGTTAAAGTGGACGTGGAAGTTAATTTGGAAGTTACAGTATACAGTACTATGTATTTTCGTGCCAATAAACATTTTTACTATTTTTTATTATTATTAAGTAATCTGTGGAGGCAAGGTATTTTGATTGACTCCCAGTATGCGATAGATTTAAAATTTACCCCCTTATTCATAGTGGTGGTATAAACATCTCATAGCTATAATGACAGATATAAATTGAATTGTCTGTGTCTGTAAATGTTGAAATATTGTGCGATGTCTTAACGTAAATTATCGTTTCTACATTTTTTGTCTGCGACCTATTTGTAGGTGGTGACCACTTTTTCATTTCATTCGTTTTTGTTCGGGTAACCGTTTAATTGCTAAGGCAAGGCAGTTTGATGCCTCCAGCCAGAGCATATTTTGAATTACTACAAACTATGCAACGTAACACTAAGGGCGTCTGCTGCGGGACACGAGCCTCGGCTTAGGCCGTTGCTGGGGGCACAACTAGGGACTAGCTGGATCAGATCAGTTGCTTTCTTACTAAGGGACGAATTCAAAGCTATAGGCTCGGCGCGGGCTGGCACGAACAAGAGTCGGGGCGGGTAAGGGAGGGTCTTCCAACCAGGCCGGCGAGCCGAGGATTTTTTTTATTGAATTTTTTTGTGTGTTGCATCTCGCAGGTCAACCTAGGAGGTTGTCGACTGCTTAACTGGGCTTTCCTGTGGTTGCCTTAAAATATATTTTTTAAGGCCCCCAGCCAGGGCATTCGACTTCTAAACTAAGCGACAACACGCTAAGGGCACCTCCTTGCGGGGTTCGAGCCTCGGCTTAGGGCGTCGCTGGTGGGAGGATAGCAAGGGACTGGCTGGATTGGATTAGAAACATTATTATTATTATGGGACGAATTTAAAGCTACAGGATCAGCGGCGCGGGCTGGCACGAGCAAGGGTCGGGGTGGCAACTTACAGAGACGTCGCGACGGGCTTCGACGGTGAGGCCGAAATGACGGCGGTCTGTTTCTGTGACGGCTCAACAGTTACGGCGTTCGTATATATACAAGTTTGTCGCCAAACTCTGCTTGCACGATGCAGGACTCCTCAACCTGTCGTCCAGTTTTCCGCCCGTAATCACTTGGCTTAACAACAGCCAGCCGAAGGTTTGACGTGCTCTCCAAAACACGGAGACGCTCAGACCGAAATACTTGTTGCGGTCACCCATCTACTTAATGGCCGCACTCAGCGTTGCTTAACCTTCTTGCTAGTTTACCGATATTCTCCGGTGCATTTATCCACTACTCGCCATTTTAGTGGTGCGTGGCGAACATGCAAAATAATAATATATAATAGATAATCGTGTGAGTGGCTTTACTTATCTGTTAGATAATATACTTAAAAATGTTATTTACAATTAATCCATTATGTTAGTGTCCATCTTATGAATTATTTGTTTAAAAATAATGTTGTTTTATTCTTTATATTTATTTGCTGTGTTCAGTTATTTTGTTGTTGCGAAGAATGAGTGGTATAGAGGGTGAGTAGCTCTGGTTTTTATACAACCCCGTGACAGCAAAGAAGATGGGTTAAATTTGTTTTGAAATTTTTATATAGGTAAAGGATTTTCCTCCTAACAGAAGACTCAATAACATTTTGATTTACTAATGTAATGACACGAAGACCTCACCGGCGGCGCTGGCACCATTTGGACCAATGAGGTCGTCATTTTTTATTAGTATGATATTTTTTAAAGATAACTGCTTTACCATAGGAAGTTTTTCTCCTATTGTGAGTGGGTTTATAGATATTTTACATAGCCAAGCGTGGTTTTGGTCGAGTGGTTAGGGGCCTGCCTTTTGAGTCACAAGTTGTGTGTTTAAATCTGTAGTTTTTTCAATGTCATATGTACTTTATTAGATAATCAAAGACACATACGGAGAAGTAAAATACTGTGAAGAGACCTGGACTTAATAGTTTGAAATCATCAACCCGCAGTGAGCTAGAGTAATGATCAATGCTCGTGCTTTCTCTGTATGAGAAGAGGCTCTTGCCCCGCAGTGGGACAGTTATGGGCTAGTTGTCATCTCACACACACACCCAGAACTGGAACACTTGTTTGTAGATTACATAGCAGCTGATCTCCCCACCACTATCATCATCCCAATTTATTTGGGGTCGCCCAGCATATATTCTTCCTTCACTTTATAATTGTTTTTGAAATTCCTAAAGTTTTGGAAATGTTTTATGTCTGGCCGCCTGCCTGACGTCAACCCTCTTTGGAAATGCTGTTGTTGTTGGTAACCGCCACCGATACGGTCTCCTTCTGCTATGTCACACCAAATCTTATCCACCTTCGGGCCACTATGCCAACCATTAATATAAAAATTCTAATAAATTGTTTATGTCTAGTATAATACGAAAATTGTTTCACTTATTTGTGTAAAGTACAAAATTCTCAGTCAAGAGACCCTTTGAGTTCAGTTCATTAACTTTTATGACTTGAAAGAGATAAGCAGTTAATATAGACACTAGGTACAGTCAGCGATTTAAAGAAATATTCATAGTATCACGCCTGTGTTCCCCGCGGGGGTAGGCAGAGGTGTACACAATTATCCACCCACTAATAACCAATGCCGTCATCAAGTCCCATGTAATAGGTGGTGAGGTCATCTTCTGGGCACAATTCCAAACTTCGGGCTGCTACTGAGAATTTACTAACAGAAAAACTCAATAACACTTTGCCCGGTCTGGGAATCGAACTTTAAAAAGTTAGTTGGGAAAAGGCTAGGCAGAAAGATTATTTTATCAGTGAACGCCTCGTTTGTCTAGTTCTCGCAAGCGAGGCTGCTGAGCGTGCATCCTCGGTTCGATTTCCGAGTCAGGCAATGTTTTAGTTAGGAAATTCTTAGTATTAGCCCGGATTTTGGAGCTGTGCCATGTATAGTAATAGGCTCCCTATTACATGGGACTTTATAACAGCATTGGTGAAATGTGGGTGTACAGTCACGAGCACAAACTGCCTATCAATACCGTAGAACTACTTTAATTATTATATAGAATTAAAACCCACATAAATTATTTATATTATAAAAATAAAGTTAAGTATACCTACTAAATAACTTACAGAATAATTTAAAAACTTAGCCATTAGAGACATGCATACATACAATCACGCCTGTTTCCCATTGGGGTAGGCAGAGAGTATCGATTTCCATTTGCTACGATTAAACTATATTATTATATTATACAATCGAAATATTCATGATATAATAATAAAACTCCTGTAATAAATTAATTAGAGAATTACGCAATATTAATCTATTTATGTTGCTAACTGTAGGTACTCTATTTTTTGTCATTTCAACCCGAGAAAAGTAATGAGAGGGAAATATTTTCTTTTTCGCTGTTTTTTAATACACTAAGCGATGTTTTATGATTATGTTTTTTAGGAGACAAAATGACTGTTCGTTCCAGAAGTAGATCTTTTATATTTTACCATTTTTTTTTTATAATATATTCCTAGCTTCGGTAGATATTGTATGTACCACAATCCGAATTTGTGGTTAACTTTAATAATTTACGTTAATTCGTGGCTAAGTAACAGCCGCACACATCGATCGTTCGAGGTAAAGCTGCGCTTACCGAGGTAGGTCTAGGGATGGGTGACCATCATTTAATCTAGAGACCCCTCCGTCCCTTGTAGAGCACGATAAACCGTCGGTCTCGGTTGTTTAATTGATATCTATGACAGCCATTACGGGTAGTCAGAGGCCTGGAAGTCTGACAACCGGTCATACCACGAGATATCGTGTTACCTAGTTATTGGGTTGTGGAGATTAGATAGGCAGTATTTCCATGTAAAATACTGGTATTTAGCTGCATCCATGGTGTGTCTGGAAGCCGACTCCAATTTAATTGGGAAAAGCCTAGGCAGATTGAATTTTAGTGGGTTTAACTATATATGACCAGATGTATGAACGTGAACGAAGAAAAAGGCATATGTAAGGATCGTAGCAGGAAGAGTTCTGTAGTTTCTGTCTACCCCCATGGGAGAAGGCATGAGTCTATGTTTTTTTTTTTGGAATGAGAATGCTTTCGTGAGCAGGATTTGAACATAAGCCATCTCGTTGAGATGGGTTAGCGGTCAGAGCGCCTGGAATATTTATCTGGGAGGCGCAGGTTCGAATCCTGCTCACGACCGTATTCCGTTTCCATAAAAAAATATATCTTTAGAATCGCTAAGCATGCGTTAATGCTTTTCAAAGATTTATCTGTATATATTAAATATTGTATCAGGTTTTTCTGGTAGGAAAATGTGAGTAGCAGTCCGGAGATTGGAATTGGAAAACGGAAATAGTCGCCTACTAGTACAAGGGACTTAATTAAATGGTATCGATGAAATATGGGAGTTCAATAATAGTCTCTGCCTGACCCTTGATAAGTTAAGTTTATAAATTACTAGTTAATGCCCGCGGCTTCGCCCGCGTGGATGTCGGTTATCGCGACCAAAAGTACTCATGAAATTTTGATCCCGTTCTCGCTTTTCAATTACCGCTTTATAATTGCCCATTTTTTTAGTATTAAAATTGATATAGTTTGTTATCCTTAAGAGATAGACATATACCATTCCAGACTTTTCTGTAGATCTATATAAGATACATAATTCCACCATACATCATTTTGTTATATCTCAAAGGGTTTAGGCAGCGTTTTCGTTGAAAGCTCCCAGACGGTTTATTTTTTTCCAACACCTCCAATAACTATTATTATATTTTAGCCAATGTATACAAAATCTTGACAAATATATATATATAAAAACCTTCCTCAAGAACCACTCTATCCATTGGTGAAAACAGAATGAAAATCGGTGCGTTTATCGCGAACAGACAGACAGACAGACGCGGCGGAGGACTTTGTTTTATAATATGTAGTGATGATGAACTACCTCATTGGTCTAGTCGCCACAAGTGCGGCTTTCAGCGTGAGGTCCTGGGTTCGATTCCCTGGTCGGACAATGTGTTATCCTGTTAATAAATTCTCAGCAGCCAGGAAGTTGGCGGTGTAACACCCCCTCGCTTCGCTTCGGAGAGCACGAAAGGCGTCGATGATGCGCCTGACCCCTCTCCGGTCGTGTCGGATTGCCGTCCCATCGGACTATCGCAGTGAAGGGAGCGAGAGTGCACCTGTGTTTGCGCATACACTTGTGCACTATAATATCTCCTGTAGTAATATTAATTACATTATTTTCTATTTTCAGATACAAAGTTTACAACGTAGAATTGGAAACAGAATCACAGCAAGACAAAATTAAATTACTGAATAGTGATTTAATTGATTTCTGGCAAAAACCCAGTTATAAGTATGGAGTGGTAGGCAAGGCCATGGTTCCACCTTCTCATTCCAACTGGTTTGAGGAACAGCTCGAAGAACTAGGGTTAGAAAGAGACGTATATATTGAAGATGTTTATGAGTGAGTAATGCATATAATTTTAACTAATTACTAAAATATAAGCTGCTTGGTCTAGTGGTCTTATGCGTGACTGTTGAATATGAGGCCATGGGTTCGATTCCCAGATCGAGCAAAGTATTATTAGGTTTTTCTGTTACGATATTCTCAGTAGCAGCCCGAAGTTTTGAATTTTGCTCCGTAGATAGCAATATGCTCACCATCTATTACACGAATGGGACACGCACCCGCGATCTTTGACATACCATGTTATGACTCTCGCAACTGAGCTACCATGTCACATGTTCGTATCTATTAAATTTCAAGTTCCTTCTCGTTACCCCCAACGATTGTATCTTCGTTTGTCATCCATCATGATAGACGGGTTTCGATATAAAATAATGATCACCCATCCATGGACCAACCGCGACAGGATCGGTTGATCTGTGCGGATGACACTTAGCCACGAGCCCCTCGTTAATTTTTCATTATACATTAGTATAATGTTGAATATTTTATACATATTTGGCGGGATATATTTGGCGCGTAAATTTTATCGTAATAAATTCATTACTGTATCATTATTACGCCAATATTGGTACGCCAGATAATATATTCGGATATTTAATTTTTAAGCTTCGTGCACAGTGAACGAGCGGAGACAAGAGCAGGCGCGGGCGCGGGCGCGGGCGTGGAAGCAGTAGCGACTAGATCGGCACAGTGTACCAAGAGTTCGATCAATAAAGAAGAAATACTATTCCCAACTAACGTGTTTTTAATTTCAGATATCTGAACAAAGAAGAAATTAAAATGACGAGATCATCAAGTAATGATAATGACCCTGATTTTGATATCAAACGCTATCACAGATATGATGATGTAAGTTATCTTTTTTTATATTTAGTGGCCTAGTATTGCTTTCTAAGATATACAAGTAAATCATTTCACACCCAAATTTTAAGAAAAGGTATTTAGTAGACATGTTGCCTTTAACAAAGCCAATTTTAGTAAGATTGAGTTAGGTTGGGATAACCAAATCACTTGTTTTAGCAGTAGCTTTGATATTCGATCGCGTTTGGCGACTTTCTACATTCAAGCGTTGAAAAATTGCAATTACGTCTAACGGCTCCTGCTCCTCCCCCGTGAGGGGGCAACATATGTAGAGTAGTTGGTGGTAGTCGCAATTTTAATTTTCATTGCTTGCGTACGTGCATATGTTTGCAGGCGGGTGGGTGGTCCACAGGTAATTCCATGTCTACAAAGATAGATATCGTATTTATTTGCATCCATTGTAATGAACTTCCGCAAGGTAACACCTGAATCTAATCTACACGTGTTTCCCCCCACGCTAACCCCCTTCCTTTAGCAGTGTCCACCACCATTCATTATTATACCTTTTCAGATACTAACTTACCTTCGAAGATTACAAGAAAACAATACTGATACAACTGCACATGTAGAATTGGTACAATATGGGGTTACAGAACAGAACAGACCCTTAGTATATCTAAGGGTAACCAATAGAAACACAACTGTGGACAAACCAATAGTTATAATAGAAGCTACTATTAATCCTAGAGATTGGATTACCATTCCATCTGCATTGAATGTAGTTGAGAAAGTCTTGGAAGAACAGAGATTTCTGGAAGATCTAGAATGGATTGTGATTCCAGTTTTGAATCCTGATGGATATGAATATACTCATACAAATGTAAGTACCGTTTCTAGTGTAGTGGTGCAAATTAATTTTGAATTTGTTGATCATCTTGAAGATGCTATAAAAGTAAAATAATTTTCCATATAAATCATCTTAAAATCTGAAGCTTATTTTGATATTCAGATGAATATCAAAATTAGCTTCAGATTTTATCACATTAAAATAAAATAAAACAGAATCAGTGTGACCGTTCAAATTATTAGTGATAATGTATTCATTGCGGATTTCGACTTAATACATATTTCGTAATATAAATAAAACCATATTCTGTAAGAGAAGCAGCTTGCCTTGCAGTGGGACAGTTATGGGCTGGTTAAATTGTATATTTAAAGGTATACCAGTAAACTAATTAGCACTACTTACATTTTTCTAATACATCATTTGTTCTTCATTGTTTTTTTAACAGGACATAACACACCATTAGCTGCAGTATTCTAATTAAAAAAAATACAAAACCTTCAACCATTATCTTAATTTCATTATTGATCTCAGCTTCGTCTTTGGCAAAAATCCAGAAGTACTAGAAGCCACATGGGTGTTATTTGTCCTGGAATCAACATCAACCGTAACTTTGACATTGATTGGCTTCACTTCGACTCCAGCTCCAGCCCTTGCAGTCATCTCTACGGTGGCCCTGAACCATTCTCCGAAATCGAAACTCAAATGCTTCGAAGCATCATTAAAGAAAATGGTCCCAGGACCAAGTTGTACATATCTTTGCAAAACAATGGAGGATTTATCTCGTACCCATGGAATTATGAAAGAGCTGCAAGTGGCATGTTCAGACAGCACCATCTTTTAGGTCTTCAAATGATTAAATCTATGAATGACTCTTACAATTTGGATGTTGGATCGGTTATATTTGATAGGGCTTCAGGTACCAGTAGTGATTATGCTAGGAGTAATAATGTGCTATATACCTTCAATATAGACGTTGTACAAAATGGTGATGGAGTTGTCATACCTGAAGAAGATATTGGAGATATTATTGATGATGTTTGGAGAGCTGTTGCTGTTGCGGCCGATGAAATGATTCGATTAAACTTTTGAATCTGTTTTGGGAATTTTATTTCATTAAGTCTTCCTTTAATTGCATGCTTATAAAGATTAAGAACTAATGTAAATCTTGAATTGAAATGAAGAAGTAATATTAGTAGAATTGACATCCACATCAATACTTGAATTAGCCAGTTACTTTGCGACAAAATCTAAAAGGTCACATTACGTGCGAATAGTCTTGTAAAAGCATTGTTGGGTTCGAATTGTTGCGAGTACATTTCTGTTTTACGTGAACACACAAGACGCTAGCACCTATGTATATGTAATTCTTGACAATGAAGCTGGACACACCTCTCTACCCTCTAATATGCCTACACATGTTTTTATAAACCCAGCGTTTAAAATACCCATTAAAACAATCGGTATTAAATTTTTCAATAACTTCTTTAATACGAAGTTATTTTTACACGAGGAAAATTTTAAAGGCAATTTTCACGAAATTGGAAACAGATCCCAAACCGAATTACGATAAAAAATGGAGAGATTTAATTTTAAATATTCGCACTTTCTGGGACGCTTTGAGAATTTAATATGGCTGAGATGTTAAAGAATTGATTATTTAAGTAATCTGTTATAAAATGTGGCTTATCCAAGGTTCGTGGCGGACCTTTGATTTCGTTATCTTCGTCGCCTTTTTAAAGATGTTCCTTTTTAATTTAAATATTCTAAAATATACATTTTTAATGATCTTAGTTCAGGAAATTGTTTAGTATTTTAGATTTTTTGTTATGACACTGTCTTTGACATATAAATGAGACTGATGTTTCCTATGCGGCAGCTTGTACAATATATGTATGTTTATAATACAACATATAAAAATATGTAAGCTTTGTATACTGTATGTTGTGTACGTGGCCCAATATACGAGTATGTGTACGCCGCCTAACGAGTATGACGTGGCACACGAAGAATGAGAGTGACAGACGACACTCGACATAGAGAATTTAAGCTTGTTCGTAAAGTGATTATCTCTCATTGTATAATAGTAATAAGGAAAAGAAGTGTTTCATAAAATTGCTAGTTTAACTAAGTAAAGTAATACATTGTCGACCAACTAAAATATTGGAAGTAAAAAACCTTTAAATTGTCGATTCTTCTATTTTTAGGTTAGCATTCATAATTCACATGTGTAAATATTTGATCTCATTATTTGAATGTTTTAATTTTATATTAACATTAAACATTTCTATTTTTAGATAAATCAAATTGCGCGTTATTTACTACCGTATCATCTAACATATTACAAAGTACAGGAAACTAAACAATGTTTAAGTTATTGTGTGTGCTTATCGCATATTAGTTTTATTTGATCTTGGATTTCAACAATTACAAATATACTATTCTCTATTATTCATCTTTTCTATCGACGATGAAAGAAGGAGGTTTTCGAACGCCTATATTTTTTTTATGTATGGCCTCGCGTAACTTTCTATCGTATGATTAATGAATATCCTAGAGTCAAAGTTTAAACAACCCAAGGACTTAAGCCCCCTCTGGCATGTTATTAGTCGTAATCGAGTACATATCTCAGGTCTGCTGGTTTCCTAACAACGTTTTCCTTCACCATTCCAAGCAAATAATAATTCAAAGTTGTACATTTTTGGGAATTATTAAAGAAAAATATGGTCATGGTCTCCCCGGATGTCTCCATGGGACACAGGTTCTGTATGTATATCTTTACACATATAATCGTAATCACGGTCACTAAAATGCAGTACCTGGACTTTGATTACGTACTCTGACTTGTCAGTCAAAAAGTTATACCTCTAGATTATTACGACTGCTACTTGAATAATTACTGAAACTAAGTTAACAGATAGCTAATATACAACGTGTAACAGAAGTTTGTACTCATACTATGCGAAGATAATAAACCCATGCAGGTATACAAACATACTTTAATATTAAACCAACTAATAAACTACAAAAACAAACATAAAACTACGTTCCATAGAAATATTCATAATAAACATAAAATCGCTTGTATTCCCCGAAGGGATAGGCAGATATGTACAGTTATATACCCACATTTCGCCAATTCTGTTATTAATTCCTTATATATTAATGGTTGGTGAGATTTACCGGCAAACTTTGGCTGAGAATTTCCTAACAGAAAAACTCAATAACTGCTCGACTCAGGAATCGAACCCGACACCTCATGCTCAGCAGTAGCTCTTGGAACCACTAGAACACTGAGGCAGTTAGTAATACTAATGTATGATGTATGACGCAGCAAATTTTTTTGCGCTTTTGATGTTGGTTTTACAGTAAAAGTTGGTCGTGTACAAGGGTACATTGACCCCTCAAATTATGACAACAGACTTTTATTACACCTTGTATAATATTTTATATCAAAAACAATTACAGAAACAGTGAACGAGAAACAGAAAAGAAGAAAATAAATACCCGTATAAAGGTGAAGTCCCAGTGAATAGTTGAGGAACGTTAAAAACAGGATTTAAGTGATAAATATAAGAATTTCCCAGTTATCTTTTGTGTGACATATTTTCTCAGGCTACAACGTCTTGTACCTAGCGAGACAGGCATTCTGGGATAGTGATGTTACTGTATCAGTATTGGTTATCGATGAAACAACAGTTGCAATATACAACATTATTTTTAGTAAGTGTATACGAAACCCGAGTTACGGGTATTTGTTTCTTCATTTATACATCCAGTATCATTTTTTTTTTAAATGTCTCTTTAAACCTCACAAAGACACACGCACGTTCAGCTGGAAGGCCCCGTACTGTGTCCAACGCGAACTGAGATTAAGTATTATTATTAAAATATAACATGGTTTAAAAATAATTGCCATCGATTCTGTGACTGATTCTGAACATAATTGTTCCAGTTTTAGATAGATAGAATAATCTTTCAAGATAAATCTTTGAAAAGCATTAACGCATGCTTAGCGAACTCTAAAGTTACAATATTAAATGGAAAAAGAATACTGTCGCGAACAGGATTCGAACCTGCGCCTCCCGGATAAATACTCCAGGCCCTCTGACCACTAAGCTGTCTCGACCACTAAGCCACCGTATTCTTTTTCCATTTAATATTGTAACTTTAGAATAATCTTTATTGTACACCATTAGAGTAACATTTATAAAATTCAATTATTAATTACGGGTACAATGGCGATCAGTGGTGTACTACACTACATATTTTACAAGAAATAAATACAATAACTAAATAAATTATTATGTTCAGATATAGGAATAGGAGGTTGGTAACAACTAATCTTTGGAAGAAAGGAAATGCTGTTTTACTAACTTTTTAAACGTATCAGGTGTCTGGGCTCGCCTTACGGCTCCAGGCAACGCATTCCACAAACGTACAGCTTGGACTGTAAAAACTGCCTCGTTGGTCTAGTGGTCCCAAGCGCGACTGCTGAGCATGAGGTCTCAGGTTCGATTCCCGGGTCGGGCAAAGTGTTATTGAGTTTTTCCGTTGGAAATTTCTCAGTAGCAGCTCGGAGTTTGGAATTGTGCCCGGTAGATGGCAATAGGCTCACCACCTATTACATGGGACTTAATAACAGCATTGGTGAAATGTGGGAGTACAACTGTGTACACCTCTGCCTACCCCTTCGGGGAATACAGGCGTGATGCTATGTTATGATGCTATGTTATGGACTGTAAAGGTTTTGTCATAAAAATTTGTAGAATGCGTTGGCATCTCAAGCCTTAAGTTCTCCGATGATCTTAAGTATCGTGTATGTGTGTCATTAGGGAACTTAAATCGTTCTTTGAGTTAAGAGGGGGTCATAGGATTAAACAGAATACTGTAAAGCAAAGATAAAATATGGGCATTCAAGCGAAGACGAATTGGGAGCCACTTGAGCTTGGTGCGAAATTCTGAAACATAATCGTATTTGCGTTTTAATATGTATAATATGTACCAAAAATAAAGTCAATAAACAATTATTAATTTATTAGATAACTTTCCATGAAGATATAAAAGTCAAGTATAAGCTAAGAACTGCAAACCCATTTTTTTTTTTTTATAATTACATTCATGTTAGCAAGACGAACAATTGCTCTTTTAACAGCAAACATTAAGAAAAAAGTTAAATAATTATAGGATTTTAAATAATGGTTTAATTTAATCCTTATCACCTTACACACTGACAATACACCTTAAAAGTAAATTAACTAACAAAAAAATACGATAGAATTGATAACCTGCTCCATTTTGGAAGTCGGTTAGTTAAAACATTTTATATTAACTTAAGCTTTAACTGATGAATGAAAACATCATAAGGAAACCAGAAAATCCGAGACGTGTTCTTTATGGTGTGTAAAGCCGTCGGGTGGTTCAAACTCTGACACTAGGTTGTTCATTAATCATACGTTAAGGAGAAAATCTATGACAAAATAACGAATAATAAATTCGAATAAGCAAGGTAAACATAGCATTACGCCTGCATTCCCCGAAGAGGTATGCACAGATGAACACAGTTGTACACCCCCTGTAATAGGTAGTGAGCCTATTGCCATCTACCGGGCACAATTCCAAACGGCTTGCCATTAAAAGTTTCTTAACAGAAAAGTCCCAATAACACTGTACGACCTAGAAATAGAACCCAAGACCTCATCAACAGCAGTCGCGTTTTAGCTCATTAGATCAACGAGGCAGGCATTCGCAACGTCATTAAACTTAACCTATTCGGATAATACTTTGTAAGAAGTAATTTAAAATATTTAATCGATTTTAAATTTCTCTTTTCTCTAAGCTCAACACTATTGTCCACCTCTCGTCGGCGTGTCACGTCGCTCCTTGGGGCAATATTTTCCGGTACACCCCCCTCCCCCACCCCTCGAAGACGTGAAGCTATCCGAAGCGAATTCTCTTCTATTATTGCACACCTGTACTGAAAAAACAATGCAGGATTTCCTTTCGATATGGACTTGAGAATGCTTGCTCCGTTGTTTTAAAAAGGCACTTTTGTAGAAAGACATAACATAACATAGCATTACACTTATATTATCCGAAAGGGTAGGCAGAGTACACAGTTGTGCACCCACATTTCACCAATGCTGTTATTAAGTCCCATGTAATAGGTGGTGAGCCTATTGCCATTAAGGCTCAACTTCAACTACGGGCTGCTATCGAGAATTTAGTTACAGAAAAACCCAGTGACACTTTGCCCGACCCGGGCATCAAACCCAGGACCCCATGCTCGGCAGTCGCGCTTGGTACTACTAGACTAATAAGGCAGTAAAAAGACAGGGATATTATATTGGGGAATTGAAAGTCACTGATTGAAGATGATTATGAAAGATTGAAGATTGACTGCCTAGTTTCGTTCTAGTTAGATATTCGCGTTTCGATTCCCGGGCCGTATAAAATTTTATCGTGTTTTTCTTTTAAGGAATTCGCAATAGCAGCCTGGGGTTTCGCATTGAGTCCGGTTGAAGGAAAAGAACTTGAGTTTATGTATGTATAACATACCCAATCCTGGGTAAGGCACTCTTCTCATACACAGAAGGCACGAGCATTACTTAATAACCACAGTAGGGTTGGTGATTTCATATCCAGCGTACCTATTCGCTATCTCGGTTGCCAACCGAAGTGATGGACACTTTGTAGTACATTGCGACGTTGTCCATCAATTCGGTTGGCAACCGTGATAGCGAATAGGTACGCTGGTGTCCGTATGTCCGTGGTGTCTTTGATAAACTAAGAAAATATAATTAAGACATTTGCATTGGTACTCATCAGATTTGAACTCGAAACCTACTGCTCAAGAGGTGGGTCTAACTGTTCGGCTAACACGAAATGTATATTATCTTTTTTTACATCTACACAAATATTATAAAGAGGAAAGATTTGTATTTTTGTGTGTTTGTAACGAATAAACTCATAAACTACTAGCCCAATTTCAAATTCACTATTACAATTCTACATTATCCCTAAGGCTATATTTATTACCAGAAAATATTAGGGATCCCTACTAAAACTTCAATAATGTAAACCAAGGTGTAAAAAACCTAGCCATAAAATGTCTTTCATCGCATGCTCTGCGAAAAATATTGATGATAGAACAGAAAAATGTTCTACAATATTAAAGAACATATCAATATCTACAAAAAACGTCGCGATTACCCCAAAATGTTTAAAAAATTTATGACTACCCGTGCAAGGCCGGGACGGGCCGCTAGTTTGTATCATAATTAAGTGCCATTCCTAGTACCTATAAACACGGTTTACTTACTTACGAAATTGCGTATAGAAAACTCATTTTCAAATTAAGGAGTTCCCAAACACCATGGGAGGGAGGTACTCCACGCTTTTGCTTAATTAATTTTCAGAAGGATGTTGTCTCACCGATACAATCTTTTGGGGGTCCGTAAATATTGAAACGATAGCTATAGATACTGAAACCACGAACTTTTCAAAATCGAAAAGTAGTCTCGGGCTCGATTTTGTTGAAAACTAAGACTATAATTGGATTTTTGGAAAATCAATATTCCTAGCCAAGAATGGAACCAACTGATTGTGGAAAAAAACACACGATGTATTATTACACTATCGGACAGTGTCGCTAAAGTCTGCCTAACCTTTTCCCAGTAACATTGGGGTCGGCTTCCAGTCTAACCGGATGCAGCTTAATACCAGTATTTTACATGGAGCGACTGCCTATCACCTCCACAACCCAGTTACTGGGTAACACGATATCTCGTGGTATGACTGGTTAACGGCTGTCATAGATCTTAATTTGACAACCGGGACCAACGGCTTATCGTGCTCTCCGAGGCACGCAATAAGAATCAAATTCTGTGAAGTAAAGACATATTTCAAACTGAACGAAAGAACTCATTTTCAACAAAATAGGTACTATTTTAGTTTAAATTTAGTTTCGGATTTAGCCATCCACGCCCATTTGAAAAATTCATCCTGTATCCCTTTGTCTGAGTACAGATCTGATGCTCTTTAAAGGTTGTACTTTCAAAGAGCCACGTTCCAAAATGTAATTTCCTGTAATTCTTCCTGTTTTGTTATTTATTATTATTATTTTTTATATTATATTTGGATATATTGTTTGTTATGAAGATTTAATTGGTTTTCAATTTAAGTCGTTTTAGATATTATTTTAACTCAGATTTTTGTAGGAAGTGTTTACCCGGAGGGCGCAGTTTTATTTCCCGCTCACGACGGTATTTTCCTGTCCACAAAAAATAATTTAAGGATTCCTTAAGCATGCCTTAATCCGTTTGAAAGGGTTATCTGTGAGTGTAAGGGACTTTTTTGGTATTACTCTAACTTCAAGTGTTTAAGTAGAGTAATTTGTTTTTTTAAATAACTCTATCAATTGGCATAAAAACATTTCAAGATAAATCTTTGAAAAGCATTAACGCATGCTTAGCGAACTCTAAAGTTATTATATTAAATGGAAAAAGAATACGGTCGCGAACAGGATTCGAACCTGCGCCTCCCGGATTCTTTTCGAGATGGCTTAGTGGTCAGAGCTCCTGGAGTATTTATCCGGGAGGCGCAGGTTCGAATCCAGTTCGCGGCCGTATTCTTTTTCCATTTAATATAATAACTTTATAAAATTATTTCTTTCTTTTTCTAGTTTACAAATATAGAAAACACCAAAACAAATATGACTCCACAAGGAAGGTCTGACAAGAACGTGTTCAAATGACCTTCCCGTGTACATTTAATTCAAACTCTTTTGAAGCCAAACTTAGGAAAGCTTATAAAATAATTCAGAATGAAACTTATGACTTTCCGGCTCAACTGCATCAACTTAACTTGAAAAACCAACATATTATTGTGTCATTTTGACGTAAAAAATCTGACATCATAATAAAGTTCACGTCATTTACGGCTATAGGTATGCTGTTATTTTATGTGCAATTGGTGCTAAATCATGCAGCCAAGCCTGCCATCAAAAAACTACACCCTTTATAAGAAATCTATCGAAAATACACTCACGTCTTACTTCACGATGAGCGCCAAGCGCTAACTTCAATTTAAAGACAAAATTCAATTAGTATAACTGAAAAAACGCTGCAAAATCTTCAGTTGCAGCGCTGCAGCGGTATTCTAAATTCATTGAAAAGTTCCAACGTTAGGATTACACCGCATTACCATTCGTTGTTGAAAACTCCGCGGGCGAAGTGCTGGGATATGCGGGTTGTCGATAATACTTTATCGATACCTGCATTTATATTTGTTTTGTTTTTATGTTATATTTTTGTGACTCATATAATATAATGATCTTATCGGGCTATCCGGAAATATCAAGCTCATCAGAAAAATTATAAAAGATCACATTATATACGAGCTGGTGCCCGCGACTTTGTCTGCGCAACAGATTGCGCGCAACCCTTATTCGTTTTCTCCTCACCCTTATCCGTATCTACTTTATCAATTTTTACAATTCATACATTGAAAATAAAGAAGTTTCATACAAACTTTATTCCCTATTTTACCCATAAAGAATGAATATTCATAAAAAAGTGATACTGTAAACGTTTTTCTCTAACCGAGACCTCATTTATAAATTTTTACATTTCTAACGTCAAAAATTACGAAGTTTCATACAAACTTTCATTCCCTATTTTAACCCCTTAGGGGATGAATTTCCAAAAATCCCTTCTGCACACTTACGTCTTATAAGGAACATTTGTGCAAAACTTCATGGTTCTGGACCCAGCGGTTTCAGCTGTGCGTTGATCGATCAGTCAGTCAGTGAATCAGTCAGCCAGTCAGTTTCTTACTTTATATATATAGATAAAGTTTTTTTAGTATCAAATAAGTATGAAAAGAAAATGTTTTGATACCTAAACTAATTTACTGTGAATCCCTTTTCCTTTCGATCGAATCCCCTGCTTTTTCATTACCAGACTGATCCCCTACTGTTTAAGTTATGGTAAAATAAGGTAAAGATAAACACAAAAATAAAAATCAAATGACAATATTATTTTAATAAATAATCACTATCAGTCAGAAAATTTATAAATTCTTAATCAGAATTGCGTCTGCCGTACAAAGTTGCGGCAGCTCGAACACCAACCTTGATACCTTCCCAAGTTTCAAAACCAGCCTGTTCAATAAACGCAGGGTCAACAAGGAAACCATTCATCGAATTAAGATTTCTATAGGCTGGCAATTCGTAGGTATACGACAATGGGACGCGAGCAGTCATAGCAAAGTCACTGGCCCCACCAGAAGCCTGATACAAGACGTAGGCAATATTTCCAACGATATAATTCCTATTCGAAGGCCATTTCACCCTGTCGATAGCTTGAGCCATTTGGACACCGACTAAGTTCAAGTACAAACCATTTGGGGGAAGAATTCCGTCTCCATAGCCGTAGAGAATCATGCTGCCGAAACTGTGGATGTCGAGGTACAAGACCATTCTGCTGCCGTGTTGCGCGACAATGTCCCTAATGACGGCAGTTTCTGGTTCAGAGAAGGGTCCGCGGCCGTGGAAGGTGTCGGAACACACGTTGGTGCTGGATGCAGTTCCCCAGTTGTGGTTGAAGTTCCTGTTGAGGTCCACGCCTAAACAGAAGTCTCCGACCATGAAGCCGGTTGCGCGGTTCTTTCTCCAGAAACGGGCCTGTGAATAATAAATGCTTGGATTTTATCAGCCTTTATTTGGACATGTGGGACTATAGGTGTATAGTGTATGCGTTTTATGTATGCAATCTGCCTAGCCTTTTCCAAATTACATTGGGTTCGGGTTCCAGTCAAATCGGATGCAGCTTAATACCAGTATTTTACATGGAGCTACTGCCTATCTGATCTCCACAACCCAGTTACTGGGTAATATGGCATCTCGTGGTATGACTGGATGTCAGATTTTCGGGCATCTAACTACTCGTAACGGCTGTCATAGATCTTAATTTTGACAACTGTGACCGACGGCTTAAATGATAAGTGGTATGAAATGATGGTCACCAATTAACAGACCGACCGCAGCAAGGATCAATCTGTGGAGCTGTCGTGTAGCCATGAGCCCCTCCATTTTCTGAATTTTATGTATATATTTATATGTATTTGGACTAAAAAATCTCACATGTATGTATGTATAAGTGGAGTATGTGAACGTACTATATTTGCCCGTACGGCACTCGTGAATTTGGTTAAAAACAGGCATAATCAATATCAGTTAATCCTATTATACGAAGTACTCCATTGGCTAATTTAATGTTTTTATTGCAGTGATAACCTCTAGAACTATCAAGTTTAAACCAAAGGCATGCATCACTGACTTTTTGAAGTCATTCGCGTACCATACTCATTTAAGATTACTTGCCCAAAACGGTGAAGGAAAACATTGTGACGCAACCAAAACGTCTGACAGATGTTTTCGATGGTGTGTAAAGTCATGTCTACGGGTGACTTAAACTCTGACACTAGATTTTTCATCAACCCTATGGTAATAAGGAAAATATATATATTTGTCATTCTTCTTCATTTTATCTTGAATAATGTTTTTACCACGATTACTTAATTTCTATGTTTTATTTCATCAATATGTATCATAGGTTCCCGAGGGGGGTGGTACTGTCCCCTTTTTTTGAGTATGTAAAATCCAACATGGTCGCTGTGCCGACCTCCTACCGACTAAAAACCACACGGTCCTACTCCAATCTTTACCGAGGTCACGGCTTCGTTGCAGCAGTTTCGACCCCGCTAGGTGTGGTACCGCCCCCTAGTTGACGTTGAAGTTTTTCGTGGGGGTGGTAGCATAATTTGTGATCATTAATAGTTTATAGAAAGACGTATAAGAATGCAACCTTAACAAAAAAATACCAACGCCCA
Source organism: Xylocampa areola (assembly GCA_935421205.1). Lineage (NCBI taxonomy): Eukaryota > Metazoa > Arthropoda > Insecta > Lepidoptera > Noctuidae > Xylocampa > Xylocampa areola. The sequence goes on from OW285216.1 coordinate 3,242,742, forward strand.
CTTTACATAAGGTATAATTATATAATGTAAAGTGAATATAATGTAAAAACTATAATGTAAAGTGGGCGCTGGTTTCTTTTTTTGTAAAGGGCTGTTGTCCGTAAAATTTTGGAAACCTAATATATTGAAGAAAAATGATGAATACATATTACGATATCAGGCATTCTTGGCACCAACTAGTTTATATTAACAATAACACCTACAACTCGATATTATTACCAAAATTCATAATATATTACGCGTAGATATTACAATATTTGGCTTCCTACATTATTGGTGTATGATCTCATGCTATCCGGACTACCTACACTATCATACAATTATTATCTAATAGAAGATTATTTTAGAGGATAACAATACTCGTAGTACTGGTGTACCGATATTATCTCGTAATTATAATTCAGGTTATTAGGTAAATAGACACCAGATTTGGTGTCCTTTGGTATTAGTATCAGATAGATTGATAGATAAAACGTTTATTCAGTGCAATACAGGATACAAATAATAAGTACGTATTTACAAAAAGACAATTCCGAAGGGTGACGGTGTGTCTCAGAATTGCACTATATGGATGTTCAGCTCAGCATATGCCAGGTATTATACCTGACGCTGGTATTCTGCTAAACCCCTGCAGTGACATACGGGTGTCGAGCAGACCAGATACATGAGCAATTGATGAATACCTAGTACCTACGTGATTCAGTGTGTTGTGTTATTATTGGTAGTGTTCATAAGTTTGTATTAAAATACAAATTTATTATTAAGAATCTGGTTTGAATATAGTACAGGAGAAAAGTGATTTACTCAATAAGACACTCGTTGAACTGCGTTCTCGTGACCAATACAAGCAGTTTTTTTTTCAATTCTTTGTTTTAATTGCACTAACTTAACTCAACTCATGACTAAGTGCTCTGTTTGAGCTCGTAACTAGTCAGGCAAACCCGAAAAATGCACGTGAGTAGTAACCGGTGAACAATAATTGATATAAAGTTGAGTTGGTGCATGCTAAACCTTAATCATGGACTTTTCATCAAGCATACTTACATTAGTGTGAGTCCAGACATAACCGTCAGGATTGGCTACAGGCAGGATGATCCAATCAATGTCCCGAACTAGGTCGGAATCAGTGACATCAATGACCAGCTTCTGGATGGCGTAGAGAGTTGCAGGGAGGGTTACCCATTCACGAGCGTGAAGGAGGGACTGCATCATGACGACTGGTTTTCTCCGGTCCTGGAAGTGAAGGTGGAATGTAACATTTTAAAGACGTTGCTTTTTATATTTAAAAGTGATTTGGCTTGATTTTTGTACCATTCTTTTTGATGATATAATTATTATCTATAACTTATCCGATCGAGATGATAGTGTCCTGGCTTGTAGTGATAAAGTTTTCTTCGCAAAAACTCTAATCGGAGCTTACCTGGAAGTTAGTTGTGGAAATCCTGAGGTACTTGATAGGTCTGCCTTGAATACTCTGGCCTCCAACCACAACGGTGACCAAATTGGGGTATGTCCTGGCGAGTTGCTCCAAGTAGGCATCAACCTAATAGAAATGATCACACATTAGCTTTAAGCCCGTATTTAAAAGTAGACGCAAAAACATCTGGTGAACTTCATATCAAGAAACATTCCCAAAGGTGTATGGGTGTACTTTTCTACAACCATATTTCGCTGATGCTGTGATGATGATATCTACAGTGTACAATTTCAGAATCCGAGCTGCTGCTGAGAATTTCCTTACAAATAAACCAATAACATATTGCCCGACCCAGAAATTGAAACTAGAACCTCATGATAAACAATCGCGTTTGCGACCTTTAGATAATTAAAGTAGTCTAAATTAAAAATGTTATTAACACTTGTTTATTTATATAGTTCAAATTCTGTATTATTATCTCTGAAGACTATTTACCGCTTCATATGTGTGGATCACGTCAAACGAGAGACGGGAGTTGGTGCTGTTGCTTCTCGCTTTCGCAGCATCTAGAAGTTTGTCTTCCAAATCTAACTGCCTGAAAACATAATCAAGTAAAATAATTATGACTTGTAGTATATTTATATTTCATCTGTTAATTCGCTAATTTTCTCCTTCACTAATTACTCAATAAAAATATTATTGTTATTAAGTACAATTTTGTACTTTCGCGAGTATACAGATTAATACTATCTTAGTAGTCTAGTGGAGCGAAGTCTAGTAGTATGACCGGCACGTCCTAGGCTGCAGTTTCAAACCTAAAGAACGTACGGAACTTATAATAAACTGTGCGTATAAAAATGTACTATTACTTGCTTCAAATGGTGAAGGAGCTAGAAGCATTTTAACGTTAGTTTTAAACTGATACTAGGTTGTTTAGTAAAAGAAGAAAATTTAATTTTTTAAGGGAGGGTCTACTGTGATTAAGCCTGATAAAAATATAGGGAGTAAAATATTAATCCATGAAGAACATAAATCTTTCTCTCCTTTCATATGCATTAGTATCGCAGGCGTAGCGAAATCTAAAGTTATAGGTAGCCTTAAGAAGAAAAAAAGTATGGTTGTGAGCTGGATTTGTATCGGAAGAATACTCTAGGTGCTCGGCCAAGTAAGCCATCCCGACATCTGCTCGGTAGTCCGAATTCTTCTCCCACATTTTAATACGTGTTATGGCGACGTCATCGCTATCTATTCAGTTCTAAATATTATCTTGCTCACGAACGTATTTAACTTTGCACAAATATTAATCTGACAAGTTTCAACATCTATGACTTACTCTTTAATATTCTCAACTTCAACTTTGTACTGCACGCCAGCCTCTTTGAGAGCGTCTTCGAACTGTTCCCTCTGAATCTTGGGTACGAGGACTTGTCCTGGGTGACCAGGGACTGCATGGGACCATACATCGAGATAAAGTTGGTTTTCTAGCTCATTGATTAGTTTAACGTCATCGACAGAGTTAACATTGACTTCGTATACTGCATGTCTGAAAAGAGAGGTGATTAATGTAGTAGTAATAGTCTAATGTAGTGGTATGACTATTGGACTAGTCGCCAGTCATAATCTTGAACCCAAGGCATTCACCATTGACTTGTAGCGACATCTATCTCGCTACATGGATACTACGCGCACAACACGCTGCATCGCGTAATCAAAGTTTGATGGCGTGTTGAAAGTGTGATGGATTGCCATTGCGATACGTTTAACAAAACAGCTACCCACCTTTAGACGTACTTAATGCAAAATTACATATCTACTGTGGGACAGGTTTGTTTATTGTATAGGTATATTATATGGATAGTCACCACTCAAGTAAAAAAAGATACTGTATTCTGATTTGACTTTCCGTGGATGGGTGGACGCAGGCCCGCTTCGCGGGACTCCTATTTTGTGTCTGTAAGGTTAGAAAAAACCTAAACACGAAGAGGATGACGGGGGTAGTTCGCTCGCTACGCTCGCTCACTGGCCCTGAACTCTTCGAACCTAACCTGTCCGTGTCGGGATACACGAAACTCCCGAGCTCGCTTCGCTCGCTCATGGATCAATTTCGTTTATTTTCTTTCATAATCCCGATATATTGTCTCTAGCTGATTCTACAATCCATCTGCGACATATATACAACCTCCCGACATTAACCGTCGTTCCGTGGCCCGCCAGGCAATATCACCCGCCTGGTTGGAGGATCCTCCCTTTTCAATGGTAGAACACCAACACCTCGTTCCTCCATAGACTTTCGTAAACATGTGTTTACCAAATTTAATTATTACTTCTCTAAAAGGAAAACATCGCAAGGAAGCCAGCACACTATGGTTAAAGACCAAGTCAAAGACCTACTGGTAGGTTGTTCATCAACCACATACTGAGAAGAAGAAGTATAATATTACTATTCTTTGTTTTACTATATGTCTTTGTTTAATATGTATAAGTTATAGATAATTTTTAATTGTTTACAGTTGAATATCAGTTTTCATCAAATGTGTATTTATCACCATCATACAGCAGATTTTTAGCAAATGTTCCGATTATTTTAAACTTTTTAATGACAATGATTATACTGGTTGTACCACACAAAATTGGATTGAGATGTGTTCAATTTATGAAAGGCTAATAACTTTTTTTTTATCAATTATTTTTTATCGGTTACTACTCACGTGCATTATTCGAGATTGCCCGACTAGTTTCGAACTGGAGCTTTTAGTCATGAGCCCAGCCCGCAGCGATGTCGAATCCCGAAGAATGCACGTGAGTAATAACCGCTGAACAACAATTAAACTACGTTCAAATGAAAGGTTAACAAAGATAAAATTCTTACCCATCATAAATCTCATGTTTAGCTAACACCCCATACAAACAAAAACAAAATACAATTAAAAACTTCATTGTCCCGCATTAGCCACAAACTTACAAAATACATAAAAAAATATCGACCCTGTCGTTTTATGCGCAAGAGTTTCTGATAAAATAAAGGATATCAAATATATAATTAATCAATGAGATTATGGTAATTCATTAGATAAAAATTAATACGTCTCGTAATGACTTGTAGGTAGATTGGTTATGGTATAGATGTTTTAGTTTAAATAGGACTACTCAGCCCTTTTTTATGCGCCGAAATCCATCATGGACGTTGTGCCGGACTCCTACCGATTAAAACCAGACGTTCCGCTTGTAGCCTTTCCCGTAGTGCCGGAATCGCAGCTGCATTTATCGTAGCACTGGCAGAATGTTTCGACAGATCCCGACATTCGAGAGTTGAGTTGGCCACTGCAGAGATAATCCATTAAAGAATCTGCGTCAGAAACTCCATCTGAGGGTTTTTTCCTGTATCGTGATTGCTCATTTAAGATAATTATACTATCTGTATATTATAATTTTCTCAAATGAATACAAAAGCAGACGCGGAAAAAGTATTTGTAGATCTTAAAAATATTTGTTGGGTGCTGGAAAATAACCTGCGACACGCGACGCTTAAGTTGATTTCTTGACCTCTACAGCAACGACGTGCTGTTACTGCGCCAACATTGCAGTCTCTGCGTCAATCATCCCAAGCATGTTGTCACTGCGCAACAGTACTGTCATTGTGCCAACAGTACTATCACAGCGCCAACAGTACTGTGACTGCGCCATAATGTCCGGCACTGCGCCCACAAGTCCGCCAGTGCGCAAACAGTGACATCACTGCGCCACCCTTCGTTCGCTGCTAGACCGAATCTCTCGTAATTTCTCAAATACAGCACAGTATTAGCCATGTTAACATTTTCCAATATAATTTCGGTTGTCATTAAGACCAAGGCCGTTGCAGTTTTCAATAGTTATATGAAATAATTGTTACTAACACGTAATTGATTTATCAATATAATTAATATTATCATATCTTAATTTACATATTATCTAATACTAGTTGTGCCCCGCGGTTTCACCCGCGTTAATTTGAGGAAAAAACCTACTATAATATATTTCACCAGCGACCGCCTCCCCCCCATTGACTGCGCCTAGCACATCATAAATGCGCCTGCCTCGTTGGTCGAGTGGTCTCAAGCGCGATTACTGAGCATGAGGTATCGGGTTCGATTCCCGGGTTGGTACTTTGCCCAACCTTTTTGAGTTTTTATGTTAGAAAATTCTCAGTAGCAACCCGGAGTTTAGAATTGTGCCTGCCAGATGGCAATCAGCTCACCACCTATTACATGGGACTTAATAACAGCTTTGGTGAAATGTGGGTGAACGACTGTGTACACCTCCGCCTACCCCTTCGGGAAATACAAGCGTGATGCTATGTTAAAAAATAAATAAAAAATAAAAATGTTTTTATTATAACTCATACATTGTCATGCATTACAAAAATTGAGACAATCCCAATAAGTTATCAGTATACTTGTATTGGGCTTGCCTCGCAACTTCCCTTAATTTTATATAAACAATGTTAGACCTTATAAAATTGTTTGCTTTGTAACATAAAAACATAAAATTCAAAATTAAGTGTAATTTAAATTTGTAAGTAATTTGGATTAAATGTTGACAATTTATTATTTAGGTCCATACGCAGCTCCAGTATTTAGAGTATGATTATGTGTGGTATATGTATAAGTGTGTGTGTGTGTGTGTGTGTGTGTTTGTGTGTGTGTGTGTGTGTGTGTGTGTTTGTGTGTGTGTGTGTGTGTGTGTGTGTGTGTATGTGTGTGTGTGTGCGTGTGCGTGTGCGTGTATGGTCATGTGTATTAAGGTGTGAATGTCTGTCTGTTTCTGGGTATTTCGTTTACTTTTTAGCTAATTCTTTCAAGGATAGCTTCAGTTTCGTCGTAGCTTAATGTCTTGAGCCATTCTGTTAACGTTTTTTTACATTTGTATAGTAACATAGGGTAAGTATTTAATCTTTGATTTATTTTGTTATAAACACCTTTGCAAATACAACCAATTTGATAACCATAAAATAGTTTATAGTGACTCAACCTTAAAAGAAAGACATATGCTGTCGGCGACTTTTTTTTAGAACTTTTGAAGAGAATCAATTCGGCCCTACGTGATTTTTGCGTAACCTTTACTGTTTACGCAGCGCACGCAACGAAAGCCCTGAAAACGATTTTTTCCCGTTTATGCAACATTTTTCATTGATGCTCCGCTCGTATTGGTCATAGTGTGATGTTATATAGCCTTCCTCGATAAATGGACTATCCAGCACAAAAATAAGTTTTCAATTCGAACCAGTAGTTCCTGAGATTAGCGCGTTCAACCAAACAAACAAACAAACTCTTCAGCGTTTTAATATAAGTATAGATTACGGATGTTGATTGAATAGGTTTGATCGAACATTTAACTAGGAGAACGTAAGATTTTCCTGTAAAGTATGTGATATGGTGGTCCAATCCGGATTATAAACAAAACATTTAATCTTATCAAGCATAGATGTATTAACAGATAATTAAACAATTATAAAGTTTTGATACCATAAATCATTTTACCTATAGTTTATTAACATAAATATTGTTATACAATAAAAAATATTTTAATAAATTCAAGATAAATCTTTGAAAAGCATTAACGCATGCTTAGCGAACTCCATTTAATATAATAATTTTAGAGTTCGCTAAGTATGCGTTAATGCTTTTCAAAGATTTATCTTGAATCATGTGCGTATTATAAATTAATTATCACTTGCTTATAACGGTGAAGGAAAACATCGTGATGAAACCAGTACACCTGAGAGATGTTCTCGATGGTGTGTAAAACCATGTCAGAGACCTACGGGTGGTTTAAACTTTGACACTAGGTTGTTCATCAACCACATATAAGATAAGAAGAAGATTATATTAGTTTAAATGAATAATGAGAATAAAATAACATAAAAAAGCAACAGGAAAGGAACCTCACCCTTTGCAAATGGACGATTCAGAGATATGTTGAACCCACCCTAAAGATTTATTGTAAAATAAGTTGCCAAGTCTCACAAGCTCAGAAAACTTAAACTATAAAAAAAATATCAGAACACAAGAAGCACCAAGCCCCTAACTCTACAAAAACTTCATTTTGGTCAAAAAGTATGGCTTGCATGTTCCGCGGCCATCGCACAGACACTCTCATGGACTTATTTTGATACTAGCAAACGCGATACAGAGGGGCTCGTGGCTAAGTAACAGCCGCATGGATCGATTGATCGAGGTTAAGCTGCGCTATCCACGGTCGGTCTGTGGATGGGTGACCATCATTTCATACTGAGACCCTTCTGTGCCTCGGAGAGCATGTTAAACCGCCGGTCCAAGTTGTCAAATTAAGATCTATGACAGCCGTTACGGGTAGTCAGAGGCCTGAAAGTCTGACAAACAGTTATACCACGAGACCCAGTAGCGCTGGGTTTATGAGGTCAGATAGGCAGTCGCTCCATGTGAAATACTGGTATCAAGCTGCATCCGGTTTTACTGGAAACCGACCACAATGTTATTGGGAAAAGGCTAGGTCGATTAACGAACGCGATACGATAAAACGTGACTTCTACGTTATGACATACGAAACGAATGACAGCAGAAAACGCGGCCCCAATGACGCCCCGTTTTGCTTCTTTAAATCTTTTACGACAGCGCGGTTGGCACAGTGGTCGAGAGACCGACTGCTATGCTGCGTGTCACAGGTTCGATTCCTGCACGGAGCAAATATTAAACGCACCCACGACACAGGAAGAAATTCCTAGTGTGGGGCAACGTTTAAAAAAAAAAAACCTATGTGTCGTCGGTAAGGCGACGACTCGGTACTAACAAGCAGTTTTTCCAATTATTATTCCTCATCATCGTGGACGAGACATCAAGGTGCTTCCGTATTTATCGATTTATTAATTTAATGGTGAGAACATCCATAAATAGGGGTAGTACCATTACCCTGGCGTTGGGTTCTTAAACTTTAGAAATGAATAGTACCTACTGTTACGAAAAAATTAAAGCTTTATGCGAAAATAATAAAATAAACAATAATAAATTCTCGAATTCCTCTATCAAATTACTTATTTAATTTTCAACCAAAACACTTGAAAATATAAAAAAAAAATGCAGAAATTTCATACATCTTACGATAATGTAACAGTGATAAAAATATGGTTCATATTAGAATATTGAGAAATGTTTGTTTAGATTGAAAGGTGAAAAGTGGCGGGGCCATGGTAATGGCCGCTTGTCTTTTAGAAGATATAAGCCGGGTGGGAGCCATGACAGGCCAGAGGTTATCGTTTTGATACTAAAAACCCCGACATATTGCATAGTGTATATTAAAAAAAAAGACATCTTAATTTTTCATTTTTTTTCCTTTACCATAGATTGATAAGATTTTTAAGTAGCATTAGTATTAGATAAGATACCAGTATTGAGCGTTTATTGATAAAGTTGCGCGTGCGCCGAGAAACGTTCAGTCAAGATGAAGTTACTGGTTGTGATTAGTTTGTTTGCTCTGGCATATGCTAAGCATGAAGAATATATTGGGTTGGTACACTTTTTATATTGTAAAGTTTATTTGTGTATTTTGTTTTTCTATACAAGGTACTGATTATTTTTGGTAATGATCCCATGATGTAGATGAGTATTAGATAAATTAAAACCTACATAGTTTATTGCAAAGGTTATTTATTTTTTTATCGATAAATTGTTCTACTCAAGATAAATCTTTGAAAAGCATTAACGCTTGCTTAGCGAACTCTAAAGTTATGATTTTAAATGGAAAAAGAATACGGTCACGAACAGGATTCGAACCTGCGCCTCCTGGATAAATACTCCAGGCGCACTGACCACTTAGCCATCTCGACCTCTAAGAGTAGTGTATTTATCCGGGAGGCGCAGGTTCGAATCCTGTTCGCGACCGTATTCTTTTTCCATTTAATATAATAACTTTAACTAGTTCTAGTGCCTGTTGGTACGGTGTGTATAAGTTTATTTTGACCAGGGTTCAAACCTGCATCTCCTTTTTTGCGTGTCTCGAAATTACATCATGGACAGTGCCGGACACCTTTTTCCTTTTCTAACCTCTTGTATCCCACTGCTGGGCAAAGATCTCCTCTATATTCCATCCATCCCCACACCATCTTCCACACTTTTCTTTGTCTTGCAATAGCAGGCCAGGTCCCGAGAAATGCATCTAGGTCATCACGCCAGTGATTTCTAAGCCTACCTCGGTGACGCCGCCCCTCTTCAGGATAGATGGGCTAGAGTCATCACATATCCGACTAAATACCACACAGACCTTTATTATCCTTTTCCGGTGTCTTCATAACATATAATTATACGCGGGTGACACCACGGGGCATAGCTAGTTCATAATAAATCTGTTCTTGGCGCAGCCAGTTCAGTTGACACAATATACAAATATTGTAACTGTACATTAAAAAGATGGTGAGGATGGTGATAAAATAATGTCACCAGTATCTTAATCTATATGTCCCTTTACTAACGATAGTTTATAAGTTATTATTGTAATTACTAACACACTGGATCTTAGTCATCTGAATAAAAAGATTATATATATAACATAGCATCACGCCTGTATTCCCCGAAGAGGAAGGCAGAGGTGTACACAATTGTACACCCACATTTCACCAATGCTGTTATTAAGTCCCATGTAATAGGCGGTGAGCGTATAGCTTTCTACCGGGGACAATTCCAAACTCCGGGCTGCTACTAAAAATTTCTTAATATCATTTATAATCACCCAATAACACTTTGTCCGATCTGGGAATCAAACTCAAGACCTCATGTTCAGCTTTCGCGCTGGGGATTACTAGCAGCAGTATTTACCTGTATTATCCTGCTTATACCCGATTTTTCTTTCTACAATGCTTTAATTGAATATCTTATCACATTTCCAGATGGAAGTCCTATTATGTGGATGTCGCCACCGACGATCAGTCTAAAGCCTTGGAGTCTATGGTGGACAAATATGAGCTGGATATCCTGAGCCATCCGATCTTAGGCCGCGAAGGTGTGGTGCTGGTGAAGCCTGAATATCAAGCTGCCTTCACCCAGGCTGTTGAAGCAGAAGGCATTGATCATAGGATTCATGCTGATGACTTGAAAAGGTAAAGATGTACATCATGCAGTCCCGCCTGTATTCTCGTAAGGGATAGGCCGAGGTGTACACAATTGTAGACCCAAATTTTACCAAAAGCTGTAATTAAGTGCCACGTAATAGGTGGTCAGCCTATTGCGAGCAACAGCACAATTCCAAAGTCCGGGCTGCTGCTGGGAATTTCCTAACGCAATACATACACATAGCAGGTACTAACATTTCCAGGCTACCTTCACCGCCGTACGTTTTGCTTGAACTTTTGTCAAATGTTATCGAAGCGTGACGTCACAACCCATCATAAGCGGCGCCATGACACCCATGAGCGTTTTCACGCTTAATTCAAATTATATAGATTAAAATGCAATAATCTGCGTTTAAACTTAGTTTATCGTTGAAATAATGTATTTTTCGGAAACAGTAAACGTGTACCTATATTATAACAGGAAATTTCAAAATTAGTCATCATGCTTCTTTATAGAGATGTTTTAACGGAGATTGGAGAGCCTTGACTTTAAATAAGCATATTAAATTGATAATATAATTATGAAGTCTTATCATGAAGCTTATTAAAAATAATCAATAATGATTCAATCCCTCTCTTGATAACCTAAACTAATAGGTGTAGTGAACCCATTGCCATCTACCGGGCACAGTTTCAAACTTTGGTTTCTGATAGGTATTAATTTTCGTACCTGTATGAGAGAGTTCTTGCTTACAGTGGGATACTAGCGCGTCAATTATGATATAAATTACCTACCTTTTGCAAATTTTTGTGTATAATTCAATTCAATTGTTAATTTTTACACGGCTGCTCAAAAAAAAGGAAGTGTTTTAGGGTTTTGTATGTATGTTTGTGAGTTTCTTTATTCTGCCATAACTTCTAAATGCCTGAACCGATTTCGATGTGTACCCTGGGTAACATAGGCTAGTAAGAGTTAAAAAAATGGCATGCGTGCTATTTAATTTTTTAATCAATTCATCTTGTTGTATTTTGAGCTTGAAGGTGGAAATAAAGATCATTTTATTCACATCACTTGCAAGCGCTGAGAGGCAAATTCTTATACTTATAAGTAATTATTTTTTACAGCCGTCTGGATTACGATGATATTCTTATTGAGCTGCAGAGGCGGACATCTATGAACAGGAACGGTGGTCGCCGGCTACCATATGACAATTACCAAGAAATCGAAGCGGTGGGTTCCCAATTAACTATCATGTTTCGTATAATAACTTTCGTGAGACATATTCATATCAGTTATTGTTCACCGGTTACTACTCACTAGCCACTAACACTTATTCCCCGACTAGTTTCAAACTCGAATGTGTTGTTTGAAATGTTTGACTCGCGACATCGCCGCGGCAGCTCATGACTAAGGGTTTGACTTAGAGTTCAAAACTAGTCGGGTAATCCCGAGAAATGCACGTGAGTAGTAACCGGTGAACAATAATTGATATCATGTTCTGTTTTTTAACAGGCTGTTTTTCTGTGTTTTGTTAACATTTTCGTTTCTGTCTCTTTATGCTCAACCTTTTTCTTTGGTGGAGAAAATGCCTGATGCATGCCAATATAATGCATGCTAATGATGCATGATAATGTGGGGCTCGCACCCACAAAAAAATCCACAGTGTGCATACTCTCTCCTTTGAGTGGATGAGCCGCAAGAACTGTAATGCATGGCCTTCGCGACCTGTTCCACCTGCCCATCCTTTTCCTAACTACGTTGAGATAGGTTTCCTGTCTTACTGGTTACAGTTTAATACCAGTATTTTACATAAAGCAATTGCTTATCTGAATTCTACCACCAAGTATCAAAACAAAAAGATTCTTAAAACTAGGAATTTCTTCCAATATCGTGGGTGCGTTTACAAACACATAATCTCACATTTATACACACCCAGACCCGCAACAATTATCTATAGATCATACAAATATTTGTTCCATGCAGGAATCGATCCTGCGACACACGGTGCAGCAGTCGGTCTCTTGACCATTGTGCCAACCACGCATTCTAGTTACTGAGTTACACGATATCTCTTGGTAAGATTGATTGTTTGACTTTCAGACATCTGACTACCCGTAACGACTGTCACAACACAAATGCAATCAATTCAGTACCTATACAGGTGACCGAACCGACACGACCAACTTTGCAGTTAATACAATGTCGTAAAAAATGCAATTACCTTAATAATTCAAGATAAATCTTTGAAAAGCATTAACGCATGCTCAGCGAATTCTAAAGTTACAATATTAAATGGAAAAAACAATGCATTTGCAATGACGTCGCCATAAGACGTGTTAAAATATGGTAGAAGAATACGCGGTGGTGAGCAGAGGTCGAGATGGCTTAGTGGTCAGAGCGCCTGGAGTATTTATCCGGGAGGCGCAAGTTCGAATCCTGTTCACGACCGTATTCTTTTTCCATTTAATATAATAACTTTAGAGTTCGCTAAGCATGCGTTAATGCTTTTCAAAGATTTATCTTGAATTATTAAGGTAATTGCATTCTTTACGACATTGTATTAACTGCAAAGTTAGTCGTGTCGGTTCAGTCACTTGTATAGGGACTGAATTGATAGCAATGACGTCGCCATAAGACGTGTTAAAATATGGAAGAAGAATTCGCGGTGGTGAGCAGAGGTCGAGATGGCTTAGTGGTCAGAGCGCCTGGAGTATTCAACCGGGAGGCGCAAGTTCGAATCCTGTTCACGACCGTATTCTTTTTCCATTTAATATAATAACTTTAGAGTTCGCTAAGCATGCGTTAATGCTTTTCAAAGATTTATCTTGAATTATTAAGGTAATTGCATTCTTTACGACATTGTATTAACTGCAAAGTTAGTCGTGTCGGTTCAGTCACTTGTATAGGGACTGAATTGATAGCAATGACGTCGCCATAAGACGTGTTAAAATATGGAAGAAGAATTCGCGGTGGTGAGCAGAGGTCGAGATGGCTTAGTGGTCAGAGCGCCTGGAGTATTCATCCGGGAGGCGCAGGTTCGAATCCTGTTCACGACCGTATTCTTTTTCCATTTAATATAATAACTTTATATGAATTACTGTTTATGAATTGCACATTTTTCATGTCCATGAAGTGACCATTCTACGATTTGTGAAATTAATCATATTAGGATCCTAATATGATTCAGCCAATGTCGCCTTTTTACACCCCCCGTTCTCAGTTGGTCTTTAAATCTGGGGTGTGTATCGGGCGTCCCTCAGGGTTCTCATCTCGGGCCCCATTTGTTCCTAGTTTATATTGATGATCGATGACGATGCGTCGTGGTGGCCGAGTGGTTACGGGCTCGCCCCTAGAGCCACTGGTTGTGGGTTCAAATCTGGTATATACCAATGTGACTTTTTCAATATCATATTCATATACTTTGCTAGTCAATCTACATCACAGACATACGGTGAAGGAAAACATCGTGTGGAGACCTGGACTTAATAGTCTTAAATTAGCAACGCTCACTGAGCTAGCGTAGTGATGAACGCTTGTGCCTTCTCTGCATGAGAAGAGGCCCTTGTCCTGCAGTGGGACAGTTATAGGCTGGTTATGTTATGTTTTATTGATGATATCAGGTGATATCTAGATTCTAAATATACGCCGATGACTTAAAAATATCAATTGCGTGTCCAATGTCCATTTTAAAAATCAATGTTTCTTTTTAACTCCGCTGCACGTGATCAATTTAACTTGTATGGACACACAGAAATGACGGTAAAATTTGTCCTAAAATAAAGGTCAGCAATATTTTCCAAAACCCTTATCAGCTAGTGCATAAGTGTTTGGGAAGGCGTCTAAATATTTCCCAGTAACTTAGTCATTATTTACCATCTGTTATCACTTTGCAAAGAAATTTGACGTTAAATCATTTAATTTCAGATCGACGATTACCTAGACTACATTGGCAATACATACCCTAACGTTGCTACTGTAGTGACAGCTGCTAGGTCTTTCGAAGGTCGCCCTATCAAGTATGTCAAGATCTCCACTACAAACTTTGAGGATCGCAGAAAGCCAGTAATCTTCATCGATGGAGGAATCCATGCCAGAGAATGGATTTCTCCCCCAACCGTTACCTGGGCCATCCATAAACTGGTCGAAGACGTCACCGAAAATGATCTCCTGAACAATTTCGATTGGATCCTCCTGCCTGTGGTCAATCCTGATGGATATAAATTTACTTTTACTAATGTGAGTATTGTTGTTTTGGTAATAATAATGTAAGAAATCACATTTTAAATAGAGTTATAGATATACAGTTACTAAGAAGTGCCTTACGATCCACAAAAAAGAAAAAAAACTTTAGGGTTTGCTACGCATTCAGGCATGCGTTTGAATGAATTATTTGTATGTATTCAATAATGTTTTATTATTTGCTTTCAGACTCGTTTCTGGCGCAAGACTCGTTCGACGGACCAGACGAATCAAAGCCGTTTCTGTCCCGGAGTTGATGGCAATCGCAACTACGACTTTTTCTGGAACACCGTTGGAACCAGCAACAATCCTTGCTCTGATACCTACGCCGGATCTAGGGCTTTCTCCGAAGTTGAAACCAGGGTCGTTAGGGACATTCTCAATGAAAACTTGTCCCGGATTGCTTTGTATATTACCATGCACAGTTTCGGCAGCATGATTCTGTACCCATGGGGTCATGATGGTTCTTTGTCCAACAACGCACTTGGACTTCATACAGTGGGCGTTGCTATGGCTACCACTATTGATCAACACTCTCTTCGTAACTTTCCAAGATACGTTGTTGGAAATTCAGCTCTAGTGTTAAGGTACCGAGCTGCTGGGGCTTCAGAAGATTACGCTCATTCTATTGGAGTACCTCTTTCATACACGTATGAGTTACCTGGCTTAGGCTCTTCCTTATCAGGTTTCCATTTGGAACCTAGGTACATTCAACAGGTTTGCCGAGAGACTTGGGAGGGTCTCGTCGTTGGTGCTAGAAGAGCTGGTGAAATGTTCAGAAATAGTAGACTTTAAGGAATATCAATATATTTCTTTATATATTTTATGAATTTTGTATTTTTATTTTATTTTTACTACGTTAGATGACTAGCGGAAAAATAGCTCATCTTATAGTTTAATTATATATAATACACAAAAAATTGTCTTGGTCTCCGGTAAGGGAATTAGCACTTGGTTCGATCCTTATAAGTATTTTTCATTTAATGTTTTTCACGATTTTCTTTAGTGCAGGGTTTCTCAAACTGCGGTGCGCGTACCCCGGGTACGGTACGGGGGTACGCGTCAAGATTCTTATCTAATAATAACATTTTGATGTTCGTCACATAAACCACTGCCTCGTTGGTCTAGTGGTCCCAAGCGCGACTGCTGAGCATGAGGCCGTGGGTTCGATTCCCGGGTCGGGCAAGATACTGTTGGGCTCGATAGCAGCCCGGAAATTGGAATTGTGCCCGGTAGTTGGCAGTAGGCTCACCACCTATTACAAGGGTCTTAATAGCATCATGGTGCATTTGTGAAATGCGGGTGTACAACTATGTGGAATATAAGCGTGATGCTATGCTATATTATGTTAAAAAAAACATTTTTTTTATTAAATAACAATATACCTACTATAATTTCTAGTGAGGTTTGATTTTATTATTGAAGGCTAGGGTTGGCCTACTCTGCATTTTTGTGTCCCTGTTTCTAGGGAAATTAACAGTGTTAATAAATAAAACAAATAAATTTATTTATTATCCGACATAAATACATGATGGTAGGTACATAGACTAGTCAAATTCCATCGATGTCATAATGCAGTGACTTTAGAAAGTAAATACAAATGAAAACTCTTCAGGATGTTGCTAGAGGGCTGTTTTTTTGCACTTGATGGCTTAGAAGACATTCTTAAGTGTCTCCGCAAACGTACCTGACGCGCTACAGTGCCACGGCAACCCCAAAAGCTTAATTATATTGGATAAAACAGAGTATATCATGTAAACATACACCACATTTTTTTTATATAGTAAAAAATAAGTGACGGTAATGTGTTCAGTAGCCGAAAGAAAACTTTTCTGTAAACAAATTAAAAAAAACATTTTTTTTATGAAATTGGCTATTAGTAGGCTCATAGAGTGAACCTTACGTGGAATAGTTTCAGTTCTCTACTACAATGATAATCAATCAAAACGAGTTCTCGAAGTACTAGGCGTTTAGTTGCAAAATACCTAGCGCAATGTAAGAAAGAAAGAAAGAAAGAAAAGCAACTGATGTCCTAAATCGAAAGTAAATTTTAACATTTCAACGCAACATTATAAAGAACAATGGCGAGTTTTTACTCGAGTGTTTTATGAAGCGTCTAGAAATTATGCAAAAATTATTCAATTTATTAATTTCTGGAAAAATAAAACGGTCCCCCGGATAAATACTCCAGGCGCTCTGACCACTAAGCCATCTCGACCTCAAAAACTTATACGATGACAAAAATTTATTACTTTAGAGTTCGCTATGCATGTGTTAACTCTTTTAGAAGATTTTACTGTGTTTCGACCCGATGTTTTGATTCAAAATTCCCAGAACAAACATACTATTCTTCAAAAGGTTCATCTCACCATGTAGAATTAAAATAAGCGAAGGTGATATAAGTGGCGCGGCCAGGATTCTTTTTAGCAACGATGCTGTTGCATCATGCGTGCTAGTTATTAAAGATGAAACGGATACCTGTTTGGCCGGATACCGGTTATCCAGCCACCCTATAAGCCGGATAGCCGGTTATTCGGTCAGACATTGCCACTGCCACGTCATAACGTGGAACTTCCACTAGTAGCAGTTCACTTCCAATGCCTGCTAAAAGAAGTATGGAGAGAAGAAAATGAGGCTAAATCAACAGTGACTCGCGAAGCTAGCGAACATTTTAGGATTGTAGCAATTAAAATATTATAAGTAAGTATATGATAGGTAGATAGACTATCATTTTCATCACCTGGCGCATGGATAACATTGGTATGGCATAGCTAGATAGAAGGAGACTGTATCGGTGGCGCTTACCACCAATAACAGCATTCCCAGAAGAGGGTTGACGTCAGGCAGGCGGCCGGTTATACAACATAGCCAAAACTATAGCAGCATGCCAGATATAGGTATGTTGCGTCGACCCCGAATAAATTGGGATAAGGGCAGGGGGGTGATGATGATGATGATAGACTATCTATTGAAGACAGTTCAAATAGATCGCAATCCCACCGTTATGTTGTTCAGGAAATACGACATAGAATACAGTACCCGTATTTGACAAAGTTAGCCAGAGTTCAGCCCCTGGCAGCAGTGTGTAAAGCGAAAGACTTTTAAAGTTACAATATTAAATGGAAAAAGACAACTTGCACAACAACTTTGTAACTTCGCTAAGCATGCGTTAATGCTTTTTTAAAGACATATCTCGAAAGACTTTTCTCTGAATCTGGCATTTGCTAAAAAAGATAAACGAACTCGGTTATTACCACTCAATACGCAGAGACTGGTATTTAAGCACAATACTTTGCCTCTAGTTCAAATATTATTTAATTTGTTTAAAATGGTGCAGATAAATCTTTCAAATGCTATAAGTTGAATAAAAAAAATCAAAGGAAGATTCAAATCGTGCTCACGACCATTTTTTTTTCCACAAAAGATATAATAAACGGTGTTGTATTATTTTTCTTGTAAAGTAAATTAAAGAATCCGGCCGGATCGTAAAATTAGGCCGGATAGGCTGGATATCGGATAGTTGCCGGATATCCGTTTCATCTCTACCATAGATACTCTCAGCCCTGGAAAGCTGCATCCTATACCAGCAAATAACCCTTCCTTTGCCGACCATTGCCATTGACCATTATCATATGGCAGCCAAAATTTGCTGTAAGTATGACAACGAGATTATTTCAGAAAAATATCCAGCCCCTCTAGCTAGGTTTTGGATCAAAGGGGGGCTGTGAAACTGCCGTACACGTTTTGTCTACTTTTCTAAATTATGAAAAAGGTCATCACCGCGAATTCTTTATCCATATTTTTAACACGTCTTTTCGTATGAATAGATACCCGTATAGGTACTGAATAGATAGCAATGACGTCGCAAAAAAGAGGTGTTAAAAATATGGAAGAAGAATTCGCGGTGGTGAGCAGAGGTCGACATGGCTTAGTGGTCAGAGCGCCTGGAGTATTTATCCGGGAGGCGCAGGTTCGAATCCTGTTCGCGACCGTATTATTTTTCCATTTAATATTGTAACTTTAATAAACATGAAGAACCCAGAAAACTGACTTGGCATGACAAACTATAAAATGTCAAATACTAATAATTAATTTAATATTAATGGATCATTATACCCAGAATCGTATGTTCCAGTGCGATCAAAGGTGGATCTACAGAAATTGGGAGCTATCCGATCAAAATGTGAATGACGGACAACTACCGGATTTTGATTTCACGACTTCATTCTGGCGCATTCTTCACAACAAGGGTGTTTGGATGAGGAAGGTTGAGCAAGTGTGCGAACTACTAGAGGAAATGGTGGACATCAACTTGAAAATCACCGGGGCCAGACGGACTGCACAACTTTTGGATCAAATGGCTACGCAGCACGCACGCTTGCTTGGCCTTCCAATTCCAACATGCCGCTGAATCAGGATCGCTACCCCAATTTCTAACAACAGGATACACCCGATTAAGATATTTATAAATATGTAAATTACATGTGAATAAATGATAATGAAATGTAATAAAAAGAATGTCCAATCAGTATAAATTATTATTTTAATGTCAGAAACTCATTGTTACAATAAAAACTTTTTTCATACAAGCCACTTAATTAATCTTTTTCTGAAACGTGCGAATGGGAATTCACGGAAAGATTTAGGGGGTTTTATGATATAACTTAATTATAATGAAATAGCTATTTTGAGTGGTTAAAAATGTTAGGACTGTGAGTCTGGTGGGATCTCGATGTGTAAATTCAAATTCAAATTCAAAATCAACCGTTTATTTGCTAGAAATACATTGTTTTTTTTATAAAGGTAAGATCTTAAAGCCTAGATGTCTATGTATTCTGCCTGCAAGCAGGCGTGCAAAAATTTTACTTAAGTATACTATTTCGTATTACCTTAAAAAGAAATTACTTGTATTATACTAATAATTATCAACTATATTATTTATTTTTTATATTCCATAAATAAGTAAGTTACATATAAAGTTGACAAATTTTTCGAAAAAGTTGTTTTTTTTATAGAGTATTTATTTTGCGAAATAAATGTTTTGGTAATTAGCAAATCGATATAGCTCGTGTGATACGCAGTAATAGCGGATTGTTGATCAGCAGGGTTTTTTTAATATTATTAGTGCGTCAACAAATCTCTTTATACGAACGTAAAGATTGTTAATGTGGGATTTCCACTTCTGCTTTTATCTAAGATAATATCCGTTGGCACGTCACAACTAAGTCAATAATTTTACCACGTATCTGATTAATAATATTTTCTTGTTTACTATTATAATTGCATGAATTTTGATTTAGTTAAGTTTGTTGTGAGATTATTTGCTTTAAAACAATTTATCACAAACTATTCCTTCTTAATGGGGTTCCTCTCATTTTTTTTGATACCATTACAGATATACCGTCTGCAAAGAGAACGCACTTGTGTGAAGTAATGTTTGATATATAAAAAAGATGCATCTCTCGTCAGTATTCTGATACACTATTTATTACCTTACGAGTGTGTTAACAATTTCTATACGGAAGACCTGGCAGCTTTTATTATTCATAACATTACATAGCATCACGCCTGTATTCCCCGAAGGGATAGGTAGAGGTGTACAAAATGTAGGTACACTTACATTTCACTAATAGATGGTGATCCTATTACCATCTACCGAGCAGAATACCAATCTCCGAGCTGCTACTGAGAATTTCCTGACAAACGAAAAAACCAAGAACACTGCCCGACCTGGGAATCGAACCCAAGACTTCTCTTAGACTTTAGAAATAAATTTAGTATTTGTTTAAGTAAACATAATTTAATGTCCCATTTAAATTCCGATGTAAAGTGATTACCTGAGACACAGGTTTGTCTAAACCTAGTTCGGGCAGGTCGCAAACATTTTATTCTACGTAATTCCGAGTTGACACTCTCAGCACCTTTTATTATAATATTTAAGTTTTATATAAATTGTATTTAGGTAATAAGTAAACTTTTGTATTAGTCCTACTCACTGCGGCAAACTGTATTACTTTGTAAAAGTATTCAATAATTCAAGATATGTCTTTGAAAAAGCATTAACGCATGCTTAGCGAACTCTAAAGTTACAATATTAAATGGAAAAAGAATACGGTCGCGAACAGGATTCGAACCTGCGCCTCCCGGATAGATACTCCAGGCGCTCTGACCACTAAGCCATCTCGACCTCTGCTCACCACCGCGAATTCTTCTTCCATATTTTAACACGTCTTATGGCGACGTCATTGCAATCAATTCAGTACCTATACAAGTGACTGAACCGACACGACTAACTTTGCAGTTAATACAATGTCGTAAAAAATGCAATTACCTTAATAATTCAAGATATGTCTTTGAAAAAGCATTAACGCATGCTTAGCGAACTCTAAAGTTACAATATTAAATGGAAAAAGAATACGGTTTTTTTTTGGTGGTGAGCAGAGGTCGAGATGGCTTAGTGGTCAGAGCGCCTGGAGTATCTATACGGGAGGCGCAGGTTCGAATCCTGTTCGCGACCGTATTCTTTTTCCATTTGATATTGTAACTTTATCAATAATTTATTTATTTAGTTATTATTACTAACACGTAATTTTATCATAATAGATTAACATAGTAGATTTATCATAATTATCTTCATTTATATAATTAAAGATATTACTGATATTGATTGAAAAGATGACTGAATATCGATCTGGAAAAACAGAAGATTTGCATGTAAAGTATAAGGATTTCCCAAACCAGTTAACAAAGCAAAGATATATAATATAATCCAGCATAGATGTATTAGCAGCTAACTAATTATTAAGTCTTACTAGTACCAGTATTTTACATGGAGCGACTGCCCATCTGACCTCCACAACCCAGTTACTGGGTAACACGATATCTCGTGGTATGATTGGTTGTCAGACTTTCAGGCCTCTGACTACCCGTAACGGCAGTCATAGATGTTAATTCGACAACCGGGATTGACGGCTTAACGTGCTCTCTGAAGCACGGTCTTAAAGGATGGTCACCCATCCACAGATTGACCGCAGCAAGAGCAGCTTAACTTTGATCGATCGATCTTTACAGCTGTTACTTAGACACGAACCCCTGCTTTCTTAATTCCGGCAACCGAATTTTAAATAGTCCAAGTAGCATAGTATTTTTTCCAATTGATATAGTTCTGCATATGTAGGGGACTCTCCATGGCTGTATTTCTATACTGAAATCATGGAGAGTCTCCGGTTGGTGTCTAAGCTCAATTTTGAGTAAAACTCTCACAGGCATCTCTGCGTGTTTGACCTGTATCTCCAGGCAAGTCCAAAGGACTGACTTTATCCCTGACATTAAAGGGAAAGAATATAATTTTTATATCAGATTTACACACAGTTTGTGCATCCTTAAATTGTTATACTTAAAACTATGTATAGTATACTAAAAAAAAAACAAGGGCCTCTTCTCATACAGAGAATGCACGAGCACGAGATTATCACGCTAGCTCACTGCGGGTTGCCGATTTCAGACTATAAAGTCCAAGTTTCCTTGCGATGTTTTCCTATACCGTATATCTGTGATGTTTTACATTAACTGAGAAAGTACAAATGACATTGAAAAAGTCACTTTGGGTCATGCCAAATTTGAAATCACAAACAGTGGCTCAAGAGAACCAGGGCATTAAATAAGTACAACCGAGAATCAGTAGCCATTTTCTTTTTATAATCGGCCGTATGACGTTTCATTCCAACTCACAGAAACAATAGACGGTATAGGCTTCACGAAAAATCTGTTCATTTCAGTTGACTGAGCAATTATAGACGATTTTTTTTTATGTGAAACGGGTTTGACAGAAATTTTTACTGGGAGCTGCTATTGTAATAAATACTGTGGAAAAATTCAGAATTATACCCAATTGTGCTTGCAGTGTAATTTGAAGCAACAATATCTTCTCTAAACTGATTGACGTATAGATAGATATATTTCTTTTAATTTAATTTTAATTCCTCTCCCTCCGGACCGCCGTAAGGTGTAGACGTGTACTCAGTGCCATAGATCATTTGAATAGAAAGTTATAAGTAATTTAAGTGAATTTAATTCCATAATAAAAATAGGAGTGCATAAAGTAAGAAGAGCTATTAAAATAACTCAGTGTGTCGCGGTAAGCGTGGCTGTTCATAATATCCTGGTACCTGACCTATGCGCATTGGCCAAAGATATTACGCCCCACCTGCGTATTCGCAACATACCTGCCCTCGGGTACGCCCTGGATACGCCCCGTTGACCGTGATTCGAGGACTAGCACAGCGGCGCCCCGCCTTGTGTACTGGACATTGGACGATTTGCACCTCCTCACAACTTCTGCTGCCCTGGTACATGGTACGATTTCTGGCTAACAGGGAAACCTGAATGTCTTATAAATAACGCTATATATACACGTGGTACTATTACTAACCCAAAGCGTAGAGTAGACTTTATATATATCGTCCTGATTGCTTATATTACCCTAGTACAATAATGGATAAATCACTCTCTGAATCCAATCTAACCAATCAAGAAGAGAGATCTGACTCACCACTGTGTCATGTTTCCCAAAGAGCTAAACGAAGAAGAGAGGATGACCTAGACAACTTTAGAGAGGATATGATTCAAATGATCAAGTCTATGTTATTAACTCAAGAAATGGAGCTTAAAAAAATTACTCCCACGCTCATGGAAATAAAACTCACAAATTCTAACATAGAAAACTCAGTGGCCGCTATAACTCAGCAAAATGAAGAGTTTAAGAGGAAAATAGAACAGATGGAGATTCAAGCTAAGAAGGATAAGGAATATATAGCCATTATGGAGGAAAAACTCGAAGATCTTCAGCGAGGTAGTCGAAAATCTAACATTGAAATTAAAAACGTTCCCAAGCAAATGAAGGAAACTAAAGAAGACCTTATCGACATGGTAAAATGTTTAACTGAGACCGTAAACTGTGCACTCGCGAAGTCGGATATACGTGATATTTACAGAATTAAGGGGAAGAAGCAGGGTATGACCAACACCCCTATAATAGTTGAACTATCCTCTACAATATTAAAGACTGAGGTACTTAAGATGTGTAAGTCTTTCAATACCAAGCATGACGTAAAGCTCTGCACTAAACATTTAGGCTTCAAAAGTAGCGAAGACACACCGATATTTGTATCCGAACAGCTCACTGCAAAAGGCTCTAGACTACACTTCCTTGCACGCGACCTCGCTAAATCAAAGGGATATAGGTATTGCTGGACTGCTTATGGTAAAGTGTATGTCAAGAGACATGACGAATCACCTACATACGTAATTAGAAGTGAGTCCCAAGTACAAAGCCTAATGCAAGAAGCGTGACTACTATTGGTTTGTCTATACTGTATGTTTTTTCTGATTATTTTGTGTTGCTTAAGGAACTTTTTAAAAAATTGTAATATCAATTCTCTCAATTTACATATACTCAAATTATACACACATATTTACGTCCTATACTATTTACTATACAATTACAGAATTACACACAACTTTACATACAGCTTTACACAAATAAAATTCACACTTGTAAGTTCACATAAACTACAGACTCATTTACCTCCACACCGTAAACTCTGTCTATACCAGAACAAAACAATTGTTTATATACTTATTTATTTGTTTTATGACAACTTACGTACACTTAAAACTCCCAAATACATACGCGTGCATAACATATACTACACACCCATACCGGCTTCTCTAAGTTATGTTTTTAATGTAAATATCGTATACAACATTATAAATCTCATCAACTGTGATATTTCTAAAATAACAGATGTACATTTCTGTATCATAATACTTTTTGTTGAGGATCGAACAAAATACGCCTGTGTAAACAACATGGAATTAAAACTCAGACTGTTAATTTACCTATACTATGGATAGCACACATATAATTACGCAAGAAATAGACGACATAGATATAGCGCAATCTAAAGAATTTCAAATAGATGATTTTTTAAAACAATTTTATGTACATAAATCAGATCTTACAATAATATCACAAAATATTAGAAGCATATATAGTAATTTAGATGATTTACTAATTACTTTAACACAATTTAATTTTAGTGTTGACCTATTAATCTTAAATGAATGTAGGCTAGACGTAAATAAACCTACCCCTGAAATTAAAAATTATTATACTTTTACCACAAGTAATCATATAAACCAGTGCGATGGCGTGGCAGTGTATATTAAGTGTGATCATAAGGCTAGTGTTAAGGAAATAATATTAACCCACGCATCATGCTTGCAAATTATAATGCCAAATCTTGTTGTCCTTGCTATTTATCGATCTCCCTCAAGTTATAATGCTGACAGTTTTATAGACTCGCTAAATAATCACCTAGACTCACTTAAATCATATAAAAATATTGTTATAACAGGCGATATTAACATTAACATAATATATAAACAAACTGAACAAACAAATGAGCGCATAAACAGATTAAACTACCTAAATATGCTTGCAATGCATGGCTTTTTACCGGGACATTCCTTACCAACCAGAGGCGAAAACTGCTTAGATCACTTTATTTTGAAACTAGACAAGAGTCAAAACTCAGCTTCTGTTGCTGTATTAAATACCACTATCACGGATCACTTCATGATTTTACTTAAGTTATCATATTTAGTAAATTCTTATAAATGCTCGAAAACTAAAAAACATGTGGACTTTGAGAAAACAATAGCAGCCTTAAAACTAAGTAATATTTCGAAACTTAATTTAATCAATGATCCAGTCACTTTATCTGTACAATTAATAGACAAACTCCAAAATTGCCTTCAGCAAAACACTATTACTACTTTAGTTCCAAGAAATAACCGCATTATTAAACCTTGGATAACTTTAGGAATTTTGCGCTGTATTCAAAACAGAAATAATATGCAAAGAAAGCTACGGTCTGATCCACAAAACAATATATTACAAATTACTTACAGAAGATATCGCAACTATTGCAATGGTTTAGTTAAAAAGCTTAGAAGAAAATATGACAAGGAACAACTACTAAAGGCAAACAAGAATACGAAACAGATATGGAACATAATTAACAATATCACTCATCGCAAACCTAAAAATAAACTTAACTCAGAACTGTTAGAGATAAAGATTACCCCTCATGTTTCAGTAGACCACATAAACGATTACTTTTCTAACATTGGGAAAACTTTGGCTGAAGACATTACCTCCCCAAATCAATCACAATTTCGACACAGTTCTGATCATATAATAAATTCACAGGCTTCCTCCTTCGTTCTTCTCGAAACGGACCCAGCAGAAGTCTATAACGTGCTAATGGGTCTTAAATCTGAAAGCGCTCCAGGCTGGGATAATGTTACAACAAAATTTCTAAAAACTGCCCATGAATTAGTTGTACCCATAATTTCGCATCTAGCTAATTTGTGTTTTAACCATGGTAAATTTCCACCAGCTCTGAAGCAAGCCATAATTACTCCTGTGCACAAGGGTGGAGACAGAGATGACGTTAACAACTATAGACCTATCTCGGTCTTGCCCGCAATATCTAAAATCATTGAAAAGCTAATTAACATAAGACTAACCAGCTACACTAATAAATATAACATTATTTCACCATCTCAGTATGGTTTTAGACAAAAAAAAACTACGGAAGACGCAGTTACAGCATTAACCACCCATATTGTTGACCTAGTAGATGCAGGAAATAGATGTCTAACAGTATTCCTTGATTTGAAAAAAGCTTTCGATACCGTTTCTGTCCCCATTCTTGTGCGTAGTCTAGAAGGTATAGGCGTAAGAGGAACCCCGTTGGCATTACTAATAGATTATCTGCGGGATCGTAGGCAAAAGGTTAAGGTAGGAGAGTACATTAGTAAGGAGTCTTACGTAACCTACGGCGTTCCACAGGGTAGCGTACTGGGCCCGACTCTATTCTTAATTTATATAAACCATCTCTGCAAAATGATGCCAGATAATGGTCGCGTTTTCTCATATGCAGACGATACTGCTATTGCTTTCTCTGGTGATACATGGAAATCCGTATATCAATCTGCCGAAAGGGGTCTTTGCAAAATTGCTAACTGGTTGAACTCACATCTTCTTACACTAAATATTTCAAAAACAAAATATATTGAATTCACAATCTACAATAACACTCAACCAAGACCTAACGCAACTCTCAAAATCCACACTTGTCATAATATATCTAGTACAACCTGCTCTTGTAAAAGCATTGAAAAAGTGACTCATATAAAATACCTAGGTATAATTGTTGATCAGCGGTTATCTTGGCATACTCATATAGATATGGTCATGGCCCGTATGAGAAAACTTATCTGGATTTTTAAGAACCTAAGACATGTGACAACTAAAAAAATGCTAACTGAAATCTATGTCTCTCTGGCTCAATCAATTCTTAGCTACTGCATACCCGTGTGGGGCGGTGCGACAAAAACAAAGTTTCTTGAGCTAGAGCGAGCACAGAGATCTCTCATCAAGGTCATGTATACCAAACCGTACAGATTCCCAACAAATGAGTTATACTCCCTTAGCGGTATTCTAACAGTTAGAAAATTATACATACTCCATGCTGTCTTAAAATTACACAAAGTCCTGCCCTACGACCCTCAGCATCAGATAAAAAGACGAAAATACAGTGTTGCACCAGTAAAATTTGTTAAAACCACATATGCCAAAAGGCAATTCAATACAAGTTCTGCTGCCCTATATAATAAAATAAATAAAGTAATTAACATCTATCCTATGACCACTAAAGTCTGCAAAAAGGCAATAATTCATTGGCTAAAACTAAAGACCTATGATGACATAGAATTATTGCTGCAAACATCGCCAATATGAGATGAAAAGGGTGCACACTCATAGACACACAATTACGTGCACATACATGCACGAACTTACATACACACTCACGCACACACTTACATGCAAACACACGCACACACTTACACGCACACACAAACACGCACGCACACACACACACACACATACACACACACACACAAACACGCACGCACACACACACACAAACACACACATTAATTTTTATTTCATTTACTTTTTATAGTTATAGTTCTAGTCCTGTTTTGGTCAATTTTAGAATTTACTTGTAATTTTTTGTTTAAGTCTGTTCTCTTTTTGTACACCACTTTTACCATTTCATAATTTGTCATTGAAGAGCGGGACCTCCTAGCACAGGTATATATTTTACTTAAAAGGAGGCCCCTATGTAAGATTTACTGTAAAAGTTGTACAAGTTTCTGCAATAAACCTTTTTGATTTTTTTTTTGATTTTTTTTTTTAATTAATTTGTAGAATAACTCAAGGATTAACAAAAAATTGCGTAAAATACACCTTCCGACCGTATTTCGGTCACGGCAGCCTATCTCCACGGAGATTAGCCAAGTACGCAGGAGATATTATAGTGCACAAGTGTATGCGCAAACACAGGTGCACTCCCTCTTCCTTCACTCTCATGTTTCGATGGGACGGATACCCGACACGACCAAAGCGAGATCGGGCGCAGAACTGACGGCTTTACGTGCTCTCCGAAGCACGGGGGTGTCACACCACCAACTTTCTGACTCCGGGCTGCTACTGAGAATTTTCTAACAGAAAAATCAAATATCACTTTGCCCGACCTGGGAATCGAACCCAGGACCTCACTAGACCAACGAGGCAGTATTCTGAATAAAAAAGAAAAACAACTCTGAGTGCAATATATAAAAAAAATTGAATAGATTCAGGCGTTACCTTGCGAGAGACCATTAGAATGGATGCAAATAAATACAAAATACATTCACTCGGTGGTGGTGGTGCACTACACGATGTAACAGCTCCTGATGATGCTCCGTGAGAGTACACGTATAGAGTAATTGCATTTTTTATTATGGCTTGCGTATTTGTATGTATGTGTGTGGGAGCGGGCGTTGCACAGGTAATTGCATGACTGCCCTCAATACTGTCGAAGTAATTACACAGGTTGCAACCTATGTAAAATCTTAAAACTTCGATTCTATGGCTTATTAGAAAAATAGCTTCTCATAAGTATGACAGCTGAATATATTTTTAGTTTGTGCATAACTAGTAAAGATTTTAAAGGGTCATACATTTTAGCCTCTGTGAGAGCTAGATCTTAAGTTAGGAGGATATGATTAAGCAGAGG
The DNA here is from genome assembly GCA_935421205.1 of Xylocampa areola. Lineage (NCBI taxonomy): Eukaryota > Metazoa > Arthropoda > Insecta > Lepidoptera > Noctuidae > Xylocampa > Xylocampa areola. Next base: position 3,271,649 of record OW285216.1, read on the forward strand.
CAGAAAAGATTAAGACATTTTAAAAAATTACTCATTTTTGGGGGCGTTGGGCCACAAATGGGATATATGTCTCAATGAAATGAAATTAATTCAAAAGTACATTAACTGGTTGCCCGCTGGCAGAAATTCGACCATCATTCATTGACCGTTCATCACCGTTATTGAGGTTCTATTCTTAAATATACGTGTGTGTGTATGTATGCGCGCGCGCGCGGTGTGTGTGTCAAACGGATGTCAGTGTGTGTAATTCAAGATATGTCTTTGAAAAAGCATTAACGCATGCTTAGCGAACTCTAAAGTTACAATATTAAATGGAAAAAGAATACGGTCGCGAACAGGATTCGAACCTGCGCCTCCCGGATAGATACTCCAGGCGCTCTGACCACTAAGCCATCTCGACCTCTGCTCACCACCAGTCAGAGCGCCTGGAGTATCTATCCGGGAGGCGCAGGTTCGAATCCTGTTCGCGACCGTATTCTTTTTCCATTTAATATTGTAACTTTAGTGTGTGTAATGTTTTTTGTTTTATTAATTTAATGTATTTCAATGCAATATTACCTTTCTGCACTCCTCCAGATAAACTTTATCTGTGCCAAATTTCACTATGTCCGCGTAATTTTTGCACTCCTCCAGATAAACTTTATCTGTGCCAAATTTCACTATGTCCGCGTAATTTTTGTAAAAAGGGGTACAAAGTTTTTGCTATATATACATGTAAACTTTGTATACTGTATGTTGTGTACGTGGCCCAATATACGAGTATGTGTACGCCGCCTAACGAGTATGACGTGGCACACGAAGAATGAGAGTGACAGACGACACACTCGACATAGAGAATTTAAGCTTGTTCGTAGAGTGATTATCTCTCATTGTATAATAGTAATAAGAAAAAGATGTGTTTCATAAAATTGCTAGTTTAACTATGTAAAGTAATACATTGTCGACCAACTAAAATATTGGAAGTAAAAAACCTTTAATTGTCGATTTTTCTGTTTTTAGTTTAGCATTCATAATTTACACGTGTAAATATTTGATCTCAATTTACCATATGTGAATGTTTTAATTTTATAATAACATTAAACATTTCTATTTTAAGATAAATCAAATTGTGCGTTATTTACTCCCGTATCATCTAACATATTACATACACTGGCCCGCAAAACTAAGTTCAACAATTATTATTTTTTCTAAACTATATAAGTTAGAGATTTAAAATAAAAAACGTTTAACAGCAAATTTTATCAGCTTTCTTTGATATAAGTAAACTATACATTAGTAACATTTTTAACTATTTATTTCGAAAGTATATCTTGTGTACTTAAAAAGTTATTCCAATTTAAAAAGTGGGATACTTAGTTTTGTAGGTAATATATATTATACTAGCTGTTGATCTCTCTAAAGCTGATACATGCTATATTTATAGAGCAAATGATAAAAAATATACCTACTCATGTCTAATTAACAATTACATTAAAAATTCTGCGGATAATTAATTGCCAAGTCACTTTGAAACATTGGCTGGTTCTTCAGAATAATCCCTAAATAGCTCTACGATTATTAATGAGTTGATAGCATTGTCAAAGGATGGCGAAAAAGGACCAAAAATATAAACATAGGGCACCAGTTGGTTTATGTCACGTGTAGCACACGGGGCGAATAACCCAGAGTGCAGTTATATTAATTGTAAGCCGGTCGTGATATGCCTGCGTCCATAGTGACTAAAACGACTGTAAATCATCATGGATTGTTGTGGCGGGACCCCCACCGTCCCCATACAGCCACCTATCTAACCGGTTATTGTGCCACGCACTTTCGCCCCAACGCTCGCCGCGCACGGACGTGTCGCTCCTCGTGATATCGACCGTGTTGTGTCGCTACGCCCTGCCGTAGCTATCTCCGTAGCTATCTACTAGCTACGACCACATTGAATCAAAAGCTGCCTTTTTCGAGGCGGCGGCTGATTATCTGTCTTTTTCAAAGTACAGTCAAAACGTGTGTTTTTCTTACCCCTTCAGGGCAAATCCACAGTTTCGTGGTTCTCGGTTGAAACCTTACGGTGCCAACGAAGCCGAGAGGGTGTTGACCCGATACACCCAGCCGAAACCCCTTCAGGGTGAGGCAGTCAATTGGACGGGAGCTAGAATAATCGGCCTTGGGGGATCTCCTAGTCGACTCTAGTCTCTTGCTTCCCTTTCAGCTACTCACCTAGTGTCGGTCGGGTGTGTCTACACCCTTCGCACTAGACTGGTCAGGGCCCCGTTCGCACAATAAGACTGGCGTCGACAAGCTTAGGGCTCACCAATAGGTACTCACCTCCTTGCCTACACCCGGCAAGGAGGGTTACACATCCCCGGGCTTATCCTCCCGGGGAGTTAGGTTTAGGATTATTAGGTACTTAGGCACTCTATGCGCTAAGTTCCATAATGACGGACCTTTCAGACGCAGACTATGCGTCTTCTTTAGATAAATTTTTTAAGGACCCACGCTTCGATAAATACTTTGATGCCTACTTTAAACGTAAAGTAGACTCTAACGCTCTCCCTAAACCCATAGCAGGTAAACGCGGCGGCGTCCCCAAAGTGGACGCAGCTGTGCCGCCTCGCATTGTTCGCGATTCTCCAGAATCGCCCGACCCGTCCCCGCCTTTGTCTCCTTTGTCTCCATTGTCGCCTTTGTGCGATACTAATCCGTTGTTCGATAAGAACAATGACCACGAAAAGTCCAAAGTTCCTTTGTCATCGCCAACAAAGGAATTAGCGTCTCCGCCCGAACTCATGGATGTTGCTATGGAAGCATCCTCTTCCGAATCTGAAACCTCGGACTGCAGCTCGTCTACATCCTCTGACGGCTACACCACCGTAGTCGGTAAGGGGAAAAAGAGAGCCCGTAAGGCCAAAAAAGCCGCCGCCGGCCAAGCTCCCGCCAAAGCTCTCAAAACCGTTGAGGCAACTCAGTCTACAGACCTTCAGCCCCCGGCCCCTATGGACGCCGCTCCAATCTCTAGGCCCGCGAGCCCCTGTCACTCAATTCCTCAGGCTCCAAAAAAGACGCCCACCCCTCCGCCTATCTATATTCAAGACAAGGCGAAGTGGACAGATATTTCAAAGTGGTGTGTTGACAAGAAAGTCAACTACACCCAGGCCAGGAATACCCAACAAGGCATCAAAGTCCAGGTGCCCTCCCCCAGTGACTTTCGTACACTGACCAACCTCCTTCGGGAAAAGTCAGTATCCTTCCATACATACGCCCTTCAAGAGGAGCGCCTCATTCGCGTCGTGATTCGCGGAGTACCCATTGAGATCGACACATCGTCGATTCTTAGCGACCTTAAGTCGCAACAGATCCCGGTCGTAGAAGTGCACCGCATGCACCGCGCTCGTGGTGGACCACCATTCGCAATGGTGCTAGTAGTGTGCGAACAGGGCCCGGGCTCGAAAGCACTGTATAATTTAAAAACATTGTGCCATCTTTCTGGCATTAAAGTAGAAAACCCGCACAAGTCGGGCTACATTGGGCAATGCCACAATTGCCAACTCTACGGTCATGCACAGCGTAATTGCTTTGCGAAACCCAGATGCGTTAAGTGCCTCGGTGACCATAGCACTAACGCCTGTGATAGGCCTAAAGATAGGTCACTCTGTACCGAGCCTCCTAGCTGCGTCCTGTGCGGCGAATCAGGACATCCGGCTAATTATCGCGGGTGCCCTAAGGCACCGAAAAAACCGAACGTCAACACAAAACTCGCGAAACGCAATGCCGAGCGTAATATCAGGGAGCAGCCTTCTTCAAAGCTACCCGAGCGACTTAGTCCGCAACGGCCTTCACCATGGAACGCACTGAACCACCAGCAAGCGTTCCCGACCCTGAAACCCTCCCCGGCTACTCAACCCACCGTCATCCCGCCGCTGATGGCGAACCCCATCCCCGCCCCTATACCAATACCGATACAACTCGATCAGGTCGCGCCCGCGTCCCCTCCTAAACAGGCCTTCGTTCCTAGGCTAAGCCCGGCTCGCTCTAGCAGTCAGCCAACGATTGGATCGGACCTAGAAGTAGTTCAGAGCGTATTTTCGCTCATTAGCTCAGATAGGTTCAGCGCACTAGCGCAGACTCTGCGCTCCATGCAAGGCAACGGCTTTGCTATTCTACAAGTGATGCTCGAATATAAAGACATCACTGACGCCCTAGCTAATATCAACTTTAACGGTAACTAATGGCTGCCGAAAATAGTAAATTTAAGCCCCGATGCCTTAAGTTAGGTTACTTTAACGCTAATAGCATAAACGGCCAACGTGACGAAATCGCGACCTTCTTACGTGACCATCAAATTGACGTTTTCCTCGTACAGGAGACTTTTCTCAAACCCGCCCAGAGGAACCCTGGAATTGCAAACTATAGAATAGTGCGCAACGACAGGACCCGTTGCCAGGCGGGCGGTACACTTATTTATTATAAAAAATCATTATACTGCATCCCTATGGATCTCCCATCTCTTTCCCACATAGAGGCTTCTATATGCCGGCTAGGCATGACAGGACATCAGCCGATTACCATCGTCTCGGCATACCTTCCACCTAAAGTCACATCTAAAGTTAACTTAGCTCCCGACATTAAAGCCTTATTTTCTCTGAGCGACTCAGTTATCATTGCTGGCGACCTTAACGCCAAAAATGAATCCTGGTGTTGCAATACGACGACCACACGAGGCAGACACCTCGAACGATTAGGTATCGAACTTAACTTCGATATTATCGCCCCGATGAGCCCTACCCACTTCCCTGACAATGTAAACCACCGACCTGACATACTCGACATAGCGATTCTAAAGAACGTAAACCTCGGTCTACGCTCTATAGAGACACTACAAGAGCTCGACTCTGACCATAGACCAGTAATCCTAGAATTAGGCCCCCGCTCAGGTCCCTCAGACCCAGATCAACCTGTCTCCACTAAAACCACCACGGATTGGGGAAGACTAGAGGAACGCCTCAAGTCTACGTCTTCTGTGCACTTAGACTCAATTCCCGATAATATAGTGTCTGTTGCCGACACGGTGACTGCGATCGACTCCCTCACTTGTCACGTGCAATCCGTAGTGAACGAATGTTCACGGCAAGTTCCGGAGGTGGATGAACACCGCTGGAAACTGCCGGATGATGTACGTGAATTGTTGACGGAGAAAAACGCAGCTATCCGTGCCTATGATAGTTTCCCCAACGAAGCTAACCGTATCCATATGCGCACCTTGCAGCGTGCTGTGAGGAAGCGCATATCGGAAATGCGGGAAGCTAAATGGGACAAAATGCTCGACGATATAGAACCCACCCATCAAGCTTTCTGGCAATTGCAGCGGAAATTAAAATCCGATCAATGCGCCGCTATACCCCCGCTCAATAGACCTAATCAAAGACCTGCTTTTGATGACGACGAAAAGTCAGAAGTACTAGCCGACAGTTTAGAAGACCAATGTACACCTAGCACTCTACCAGTAGACAAAGCTCACCTGTCCAAGGTCGATGCTGAAGTCAAACGTAGAACTGTACTCCCGCCCCCAGACGACTCCGACGATCCCTTGCTCCCCGTCACCGTAGACGAAGTCAGAACGATCGTGAGGAACCTCAAACCCAGGAAGGCCCCAGGCTCAGACGGGATCACCAACAAAGTGATTAAATACTTCCCCGCACCTCTGATAGTACTCATGACCGCCATCTTCAATGCGGCACTGACCAACAACATCTTCCCACAATCGTGGAAACAGGCAACTGTTATAGGTTTTCCAAAGCCCGGCAAGCTCAAGTGCGAGCCGACCAGTTATCGCCCGATCAGTCTTCTCAAAGCCTTCGGAAAGATCTATGAAAGGCTAATTTATATTCGTTTAAGGGATTATGCCGAATCTAATAAGCTTCTTCCTAACGAGCAGTTTGGCTTTCGAGCTAAACACTCATGCATCCATCAGTTGCACCGTATCGTTGAGCACATAAGCGCAGGCTTCATGGGCAAGATGAAAACGGGCGTATTATTCTTCGACGTAGCTAAAGCCTTCGACAAGGTCTGGCACAACGGCTTAATCTATAAGCTGTACCAATTCCAAGTGCCTGACCGTCTCGTACTCATCATTCGAGATTTTCTATCGAACCGTAGCTTCCGCTATCGCGTAGAGGGCGTTCCCTCGTCCCCTCATCGGATCCAAGCCGGAGTCCCTCAGGGCTCCGTGCTATCACCTCTTCTCTTCGCGCTGTACACTAGCGATATTCCCAAAAGTGGCAAAACCAAGTTAGCTCTTTTCGCCGACGACACGGCCATCTATTACACCGGTAGGAGTCTTGACTGCATTACTCGATATCTCCAGACCTCGGCCAACGCCTTAGGCGCTTGGTTCAGGAAATGGAGGATTGAGGTCAATCCAGATAAGAGCGCCGCCGTTCTCTTTTCGAGAACGGGCGCCAAGGAATTTCTTCCCCAGCTTCGACCTATTACAATGTTCGGCAAGCCAATCCCTTGGGAACTTCAAGCCAAATACCTGGGTGTGATTCTAGATCACAAACTGTCCTTCCGTCCGCACATTAAGACGGTACGCAACCGCGCGGCCTTCGCTGTCGGCCGTCTATTTCCCATGACAAATGCGCGCAGTAAATTGTCACTTAACCTTAAGATTAGGCTTTATACTACGTGCATTAGACCCATTATGACGTATGCTAGCATTGTGTTCGCACACGTTAAGTATTACAAAATCCATAGGATGCAAACCTTGCAAAATCGATTCCTTCGTAAAGCGACAGGCGCCCCATGGTTCATTAGGAACCTTCAACTCCACCTCGACCTCAGAGTGCCTACTGTTAGGCAATTCATGAAAAGGGCATCGAAGAGATACTTCGAATCTGCCCCTAATCATCCGAATCCCTTAGTTGTCTCTTCCGCTGATTACAGGCCGTCCCAGATCAACAAAATCCGCCGACCACGTCACGCTCTCCTCCGTCCCGATGATAGGATCACTGTAGCTCAAGAGTCTAACAGACACACAAGCACACTCCGACGCGCTCGACCGCCTCGTTATAGACCTCACCGGCGAGGTCCGCGTCCGTCGCGAAATGTTTCATCATGTCCGCCCCGACCCTTGCTCGAGCCGGCCCGCGCCGATCTAGTAGCTTTAAATTCGTCCCTTAATAATAAGGAAACTGATATGATCCAGCTAGTCCCTAGTTGTACCCCCAGCAACGCCCTAAGCCGAGGTTCGTGTCCCGCAGGGGACGCCCTTAGCGCTGTTGCTTAGTTTGTAGTATTTTAAAATATGCTCTGGCTGGAGGCATCAAACTGCCTCGCCTTAGATATTATCCGGTTACGCAGACAAAACCCCTCTGGGTTTCTGCAAGAGGCCATTTAAAAAAAAAAAAAAAGAAAAAAAAAAAGGTTATTGTGCCGGAAAAGGTGTTGGGGCGAGGCTGATAATGTTACAAAAACCAAAGGTAATGCGTCGACATGTCTGCCCAGCAGGTAGGGAATCAACCCCTGGGCCCGACGTCAGCCCATATAAAAACTTTCGTGAGCCATATCACTAATTGTTCATCGGTTACTACCGTGCATTTTCCGGGATTGCCCGACTAGTTGCGAACTCGAACGAATCGCCGCGGGCTCAGCTTATGACAAACGGCTACGAAAGTTTTTATACAAAAAAAAAGTATAGTTCGTAAATTTTTATGAAGAACCATCTTAATTTCCCTTTTTTGTTTCATCCATTATCATCGATTGATAAAGTTTTTAAAGTATTGGTTATTTTTTCTTTAGATAAGATAACAGTATTGAGCGTTTATTGATAAAAATGCCCGTGCGCTGAGAAACGTTCAGTCAAGATGAGGTTACTGGTAGTGATTAGTTTATTCGCTCTGGCTTATGCCAAACATGAAGAATATATTGGGTTAGTATTTTTTATTTTATTTAATAAATAATAGTTATAATTTTTGTCTTATAATTTTTTATTTATTTGTTTATGTAAAATTATATGTTTTGAAAAAACTTTTGACAGAATAGTCGCGAGTTCTAGCCCCGTTTGGGTCTACAATTTGTCAATGTTTCTATAGAAAAATGGCCTTAGCATATATAAAAATATAATTATAATTTTTTTAATACAACGTGTCTTGAAAATAGTACTATATATACTGCGGGGGATGGCGCCTAACAAAATAGCTTACCATTTTCAAGTTATACAGAATTTTCCAAAATACCATTAAATCATCCTCCCATCCCCCCCGATTGCCCTGGTAGAGGGTTATGTTTTCTAGTCTATGTATGTATGTCTTTTACTTTGGCATGCACTTAAGCCTCAATCGATTTGAGTCAATTGCAGGAGTGACATAGGCATTTAAACATGGCGTCTACTAATAAAAACGAGAGGGGCTTTTTTTGTAATAATATGCGAATTAAATAAAATAAAGTTTTTTACTATGGCAGAAACTACAAAAAAGTATAACGTCCGTTGAACTAAAGTACTACAATAAGATAAATTAAAATGTTTAAAATAAAATAAATTATTAAAAAAGTTTTTATTTTATTTTATTATTTCATTTTTTGATTACCTATTTATTTATAGTTAGTGATAATCATTGTTAAGTCTTTATTTATTCCATACTTTGAAAAGTTCATTATAACTCGTAATCCTTAACTTTTTATGAAACATTATAATATGCTATTTCGGTATGTATTGACCTAAGTGTTCACCCCCCGCATACCTGTCATACTATTTACTCGACACCCTGTATAAAGTATGTCATTAGTAGAAATTATTTTAAGGGGTTATTAAAGTATATCCCTAAAGAAATGAGTCCAAATACAAATAAATCTTTCAAACACATTACCGCATGCGTAGCGAACTCCTAAAGTGATAAATTTTGTGCAGGTTCGAATCCTGCTCACACCGTAGTTTTCTTTCCACAAAAAAATTATGAATTTATAGATAGTATATTTTGCGCGGATAGATAAAAGTAAACGTGAGCGGGGTTCAAACCTGTAACTCCTTTTTTATATGTGAATTTTAATAATCAATCATGAATGCAGTGCCCTATTCCGTTGACGCAGTTTTCACCATCGTCCAAATAATTTTTCACTGATGGTCTATATATATATAATAAAGCGTAATTAAGGTTTTTTGTAAGTAGAAAAAAAAAATTCAATCAAGTAGCCGAAAACAAAATTGACATGGCTTACGTAGGCTAAACGTAACATCACTCTTTTTTCTAATTTATACCCGTGCAAAGCCGGGGCGGGTCGCTAGTATCATTAGATATTATTTAAAAATGTCTAATCATTTATTAAAATTATTAGAAAACAAGTAAATAACTTCACAATGCTTACGCTCGAACCGCTATTGTCAGAATGAATCAACTAGTGCCGATACCAACGGCGCCAAGGAGAAACACAGAATAAGAATTATTTATTTGCAAGAATACGAGTACAGCACGACTTAAAAGTTCATAAAAACATGTTCCATCATACTCTACCAGGTGACTGGTGCGCAAATATTAGATTATAGAGACTGACTAGAGCTTATGTCTATAGAATCGACTATGTCTTCAAAAGCTGAAAACTAACTACTAATTAATGGGTAAATCTGATAAATTAATTATATAAATTGGTCTCTCCATAATCCGCCTAAAGGCATACAATTTTACAGGTATTTGTCTCTACAGATTGTGCACTATTAATAATTATATAAATCTGATAAATAAATACAACAATAACTCCATCAAGAATAATAAAAGTCAGGAGATACTATAGTGGTACAAGTCAATTAAGAATAATAAATAAAAATTTGTCAAACAATAATAAAAAAAAAATATAAGTCAATAAATAAAGAAAACAATATTTTATCTCTTATTATTAGATTGCATGTTTATTAGGATTTTTCAACAATTTTTCTTCATTCATTTTCCATCTTACACTCCATACTATGCCATAACGCCTGGACTAGATATTCATATAGGAGATCATTTACAAATTCTGTTCACGACCTGATTTATCTTTCTTTAACTGAATCTGTTATCACATTTTTAGATGGAAGACATATTACGTGGATATTCCCACCTATAATAAATCTATAGCCTTTGGGTCTATGGTGGACAAATATGAGCTGGATATCCTGAGCCATCCAGGCTTGGGCCGCGAAGGTGTGGTGCTGGTGAAGCCTGAATATCAAGCTGCGTTCACTAAGGCTGTTGAAGCGGAAGGCATTGATCATAGGATTCACGCTGATAACCTGAAAAGGTAAAGATATGTTCTACTTTAAATACCCTTCAATATGTTGAACTAAACATAACATCAAGTTATATTCCCCGAAGGTGTAAGTAGAGTTGTATTCCCACATTTAACCTATTCATTCATTAAGCACACTTAATAGGTGGTGAGACCATTAAGATCATTTTTTTCACACCTTCACTGTTCAAAAGAATAAAATCTTGGATGCAAATTTGTTTATCTGCCTAGCCTTTTCCCAATTACATTGGGGTCGGCTTTCAGTCAAATCGGATGCAGCTTAATATCAGTATTTTACATGAAGCGACTGCCTATCTGATCTCCACAACCCAATTATTGGGTAACACGACATCTCGTGGTATGACTGTCAGACTTTCAGGCCTCTGACTACCCGTAACGGCTGCCATAGATCTTAATTTGACAACTGCGACAGACGGCTTAACGTGCTCTCCGAGGCACGGAGGGGTCCCGGTATGAAATGATGGTCACCCATCCACAGACCGACCGCGGCAAGCGCAGCTTAACCACGATCGATCGATCATTGCAGCTGTAACTTAGCCAAGAGCCCATCCAAAAAAAACTTGGATGTAAATATTCTATTTATTTATATTTCTTTAATTATCTAAATTGATTATTTTGTTTGGTGCTGACTAAAAATTAGTTATTAGGTACCCTAATATTTTACATGTGTAAATGAATAATTCCCATAAGGATCGATATTTTTTTAAATGTATATGTGATCTACTTTGAAGAATCCTATCCAATGAAAAAAGATTCATTATGATCAATCTATTCTGTAAAAAATAATACTTAAAAAAGAATATATATTTATGAGTCGATTTTAGATCCTCCTTTTCTAAAACATTAAACAAGTAGGTGTCCATAAAACCATGGTGACCAAATGGTTACAAACTTGAGCCACCAATCGGGGGTTCATGGAAAATATGACTTTTCCGATATCAGCACTTTCTTCGTTAATCTTAGTATTAACAAACAAGTCTCCTATCTGAGCAGTTCTTATCGGTTTGATATTACTCACGATGCTATTATTAATTTTAAACAAAAAATAAAAACCGCCTTCCAAAATCTACTACACTAAAAAGTTTAAAATAATATCAAAATTTGCTTATAATAAAATAATTTTAAAATAACAATATATAATAATAATCTGTTAATTTTGGAGTCGGTGCCGGTACTGGGAGAGGGTTATTGTTTTCCTCTTGTTAGTCACTTATGTTCCTTGTGCTGTGGTTATGTTACCGGCGTTTGTATCTGGTTGTAAACCCCACATACATCAGGCACCGACTTCAAAATTAACAGATTATTATTATATATTGTTATTTTAAAATTATTTTATTATAAGCAAATTTTGATATTATTTTAAACTTTTTAGTGTAGTAGATTTTGGAAGGCGGTTTTTATTTTTTGTTTAAAATTAATTTATTTTAGTCTTTTTAGTTTTAAGTCTAATATATATATTGTATAGGTCATATATAAGTTTGTATACTTCATAAATAAGTTAATTTAGTAATTTAATAATATGGGTAGGCCTTCGAAAGCCGCTAGGACTTAATAACTGCATCGGTGAAATGTTTGTGTACAACAGTGGACACTTCTGCCTACCCCATCGGGCAATACAGGCATGATGCTATGTATGTATTGAGTGGCATGAACTATACATGAACATGTGATTACAGAAATTGCGAGTGATTTGCTGTGATTTATTGAAGAATTCCATCGTCTAACTTCGAAGATCTTAATCAGATCTTCACTAAATTGAAATAGGACCACCTCTGGGGACTATTCTTTCAAACAAATATATCGACAGACATACATACAAAACAAGGTAGCTACTGTAAAACGTTGAGGAGTTCCCTTGACTGTCCTTCGTCTTCATCATCAGACCCCCAATGACAGTCACAACCTATCTAGGTGTAAAGTTCTCATCAATACAAATTAATGAAGCCCAAACACCAGGTAATTGTTGTAAATCGTTAAAGAGTTCTCTAGATCACCTTTCGGCTCCATCATCAGATCGACTCCAGACCTTCATTAAATAGTTACAGTAGTGCTTTAAAATACTTAATGAAAAAATTAACAAATGCACGAGTCGCCCCTACGATTTTCGAAGGTTTCTCTCGATTTCTCGGGGATCCATCATCAGATCCTGGTTTCCTTATCATGGTACCACCGTTGGGATATCTTCTTTCCAACAAAAAAATAATTATCAAAATCGGTTCATAAACGATGAAGTTATCCCCGAACACACATAAAAAAAAAAAAAAAAAATATACGGTCGAATTGAGAAACCTCCTCCTTTTTTGGAAGTCGGTTAAAAATGTACAAAATTAGTCATGTTCTGACGGCGCCATTTTGAAAAGGGGCGGAAGGACATACGGTGCAGGAAAACTTCGTGAGGAAACCTGGACTTAATACTTTGAAATCGTCAACATGCAGCGAGCTAGCGATGGTATCAATGCTTGTGTCTTATCTGCAGGAAAAGAGGAATTTTGCTTGCGCCTGCAGCTCAATCAGATGATCTTCGTAATCCAGACGGCTGTAAAAGGTATGTACTATAAGTATCAAGAATTTTCCGCACTTGTGTTTGAGTGGTAACATAACCAGCCCCTAACTGTCAAGCATTATTGCAGGGCAAGAGCTTTTTTTTTATATGATAGGGGGCAAACGAGTTGACGGATCGCCTGATGGTAAGCGATTACCGCCGCCCATGGACACCCGCAACACCAGAGGAGTCACAAGTGTGTTGCCGGCCTTTTAAAAAGTACGCTCTTTTCTTGATGGTTTAAAGGTCGTATTGGTCCGGAAATACCGCAGGTGACATACATTCCACGGTTTTGTTGTGCGAGGCAGAGAGTTTCTAGAGAAACGCACAGTTGTGAACTGCCAACCATCTAAATGATGGGGATGGAACTGCTGTCGCGTAGAACGATGGCGGAAAGAGGCGGCAGGGATCAGTCCGAACAATTCCTCTTTTCCTGCAGTTAAGACACAAGCATTGATACCATCGCTAGCTCGCTGCATGTTAACGATTTCAAAGTATTAAGTCCAGGTTTCCTCACGAAGTTTTCCTTCACCGTATGTCACTTCGCCCCTTTTTAAAATGGCGACGTCAGAGCATGACTAATTTTGTATCTTTTAATAGCATCGTGAGTAATATCAAACCGATAAGAACTGCTCAGTTAGGAGACTTGTTTGTTAATATATCTAAGATTAACGAAGAAAGTGCTGATATCGGAAAATTTATATTGTGTCCGTTGTTTGAACCCCCGATTGGTTGTTCAAGTGTGTAACCATTTGGTCACCATGGTTTTAAGGACACCTACTTGTTTAATGTTTTAGAAAAGGAGGATCTAAAATCGACTCATAAATATATATTCTTTTTTAAGTATTATTTTTTACAGAATAGATTGATCATAATTAATCTTTTTTCATTGGATACGATTCTTCAAAGTAGATCACATATACATTTAAAAAAAATATCGATCCTTATGGGAATTATTAATTTACACATGTAAAACATTAGGGTACCTAATAACTAATTTTTAGTCAGCACCAAACAAAATAATCAATTTAGATAATTAAAGAAATATAAATAAATAGAATATTTACATCCAAGTTTTTTTTGGATGGGCTCTTGGCTAAGTTACAGCTGCAATGATCGATCGATCGTGGTTAAGCTGCGCTTGCCGCGGTCGGTCTGTGGATGGGTGACCATCATTTCATACCGGGACCCCTCCGTGCCTCGGAGAGCACGTTAAGCCGTCTGTCGCAGTTGTCAAATTAAGATCTATGGCAGCCGTTACGGGTAGTCAGAGGCCTGAAAGTCTGACAGTCATACCACGAGATGTCGTGTTACCCAATAATTGGGTTGTGGAGATCAGATAGGCAGTCGCTTCATGTAAAATACTGATATTAAGCTGCATCCGGTTTGACTGGAAGCCGACCCCAATGTAATTGGGAAAAGGCTAGGCAGATAAACAAATTTGCATCCAAGATTTTATTCTATTGAACAGTGAAGGTGTGAAAAAAATTATCTTAATGGTCTCACCACCTTTTAAGTGTGCTTAATAGGTTAGCTTAATAGGCATAGGTTAAATGTGGGTATACAACTCTACCTACACCTTCGGGGAATATAACGTGATGTTATGTTTAGTTCAACATATTGAAGGGTATTTAAAGTAGAACATATCTTTACCTTTTCAGGTTATCAGCGTGAATCCTATGATCAATGCCTTCTGCTTCAACAGCCTTAGTGAAAGCAGCTTGATATTCAGGCTTCACCAGCACCACACCTTCACGGCCCAAGCCTGGATGGCTCAGGATATCCAGCTCATATTTGTCCACCATAGACCCAAAGGCTATGGATTTATTATAGGTGGGAATATCCACGTAATATGTCTTCCATCTAAAAATGTGATAACAGATTCAGTTAAAGAAAGAAAAATCCGGTCGTGAACAGAATTTGTAAATGATTCCCTGTATGAATATCTAGTCCAGGCGTTGTGGCATAGTATGGAGTGTAAGATGGAAAATGAATGAAGAAAACTTGTGGAAAAATCCTAATAAACATGCAATCTAATAATAAGAGATAAAATATTGTTTTCTTTATTTATTGACTTATATTTTTTTTTTATTATTGTTTGACAAATTTTTATTTATTATTCATAATTGACTTGTACCACTATAGTATCTCCTGACTTTTATTATTCTTGATGGAGTTAGTTGTATTTATATATCAGATTTATATAATTATTAATAGTGCACAATCTGTAGAAACAAATACCTGTAAAATTGTATGCCTTTAGGCGGATTATGGAGAGACCAATTTATATATGACAATTACCAAGAATTCGAAGTGGCAAGTTCCTAATTAATTATCATGTTCTAATTTTTAAAGGACTATTTTTACACGACTGCCCAAAAAAAGGATTGTTATGTTTTAAGGGTTCATGTATGTATGTATGTGGGTTTCTTGATTCCACCATAACTTCTTAAAATCTGAACCGATTTAGATGTATGGGGTATCGTTAGAATCCTTACATTGTCCCGGGTGATATAAGCTATAAGATTTAAGAAAATTGTGATGTAGTGGCTATGCTACACAAAAAGGTAAAATAAATAAATAAATAACCAATAAAATGAAATAATTAACATATGGCAAGCGTGCTTTTTATTTTTTAAATTAATTATGTGTTATTTTTGTATAATATATTATTTCTGTATAATAACTTTAGTGAGACATATTCATATCAATTATTGTTCACCGGTTACTACTCACGTGTATTTCACGTGCATTCCTGAAAAATGCACGTGAGTAGTAACCGGTGAACAATAATTGATATGTGTATTAACTTCATCTTTATAATTAGTTTATGTCCAATCTGCCTAGCTTTATCCTAACTATATTACGGTCGGACAGTGTTTTTGAGTTTTTCTCTAAGGATATTCTCCGTACAAGCTCGGAGTTTGAAATTGTGCCCGGTGCATGGTAATAGGCTCACTACCTATTAAATCAATCTGCCTAGCCTTTTCCCCTTGTCGGCTCCCAGTCTAACCAGAGGCAGCTTAAGACCCTATCTTGCCTCCACAAGTTAGCTCCTGAGTAACACGATATTTCGTGGTATGACTAGTTGTCAGACTTTCAGGAGTCCGACAACCCTTACTGTCTGTCATCGATTTTAATTTTACAACCGGGACCGACGGCTTAACTAGCTCTCCCTAAGTGTAGGGGTCTCGGTATGAAATAATGGTCACCCATCGCAGACCGACCGCGGAAAGCACACATTACCTCGATCGATCACTCCGTGCGGCTGTTACTTAGCCACAAGGCCTTCAAATCTTTTCATTTTATCAATGCTTCTTTTAATTCTATTGTGATCAATTTAGCCTCGTTGGTCTAGTTGTCCTAAACGCGACTGCTGAGCATGAGGTCCCGAGTTCGAACGTCGGTAAAAAGCGTTACTGAGTTTTTCTATTGGAAAATTTTCAGTAGCAGGAGTTTAATTGTGCCCGGTAGATGGCAATAGGCTTACCACCGCTATTACATCTGGGACATAATAACAGCCTTGGTAAAATGTGGGTGTAAACATCGCTGCCTATCCCTTCAGGGAATGCAGGCGTGATGCTATGATATGTTGATGTCGATAAGCCAGTATGTACATCCTTTTAGTTAATATGTTCTATCTGTCTTCTCGTTGCAAATAAATAATACTGAAACAATTGACACAACCATTTAATTTCAGATCGACAGTTACCTCGACTACATTGGCAATACATACCCTAACGTTGCTACCGTAGTGACAGCTGCCAGGACTTTCGAAGGTCGCCCTATCAAGTATGTCAAGATCTCCACTACAAACTTTGAGGATCGCAGAAAGCCAGTAATCTTCATCGATGGAGGTATCCATGCTAGGGAATGGATCTCTCCTCCACCCGTCACCTGGGCCATCCATAAACTGGTTGAAGACGTTACTGAAAATGATCTTCTGAACAATTTCGACTGGATCCTCCTGCCTGTGGTCAATCCTGATGGATATAAATTTACTTTTACCAATGTAAGTATTTTTGTTGTTTGCGGATAAAAAAATACCTTTTTATTTGGGTAGGCAGTAAGTATCAATTTCCACGTACCACTATACAGATACCCCTCTTTCACTACATTTAAATTCAGTTTACTTTTAATGCATGCTCGTTGGTTCACGTGGCTCTTGACTTGCTCTTTTTGATGACGTCCGCATATTGATTGCTGTACGTTCGCTGAGGTCGGCCTGCCTTAACTCTTCCGTCTACACTTGCCTTGTATACTAGTTTAGTAGAATCCATTCTTTATTTATAATGTTTTATTGTTTACTTCCAGTCTCGTTACTGGCGCAAGACCCGTACCCCGAACCAGGCTAATCTAAGATGTCCTGGAGTTGATGGCAATCGCAACTACGACTTCTCTTGGAATACAGTTGGAGCCAGCAGCAATCCTTGCTCTGATACCTACGCCGGGCCCAGGGCCTTCTCCGAAGTTGAAACCAGGGTCGTTAGGGATATCCTCAATGAAAACTTGTCCCGGATTGCTTTGTATATTACCATGCACAGTTTCGGCAGCATGATTCTGTACCCATGGGGTCATGATGGTTCTTTGTCTAACAACGCATTTGGATTACATACAGTGGGCGTTGCTATGGCTACCGCCATCGATCGAAACGCTCTTAGTCACTTTCCAAGATACGTTGTTGGAAATTCAGCTCTAGTTCTTTCGTACCGAGCTGCTGGGGCTTCGGAAGATTACGCTTATTCTATTGGAGTCCCTCTGTCATATACGTTTGAGTTACCTGGCTTATTTTCTGACTTCAATTTGAACCCTAGGTACATTCAACAGGTTTGCCGAGAGACTTGGGAGGGTCTCGTCGTGGGTGCTAGAAGAGCTGGTGAAATGTTCTGATATAATAAAATTTAAAGAATATAAATGTAAATTCATATATGAATTTTGTATTAAAATTTTTTTTATACTACACTAGATGACTAGCGAAAATATAGCTCATCATTTATTTACTTCTTTTGGCTCAGTGACACAAAATGAGTCCAGTCCTGCAAGAAAGGAACAGCACTTGGTTCTTTTTTAAGGTATTCACCATCTAATCTTTTTCACAATGTTAATTAGGGCATACTTTTATTGATGTGCGTAACATAAAGCATATTTTTTATTAAATAACGTACTTTGTTTTTATATTACTTTTCTTTTTAATTTAAGACCTCTCATTTCGTTGCGTTGCGTTTGCGTTGATCGTCACCTCCGCATGTTTCTCGGGAAATTAACAGTGTAAATAAATAAATAAAATTACAATTCTTTATTCTCAGACTTAAATCCATAAACGTAACTTCGTCTTCTTACCGTGTGGTTGATGAACAAACCAGTGCCAGACTTTAAACCACCCGTAGGTCTTTAACATAGCTTTACACACCATAGAGAACAAATCTCTCATGTGTGCTAGTTTCCTCACGATGTTTCCCTTCACCGTTTAAAACGGCAAGTTATAATTAATTTATAATACGCACATGACTTCGTCAAAAACGAACTTTCGACGAAAAGACGGTGGTGGGTGCCTTGTATTCGAACTAGTGACTTATTAGTTGACCATTTATCATTTAAAATGCAAATAAACACCACAGCTGGACAACAACACCAGTAGCTGAAAGAAAACACATTTATCAAAAAATTGTCTATTAGCAGACCCAGAAAGAATTAAGTCGCCCACCAGTACTATATGTACTTTTCTCTGTAATACATAAGAAGAGCATAATATCTAAATGCGATTTATAACGGCCCGTGTGCTAAATTTCATTGGTTTTGAATGTCTTGCAGAAATCTATTTTTACTGCCGGTACAACTACAGATTTTTATGAACGTCACAGACGGTGTCATATTTTCTGTGTCGACTATACAAGTAATTGCCAAAATGGAAAATGAGAGCTTGTGTGTGACGTACAATGAAAACCTATGTAAGTTATTGTTTAATAGCTTTGCTAAGACAATTTATATTTTAAATTGTAAAATCAGCAAGTTTTATTATTATTTTTCTGGGTTGAAAGTCCATCATAGACTTGTGTTGTGTCGGACTCCTAAAAACAACAAGGTCCTCCAGTAGTAATCTTTATCAGGTTCCAGGATTTTAGCGGCGTTCCCCGCAAATATATGTACATCTAATTTAAAAATAAAGTAACAATGGAATCATGTGGTATTTCCAGTACTGGTACTGGGACTATTGATAATAAACACAATCATTTCTTCATGGGGGTAGTCAGAAACTACAGAACGACCACGAACCACCTGCTAAAATCCATATATACTCCTTTTGCTGTGTCCATGTTTAAACATCAGTCCTACCAAGGCAATGCACTGGGTGATGCGATTCTGCGGTGCCGACCAAACTAAGAAAAAGTCTACTGCGCTTGCCCATGTATAAAAAAACGGGTACCCATCAGCTTCCTATCCACCACTGAAACCCCACTTGAAAATAGTCCCTAACATTGTTAGAATAAGGAAGGATGATTTTATTGCATTCTATTTTGAAGTTTCTCCATTATTTCAATAATGGAGAAACTTCATGTCACACATACATGCGTCAATTCTGATGTAGCTCAACTAAACTAAATTCAGAGCATTGCTGTACTTACTTTATGAGCAAGACGGGATGAATTCTAAAGAATATTTTTTTGTAGAAATGTTGATAGCTAAGCTTGGTGGAGTGCTGGAGTATTCATGTGGGTGTTCAAATTTTACTTACGACTGTATTTTTCACTTTAATGCTTTTGGATTTTGGTTAAATTACAATTATATAATAAATGACACGTGCCTGTGCACGGAACAGATTAATTAGTCATTATTATCACTTCATATTAATTCTTTAATCTCACCCGTATCTATTTGATTTCCTGTAATGGATTAAAACCTACTTATTTTATAAGAATAATTTTATCTCGGTCAGTTTAGTTAGCGGTATTTTTATCAGCAATGAAATGTTATAAAAAGTCTGGTAGACGCTTGTTGACGTCTATGCCAAGATGAAGTTTTTGGTGTTCGCAGCTCTGCTTGCTGTGGCTTATGCCAAGCATGAACAATATATTGGGTTAGTAATATTTATATTTCTTCGCCTTTAAAAGACAAATATATTATACTAGGTTTACTGTCGATATTTCTTTTTTGTAAATTTTATTAGAGTTTGTAAAGACCTTTCATCAAGTTTCACTAAATGTATTTTTTAGATTTTATGACCAGGTTTACAACGTAAACAGTTAATGACAGAAGAAGTTACTTTATACCTGTAAAAAATTCTAAAGAGCAGTAAAACACAATTATTTTAGAGAGCCACGGACATAATATAAATTTTGTGTTTATGTGGATGACTTATATTTGTGACTCCAAACGATTAAGTTATAAAATATACCTTTGAGCTTGTTTCAGTTTTGATAAATTACATAATGATGTTTTGGGTGTTTTCATGCTTGACATTTCTTCGAAGATATTTCTACTGCGTCTTCCAATGTGTTTCAATTAATGTTTTTGAGAATTTCTTAGTATATTGCTTACTAGCTTTCGCTACTCTATCTAAAAATGAATAATATGTTAACAAACAAATTATCTTTGCAGATGGAAATCCTTCTATGTAAGACCATCTGCCGAAGAGCAGGTTAAAGCCGTCAACTCTCTCATTGGTCCATTGGAACTCGACTTTTTGAGCCCGGCTCTCGTGCAGCGTGAGGGCGTCGTGCTGGTGAAGCCTCAATACCAAGAGCTATTCACTAAATCTTTGGACAACCTAGGCATTGGCTACAGGGTCCATGCTGATGATATTAAAGCGTAAGTTTACTTATTTTATCTTATTCTTTCTCCACAGGTTTTTACACTTAAATATGATCACATATAAAAATAAAATGGAACGGTGTTTAGGTCATAAGTTATAATAATAGAGTTCCTCAGGTATTTTATCAAGTCACAACAAGTCAGGTATTTTAACAGACAATAATCTAATATCTGAACTTTACTTATTAAACAAAATATAAAAAAATTACTATTTTTAATTTGCCAATGATAAAGTTGAGTATCGATATTGTCGATGGAATGATTTTAGGCATTTGGCATTCTGCTAGTTATTAGTGATTTTCCAATGGCATTTCACTGAACCACCATATACTCGTAATTGTTATTTCTGGTTCATAATGACAATTCTCGGTGGAGATGTCATTGAAGTTTTTGCAGCCTACCAATTCAGTCACAATTGTACTCAATGGGGTGGCGCTTGGATGACAAGTGTATGTTTTATTGAAATTGACTCAGGCCCATGGTTATATCTACCTTAGATTTATTTAAATCTAGTAAAATAGTTTGCTGTGTGATCTCAGTCAGCATTCGACTCTCGGCTATCTTGGAATACCATTTTTCTTTTACTATAGCTGCAATGGTTCTTTAGAAAAAAGACCTATCTACAAATAGGTTCAGATTTGTACTAACCTACTTCAGTACTGAATCAAAATTCAGTAATATAAAAAAATTATAAGTTTATAATCCTCAGATTAGTAGCAAGTCCTGGAAAGCCCTAATTTGTTAATGATAATGTTATGTTTGACACTGTTAATTCTGTTGATAAATTTGATATTGTTGTTATGAATGAATCCGATAAAAATATAACAAAATTAATCAAAGTATTTTACAGTTAATACTTGTAGATTAGTTTTGATAAGATATATGCTCTCTAATTAATGATGATAAAGGAGGGCTCCATGGAAAATACTTGTGTTAAACTATATACCGTTTGATAGGAAGAAAACCTCAGCGTACAAAAAGGCTAGCCTTTAACTGTTAACTACCCGTAGCGGCTGTCAAAGTTCTTAATTTGACAACTGCCTCAGCATTGTACTTCTTGATTTTAATGAAGCAACGCCATATTCTGCCTAGGATCTAGACAGAATACCAGCGTTGTTTCATTAAAATGAAGAAGTACAATGCAGAGGCAGCGTCTTTTTATGTCTCTTTAAGTTAGGCTAGCTTTATGAGGGGCTAAGTAACAGCCGTACAGATCGATCGATCGGGGTTAAGATAAGCTTGCAGCGGTTGGTCTGTGGATAGGTGATGACCATCATTTCATACCGAGACCTCCCGTGCCTCAGAGAGCACATTAAGCCGTCGGTCACGGTTCACGAGCAAAATTGCTAAAGCTACTATTATGCGGCCCATGAGCGTTTACTGAGTAATGTCCGGTTGGCAGAAGTGGGACAACACTTTCCCTTGTTAGAGTAAACATTTAAATTAGAACACATTTAAAAGTATTATTCCCTGAGCACTACTGGAACCTACACCGGATATACAAGAACACGAAGAATAATATCCGATGTCGTCGGTGTTGCCAAAACTATTTTTTTTTTTATATTCAGTGCCTAGTGTTTTATGTTAAGTTTTAGTTTGTTATTATTTATTTATTTTCCTGCTACTCTTTATTTTTGTGTGTCTTGTGTCTGTGGTAAATAAAAAACTTTCTTTCTTTCTTTTCCTGTTTTCTTTTTATAATTGCTATTCTTAAAGCATAGCGTCGCGCTTCTTTTCCCGAAGGGTTAGGCATAGGTATACTTAGTACACCGATGCCATTATTAAGTCATATGGGGTGTAAAGTTTATTGTCATTAACCGGACTCAATACCAGACTTTGGGCTACGACTGAGAATTTCCTAATGGAAAGTTCAATAACGCATTGCTCAACCCAGGTATCTGACTCAAGAACTGCGCTTGCCGCCACTAGGCTAACGAGACAGTGTTTCTAGATCCATTTGTATTATAAGTATATTTATGATTTGATTACAGTAAACTCGACTACGATGATGAACGTATCCAAGACTGGGCCCGACAATCGTTGACCAGGAATGTTAGCGGTGTTATGCCTTACGATAACTATCAACCATTAGAAGTGGTAAGTATACGTTATTGAAGTTAATATTGAATCTATAAATGGCACGCAAAACTTAATCAAAAAGTGTATATAAATTAGTAGTATTATTTAATTACTTTGACATAAGTCGTTTTCTAGATTTGGTGATTTTTAGTTAT
Source organism: Xylocampa areola (assembly GCA_935421205.1). Lineage (NCBI taxonomy): Eukaryota > Metazoa > Arthropoda > Insecta > Lepidoptera > Noctuidae > Xylocampa > Xylocampa areola. The sequence goes on from OW285216.1 coordinate 3,294,497, forward strand.
TAATATCATATTTATATAGTATCATGTTGTATTTTTTGTCTGAATTAATTTTAACACACTGAAAAAACCATATGTATCTTTCTTTTCTAGATCGAAAACTACTTGGAAGATATCGCTGCTAGGTTCCCTAACACCACAACTTTGGAGTCAGCTGGAAACTCCTTCGAAGGACGCCCCCTCAAATACTTGAAAATCTCCACCACCAACTTCACAGATTCCAGAAAACCTGTCATTTTCATTGACAGTGGTATCCACGCCAGGGAATGGATCACGCCTCCTGCCGTCACATGGGCTATCAGGAAACTGACTGAAGATGTTGATGAACCTGATCTACTTAACGATTTCGACTGGATCCTTATGCCTGTAGTCAACCCTGATGGCTACGTACACTCTCATGAAGTAGTAAGTTCATTAAAATTGTATTATTCTCATTATCATCAGAGATATTACTCACGTATATATTTTGGGATGCTCAAGTAGTTTCGAAATTCTTTGACTTTCATATTTCCTTATGACATCAGCGGTTGTTTTTTATTTTGTTTGAGTAACAATTAGATTTTATTGAAGAAATATCAATGACTAACAATTAAATTTTCTATTCCAGACCCGCTTTTGGCGCAAGACCCGTTCTAACGACACGCACCCGTTAAGTCCCTTGTGCCAAGGAGTCGACGGCAACCGTAATTTCGATTTCTTCTGGAATACCGTGGGCACCAGCGACAACCCTTGCTCCGACATCTACGCTGGCGATCGAGCCTTCTCAGAAGTCGAGACTCAACACCTTCGAAGCCTTCTTCACGAACACCTTGCCCGAATTGCTCTGTACATTACTGTGCATAGCTTTGGCAGCATGGTTTTATACCCATGGGGTCATGATGGCTCTCTCTCCCTTAATGCCCTGGCTCTACACACTGTTGGTGTTGCTATGTCTGATGCTATCTACAACGTTTCCCTGCCTCACTTCCCCCGTTACGAAGTCGGTAACTCGGCCTTGGTCCTTAACTACGCTGCTGCGGGGGCTGCCGAAGACTACGCCCATTATATTGGAATTCCTTTGACATATACTTTTGAGTTGCCCGGTCTTAGCAGTGGTTTGCAAGGTTTCCATCTTGACCCTCGGTATATTGAGCAGGTGAGCCGTGAAACATGGTTAGGTTTTGCAGTGGGCGCTCGCAGAGCCGCGGCGTTGTTTAGAAGTAATAATTGAAATAAATGTTGATTTAATTGGATATTTATTTAATTAATTATGTATTCCACACTATGATATTTTTTTTACACATTGTAGGTTTATTTATCTTTCATTAAATTTATCAGCTTCTTTCTTTGAGATTATCACGTAGATGCAATTGATTAGTGAACAGGTTTATCCCGTTTTTTTATTCTGCCACGTATGGAACAGGTTTAAACTGTTGTTCTAAGTTATTTAAGAAAACGCGTCATCAATTTCCGAGATAAGAAAATTTTAAAAAGAAAATTAAAAAAAAAACTGTAATTTTAGAACTTGTTCCGGAACGTACTACTACAGTTTCATTATTAATTTAAATTATCGAATGTTGTTTTTCTTTATTTCGAATCGACGACTTCTTAAAACTAATTTCGCTAAATAATTTCCCTATTTCCCATACTGAGCCAACTCTAAGAAAATCTGAAAACATCGATAAAATTCTGCCTAGCTCTCGGCCATCCCTAAAGATCCTAGTGAACGCGAATAGAATACTCAGAATTGGAAATTGATCCCGCGGTTCGCTAGAACTTTCGCGCCTTCGAGGACGATGGTAAAATTCCAATTAAGGCTCCGAGTTTACATGCACGGCGACCCCTTAAGAAAATATGCAAATAACCGTCATACTTTGGACTTCTTAGTACTTTCGTAATAGTATTAACTGCTGGAATATTGATGGACTAATTTTGGCGGGAGTTTGCAGCGTTTATTATTTTGTTTTATAACTTCTGGTTCAGTTGGTTTGAAGTGAAGATGTTATTTTGTTTTGCCAGCATCACAGATATTTTTACCCTTACCCTATCCAAAAATTGGGGTTAGGGCAGGGGGATGATGATGATGATAATAAGTTAAACAATATAACATAATATCATATCTATATTCCCGAAGGTTTAGGCAGAGATGAAAGAGTCTACATTCAGATTTCACCGATGCTGTTATAAAGTTCCATGTAATAGGTAGTGAGCCTATTGCCATTTCCCGGGATGAATTCAAGACTGGTTTTTCTGTAAGGAAATTTTTACTGACTCAGAATTTCCTTGCAGAAAAACTGAATATTACATTGCCCGATCTGGGTTCAAACCGAGGACCTCACGCTCAGCAGCCGCACTTGCGACCCATTAGCTGTTGAGCGTGAGGTCCACTAATGAGGCTGTCAACAATATACATCGTGTCGATCTAACAGCCCACACAGACCGCTACTCTCAGCCTCAGCGATTTTAGTTAATCGATAATCTCATCCAGCGAACAACTGATCGCAAGGAGTCGCCAAAACATGACAGTACAGTGATGCAGTTACTAAATAACTGATTGACAATGTTACTTTTTTTTAATAACTATATAATTGGAGGGGGTTTAAGAAATTCGATGACGCGGGCGGCAAAATGCTCGAGAAATTCTGCCCTGCCGTCGGTCGGTTTTCGGACGAAACAATTATTTATAAATGATAAATAGATCTTTTGCAGACACTTTTACGAGATTTTTTTATAAACTAGATGGCGCCGGCGTTTCCTATCTATCCTCTGAGAAGAAACCCCGAAACAAACTCGGTGGTCAACGTTTCTTTTAAAGCCCAGACGTAATAGTACATATCTATGTGAGTGTAACCATGCAGGGGTCGTCTGGAATGGCGTTTTGAGGAAAGAGCCATAGCAGCTTCGAGGTGACCTGTCCTATCTGACGGCACGTATGCATCAGTCATCGTGTAGCTCAATGATAACTAAGGAAACATACTAAATGATCCGTCTCAAGATATTATATGGCCTATAGACAAATAAAATGTCCAAGGTCTGTGTGTTTATCCTTAGGAAACTTGTGTCTATAAAAGTACTCTTAAAAGTAGTAATTTTAAAAACAAATAATTGTATCAATAAGTTCACTAATTAATAAAAAAAAAAAAGCAATGATATACACTATTTGATCTAAGAATTGAATCTACAGCTGCGCTCGGTAGCTCTACATCAATGAGTCGGCGTAGTTTAATTATGTTATCAACTTCGTCGTAAAGGAACCCTTATGGGTACAAAATTATTCAACATTGGAAACCCCATCAAACAAAGTTCAGGCGTTTTAGCATAATTTACGTACAGACAGAGAGAAGTTGTAAAATCCGTTGCTTTGTCAATTTTATGCTGAATAGATACTGGTTAATTTTGAAACTTATTCTGGGATTAACTATGATTAATCGAATAAAAAATATTGTTATAGATTGCGTAATATTAGCAGATCATTGTTAGGAGGCCTCACATGGTTAAATAACAGCTGAAAATGTTTATAAATCTGTAAAAGAGTAACCATGGAGTTTCTTGCCGGTTCTTCTCCATAGGAAGCGACTTTTTGGAACCGTGCAAGTAAATTCTGACTTTACATAAGTGCCTTTGTATGGTTTATATGAAATAAAAACCTTTGACTTTGACTTTGAAATGATTGCTAATTAAATATCGCCAGGCGTCTCCTTAAGACGAATACAAGGAAGCTTGAAATTTAATAGTATCGAACAATGACACGGTAGCTCAGTTGGAATAGTGATGACACGGAATGTCGCGCGGGTTCAAGCCCCGTTCGTGTCTATTATTTTACAACTGGTCCTTGAATAATATTAACTAATATAGGCATTACTTACATTACATTAATTAGTCAAATTATCTCTTAAAAACTGCATGAATATGGAGTCGCGTGTAACACTATAATTTATATACTATTCTCGACTTAAGCCATTTATTTATTACTAGCTGTGCCCGCGACTCCGTCCGCGTGGATGAAGTTTTATTTAACACATGTTCGACGTGATTCTTTAAATTAGCATCACTTTTTTTATTTATGAATCGAATGGCATGAAACAAACACTAAATGTTAAGTGAAGCTTACCACAATATATAAGTGAAAACCACATCTTAATCGGATAAGCCGTTTCTGAGATTAGCGTGAACAAACGCACAGATAAACAGACAATCAGACGAACATTAAATTTGTTAATTGGGCATGCATGAAAAAAATAAGGTATATATTTTATATATTTTTTCGAATGTTTATCTTATTATGAGAAACTAATTTGGTTATTTTATTTTTTAGACCATTATGTATTTTTTTTTTTTTATATTTGCCAAATTGACGTAATATGTTCAGAATTTTTTAACACACCTAGTTTCTAAACGAACTAAAACAAACAGCTGTCAGTTTCATATCAGTATCAGTAATGTCAAATGAAGGTCACAAACGTCAAACCAACAAGTGTTGCCAGCTCTAGTATTAAAATTTTGATGTTTATTAATATAAAACGCAGGTTTTTTAAGTTTTTGGGCATAGATCTATTTTGATATACTGTAGAAATATACATAGTAATCTTAGTTCAAATAATAAAATACATATGTATCATGAAATGCGATTTTAGTTAAACTTGCTTCACTATAAAAATGCCAGAAAACATTTCCTTCTAGTAGTCTGGTATCACTAAAAATGACAAATTACCTTCAGTCCACAGATTATATAAAATATGAACATGTGACGTCACTGCAAGTGACTTCAGGTCAAATGAAGGTTATGAGTTAATTTTGCCTTTTATTTTGTAATCTCTTACTTTTATGAGTGGAAATTAACAAAATATAGCATATAATCAAAAAATCTCCAAATGGTTTTCCCGTTAGCACGTCTTACGAAAAATCAGGCATGCCCAATTATGAATTTGTGTTCATACACGACATGGTGTTAATTTACGACATCCACGCGGACGGAGTCGCAGGCACAGCTAGTTATATATATATATATATGTATTACTGTTTCTTTACATGACTGCCCAAAAAAAGAGTGTTATGATTTAGGGTTCATGTATGTAAATACGTATGATGTTTGTGAGTTTCTATATTCCACCATATCTTCTAAACGTTACGTTAAACAGTCCGTTCCGGTTGTCAAATGAACATATCTCGATATGAAATGTTGGTCACCCATCCTCACACCGACCGCGGCAACCTTGATCGATCGGTCTGTGCGGCTAATACTTAGCCATGAGCCCTAAAGATTGTATTATTTTGTATAAACTTAGACTTACGAAAGTAGTGCATACCTACATTTTAAATTCACCCGTCTTAATTCATATCCATAATTGTAGCATTAAGCGAGAGTGTCTTAAATGGAAGCTGCCAAACAATTCGAGAACGTTCTAACACTTTCTCGACAATTCTGTTTCTGAGACGTTTGTCTAAATTAAGTAGAATGCATTCGCAACACGGTTGACGGTCCCAAGGAGACGTTCTAAATGAGAAATTTTAATGAATTCCTACCGTCTTTGGACATATGATATGATAGAATGACTAGATAGGGCACGATTCGGGAGGAATATTAGCCTTAGCGCACCACTTTGAAAAGCAGTATTCTGTTCCACGGATAGGAGTTATAGTTTTAAGTGTTAAAGTGTACCGTTTTAAATCAAACATATCAATAATACTAAAAATAATTTTAAAGTTATAAATTTCTGCGGGAAGGAAAATACGGTCGTGAACAGGACTTGAACTTGTGTCTCCCGCACAAATATCCCAGGCCCTCTACCAACTGAGCTATCCCGACTACTAAACGTAAAGCCGTCGGTTCTGCGCCTCATCTCTCTCTGGTAGTATCGGATTGCCGTCCCATTGCACTATGAGAGTGAAGGAAGAGGGAGTGCACCTGTGTTTGCGCATACACTTGTGCACTATAATATCTCCTGCGTACTTACGTGGAGATAAGCCGCCGTGACAGAAGTACGGTTGGGAGCAGTATTAGTTTACACTACCAAATCCAGTAGGTAACACGACTAATTCTGCACTTTTTCTCCCGTAGAGCACCAGGTAATTAACTAGGAAGGATTTTAATGAAAATTATTATTGGTAACTTCTGGCAAACTTTATAATAAAACAACTTTTAACCGGATTAATCGCGTGTATTATTGGAACACGTCAGGAAAAACAAAAAACCAATAATACACGCGATTAATCCGGTTAAAAGTTGTTTTATTATAATGTGTAGTGATCGCGCAAACCTAAGATATTACTTCTGGCAAACTGTTTGCTTTTTATAACGTCTCGTTTGAATGGGTAGTCCTCGTTTTACTATCAATTTTAACGGGAACTGATTGGGGATTTACTTTGTTATTACGCTTTTGCAAACAGTTCTTGGAAAAATGGAGAAAGGTTGGAAGAGAATTACGTTCTTTCCTTTTGTTATTTTGTTTTGGTACAACTGGTTTTAATGAAGGGTGACTGAAGGTTTCCGACTTTGTCATTATAAGCAATGATGGTCAATTTCAGCTCAAATGACTGCTTTTTTGCCGACTTTGTAATAGATACTCCAAATACTAACATAATACTTTATTCAAAAACGTCCAGAAAAGTAAATAAATATATTTCTATTACAAAAATAAATTCTGCTATCTAACTAGCTAAACCTACGCTGTGTATCAATGGAAACTTAAATAAAATCTGTTTAGTATTTACGCAGAAAATCGTGCACAAACAGACGGAAGAAATAGAGAAGATTTTCTAGGACAAAAGACATTTTATTTGCCTGATTTGTATCCCACTGTTAAGCAAATCCTCTGTTTTCCCAAACCTCCTTGTTCTCAATATTTCTGACTATTTGCGCACACTTGTGCATCCCTACTGTACTGGACTTAATATTTATCTCGTCATGGTGTGGCCCACTCATTGGCTGCTAATGACGTGATACCGCCAGCGAACCAATCAGCGAGCGCCTACGTATTGGTGGGGAATAGGTGTCCACTTTCGCTTCGCATTTTCGGTAACATCATCATTTACGTTTAACTTTTTTCTTGTATCGCCAAATCTTAAGAAATTAAACGCAATCATACCGAGGATTCTTCTTCATTCTTCTTTATCACCTCAATCGACGCTCCATCTGAACCAGCGCACTACGCCTATAACACTGACTAATTTGTCAAGGCAAAGGCGTTAGAAAAAGAATATTGCCATGTTTCAAAACTATTAAAATGTTTCTGTAGAGTTGAATTCACAACCAAATATTGTAGAAACTTAATAGTGGCCTAAAAATCCATATTTGAAAATATTTATTTAGAGCTCCTAAAACTGCCTCGTTGGTCTAGTGGCGCTTGGGACCACTTGGGACACTTGGGACCACCACCCGAGACCTCCTGGTCTCGGGTTCGATTACCGGGTCGGGCAAAGTGTTGTTGAATTTTTCTGTTAACAAATTCTCAGTAGCAGCTCGGAGTTTGGAAACTCAATAACACTCTGCTCGACCCGGGAATCGAACCCGAGAGCTCCTGCTCAGCAGTCGTGCTTGGGACCACTAGACCAACGAGGCAGTTTCTCATACTGCGAAGGCATGAGCATTTATCTCTATTCATTGTATATAGATTAACTAAGAAAGTACAAATGTCATTGAAAAACTCACATTACGACATGCCAGATTTGAACCCACAACCTGTGGCTCATGTGGCGGGTCCATATCCACTCGGCCATCCCGACATACATTATATTATTAATATCCAAGACATCCTTTCATATCCGACCAGTACATCAGTAAAACATTTCCATATGAATTTAATTCAAGACAGAGAGAGCATGTGAATAGCACTTGAGTTCCTCTGAATGAATATTAATGAAATGCATATTAATCAAATGACCATCGTGTTATCATCATCCCTTGCCCTTATCCCAATTTATTTGGGGTCGGCGCAGCATGTATTCTTCTTCCATACATACTCTCTACTTGTACTGGCATGCTGTTAAAGTTTTGGCAATGTTTTATGACCGGCCGCGTGCCTGACGTCAACCCTCTTTGGGAATGCTGTTGTTGGTGGTAACCGCCACCGTTACGGTCTCCTTCTATCTAGCTATGTCACAACAAATGTTATCCATGCGCCAGGTTCTGATGTTATCCTACTATCACACTTCACTAACTGGGCTATCCGGTGCATTTGACCATCGTGTATCACAGAATATAAACTACCTTATTGCTCTAGTGGTCGGAAGCGCGGCTGGTGAGCGTAAGGTCGAGGGTTCGATACTCGGATCGGCAAAAGTATTATCGGATTTTGCTGTCAGGAAATTCCCAGTAGCAGCCTGGAGCCTGGAGTTAGGAAGTCTTTCACATATTTTGTGTACCATAGCCACTAAGTCAACCGCATTTCTTTTTCAATTTTTATATCTTACGTTACCGGGATAATGTAAGGATTCTATCGACACCCCACAAATCTAAATCAGTTCTGGCGTTTAGACGCTATAGTCGAATAAAGAAACTCACAATCAAACATACATACATGTACCCTTAAAACATAACACTCCCTTTTTGGGCAGACGTGTAAAAACCGTTTAGGCCACGCATACTTACAGAAATCAAAATCATTTGTCAAACACAAAATCTAATTAACAACTCCAAGTTATATCTCAGAGTACAGTCATAATTTGGAACTTTCCAGTTATTTTTTTAAATCCTTCCCAGAAGTTAAACCGGTTCGGTACGATTATTGAGTTGCAAAAGAAAAACCAGGTTATTGGAACGTTTTTAATAAAACTTTTGTAAAAGTTTACCTACTGCAAGTTTGTCATAATATTTATTGTACTTGGAGAAAGTTTAGCGTATATAACTGCTAGAGTTATATTGAAAAGAGTTATTTTGTCTCCACTTTGTGTGAATATGTGTGGATAGTTTTGAGTTTAATGTTGGTAATCGCCAACCCGCAGTGAAATAACGTGGTGATATTTATCATCACGCTATTTCTCCTCTCTCCTACGAGTAAATACTCGTGCTTTTGTTTGAGAAGACGCTTTTGCTAAGTAGTGGTACAGTTATGGGCTGGTCAGACAGCATACCTTGACTGTATTGATGTGTAACTGAAATTAGTTTATATCTATACTAATATTATAAAGTTGAAGAGTTTGTTTGTTTGGTTGAACGCGCTAATCTCAGGAACTACTGGTTCAAATTGAAACATCATTTTTGTGCTGGATAGTCCATTTATCGAGGATGGCTATATAATATCACGCTACGACCAATACGAGCGGAGAAACAATGAATAATGTTGCCAAAAACGGGAAAAAGAATCGTTTTCAGAGATTTCGTTGCGTGCGCTGCGAAAACGGTTAAAGTTATGTAAAATTTGTGTATGACGGTATTGATTCCCTTTGAAAGTTCTAAAAACAAGTCCACGACAGCATATGTCTATCTTTTAAGGTTGACTCACTATAACCTTTTTTATGGTAATCAAATTTGTTCTAAAATAGTGCATTATTTGCGAAGGTGTTTTTATAACATAACATAACATAGCATCACGCTTGTATTCCCAGAAGGGGTAGGCAGAGGTGTACACAATTGTACACCCACATTTCACCAATGCTGTTATTAAGTCCCATGTAATAGGTGGTGAGCCTATTGCCATCTAACGGGCACAATTCCAAACTCCGGGCGGCTACTGAGAATTTTCTATCAGAAAAACTCAATAATACTTTGCCCGACCCGGGAATCGAACCCGAGACCTCCTAACTCAGCAGTCGCGCTTGGGACCACTAGACCAAAGAGGCAAGCGCATTTATGATGTGGTAGGCGGGGTCATGAGGGGAGAGGGCGTTGTTGGAATATATTTTAGTAGGTTTTTTATCAAATTAATGCGGGTGAAACCGCGAGTCACAGATACAATATATAATCAGTTTTTTTTTTATGTTTGTTTACGTATAAACTACAAAACGTAGTCCTCAGTAGCTACTTAGCATTGGGCTGAGTTAGCTGAGTATCAACATTTAATTGGCATGATGACAGATTTGGAGTCTACTATATCCGAATAACACATTATTTCAGCAATAAACTAAGTTTCAACGCTAATTATTGCATTTTAATCTATCTAATTTGATTTAACCGCGAAAACGCTGCTGGTTGTCATGGCGCCGTTTTGACGTCATGCCTCAGCATATTTGACATAAGTAGAAGCCATATTTTACGGCGATGATTGACATTTGACTGAGGCGTGACGTCATTTGCTGTGATTGACATTTTAGTTAACATGGCCGATTGCAGCATTTAATACTTTTATTTTTAACCGACTTCCAAAAAAGGAGGAGGTTTCTCAATTCAACCGTATATATATATACATTTTTTTTTTTTTTTTATGTGTGTTCAGGGATAACTTCGTCGTTTATGAACCGATTTTGATAATTCTTTTTTGTTGGAAAGAAGATATCCCAACGGTGGTACCATGGTAAGGAAACCAGGATCTGATGATGGATCCCCGAGAAATCGAGGGAAACCTTCGAAAATCGTAGGGGCGACTAGTGCATTTGTTAATTTTTTCATTAAGTATTTTAAAGCACTACTATTTAATGAAGGTCTGGAGTCGATCTGATGATGGAGCCGAAAGACGATCTAGGGAACTCTTTAACGATTTACAGCAATTACCTGGTGTTTGGGCTTGATTAATTTGTATTGATGAGAACTTTACACCTAGATAGGTTGTGACTGTCATTAGGGGTCTGATGATGAAGACGAAGGACAGTCAAGGGAACTCCTCAACGTTTTACAGTACCTACCTTGTTTTGTATGTATGTCCGTCGATATAATTGTTTGAAAGAGTAGTCCCCAGAGGTGGTCCCATTTCAATTTAGTGAAGATCTGATGAAGATCTTCGAAGTTAGACAATGGAACTCTTCAATAAATCACAGCAAATCACTCGCAATTGCTGTAATCGCATGTTCATGTATAGTTCATGCCACTCAATACATACATAGCATCATGCCTGTATTGCCCGATGGGGTAGTCAGAAGTGTCCACTGTTGTACACAAACATTTCACCGATGCAGTTATTAAGTCCTAGCGGCTTTCGAAGGCCTACCCATATTATTAAATTACTAAATTAACTTATTTATGAAGTATACAAACTTATATATGACCTATACAATATATATATTAGACTTAAAACTAAAAAGACTAAAATAAATTAAGTTTAAACAAAAAATAAAAACCGCCTTCCAAAATCTACTACCTACACTAAAAAGTTTAAAATAATATTAAAATTTGCTTATAATAAAATAATTTTAAAATAACAATATATAATAATAATCTGTTAATTTTGGAGTCGGTGCCTGATGTATGGGGTTTACAACCAGATACAAAGGCCGGTAACATAACCAGAGCACAACGAACATAAGTGACTAACAAGAGGAAAACAATAACCCTCTCCCAGTACAGGCACCTTTAGACAAAGTAAATTTCATATTAGTTATAGTTTAACGGTTATTACTCACGCGCATACTTCGGGATTGCCCGACTAGTTTCGAACTCGAACGGAGCTCTTATTCATGAGCTGAGCCCGCGGCGATGTCGCGAGTTAAACTATAACTAATATGAATGTGTCTTACGAAAGTTATTATACAAAAAAAAAAAAGTAAATTTCAGCATGAAACAAGTTAAAACCACCAGACACGACAGATATAAACAAAACAAATAAAACATTTGATATCGTCTCCGCATAAGATTGATATGCTATCAGTATTCAAAGGTAACAGGGTGCGAGGAGAATTTCAATCGACACCTACCTTACCGACTGCCGAGGGAAATGTATGATTTCTTTTGATTTCGATTGGTACTCAATGCATGAGCGACGGGCGGGTTATCTCTAAAAATAGAAGCGAAAATGTTGTACACTAAGGCTCATTTAACCTAAAAGCCTAGCTCAGAAGTCCCTCATGGACTTATGTTTTGAAAGTGCAAGCTAGCTCTGGACGGAATCGCCAGGCATGACTCACTCCAAAATCCTCATTAAAGCCTACGACAAAAGGTACACAAGCCATGTCCGTGAGCTGAGCAGGAATAATTTGCGCGTTGTGGACACTGCTGCTTAGATAAGCGCATGTTCAACCAGAGGCTAAGCGAGACACAAACCTGCAGACGGTGTGAAGAGGCTGAGGAAACACCACTTCACCTTTTGGGGGAATGTGGACCGCTAATACATACCGCTACGCTCATCTAGGGAAATATATTTTAAGCCCGGTTGAAATAAAAGAGCTCATCCTTAAACAAAAACCTGCAGTTCATCACAGCGGCAGGGTTTAGGGGTGAACTCTACCTTTATGGTCTAAGTGACACTATAGCAACATACAACAAATAAAAATAAAAAAGAGGCTCATTTGCTCTAACGTAACTATAATAGTAACCGACGTTTTATTAAAGTCCCTAAGACAACAATGTACCTAAAAAAAATTTATGCTATGTGTGGCCGGATATTTAATAAATTTATGCTATGTGTGGCCGGATATTTAATAAATTTATGCTATGTGTGGCCGGATATTTAATAATATTCCTGATGTATTAAATAAAATGTATGTTTGTAAATTTCGTAGAAAACTTAAACTTTGGCTGATAGAAAAGTCTTTCTAATCTATTGATGATTTTATGTGTAAAAAATGGTCTCTCGAATAATATTATACATTAAAAAAGAAATAAATAGCTCTTTATAATGTTTAATTGTTAGTTTGACATTATAAATTATCTTAATACCTATTGACATTTATAGTTTTTGCTTTTGACATTTAATAGTTTTACATATGGAAATCTAATATTTTTACTGACATTATCAATATTTGGGTTTATTATGTCATGAATCTACATGTCGCGCTGCGGCAAAATGTATCGGGATCCATATTTATATTTTAATTTACACCATCTGTAATATACCTACATTTTAAGCAAATAAACGATTCTATAAAGAGGCTGAGAAACCGACCACCAGCAAGGGCCCATCCTCCTCCAAAGCGTCAACAAGTAAGAAGTAAAAAGAGAAGTAGCATCGGCGATCCGTGATGGCCTTCTTGTTCAAGTAATGTGACTTGATGGACCATCCGATCTTCACTGTCAGTGAACAGTGACTTGTGATAATATTAGCTGCAAAGTTGGTCGTGTCGGTTCAGTCACCTGTATGGGTACTGAATTGATTGCAATGACGTCGCCATAAGACGTGTTAAAATATGGAAGAAGAATTCGCGGTGGTGAGCAGAGGTCGAGATGGTTAGTGGTCAGAGCGCCTGGAGTATTCATCCGGGAGGCGCAGGTTCGAATCCTGTTCGCGACCGTATTCTTTTTCCATTTAATATTGTAACTTTTGAGTTCGCTAAGCATGCGTTAATGCTTTTCAAAGATTTATCTTGAATTGTGATAATACATTAGTTGGTGAAGTGTTTATTACCAATAAAATATGTTTCAGCACAGGAATACCGTGTACTTGACCCACTTAGGGCATGAGAAAGGAAACTCCGTTTTTTTTTGTGTTGAAGAAGGTTTTTGAGATCTTGCATTGAATTTTCAGATAGAATTAACATAAAAACCGGGATTTAATAATCAATAATTTGATATGTTTTTCCCTGTTATTAGATAAATACTCCAGGCGCTCTGACAGCTAAGCTTTCTCGACCTATTCTCACAAAAATTTTTCGTGTTAATTTTTTTTTGTCCACATGCTTTTTAATCAATATCATTTATGTGACGAAAAAAACAATATTTGTTTAGTTACTATAAAATCTACTGAGTAACAACAAAAATAATACATTTTGAATTAAGTCGCTCTCCGCCTCCATCATATCCCCTAGCATGCCAATTATTAGAAAATTTAAATGACTCCGTTCACTCAAATCTAATTCGCAGTGATCCCCAAAAAGCCTTACAGAAAAAGGGCCTAGCTTCGGAGAAAGGTAATTTGACTGCTGAAGAAAATATTATTTTTCAAAAATATCTCTCGGTTTCGTTTTAATTTGAATTCGTCTTGTGTTTTTGGAGTGCGGGAGGTATTTTGAGATATCGAATGCAGTAACTTAGAGAGAAAATTGACATGACGAACACATTTGTTTATGTCCCTGAAATGAAATGAAATTTCTTATATGTTTCTGTTTATCTTTTGATAGAAATCCAAATAAATAATTATTTTTTTTGTATAATAATTTTTGTGAGACATATTCATTCTATCAATTATTGTTCACCGGGTTTATTACTCACGTGTCAAACTGTCTGTTTGAGTTTGACTCGCGACATCGCCGCTGATTCAGCTCATGACTAATCCGTAAGGGCTTCATTCGTGCACGTGAGCAGTAACCGATATAAATTAATGTCTTACAAAAGTTACTAATACAGTCAGTAGACAACATTTTTGCTTTATTCAATAGTCAAAAATTTACCCTTAAATCGAAAGTTGTGCGAAGCATTTAATGTTGACGTCATTTTTTTAAGCTATATGTATATTGTGCACTCTGTAGTTACACAGACTGCAATGAGCAGTGAACAGTATGTTGCGATTAGCTTGGGGACCGCGATACATACGGGTGTGTAGTGCGTCAAGCCAAAGATATAACAAGCTCTATTTGTTAACATCTATCTATGAGACAAAACGGAAAAGGACCAAGAAATTTTACGAAAAATAAAAATTGTTTTGTCAGAACCTTTAAGCCAAAGTATTTTTATGAAAACAATAAATGTAGGTATAATTATACAAGGTTATTAGTTAAGGCAGATATATTAGTAACACCACGTGTACTAAGTAGGACTGTATAGAAAACTTTCGAATAAAAAACTGGAGTTTTTTGTTGCATTTTGACTCCTCTATCCAGTCCTGTTGGGTATTAAGTCGAGTTACCCAGTAACTCTGGAGGATAATAATGTATGTACATATAATAACTTTCGTGAGGCATTTTTTAATTATTGTTCACCGGTTACTACTCGTGCATTCTTCGTGTTTGCCCGACTAGTTTCGAGCTCGAACGAAGCCCTTAGTCGTGAGCTGAGTCCGCGGCAATGTCGCGTGTTAGACACCGTACATTAACGAAACTAGTCGAAAAATGCACGAGTAGTAACCGGTGAACAATAATTGATAATAATGTACATAGATGTTATGCTTAATTTGCGTATATTGATGGACATAACAACATCGTATCACGCCTGTATTCCCCGAAGGGGTAAGCAGAGGTGTATACAGTTATACACGCACATAACACCAATGCTGTAATTAAGTGCCATGTCATAAGTGGTGAGCTTAAATACTCAATAACACTTTGCCCAACCTAGAAATCGAATTCAGGACTTCATGCTCAGCAGTCGCGCTTGGGACAACTAGACCAGTGAGGCAGTTTAACGATGGACAAGATTCATAAAAGGATAATAAAATGAAAGAGACAGTATTTTCCTCATCGTTTTTTTTTTTGCATACAAAAAGCAACGGAAAATATCAAAGCTGACACAATTTCCCAGCCTGAATACGTTTACAATAAAATATTATAAAATTCCTGTTTAATCACAAATATCTGCTATCAAAATAGCCTACATAATATTTGTACAAAATTCCCAAAATGTACCCTTTTTAACGTGAAACGAGCCTTCAAAGTATCTTTAAAAAGATAACAGACGTTTGAAGTATCAAGTACAAATTTTGGAAACTGAGTACAATATTTAAAACGAACGGCTTTCAAGCAATAACAAGAGGCAATAATCGTTAAAAGTGTAGTTTAGATAAGTATTTGTAATAATGTTAAACATTTAGAGAACTCTAAAATATGATAAGTACAAATATTTTATGTAACACTAAGTTTAGATAATTAGTGGGTATTGCGAATGTCTACGACAATAGTACATTTGTATCGAGTTTTGAGAGATTTATAATTGATGTTTTTTTGTAGGCTATATTTATTTCTGTGTATAAAACTTGCTTGTATTTGCCAAAAGTTTAAACAGAACTGTAGTAAGTACACCCACAATTTTACCGATGCCGTTATTGAGTGCCATCTACTGGTTACGTTTCCAAACTTCGGGGCTCCGTTGAGAATTTTACAAAAAAGTCCTTTATCGCTTTGCAATATCCGGGGATATTGAACCCAGCAGCTCGCGTCAGCGTGATGCTGTGTAGCATGTAATTTAAAAAATTGTGGAGGTATTATTTTGTTGTCCAAGTTACACGTCAGTATGTATCATGCATCAAGTGAGTTGAAGCGCATTTCACGGCGCGTAGTCACAGGACAAACTCGACCCGTAATTTAATGCTCGCGCGTTTGGCGAGCGCTGGCTTCAGTCACTCAAGCTCACAGTGTCTACGCTGACTACTTTTAGCATCAGCGGTCAGCGATTTTAGTCGCCTATCAGGAGTTCGATACAGCTGCTGAACGCTGAAATCGAGAAATAATGCAAAATCACCAGAACGCGATTGAGCACTGATTGAGTCGCCAAATTGCTGATCGCTGATACTAAAAGTAGTAAGTTTGAGGATTTCAGTGCTTAATCAATTAATCAATTTGGGTGCGCGGGGTCTCTTGCAGCGGACAGTATTCCTACGGGATAAGGGAAATTCCATGGATGAAGCTACGAGGCACAGCTAGTATAAATATAAGAGTTTTAGTCGCGACTGTTGAGTGTGAGGTCCTGAGTTCGATTCCCGGCTCGGGAAAAAGTGTTAATGTGTTTTTCTGTTAGGAAATTTTCAATCTTCTTATTTTGTTGGTTGTTCGTGAACAATATATGTTGACGAACAACCTAGTGTCAGAGTTTAAACCACGTGTAGGTCTCTGAGATGGCTTTACACACCATCGAGAATATCTCTCAGGTGTGCTGGTTTCCTCACGATGTTTTCCTTCACCGTTATACCTAAGCAATTAATAAATAATTTATGATACACACATGACTTCGAAAAGTCAGTGATGCGTGCCGTGGATTCGAACTTACGACCTTTGACTTGTCAGTCCAACGCTCATACCACCAGGCTAAATTTTCAATAGCATCCCGGAGTTTGGAATTGTGGCTTGTAGATGGCAATGGAACTTAATAAAAGCTTAGTGGAATGTGGGTGTACAACTGTGCATACCTCTGCTATCTACAGGGCTACAGGGATCATTTTGGTTGTCAAAGCTAAGCACCAGTTTTCTTCTACGCTACGTATCTTCATAAGTGTTACAGTAAAAAACTACTTCAGGTATAAGAAAAATGTCTCGAGTGACATTAGAAATCCATCCCAGATTCCGCAATAGGGTGAAATGGAAGAATAACACTGAATATTATTCTTTGACGCTTTTTATTATTATTTTCGTTTATTTTTCAAATTTACATATTAATTACATTTTTAACTATATATCATAAAAAAAACAATATACATTTAAAAATATAAAAAATTGTAGGCTACCGGCATCGGGAGCAGGGTCCAAGCTACCGGTGGTTAGGGCTCCAGAGAAAGGAACCTCCTCACAATGCGTGCCGTATCGAGGAGTACTGCTTTCTGTATCAGGCCCTTGATCCAGCCGCCTAGCGAGAGCCTTTTTAGGTGTTGATCAAGGCTCTTCGCTATTAGTCCATTAGCGGAAACGACTATCGGTACAATGATTGCAGAGTCCACATTCCACATGTCGACAACCTCGTGCGCCAGATCAAGATATTTGATTTGTTTATCTTTCTCCGCTTTCACGAGGTTCTCGTCATGAGGGATAGTAATATCAACAATCATTGTGCGGCGCTCGAATCGATCTATCACCACTATATCAGGCTTATTGGCGACAATAGTCCTATCAGTAATGATAGATCGATCCCAGTACAATGTGATATGACCATTTTCAAGAACTGGGTCGGGTGTATACCTATAGTATGGCACCGTACACTCCACAAGGTTGTAGTGCAAAGCAAGTTGCTGGTGGATAATCCTGGCCACTAGATTATGCCTGTGCAAGTACTCGCCGTTAGCAAGACGAGAACAACCGGAGATGATGTGTCTAAGGGATTCACCGGGGCGATGACATGCCCGACATATGTCAACCGTCCCATCCTTTAGAATATACCTCCGGTAGTTGTTCGTCATAATAACTTCGTCCATAATTGCACAGACAAACCCTTCAGTTTCCCCAAAGAGATCACCGTAACGTAGCCAGGATACCGACGCGGGGAAATCTACATCAGGTCCATGAAGGGCCCGAAAAAATCGCCCGTGTAGCTCCTTACCTTGCCATACCTCCTTGCGGTCATCGGTACCGAGTACGGTAGGTTTACGCCAGTTCTCCTTAGCCAAACCAAGTGGGGTGAATCCTTTGTCCATTGCCACTACATCTCGGTGCATGCCCACGTCGGTTTGGAGAAAATATTCTCTAAGACTGCACATCTCACGGTTGTGGAGGGTCTTTGCATTTAAAAAGCCTCGACCCCCGCACTTCCGCGGTATGTACAGTCTCATCACCGAAGATCGTGGGTGATGCATCCGATTTGCAGTAAGCAATGTACGGACTTTTCTATCCAGGGCGTCCAGTTCAGTCTGAGTCCACTTGAGTATGCCAAAGGAGTACATCAGGACTGGCATAACCCAACCGTTAAAGGCGCGAACCTTGTTACCACCTGATAAAAGACTGTTCAGAACTTTATTCAGGCGGCCAAAGAAGCGCTCCCTTAACGATTGCCTCATGCTTGTGTCACCGATGCCCAAAGCCTCCGACATACCCAAGTATTTATAGGTTTCGGTTGAGGAGAGTGATCGAAGTTTTATGGAATCTGAGATTTGAATTCCCTCAGATTCCACAATCTCACCTTGCTTCACATGCATGACTGCACATTTGTCCACTCCAAATTCCATCCTGATGGAGTTACTAAAGGTTTCAGTTACCTTTAGTAAGCCCATCAGTTGCAATTTAGTTGGCGCAAACAATTTAAGGTCATCCATATAAAGAAGGTGAGAGATAACCTGACCACCTCTTCGCAACCGATAGCCCAGTCCTGAATCCTCGAGGAGAGTACTAAGAGGATTCAGAGCTAGACAAAACCATAAGGGACTCAGGCTGTCACCCTGAAATATACCCCGCCTGATTGTAATAGGTTCAGCGTTCCCTTGAATCTGTCCGCACCCTGGATAGCGAAGGACCGTTCTCCATTGCTCCATACATGACTTCAAGAAAGTGCGTAGAGTTGTATTAATTTTATACAACTCCAGCACCCTCAAGAGCCACGCATGGGGCACGGAGTCGTAGGCCTTCTTATAGTCTATCCAGCATGTTGACAGATTTTTGCGAGTACGTCGAACCTGTTGGCTTATGGTCATATCAATGAGGAGTAGCTCCTTGGTACCGCGGGATCCCTTCCTACATCCATTCTGAGAGGCAGACATGATCGAGTTATTTTCAATATGATTATAAATTTTTGCTCTCAAAATGGACGTAAGAAGTTTATAGACCGTTGGCAAACAAGTAATCGGCCTATAGTTTTTGGGTTCCGCGGTATTACCTGTCTTATGGAGCAGGTGGGTAAGCCCTGTTGTTAGAAATTGGGGTAGCGATCCCGATTCAACGGCATGTTGGAATTGGGATGCCAAGCAAGCGTGAGAACTGCGTAGCCATTTGATCCAAAAGTTGTGCAGTCCGTCTGGTCCCGGTGATTTCCAGTTTGGCAACGGACGGACTGCACTGGCTACGTCTTGGGGGTCGACGTTGATGTCCCCCATTTCCTGTAGTGGTTCGCACGCTTGCTCAACCACCCTCATCCAAGCACCCTCGTTGTGAACGACGGGCATCGACCAAATGTTGTGCCAAAACGAAGTCGTGGCATCAAAATCCGGTGGATGTCCGTCATTCACATTTTGATCGGGTCGCTCCCAATTTCTGTAGACCCACCTTTGATCGCACTGGAACATGCGGTTCTGGGTATAGCGATCCACTCGCCGTTTATACCTACGGATACGGCTTGCCCAAGCATAAACTTTCTGCTTCAGAAAGTCGATACGCTCAGTGACCCGAGCAAGATACTCTCGAGGCTGAATATCAGTCCCCGAGAATGCTCGTCTCACTGAGCGCATCACTCTTGGGCGTGTATTGCCCCCTCTGAAGCAAATAAGCTTGCCGATGAGTGCCCTAGCCTCACCTATACGTCGCTCAATCCTACACTGCCAAGCCGGTACGGCAGATTTCGGTCTTGTAGCCCTGTCATTGTTTTGAAATTTAACGTGAGCTACACGACATGCCGCAACAGCTGCACAGTATAGGATTGAATGGGTATCGGCAAGGTCCTCACTCCCACCAAAATAATCTGGTAGCAATGAGTCTAGGGCACACACCAGAGCTATATTTTTTTTATTCATGGGCAAGCGCGGTAGCCGCGGTCTTTCCTCCAAGGGCATGGACCGGTACTGGTGAATCGCATCTACCAGCGCACTCCTCAGATGTTCATTGCACTTACTACTTACAGCAATAGCCTCACTATCCTCCTCCTCTTCACTATGAGTGTGCCGTGATGCCCGAAGTGATTCAGGCTGCGCTACAGCATGTGGCGAGGATGAGGCAGCTCGGCTACTGTGTACTTCTGAGCGAAGCCGCTCAAGTAAGGCATCATCCAACCTATGGTTACGTTGGATGACGCGCACCTGATCCGATAGACGTTGCGCCGAGACATTGACGGCTGGCTCAAGCACCTGAAACAGAGAGAGCATACGATTTCGGTACGCAGTGAGGCTAGTTCCCCCCTCTGTTGCCCCATAATATGCGCGCATTACGTTTTCATTAATAGACTGAGTCCATCGCATGCGCGACACATTTCCACCAGCGGCGGGGGCCCTGTTCGTGGCCGGTTGGCCTCGGGGCCCGAAGCTCGCAGGTGGCCGTGATCTTCCTCGCCGACGCACAGGTGGTGGTGTCGTCGGCGGAGAGAAGTACTCGTCACTCGAGCTCGACGCGACTGCAGCTGCTGGTGATACTTGCGTTTCGGGTTCCGATGGCTGCGAGGCGGAGCTGAGTGACGAGTCCGGGGGTGGTAGGTGTGCCAGCTGACGAGTTCTGGCTCGAGTCAGCATCTTCTTTTATATTTTTTCATGTTAACAATTATAGTTTTGTTTTGTTGACAGATGTCAGTTCCATTCGGGCATTAATATTTTTGTCTATTTTCATTATTTGTTCTTTAATTTTGGCTCATGAAGGTTTCAATTTTCGATTCAAATAAGGCGGTATTGATTTATTAGGAAATGAAAATTTCCGTTGTATAATATTATGAAAAAGTATGAAAAAATATTTAGAGAGATACGTTTGACGTCCCAGTGTTGCCAGTTATTATTATTATTATTAATATATTTATTTCAGGCTACGCCCATAGTGTTAGTAACAATGGTCTTAAAAGCTAGTGTTAGTCGAGATACATATAATATAAATAATAGAGATTTATTAGGTGTGAAGTTTCATCCAATGTCTCAGCATTGGAGACTCCCACCTATCAGCGAATAAACTCAAGATACTGTTGGTACTGCCACGAAGACGAGCGAGCAGGGAAGCGCTTCTCTTTCGCATGATGGCTGCAAAACCATCAATATGCCTTTCCGCAAACATTTTTGACGCGCTACATCGCCATGGCAGCCTCAACAGTATCCTGAGCGCGTTATTATACTGGACCCGTAGATCGCTATATGCACGCAAACTATAACTAGTCCACAGGCTGCACGTGTAAAATGACGAGCAAAAAGCTTTAAACAGAGTAATTTTGACCACCTCCGTACATCGCGCAAACCTGCGGGCCAGCATGTTGCAGCGTACCGACAGCGATCTACGTTCCCTGTCAATGTCCTTATTATCTTTTAAGTCGTCAGTAACCCAGTGACCCAAGTACTTAAAACTGGTCACCCTATTTAAAGGTGCTCCGCCGAGCGATATCTCAGGTATAGTTGGGTAGCCCATAGCACCTGCCTTAAAGACCATTATTTCGCTCTTTTTGGCGTTATACTTGAGTCCGTGAGCTACGGCGTATGCTTCACAGATTGACACCAGTCGCCTCAAGGCACCCATCGATGGGCTCAGCAACACCATGTCGTCGGCATAACTAATGTTATTAACACACACCCCATCTATATGACAACCGATTCTAGTGTTGCTGAGCTCACCGATCAGCTGATCCATGTACAGATTGAAAATTCGAGGTGAACTCAACCCCCCCTGCCTCACCCCGCATTCCAACCGATACACATCAGAGAACGACCCCTCCCACTTCACACTGTTGTGTTGGTTATTATACCAGAACTTAAACAAATTTATGATGTTACTATGCAAGGTAGTTTCTTCTTGTAGCTTACGCCACAGTGCTTTATAATTAACGAGATCGAATGCCTTTGACAAATCCAGAAAACAGGCGAACACAGGCGTTTTTCTGTCAGTATAGTACTGTACAGTCTGCTTGAGGCATAAAATAGCACTCTCTGTAGAGAGTCCAGGTCTAAAGCCGAACTGACTGTCTTTCAATATAATATGCTTCGATAACTGTTTGTCAAGCAGACTGTCCAGCACCTTGGCTATGACAGTCGCCAATGATATAGGCCTGTAGTTGGAAATGTCAGAGGCATCCCCGGTTTTATTTTTAACAATAGGCACTACAGTAGTGTATATAAGGTCGTTAGGTAAATAACAGTGACTCACACAAAGGTTAAAAAACATGGCCAACACTCGCGGCAGGTGTACGCCGGCGTGTTTCAGATGCTCGATGCTAAGACCATCGTGGCCGGGCGACTTACCTCTTTTCATCCCCGATATCACTGCCGACACTTCCTTTGCAGTGAAGTGAACGGTACCGTCACCCGAAACGGCTTCAGCATCGAACATCTGAGTCTGATCTCTAAGTATCTGTGAATCAACCTTAAAATTTTGTTTAAAAGCATTAGCTATACTTGTCGGTTCATGCACGCCCGCTACACTCACAGGTCGGCTCGACCTTGGATTCAAGCGATTAGTGGACTGCCAAAATGACCCAAACTGTTTCTTTGAATGGTTACTTGCTATTATGTCCATTTTTATTTGCTGTTCATTATCTTGACAGTATTTTAGCTTGCTTTTAAATATGCTTCTAAATTTACACATATTATTGTAAATAAACCCTGACCTGGGTTTATTGTGCAAAAGCCAAGTTTGATACCACAGCCGTGCCTCCTCGTGAGCGCCACGAACATGCATGTTCCAACCAGGTACATGTTTTTTCTTATAATTTACAGCTTCACTTCCCACATATGTAAGCTCAGCACCCTCTTTTAAAATATTAACCAAACCAGTATACATCTGGTTTAACAGCGTGAAGTGGCGAGCATCAGAACACGTTCCATGAGCACAATGAATGAATTCCGTAGGAAAATCAATAAGTTTTAATTTGGAATGACAATAGCCAGAATATTCAACAATCATATTATTATCCCTTTCACCCCATAAAACCTTATTACATTCATTAATTTTGGATACTAATTTGGGTATTATTAATTTTAAATTACATTCAAGTATCACCGGAACGTGATCAGATGAGTACACATCATACATTACTGACGCATTCACAACTAAATGTCTCGCAGCACTACTTACCACACAGTGGTCTAGCCAGCGAGATGCACCGTTCGCGGTGCTCACAAACGTATACGTATCCTGCGGTAACAACTCCATGTCCACACATGACCACAATTGCTCCGCACACACCGTCATTAACTCGCTTGCAAAACGTTCACCGGGATGCGCATTAAAATCCCCCAATATAAAAACAGACTCCGTATCACTATTCTCACATATTGCTATTATCTCACTGAGACATTCTGTAAACACGATTAGATTCTCTGTCGAATTTGTAGGCATATATACTGAAAAAACCAACAGAGAACCATCCGCATAATCAATCTTAATAGCTACTAAGCGATCACTTTGGCACGACAACACGGATACCGTTCGGAACATAGTCTTTCTCCACAACAGTGCCACTCCACCGTAAGGCCTTCCAATTAAAACTCCAGCTGAAGTGTCAACGGCGGATTTTCCAGTATACGCAAAGTCACTGTGTAGATTCCCCAAGTATGTTACGTCATGAGGAAGCAGCCAGGTCTCTTGTAATGCTATGACGTCACTAACTTCACATAATTCTCGAACGCTATCAGCTGATCTAACAATACTCTTACAATTGAATGTCGTAAATTTCACGTTGGATTTTGAAATTGTTGAATTGGACGCTTTGGTGGCAAGATGGATAGTAGGATAGGATTTTCGGATTATTGAAACTTTCAGAAACGATTGAGGTATTAAAGGTTTTGCTCTTTGTACCGTTGGGAGAAGTGAAACAAGGCGAGGCGAGACTTAAAAGTCTCGCTAAGTCATTTCCTAGAGTGATGGTGATTCAGCGCAAATCAGTGCCATATCGCTTCTATTTTTTTTTAATAAACATACAAACACATTTAAAATAAGAATTAAATCCATCCATACATATTCTATACATCTTTACTTACTATATATATATATATAATTTCATAAACGGGAAGGTTTGTATGTATGGATCTTTGTTACTCTTTCACGCAAAAATTACTGAACGGATTTGGATGAAATTTACAAATAGTTTATAATAGGCACACAAATAGTTTATAATCTGGATTAACACCTAGGAAACTTTTTATCCCGTCTGGACCCAATTCAAGTATATTATAAATGCGAATGTAACTTTTCTTTAGTTTTTTTAGTTTATTATCTTTTCACGACTAAACTTCTGAACGCATCGTTTTGTCAAGGATATAGTGTAAATGATTGCTAGATAAATATCACCAGGCGTCTCCTTAAGACGTATACAAAGAGGATTGAAAATTCAATAGGTTTGAACACGACAAGGTAGCTCAGTTGGTAGAGTGATGACACGGAACGTCAAAGGTCGCGGGTTCAAGCCCCGTTCTTGTCTATTATTTTTTCAATGTTTCTTTGAAAAATAGAAATTAATATAGGCATTACATGGCCTCAACATGTATTAAAAACTATAATTAGATATAGATTGTATCTTGGGGAAGGACATAGGCTACCTTTAGCCACGCAGACGAAGTCGCACGTACCCTACACAATATATTTATAACAAAAAAAAAAGTTGACTTTACAAACTGAACTTTTGTACTACTAACTATAGAGCGTCAAAAAATCAGCATCGCTGTCATCTGGTAACATGATGACTCAGCATTGCCTCATTGAACGACAATGCTAATTCTTTGTGCGCAGTAGAGACCGAATTTGTATTGATGTGAACTACGTATTAGATTTTTATTCCTACATTTTGGACATCACCCAAATGGTCGAAGTGCGTGCCAACTACCAACTAGAACCCGCATAGTTAAGACTCTATTTACTGCAAAAAGATAGAAATATTAATAATATATATTATAATTGCTGTAATAAATTGTTGTATAATTATCGGCTTAGTGGTCAGAGCGCCTGGAGTATTTATCCGGCTGGTTCGAATCCTGCCCGCGACCGTATTTTTTTTTCATTTAATACTATAACTATAATTATCAGAATTTCTATTTTTATATAGGTAAGTCAATTGGTTTCTCGTTGGTCTACTAGTCGCAAGAAAACTGCGGAGGTCCCGCTTGGGACCACCTAGACTAGTCGAGTGGTATTTCCAAACATGAAAAGGGCACAAATGTACTGTTATGCCCCATATTTCATCAATGGCGTTATTCCATGTAACGCTTTTACTGACTATTCTCTAAATAACACTTCGCTGAACACGTCGCACACACATAAAACACCAGCTTCAAACACACTCCAACATTATGATAAGAAATCTCAATACCACCCACAAAGGGATGTTACTCTATTTTTTGTGCCATTTTCCAAGAAAATTCCTTTCACCGATCACCTCGAAAGGGCAATTTAGGGCCACGTGAGATACCTTAATTTCCGCTGAAACACGTCTAGCTAACAGCTAGTTCGTCTGACAGAGTTTATCAGATTTTGCTTCACTGAATATATTTAAATATCGTCGTCTTATAGTAAAAACCTCGGAATTGCAATTTTGGTTAACATTTTTCTTGGAAACAAAATACGGGCGTGAGTGGGAACGGATGATGCAACTCACTGGGCTCAAAAATAAAAAAAAATTGCCCCGACTTAAAACATATATATGTCTAGTTATAGATCTCATACAAACATTTATTACTATGGCGTCAGAAAAAAAATATATTCTGTTAAATAATAATAAATTTTTAACCTGTGGGGTTACTCTTGAAACTATTACCAATTCCAATATTAAATTGACGCCTTAAAATTAAAACAACGCGTAATTTTAAAATAAATTTACCTACATTACAGTTGCCTCAATTTTAAAGCATGTTGTCTTCTTATTATCCCGAAACTATTATAATTTTTTAGACATTTTGGCATTTAAAAGTACGATCTGACATATTTCCAATGCCAATTGAGCGGAATTATTTTCAAGAGTAAGCCCACTGATATATTTTCTATGTTTAAAGTATGTATTATGCTTGTAAATATGAAGAATAAATAGAAGCATAGCATGACAGTTTAAGTAAGTTTGTTTATAAGTATTTTTTTATGAATATCTAGCAATTATTGATAAAATGGCACTGTCATATACACTTCATATAAAAGTCCCTAAAATAGAACACAGCATCACGCCTGTATACTTGAAGAGTTAGATAGAGATTTAATCTGTTATTTCATTGATTTTTCTGAACATGATTGTAGACCGTAAATTCTTCTTTTTCCTGAGTTCGATTTTTGTGGCATCATAATGAAAGTTACTAGATGTGACGATATCTATCTTTTGGCATGAGTTTCACAAACGGGCAATATATTTAAAAAAAAAATGAGCTCCGTGTACAAGGGAAGAGTTGCAGCATTATCCTTTATAACTTTAGACAACTTTATAACTTTTTCTGCAATATTGAATAATATTTGAAAAGAAAACTATCTACGGCGCTATTTGTTCAGCCAACTCGAAACTGCGGGTCGGAGCCAGACTAAATATTATAATAAAATAAAAATCTCTGAATTAACTTATCTCTTACGCACATACGAGGTGATTAATGTAAGGCGACGATATGCATATAATTAAGGAAACTTTTCCTCGTGTATATGCTGAACTATATAAGGAGGTTATTAAGATATATTTTTTTATGCGATAGGGGTACCCGAGCAGACGGGTCGCTGGATGTTAAGCGATTACTGCCGCCCATAGACACCCGCAACCCCAGAGGAGTCGCAAGTGCGTTGCCGGCCTTTTAAAGGGTTTGGGCCTCCGGTACCCTCACTCACTCGGCGAAACACAACGCAAGCGTTGTTTCACGCCAGTTTTCTGTGAGGCCGTGGTATCACTCCGGTCGTGCCGAGGCATGGCTGTCCTACGGTAAAATACTAATAAACGATAATATTGCTTTAACGTAAATATGACTTAAATGGTGTGTGTGGCTGTAAACTTAAATGATGAATGGCTTCGTAATATCATTAAGCAGATGATGGCTATATAAAGTGTAATAGACGTTTGTAGTCATACTCAAAGGGTTAATGTATTCAAGAATACAAATAACTTTTACTGCGGCACCAACTTAGAAAGCGCGAAACTAAAGTATGTTTTATAGTAAAAGTTGTTCGTCAACATGGCTACATTCAACCCACAAAGTGTTATGACCACGGACTTCTGTTACATATTGTTTATGGGTCATTAGGCGTAATTACTATTATGTGTAATTACAATTATATGTAATTACAATTATATGTAATTACAATTATGTGTAATTACAATTATATGTAATTACAATTATGTGTCATTACATTATGAGTAATTATAATGGCTGCCTCGTTGGTCTAGTAGTCCCAAGCGCGACTGTTGAGCATGAAGTCCTGGGTTCGATTCCTGGGTTGGGCAAAGTGTTATTGAGTTTTTATGTTATAAAGAAACACAACCTAGAAAAATTCTCAGTATCAGCACGAAGTTTAGAATTGTGCCCGGTAGATGGTATTAGGCTCACCACCTACTACATGGGACTTACTAACAGCATTGGTGAAACGTGGGTTTACAACTGTGTACACCTCTGCCTACCCCTTCAGGGCATACAGGCGTGATGCTATGTATGATGCTATCTGGACCGTAAAGCATGTTTCGTGACAAACAAACCAACACTACATCACTAGGGAATGCAATAAATGTCAGTTGACTTCACAATCGAGCAAATTGAATCTATATTGAAAACGACTCCATAGTGCCGCAGTAAATGTAAAAGTCCCGGGCCCCGGGAAATAATGGTAGCTCTATCTTTGTGTTAAAGATTTTACATAAATAGGTAGGTCTTATTGTGTGGTTGATGAACAGCCTAGTGTCAGAGTATAAACCATTAGTAGGTCTCTGACATATTTTTAAAGTCACACCATCGAAAACATGTCTCAGCAGTAGTGATGGTTTCCTCACGATATTTTCCTTCACCGTTTTAAGCAAGTGATTCTATTACGCACATGACTATGAAAAGTCAGTGGTGCGTGCCTTGGGTTTGAACCTGCAACCTTCGATTTACAAGTCCAATGGTCATACCACTAGGGCCTAGTGCCTAGTTTATCCAGTATATAGTATCCAGTGTTCCGCAAACTTTTTGTGTTCAAGGTACATCTACGAAATCGGAAAGTTTTGGCGGTACACCATAAATGAAAAATCTATTTTTACATAATATCAATCAACATTTATTAATACATAATATTAATCAACAAACCTAAACTTTATAATGCAGAAAAGGTATTTAATGCGAAACATGCATGAGCTTGTTTAACTGAGCAGAAGCGGTCCAAATTTGGAATAATCGTTGACAGGATTGCTCTCATCTCTTCGTTGATCGTCCTAAGGCGTTCCCTTTTATTGGCTTTTATTGTGGTAAGTAAGGTAAATAACTGTTTCTTGAATCTGTCTATTTATCTTTAAGAGATAACCTTATTTTTCGGAGGCACACCGACTAATGACCACGGTACACGAGTGTGCCGCGGCGCACACTTTGCGAAACACTGCACTAGGCTGTCACTGCTTTATAGGTACTGAATAGTAACTACACGTGTAGTATAAACAAAACATCTAAACTTCGAACTGTTACTGAAAATTTCCCAAAAGAAAAACCTAATACCACTTTACCTGAACTTGGAATAGAATCTAGGATCTCACATTCAGCAGCCATACATTACAAAAAAGATTTACCCGATGAGCGTGCCTAAAATATTTTAACATAATATAGCGTCATAAATTTTCCATTTTAATTTTTCAAAACCACATTCGGGGTGGAAATAACAGTTTTTCTTTCCTTCTTTTATGAAGCCTGTGTTCCCCGAAGGGATAGGCAGAGATGTACACAATTATAGACAAACATTTCACCAATCACAATAGACCTCTTATGGTCTAAGTGACACTACAGCCACATAAAATAAAATAAAATTAAAATAAAACCCTGTTGTTAAGTTCCATGTAAGGTGGTGAGCCTTTTTCTATTTTCCGGCCACAATTCGTTGCTTCGGGCTGCTACTGAGAATTTCCTAACAGAAAACTCAACAGCACTGCCTGACCGGGAGTCGGACCCGGGACCTCATTCTCAGCAGTCATGTTTAGGACCACTAGACCAACGAGGCAACTTAACTAACTATCATATTTTAACGCTTATAAACAAGCCTTGGGGTAACTAAAGCCGCCAGCCGCATTCTACATTAAACTAAATGAAAAAAAAAAAACGCTTTTTTGTAGCTTTTTCAATGGGGATAAACTAGCAAAATGAAGCCATTTTGAAGTCGTTAGAAATCACCACTTTAAAGTTGCGACAGTAAGTTTGCGTGGGAAGGGTGGCTATGATTGTTTTAATTTTTATAGGACAGTCCTGTCTGAAATTCATAAAGACAGGAATAATTGTATAGATAGGTTATACCTTAGTGTAAATTAACATAAAGTAATATACAAAAGGAAACACAAAAAAGGATGGTACAAATGGAGGTGTCATCTCTAAAAGCAGTTTCTTCCAGATACCCATTGGGCTCATAATTATTGAAATATGATGGGACTTAATCACACTAAAAACGTAACATTTTTCATTACCTTGACGTGTCAATCGAGTTGCATTGACCGTGGTCACCATAACCTATTAAGCTTCTTAGTCTTACTCATCTTTCTGCCCTTATCTTAATCCAAACGACTGCACCAAATTGGATAATTATTATTTTTTATGTTCGTTATTGTCAGGACAAGGTTTGTATAAAAGAAAATTAAAAACAAAAACCGAAAAAAAAAAATGCGGTACGAAGTTCGCTGGATCAGCTAGTATTATATATTGTTAGTATTTTTTTCCAAACACGTCTATCAGCCATCATTTTATAGTAGACACTCCTTTTCTAGCCATATTATTCTCACACAATCAATGATTTATTTTCTTGGTCTTTCTCTATTTTTGTTACAATCATCTAATCAAGACTTACCTTACAATCGTGCTTGTAAAGTATTAAAGACTTAATTTTACTGGTTTTCATATTTACGTGCCATATCGAAATGTCGGGGGTCACGGTGAATGCAGTTGCGATACTGGGACCCCAGAAAAGGTTAGAGCATGCCGTGTTCTTTTAAGCCATTAGGAGTCAAAAAGAAAGTGCCATATCGACAGGTAGGTAAAGTTTCCAACCATTGCTAATATTTCAAGATTTCTTTGAAAAAGCATTAACGCATGCTTAGCGAACTCTAAAACTCTCTTTTTCCATTTAATATTGTAACTTCATTGCTAATATAATGTTAATTAATAATTGTAATTGTTAATATTAATAATATACTAAATAAAGAAAATACTGAGATCTTTAAGAATGTGTTTTCTTTTATATTTCCTTAATAAACACCTAAATTGCACACTTTCAGTCACCCAGCAAACTCATCCAACCATACAACATAAAATCCCAAGACTTGTCCCGGAACGCCGCAAATTACCGCACAGCGTGGTCACCCTACAAATCCCGTATCCAAGTAACTGTACCGACAACTAGCGGAAGTAACGACCTACGTGACTTCTTATTCACATTTTCCTTACACAAAAATCAACCTTATTGGCTTAATAATAGAGGTCATAATAATGGTAAGATGGTGTTGAAATTTTGGGTAAAATTCGTATTTGGCTTGCTTTTGTCAGTGACTCCGCTCGTGTTGAAATAGAGCAGTTTGTATGTAGTTCATATGTAGCTTTTCTATAATGATTTTTAGATAATGTTGGATATTGAATTTTAGGTATGTTTAGTTAGTGAACTCAAGTGTGTCTTGTGAAAACATTAGAAGTTATAGTGAGGGAAATTTTGCGGAACAAAATATTAATAGAGCTAAAATACCGCCCGGCAACTATAGGTGTTTTGAAGAAATTAATTAATTTTATATAAATTATATTAAGTACCTGGACAACCGAGCTTCGCTCGTTTTTTTTTTGGTAAAACGACGTTTTTTAGAAATTAAACGTTATTTAGCAAAAAACAAACAATATTATTAAACATTATTATTAGCTAAACCGCTTACTTGATTGCTTGTTTTGCTTGATTACTTAATTTCATGAAAATCGTTGGAGCTGTTTCCGGTATTCAGATAATATTTAAATATATACAAGAATTGCTCGTTTAAAGGTATTAAATTATAATATTTTAAGATATTTAAATAGTTTAAAGTATAGAGTTTGAATCCCTGAATAGTTTTAGTGCAAGGTTTACTATTCAAATAAGTCTGTAAACAAATTTATTAGAAGCCAACTGGGGCTGCTGGTGCGACGTTGCGACGTCACATCGAAAGTTCAGATGAAAATAATTCAATGCGTATTAATAACACAGATCTAGATAACGTAAGCTACATATATTACTAATCTGTGGACATAGCGTCAAAATGTCAGCCAGTAGACGTCAACAGTCGGCGTTTTATTTAAATATGCCATACTTGATTTATGATTAATAATTATTATAATCCATTTTATTCGAAGTTATTATATTAAATGGAAAAAGACGCTAAGCGTGCGTTAATGCTTTTCAAAGATTTATCTTGAACCATTTTATTTATTTATAACTAGCTGACCCAGCGAACTTCGTACAGCAATTATTTTTCTGTTCGTTTTTTTTTTAATTTTCTTTTATACGAACCTTCTTCTGACAATAAATATAATAATAAAGGATTATCCAATTTGGTGCAGTCGTTCGGAAGTTATGCGCGTATAAACATTTCGGCGATTCATTTTTATATATTAGAACATTGCAAAATATTTTCGACCTTTAACATATAATCTGAAGCATAAATAAACTTCCAAAATATGTATGTAATATATTACATATATCAGAAATTTATTTCAATTTTAATGTGCCTATAGGCAAAGCACTTTGAGTAACATAAAGCTTAGAGTAGATTTAATTGAAACATAATGGCAACACTAAGTCAGTTCAACTGAGAAAATACTAATTAATAGTCAATTGAGTTTCCAATAAAAATGGTTTTATTTCCAGACTTAATTATAAATTAGCATAATTTGAAAAAGCTTATGAATTAATTTTATTTATTATTTCTGTAATAATGACAATTGTAGACGATTTAGATTTTATCAACAATTATTAAACCATTGTTCTTTCATTCAAATCCATTCGGTAGTTATTGCGTGAAAGAGAAACAAACATCCATCAATCCTCACAAACTTTCATATCTAAAATATTAGTAGGATGTAACCAATCAAAACTCTATATATATTATTTTCTACTATTAAAATAAAAGATAATCTAAAGTTAACTCGTAGAGAAAACTAATTTATTCCGATAGATTTTCTCATTAAGGAGATCTTAGTTGAAGCTGCGTTCTGGTTGAAAAGTAATCGAACAACCAAGGAGTAATTAATTAGAGTAAATGATGGGATGTATTTAATTAATATTTTATATTTATTTACTTGAAATACGACGGCTAGGAGCTGGTTACATTAATTGAAAACAACAAATAACACATTAAAAGATAAAACCAGAGAAATAAAAAGATATAACAGACATTTAAAAATGATGTACTGAATACGAATCAACAAAAAATCTGATAGTCACTTATTTTACGTACAAAATCGCAAAAAAAAAGAAACAAAAAACAAACATAGCATCACGCCTGTATTCCCTGAAGGGGTAGGCAGAGGTGTACATAATTAAAAATAGCACGCCTGCCATGTGTGATTTTTATTTAATTTCACTCCTATTACATTTTGTTTTAAATCTTACTTACCATAATATCTAAATACTATACATCTAAATCGGTTCAGGCGTTTAGATGTTATTGTGGAATAAAGAAACTCATGAACACTAAAAACAAAAAAAATGTTGGGCATTCGTGTAAAAGCATATGAATGAGCCGTTTGAGGCTTATTCTGAAAAACCAGTTAATTTTGAATTAAAAAAAAACTATGTAATAACTGTAGAGGTAATTCTACATTAATTACTATTTTTCAAAGAAACATTGAAAAAATAATGGACAAGAACGGGGTTTGAACCCGCGACCTTTGACGTTCCGGGTCATCACTCTACCAAGTGAGCTACCTTGTCTCGTTATTACCCATTGAAATTTTCAACCTTCTTTGTATTCCTCTTAAGGAGACGCCTGGCGATATTTATCTAGCAATCATTTTCAGATCTACTAAACTCAGCGTTACCACTTTACAGTTGTAAATCGCCGAACAAATCCCAATCCTTTATAAATCATATATTATTATATTTTTTTAATACATGTTTGCTTTTAGTAGATCTGAAAATGATTGCTCCGTTCCTGTCCATTATTTTTTCAATGTTTCTTTGAAAAATAGTAATTAATATAGGCATTACATGGCCTCAACAAGTATTAAAATATATATATATATATATGATTAATTCTACATTATTAAGCAATTTTTTTATCATTTGCTTTATATATGTGGCTAGGGTATAGATTACCAGCTTGTATTAATTAGAAAATTTACTGCGGCCGCTGGGGTCATTGGTCAAAAACCATAATCCTAAAACGTAACTTTCAGTCCATCTTTAAGCCTCAACCCAGTTTAGATAATATTCCAATAACTGAAAATTTCTAGGTATGATTTAAATCAGTACGTTGAGGCCAATAGGGTGAGTGGCTCGTTATCGGCTGGGACACACAACCGCAACGCTTAAGATCCCGACTTATAATACATTCACTAGGTTACAGTGCGTTATGTGCAGTGCCTATAAGCGGTAGCCTATTGGGATAACCATTGAACTAGTAAAATTATAACTTAAATAGCTGTGCCCAGCATTAGTTTTTCTGCCACATAATTTTTCTGGATAGGGCCACCATTATCACCTAGGGATATAAATGTGACCTATTCTCAGACCTACCAACATATACACAAAAAAAAAACATAAAAATCGGTGAACGCTTTTCGGAGGAGCTTGATAACAATCACTGTGACGCGAGATTTTTATATATTAGATATAGCATCACGCCTATACCGCCCAAAGGGGTAGGCAGAGGTGTACTTATTGGTACTGCCAAATTTCGTTATGTAGTTCCACGTAATAGGTGTAATATTAAGTACAGAGTGATACTAAAATAAAAAAAGTGTATTTAAAAAAAAAATGGATTATGTTTAATAATTTTTCCTGTAAGTCTATTTCAAATTAAATTTATTAACAATTTTCCAATTTCATATTACTTTGGACATATCTGAAGGCGTCTCCACATATGGCAGTTTGTAGCTTTGGGTTACTAAAGCACATGAATCGTCCTTCATATTGATAATGACAAAATTTATTGGTGACGAGACGCTGACTCCTTCTACGAAATCAAATGTTCAAGAATCTCATCTGGCTGTCGGGACTGGTCAGCTCGTAATTGCTTTGGCTTTATTAGTAATAATAAGTGATGCAAAAATTTGTACCCCCTTTTCCGAAAATTACGTGAACCGAGGAATATAAATTTTGCACAGTTGAAGTTTTTATTGAGGAGTGCAGAAAGCGAATATTTTTATATAACATGCATTAGAAATACATAAAATTAATAAAAAAAAAATTACACACACTATCATGCGTTTGACCCACATATATCTTTGGTAATTTCAAATTTAAATGAACTAAGGTCGAATTTCGGCAGTGGGCGACTACTAGTAAATGATTACTATTTTAATGTTTTGTTGTTGTTTTTCTCTTACATTCAAAATGTAGGCTTTATTCTTACATAACATTAATGACACTTTCTTTTAAAAAGAGTGTCTATAGATTTCCTCTGCTGGTATATCTCTCCATAAGGTCAACTTTTTGGAACCGTGCTGCAACATTTCAAGCGCCTGTAATCTGGTATATCTATATATATAAAAATGAATCCCTATTTCCTTTGGTCACGCCATAACTTGAGAACGACTGCACCAAATTGGGTAATAATTTTTTTGTTGTGTTCGTCATTGTCAGGACAAGGTTTTTACATAAGTTTTTTTTTAAATAATACGGTAAAGTTTTTAATGGGGCGGGTGAAACGCGGGGCACAGCTAGTCTGAAATAAAATGTTGATAAAACAACTTTTAACCGGATTAATTGCGTGTATTATTAGTTTTTGTTTTTTCTGACATTTCGAACACTTTGCAGCGTTCGTGGCCGCAGGAGGACCGCATGTGTAACCATGATACATGCGATTAATCCGGTTAAAAGTTGTTTTGAATTAAAAACGCAAATAATATATTGCACCTTCATCAGCCGCGCGTATTCTCCTAAATCCTAGGCCACACCGACCTCAGTTTCAAGATTGCCACATTATACGCTGAGCCCCGTGACTGTATTTGCCTAGGAGGGCGCAGTTGGGAATTATCTAAGTTTAAGCTAGTCTAATTTCGAGTATGAATTGAAATTAGGTTAAATGTTTAACCCAGCCTCTGGCTGCATTTGTAATTATATTCGCTCGCTTTTGGCTCTTCAGCTGTTTTGTACAGCATATGTATATGTGGGGCATATTATGTAGAAAACTTCATTTAACTTAAGTACTTTTTTAAGCATTACAAAGGTCATTGCGCCGAGTGCGTTACCGGCCTTTTAAAGGGTTTGGGCCTCCGGTACCCTCACTCACTCGGCGAAACACAACGCAAGCGTTGTTTCACGCCGGTTTTCTGTGAGGCCGTGGTATCAATCCGGTCGAGCCGGCCCATTCGTGCCGAAGCGTGGCTCTCCCACGGTGAAAACCGAGCGTTGTTGATGAGTTTGTGTGAATTGTACAGATCTTATGCAGAGTATTTATTATTTTACCAATGCGGGGTTACTATTGACTGACTAATAAATTTTTGTATAAACCTTCGTTTGACTCGCGACATCGCCACGGACTCAGGGCTCTGTATGAGTTCGAAACTAGTCGAGCCTTGAAGGAATTAGTACTGGAGTAGTTTTAGCGGGCATACCCCTCTTGCCACTGGTATATGATTCCCGATTAAACCTTTATATCTTTTACCTGTATGGTTACAATGATAGTACACGGTTTATATCGTGTGTGTGTGACACAATTTTATGTTTGTGTTTAGTTTTTTTTATGTGTGTTAATACTGTTAATGTAATGACGAGAACTTTTGTTGCTTTAGTGCAAGTTCTTTTGTGCTTGTGTGTTACCTCAACCCCCGCCAAAAGTGGCGAGAATATTTGTTCGATATTTAGTCAGAAGCCGTCTCCCGTCTGTTCGTCTAACAGTCGGGCAATCCCGAAGAATGCACGTGAGTAGTAACCGTTGAACAATAATTGATATGTTTAATTAATGTTCTTATTTAGTAAAATTGTTTTAGTAGTTCATAGTTCTATGGTTTAGGTTTGTAATATGAAGATATTTTCTGTGTACGTATTTATATTCTTATGTGATTTTAACTTTCTAATTTTTTTTTTTCCTAGAGTAAAATTTCATGCTGGAGCAATACTTTCCAATAATTTTAATGTACGTGTAATATAAATTGTCAGCGTGTTGCACCACGCTGTGCAACCGCGGGCAACCGGAAGTGTGACGTCACGGATGAGTTGCACGACTTGTGCAAAACGCAAATATGGCGGCGGCGGCTTAAATTAAAACAATCATACTAAAATTATAATTTTTTTGCAAAGAAAAATACGTCTGATTATCCAGAGTATTTATCCGGGCGGCGCAGGTCAACTCCTGCACACGACAGTATTTTTCTCTCCATAAAAAATTATAACTTTAGAGTTCGTTATGCATGCGTTAATGGCTTTAAAGAATATAACACTAAAAATAAATTGATAAAGATTAAAGTTATTATATTAAATGGAAAAAGAAAATACTCCAGGCTCTCTGACCACTAAGCCATCTCAACCTCTGCTCAGCACCGCGAATTCTTCATCCATATTTTAACACGTCTTTTGGCGACGTCATTGCTATCTATTCAGTCCATATACAGGTGACCGACACAACTTACTTTGCAATTAATATAATAACTTTAGAGTTCGCTAAGCAAACGTTAATGCTTTTCAAAGATTTATCTTTATTTGATAAAGAATTTTAAGTTATGGTTTAAATTATTCCTTATTACTTACATAATAATACTCCTCTCCCAACCGTATTTCGGTCACGGTGGCCTATCTCCACGGAGATTAGCCCATGACGCAGGAGATATAGTGCACAAGTGTACAAACACAGGTGCACTCCGAGGGAGTGCTTCGGAGAACACGTAAAGCCGTCGGTCTTGCGCTTATCTCTACCCGGTCGTGTCGGGTTGCAATCCCATCGGACTATGAGAGTGAAGGAAGAGGGAGTGCACCTGTGTTTGCGCATACACTTGTGCACTGTAATATCTCCTGCGTACTTGGCTAATCTCCATGGAGATAGGCCGCCGTGACCGAAATATGGCCGGGAGTAGTATTAGTATTATTTTACTTGAGATTAACGTCACAGATGTTTGCAATTTCCTAAGTAATGTTTTTAGAATGGTGACAGATGACGACATGTAGAACCTCAATCCGTCATGTATTACGGGTTTTCGGCAGACCCTTTATTGTGCCTGTTTGTACAAGGTCCTTTTAGGTAACCTCCTTTTTAACCGACTTCCAAAAAGGAGGAGGTTATCAACTCGGTTGTATTTTTTTTTTTTTTTTTTTTTTTTTATATTTGTTACCTCAGAACTCCGTCATTTATGAACCGATTTGGAAAATTATTTTTTTATTTGAAAGGATTTAGTTTCAGATTGGTCCCATTTAAATTTTATGAAAATTGGTTTAGTAGTTTGGTATTTAAATCAAAATAACTGAAAATTAATACGTCGTCGAATTAAACGAAATGGTGTATTTTGCTTTCTTGTGACTTTCCGGTGGTGTTTACGGTCTCTAGAATAGTTCTAATGAACTGCCTATTTTCCAGCTTCATCATCAGATGATGATGATGATGATGAAACCGGAAGAGAAGCACCGGAAATCCGTCTTTTTTTTTTGCTATTTAATACTTTTTAGTGTACTCGTAAGACCGCATTCTCAAACATCTCTTTTTACACGAGTGCTCAAAAAACGGAGTGTATATAAGTATGTATATGTGTAAGTATGTTTGTGAGTTTCTTTACCTATTCCACCATAACTTCTAAATACCTGAACTGATTTCGATATATGGGGTATCGTTAGAATCCTTACACTGTCCCGTGAGTAACATACGCTAGTCAGTTTTTTTTTTATTATTTAATTTCATCTTGTTTTCGCAATTTATTACTCTCTTTTGAAATAGCCTCAGATCTAGATTTCCTACTTTGATATGGATATGTCGCAGATGGACTGTAGAATAAGCTGTTTTACAAAACTGCTAGCTGATTTACAAAACAGTACTGTTATGAAAAACAGCTGAACGACGTTTAGCGGTTTTACATAATTACTGAACTATAACACGCAGAATTGAATGAACGTTTTGCGTTTATCAATGCAGCGGGTCAACGATCAGAGATTATGTAAAACAGTGTGAAATGATGACAGTTCATTTCACACTGTTTTACATAATCTCTGATCGTTGACCTGCTGTTGATTTTAAATCGAAATTTTGTCAAATATGGCTCTGTATGTCCTAACAATAATAACCTAACTTTATTTTACTTCTCAATAGCAAAAAAAAATATGAAAATTTTTAATGACGTAAATACTAAACCACTATAATAGTCGACAATATATCGGGATTATGAAAGAAAATAAATTAAATTGATCCATGAGCGAGCGAAGCGAGCTCGGGAGTTTCGTGTATCCCGACACGGACAGGTTAGGTTCGAAGAGGGCCCGTGAGCGAGCGTAGCGAGCGAACAGCCCCCGTCATCCTCTTCGTGTTTAGGTTTTTTCTAACCTTACGGACAAAAAAATAGGAGCCCCGCTAAGCGGGGCTCCGTCGACCCAGCCACGGAAAGTCAAATCAGAATACAGTATCGCTTTTTTACTTGAATGGTGACTATCCATTTAATATACCTATACAATAAACAAACCTGTCCCACTGTAGATATGTCATTCTGCATTACGTCTAAGGGTGGGTAGAAGTTTTGTTAAACGTATCGCAATGGCAATCCATCTGAACGTCGTTCAGCTGTTATATAAAACAGTACTGTTTTGTCAATCAGCTAGTAGTTTTGTAAAACAGCGGATTCTACAATCCATCTGCGACATATATATTATGATCTAAGTACGATATTGGTACTTACAAGCTTTTATATTAGTACTAGCTGTGCCCGGACCTCCGTCCGCGTGGATGTCGTAAATAACAAATGTTTGACGTGATTCTTTAATTACTATTTTCCAATGAAACATTGAAAAAAATAATGGACAAGAACGGGGTTTGAACCCGCGACCTTTGACTTGAATCTATGATTTTCAGATCCGTGTTAAAACCTTAATTTAAAATTCTTTAATATATTTTTTACTAAAATTTCCGATGTTTGTTTGAATTTAGACGAGCAGTTTCCTGTTTCCTGGTACTGTGGTAATTGTTATTTCCATTTAATTCTTGGCTTAAGTGAATGTATTTGACTCAAACTTAGACCCATTTATAAAAAGTTGAAGCTTGGTGCACAGTTCCAAGCAATTGGTCTTATGGAGAAAAACCGGGAAGCAACTCCATAGACACTCTTTTAAATCGAT
This sequence comes from Xylocampa areola, assembly GCA_935421205.1. NCBI lineage: Eukaryota > Metazoa > Arthropoda > Insecta > Lepidoptera > Noctuidae > Xylocampa > Xylocampa areola. The sequence goes on from OW285216.1 coordinate 3,334,550, forward strand.
GTGTTATTTAAAATTATCATTGATATCATTATCATCATCCCCCTGCCCTTATCCCAATTTATTTGGGGTCGGCGCAGTATACGTATATCTGGCATGCTGCTAAAGTTTTGGCTATGTTTTAAGACCGGCCGCCTGCCTGACGTCAACCCTCTTTGGGAATGCTGTTGTCAGTGGTAACCGCCACCGATACGGTCTCCTTCTATCTAGCTATGCCATACCAAAAGTTATCTATACGCCAGGTTCTAATGTTATCCTAATGTTACACTCCACTAACCGGGCTACTTATCATTGATATAATGTTAGAATATTGCATTATTTTAGAACAAAACAAATAATAAAATGTAATATAAAAAAATATAAAAAAAATTGTAATAATTCATAAAGCCGAAAGCAATTACGAGCTGATGAGTTCACAGTTGTTGGGAAAAGGCTAGGTAGATCCTTAATTGAAGACAACACAGTTACTGTCAAATCCTATGTGAGGAACAGGCTCTAGGATAATATTTCGAGCAATAAAATAAAAAAACTAGAAAAAAGGTTTAACAAATAACTATGCAACGTCATCAAATTCTTTGTTGATATTTAAACATAAATGTAAAGAATTTTGTTTTAGATTAACGCACTAGTGCGGTCATGTAAACTGAAAAGCACGGCTGTGTCTGAATTATGAACCTAAAAGCTGTGCAATAAGAGTATCTTTACAACCAAGTATGTTGCAAAAATAACAACTCAAATAAAAAAAATACGCGTTAATTAAATTATTTAACAAAATTCTCACTGTCATAAAGTAGGCAGTCATAAAAAGTAATTATATTTATGAATGCTGTTACAAAGTATTGCTGTGCCAATTAAGAGCTGTGTTTAATTAGCTAAGTGCCTGTGTGTACAGTCAGCGTCGTAAGTAGCATTTATTCAGGGAGGAATTTAAAAAAAGTTAAAAAATAATTAATTAATTATTGGGTTTCAGCGATGTAACTAAACAACTATATTTATAAAACATAGGTATCCTTTTTTTTAGGTTCAGATTGGTCTATTGAATAACCTAAAAACAACCTACTCGTAAATTTGAGCTTCTTAAAAATTATGAACCTTATTACTAACTTTAATAATACTCCTCCCGACCGTATTTCGATCACGGCGGCCTATCTCCACGGTGATTAGCCTCTACTCTTCTTCCTTCACTCTCATATTCCGATGGACGGTAATCCGACACGATCGGAGAAGAGATCAGGCGCAGGACCGACGGCTTTACTTGTTCTCCGAAGCACGGGGGTGTCACACCACCAACTACCTGAATGCGGGCTGCTACTGAGAATTTCCTGACAGAAAACTTAACAACACTTTGCCCGACCTTGGAATCGAACCCAGGATCTCACGCTCAACAGCCGCACTTGCGACCGCTAGACCAACGAGGCAGTCAATAAGCCATACTAACTTTAGGCTATGGACCACAAAATAACAATAAAATAAAAATAACATAAAACAAAAGTTGTTTAGGCGTCGAAGTATTCCTCCGCATCGCTCTCATCTAGTAAAGTGTCTAAAAGAGATGAGGATATCTGCAAAAAAAATGATTGCTGCTTATTTAAATAAATTTGAATGAGTCCCGTCATAATTATCAAATTAATCTTTTACAATGCCTAACCAGCCCATAACTGTCCCATTGCAAGGCAAGCGCCTCTTCAAATACAGTGAAACCACAACAATTGATCACCACATTAGCTCACTGCGTATTGGCGATTTTTAACCAGTAAATCAAGGTTTCTTCACAATGTTTTTCCTTCAATGTGTGTCTGTGGTGTCTTAGATTAACTAAGAAAGTACAAAAGATATTAGAAAAGTCAAATGGGTACTACCAGGTTCGGGGACTTATAAGAAAATATTCCACAGAACTGTGACGGCCAATGGACTGATGGCTAAGATCCTTGATCAACATCTTGAAAGGCTCTCGCTAGGTAGCTGGATCAAGGGCCTGATACAGAAAGTGGTACACCTCGACACCGCACGCATTGTGTGGAGGTTTTTCTCTCTAGAGCCCTAGCCACCGGTAGCTTGGAATCTGTTCCAGATGCCCGTGGCTGACAATTTTTAAATTATTTGAGAGATAAATAGTAAAAAAAGTCTTTATTATTTTTTTTATATCCAAAATGGATCTACATTTGGCCACCAACTCGCCTGATGTTAAGGGACGGTGTGGCCTAGGATGGAGCACGTAGATGCAATACAAATCTATTCACACCAAGTAGAGTGGATAGATTTGTGGAGAACGACAGTTCAGTTGATGCAACGGCCCAGACCCGTCTCCTACAACGGTGGCATCGGACTACATCCCGAACCCCGACTAGGTCGTCTCACGGGATGGCTTCATCCAGTGGGTGGTAACCAGCTGCGGCAGAAGCTTCCCACCAGAGTGTGTTGCCTGTTTTACACCATCCAGGGGCGTGTAGGGATTCCATTTTGAGGGTGCACTCCGATGGACGCGGGCAACTCAGCCACCAAAATTCCACCAAAAATTCATGAACCTACTTTCATAATACCAAGCTATTTATGTCTCTGACTGTACACTTTCCATATTATTCCTTTGTTTTGCCGTTAATTGTCATTACGCTAGTTCCTTTTGGTGTAGACAGAAGGACTACAATATAAATTTAATGAATAATTAGGTACATCACTCATTTTATTATACTGGCGCTATGTAAGTAACGTTGTGAAGTAATAAACTAAAGATTTATTTATGACAAATATTAAAATTAATTTTTCAACCAATATTACATAAACATAACATAACATAGCATCACGCCTGTATTCCCCGAAGAGGTGTACACAATTGTACACCTAAATTTCACCAATGCTGTGATTAAGTCCCATGTAATAAGTGGTGAGCCTATTGCTATCTACCGGGCACAATTCCAAACTCCGGGCTGCTACTGAGAAATTCCTAATAGAAAAACTCAATAACACTTTGCCCGACCCGGGAATCGATACCCGAGACCCTAAGCTCAGCAGTCGCGCTTGGGACCACTAGACCAACGAGGCAGTTTTAACTGTATTAATTATGGTGGGGAATGAGACTACAAACTCACAACGCGAAACGTAGAAAAATTCAAAAGTCAATAATAATAAAAAATTACCCCCTCTGGGACAGTTCGGCAGACGTTATCTCTTCTCATGAGACTAACGTTAAACCGGAGGGAACATTAAATTAGCTTTTTAAGACCAATGATACTAAATAAAAAAATAAGTGTCATAAAGTTTACGAGAAGCATACAAAACGCATCAAGGCGGCGTTTTAAGGGCCCATGTAGGGAGTTGGCGAGTCCCCGTCTGCCAACACATTCCAATGTCCTAGCATTGAAAAGCAGGCGCCGTTTTTAATTCCGGCACGGAATTTTAATAGTCCATATAGCACGAGTAAGCACGACACAGCTATAGTTCTGCACCTGTCGGGAACCCTTCATGGCTGTATTTCTATAGTACAATCATGGAGAGTCTCCGGTTGGTATCCCAATTCAATTTACATTAAAATTCTCACAGGGGCCTGCACCGGCACCTGGGCCTTGTGTCTTAGACCTGAGTGTCCAGGCAAGCCCTCCAAAGGACCGGGTTTATTCCCGAGATTAAAGAGAAACATTAAAAATGGAATTGCTATTGACTACGACTCAAAAAAAGAGTAAACTTGTAAAAAAAGTTTTTTTTTTCTTTTATTTGGCTCTCTGACAATTGTTTACATAGCATCACGCCTGTATTCCCCGAAGGGGTAGGCAGAGATGTACACAGTTGTACACCCACATTTCACCAATGCTGTTATTAAGTCCCATGTAATAGGTGGTGAACCTATTGCCATCTACCGGGCACATTTCCAAACTCCGGGCTGCTACTGAGAATTTTCTAACAGAAAAACTCAATAACCATTTGCCCGACCTGGGAATCGAACCCGAGACCTCATGCTTAGCAGTCGCGCTTGTGACCACTAGACCAACGAGGCAGTTCAAACAAACAAACAAAACCTTAAACTTAACCTTAAAGATAAATCTTTGAAAAGCATTAACGTATGCTTAGCGAACTCTGAAGTTATAATATTAAATGGAAAAAGAATACGGTCGCCAATGGCTTGCATTGCATATAGGCAAATAGGCAGTGCCTACCTGAACAAATTACCTAAATACAACCTATATCACAATAAACTGAGATATTGGTTGTATTTGGGTAATTTTTTGAGGTAGGCACTGCCTATTTGCCTATATGCAATGCACGCCACTGACGGTCGCGAGCAGTATTCGAACCTGCGCCTCCCGAATAAATACTCCAGGCGCTCTGAACACTGGTCGAGATGGCTTAGTGGTCAGAGCGCCTGGAGTATTTATTCGGGAGGCGCAGGTTCGAATACTGCTCGCGACCGTATTCTTTTTCCATTTTTTTTTCCATTTAATATTATAATTTTAAACCTTAAACATTGAATTTTTAATTTTTTTTATTTATCACGTACATGTTTGCTTTGCCATTACAGATAATAAAATCTAATGCGACAAAGTAACTAATAATATTTATTTATTAATATCAATACCTTGCATGCTACACAGTACGTGGCCCTTGTGAACTCACTCAGTGTACAGGTGAATATGTCTATCGTATCCGCTACCGTGTTGAGAGTGCGCAGCGCGCGGGCCAGCGGTGCGCGCACGCGGCACCACCAGCAGCCGCGGCCTGCACCGCCGCTCCACGTACCTATCCGGTATACAAAACCCTATTTCTGATAGAATAACTGAGTTTTCTATACTACCTTTTAAAACTTTAAAAATATATGTTACGAGTGCTACTTCTCGTCTGATTTCTAATTTAAAGTAACCCACCATACCAAGACAGAACAAGGTTGGATACAGTAACGGGTATCCCGGGTATTTCCCATGAAGTTTTAAATACATGAAGCGAATGTATTGATTCTGTATTCGTTCTAACATGGTTTTGTACTTTAATTCACTCGGGCAATTTTCACAATTTTAAACGTAGCTTAAAATTAGAATATTAGCAATAAACATGCATTTAAGTTTTTTTATAAATAATATATTTTAACCTGCCAGGAAGTCAGCGTGTACATCGACCAGATCTCTACAGCTGTTTAACAATTTACATAGACATTTATTGATGCTAATATTACTGAAATACCCCTAAAACATAGCAAGGATGAAGGAGAAACCATAAATAATTAGCCAGCCCATTGACACGTTGAGCAAATATCATAAAACCCATATATCTGTTCGTACACTTTACGTTTTGCAGCTGTTTGCGATATATTATGTTAATGAAGTTCCAGTTATATGTGTGGGAGAGCTAGTTATAAAATGTACATACGGCTGGGAAGAATGGTGAATGAAATTATAAAAAGAAAAAACTATAATTATGAGGCATATTTACTTTTTGAAATCAAATCAAATGCCTGGTTTTCTATAAGGAAATTTTCTGTATCAGTTTGGAGTTTGGAATTGTGCCCGGTAGATGGCAATAGATTTAATAACAGCTTTAGTGAAATATTGGTGTACAACGGTGTACACCTCTGCTTACCCCCTCGGAGAATACAGGCGTGAGGCTATGTATGTATGTGCAAACCAACACTGGTGCTCAGATAGGGGTTTCTGTGCGCCTATCAAGGGATCCCAGAGAAGACGGTGATACATGGTTTGGTCGTAATCCGTAGGTAAATGCACCTATTTTTTAAATGTGCTTTAAGAACTACTTTTTAACGGATTAATCGCGTGTATTATTGGTTTTTGTTTTTCCTGACATTTCGAACACTTTGCAGCGTTGTGACCTCTGAGTTTGATTCGGTATTTCTTCTCAGGGATAGTCTTAGGAAATACCGTAGCAATTTAGTTTTATATATGTATCAGAGACAAAATAATTTTATGAATTTTATCAATTATATGTACGGTAGACTGAAATAATTTTAAATAAACTGTTAAGACACCTGACACTTTAGTCCTCCTGCGACCACGAACGATGCAAAGTGTTCGAAGCGTCAGGAAAAACAAAAAGTAATAATACACGCGATTAATCCGGTTAAAAGTTGTTTTATTATAATGTGTAGTGAACCCGAAAACTTAAGATATTACTATCGCTTAAAGTTTATACCCTAGTAAAAGTTGTTCATGTATATGGGTGTATTCACCTCCTAAAGTATGACTATCATGGACTTCTGGACCACATCACATATTTTCTTTCCACAAAATTTATTACTTTAAAGTTCACTATGCATGCATTAATGCATTTGAAAGATTTATCTTTCAATCTGCCTAGCCTTTTTCCAATTGCATTGGGGTCGGAAACCACACCATGTCAGCAAACCGAATGGAGCTTAATAGCATAATTTGACAACCGGGACCGACGGCTTAACGTGTTCTCCGAGGCACGGAGGGGTCTCGGAATGAAATGATGGTCACCCATCTGCAGTCCGACCGCGGCAAGCGCAGCTTAACCGCAATCGATTGATCTGTTCGGCTGTTACTTAGCTTCCTCATTTGAAAGATTTATCTATATTTCACTAAATTCCACTCAAAAAATCTCTTCAACAAGCTCGCCATCCTTCCGCACTGTGTGTCCCACTTAATAGTCTGTTTACATTCGTTATCTCCGCGCAACACACGGAGAGTAACTACGCGTAACAGTTATTACACTAACCACGGTAATGAGCCGTCCTAACTTACACCAATTAACTAATACCGGTCGTATTGTAGAGGTAGATTATTTGTTATTATTTGGCGTTTAGTGAGGTCGTGTCGTGGTGGCAGAGAGGTTATGAGCCCGCCTCTTGAACCACAGGTTGTGGGTTCAAACCTGGCATGTACTATCGCGAACTCTTCCGCATGCCCACTTAATTTTTTTTTCGTGTAAATCCTTCACCTGCACCATGTCACGCCGCTTTAAAGTGTTCGCCTATTAGGGAAGCGAGAACGAAATTAGTTGCAATCTGCAGAGCGCAGCTTAGTGACGCATCACGTGTAGGTACTCCATTTTGTGAATTTTAAGGACGATCTAATTTGACCTTGGCGGTGCTACAGAGCGCTTCTATTTTTTAGTGCAAGCGAAAATGAACTTAGTAGTGGTCAGGCGGGAGTGTCCGCGATAGTACCAATTAGATTTTTTCAATGTCATATATGTGCTACAACTATCTCGATGGTCTAGTAGTTCCTAGTGGGTGGGCCTGGTTTTTATTTCCTGGTCGGGCAAAGCAGTATAACACACTTTGCCCCACCCGGGAATCGAATCCAGGACTTCATGCTCAGCAGTCACAACATTTTGTAGATTCCTATGATGACGGGCAAAGTGTTATTGGGTTTTTCTATTAGGAAATTCTCGATAGCAGCCTGGAGTTTGGAATTGTGCCCGGTAGATGGCAATAGGCTCTATCAAACTCCGGGCTGTTATACTGCTTTGCCCGACCAGGAAATAAAAACCAGGCCCACCCACCTATTACATGGGGCTTAATAACAGCATTGGTGAAGTGTGGGTGTACAACTACACTTCTGCCTACCCCTTCTGGGAAGACAGGCGTGATGCTATGCTATGTTATGTTATGTAGTGATTGTTACCATTGTATAATTATTTCATTATCTGTTTTTTGTACATGTATCCCTACTGCTCTCTGTGTCGAAATAAATATTTTTATTTCTTTTTTTCACATGACTTTATTACGTCATGAACGTCATCTGCGTCTCAGCAGTCATGAAATGAAATGAAATGAAATCGTTATTCTATAAGTAGGTCTTTGAAAAACTCTTTTAGATGTCACTATGATCTAGATGGCGTCGGCGTTTCCTATCTGACTACCTCTGAGAAGAAACGCCGAAACAAACTCAAAGGTCAAGGTCTCTTTTCCATCCAGACATCATTTAAAATCCCTAGATGAGCGTAACCATGTTGGGTATCTGGAATGGCTTGTTGAATAAAGAGCCATATCAGTTTTGAGTTGAGCTGTCCTAACTGACGGCACACATGCATCAGTCATCGCTTAGTACCCACAAGCTAAGACCAAACAAGTAGTTCAACGAGATAGTTTATAGCTTGCATTAACAACTGATAGGATACTCTTCATACCAGCTGGATCTAATTCTAAGTCCACGCAGACAAAGTCGTGGAATGGAGCTGGTAAAATTATAATCATAGATCTATAAAATCCATCTCTCCTAGGAAGGAGTACGAGAACGAGAGACTATCAAATATTATAAGCTTACATGAGTCTGCTTAAATAACCAGCCCATAACTGTCCCACTGCAGGGCAAGGGCCTCTTATCATACAGAGAAGGCACGAGCATTTATAACCTTGCTAGTTCACTGCGGGTTGGCGATTTCAGATCAGCAAGTCCAGGTTTCTTCACGATGTTTTTTGTCACCGTCTGTGACGTCTTAGATTAAGAAAGTATATTATATGACATTGTAAAAGTCACATTGGTACATGCCAGGCCAGGTGTGAACCCACAAACTGTGGCTCAGGACTTGACTTTAACTTTGGTCGCTAATAATGTTGCGCACAAATTTCTGTATACCCTAATCCTTATGGGAATGCACGGGCTTCTGTAATGCAGTTTAATATTAGCTCAGGAGTCAGGGATTTTCAATAATCAGATACTGTATAATATGACAATCTTCTTCTTATCGAGTGGTTGATGAATAACCTAGTGTCAGAGTTTACACTACCTGTAGGTCTCTGAAATGGCTTTACACACCATCGAGAAAATCTCTCAGGTGTGCTGGTTTCCTCACGATGTTTTCCTTCACCGTTTTAAGCAAGTGATAGTTTATAATACGCACATGACTTCGAAAAGACAGTGGTGCGTGCCTTGCTTCTAACTTGCGACCTTTGATTTGTCAGTCCAACGGTCATACCACTAGGCTAAAGAAATGGCAATAAAGAATTTGAATTTAATTTAATATTACATGAAATGAAGCATAACTTATCAGAATACTCGTAAGTAATTCAGTTAAATCAGTTACGTCGATCCATATTCACTTAACTCAAACCGAACTTAGTGTTACCCAATCGTGTTAAGCCGCCTAGATAAACGATAACGCGTTTAGTTAATATTACTATCTGGGTTTGATTTGTGTGGTATTATTACCTACTGCTGTGGGATCACCCAATTATAGTAAAGGTACGGATTGTTTTACGCGCTGGTTTTAGGTCAACATCGCACTGCGAAAAAATGCCGTGCGATTTTTTTCGCTGTTTTGTAGTACAAGGAGTCTTCAGGCATACAAACATTGGCTATTTTGCGTGGAAATTAACGTAAAAATTGTTCAGAACAAAACTATGCAATATTTTTTCGTTGTCTGCGGTTTTTGGCAAAACTTGTTTACAAATACGTTAAAAACGTTAATTATTTTCAAAAATAATTATTTTGTTAATAAATTAGTAATTATTTTGTATATGTAGGTATAATAAATTCGCTACTTAATTATTTGTCTCCGAACATTTTGTATTGGCTGTGAAAAACAATACTTTCTTTTTACCAAAAACTAAATCGTAAATAGTAAAAAGAACATCTATTAGCAATCTATTATTATAATATATATAAATAAAACGAAACCTACGCTTTTCTAAAATGAAACATTCAGTATTTTTTAAGTTACGCCGCAACTGAAAAAACAATTTATTTTCGAACAATTTGTAAATAATCTAGCAATTAGATGCAAACATACAAAAGTATTTTCCATCCCACGCTTAAAATTCAACATAAAGAAGGATGATTGGCTGGATTGTGGGCGTTCTTCATTTTTGAATATCAACCTACGTTAAAGGATAAAAAAATCGCAAACAGACGGGCTAAAATACTTTTATGTCATATAACCTATCAAACATAAAATGTAAATTTATACATTTTTGTGGAAAGTAAAATACGATCGTGAGCAGGATTTGAACCTGCGCCTCCCGTATAAATACTCCAGGCGCTCTACCAACAAAGCTATCTCGACCTCTGCTCATGACACCGAATTCTTCTTCCTCATTTTAACATGTATTTTGGTGACGTTAGGTTCGAATCCTGCTCACGACCGCATTTACTTTTCTACAAAATTACATCTTTCAGAGTTCGCTACGCATACGTCAATCCGTTTGAAAGATCTAACTGCATAAATAAAAAAGATAAAAAATTCAGTCGAATTGTTAATATCTTTTAGTCTTCATTACTTCTTCTTATCCTGTGGTTGATGAACAACCTAGTGTCAGAGTTTAAACCACCCGTAGGTCTCTGACATGGTTTTACACACCATCGAGAAAATCTCTCAGGTGGGCTGGTTTCCTCATTTCGATGTTTTCCTTCACCGTTTAAGCAAGTGATAATTAGTTTATAATACGCATATGAATTCGAAAAGACAGTGGTGCGTGCCTGAGATTAGAACTTGCGACCTTTGACTTGTCAGTCCAACGGTCATACCAGTAGGCTATTAATGCTCTCTCAGTCTGCTTTTTTAGTCTAACCAAATAACGTTTTATATTAGTATTTTACATAGAGTTACTTACTGTCTATCTAACCTCCACATAATATCTCATGGTAAGACTGTCAGACTTCAGGTACCAAACTACCTCTAACGACCGTCATAGATCTTCCTACACAACACTCGCGCCAAACAATCATCACCCTTATAAACACACGCACACCCGGCTGAGCGGATTGAGTGACGCGTCACTAGACACGCTTAATGCGAATCACTGTATTGAGCATTACAACTATTGTGTACATATGTATTGTCTGTATAGGTCTTTAGTGATTACGTATATGGGTGTAAAGTGGAGGTCACATAACATAACATAGCATCACGCCTATATTCCCCGAAGGGGTAGGCACAGGTGTACACCCCAATTTCAACAATGCTGTTATTATAAGCCCCACGTAATAGGTGGTGAGCCTATTACCATCAACCGGGCACAATTTTAAAACTGGTCTGCTATTGAGAATATTTCAGAGACTCCAGGACCTCATGTTCAGTAGCGAAAGCGACCGTAAGACCAATAAATAATTGTTATGAATAAAAATACAGTGCAATTGAGAACATATTTTTTGGGGTGTTTGAGAATAAAGAAAAACTTGTGTAGTGTCGCAAAATTCAGTCATTTCAACACAGCTGTGTGTGCAGCACTGAACGAGTGCTAAACTAAGTGATGTTACTGAACTAAAGCCTTCTCTCTATGGCTCAGCGTTGAATACTCAGCTGCGATATAGCAGAGATAAGGCACAAGCTACGAGCGATTTACCGAAATTCATAAATAAGAGTTAATGTCTCGTTGGTCAAGGGGTATAATTCCTAGATCGGGTAGTGTTATTGATTTTTTCTGTAAGAAAATTCTCAATCGCAGCCCGGAATATGGAATTATGCTCGAAAGATGGCAATAGACTCACAACTTATGGAACCTAATAACAAGATTGATTAACTTAATGAAAGCATTAGTGAAATGGGGGTGTACTACAGTATACTTCTTTCTATCCCTTCAGGAAATAGAGGCGTAATACTAAATCATAATTTCCTGTAGTTCGTAGCTAGAAATTGTTAGTATTGTACTATGAACTTAACAAAGTATATATGTACTGAATCGTCAGTCAAAGTGAAAGCATTTATTTCAATTAGACTATTTACAGGCACTTTTGAATTGACAAAAAACTAGTTGCCACGTTCCAAAGTGTAGATTTCTATGGAGAAGAACGGGCAAGAATCTCCACACGCTTCCGCCTACACCCTGTACGGATATCTGTAAATCCGTCCCAGTATAAATTCCACTGCTGTGTGCTCACGTACCGCGTCCCGTTCACCACACTCAACCGGTAATGGATAGGACACACTTAATTCTGCCATTTAGGTTCACGAAGCACAAATTAGGTGCCAATGACAGTCTAGCCCGATGCTCCGAAATGGAATCGTCGATCAAAAGACCACTAATTTTGGTATTATCTGGTCCTTAGGATCATTTAATGTTTTCGAAGGTATCTGCTGGAATTCTTGTATTAGTTGAACGGTGAAAATGTTCATTTAAATGCCGTGCGATGTTTATATCAGGAAATCCTTCAAGCATGCACGCATTGGTGATTTAAAATTGGCATGAAAATTTTAAAACTCGACGAATCAAATAACACGCTCAATTTTTTTTAGCAATGCGGTCTGACCTTTTTGTGCGGTCTGGCCTTACATATTGTCTAGCCTACCAACCCAATAACGGTTTTGTCCGACCTGGGAATCGGACCCAGGACCTCACGCTCAGCAGCCGCGCTTGCGACCACTAGACCAATGACGCAGTCAAAGTTAATAGTTAATATATATAACTATATTATATAAGCCTATTGCCATCTACCGGGCGCAATTCCATAGCGGGCTGTTACTTAGAATTTTCTAACAGAAATCCAATAACCCTTTGACCGATTTGTGAATCGGACCCAAGACCTCAACTGCCATGTTTGGGACCACCAACGAGGCAGTTTGCACCTGAAATTTTTAGCCCTTTTTCACTTACATGGTTCTATTGTATATTGTGTTTTATTTTTTTATCTATTCTAATTCTAATCTTTGAAACTGCCATGCAAATACGTTGCTAATTATGAAAGCATTATGCGTGCGTCCCCTTGATATTAAAAAAGCTCCTAGTACATTTTCGTTTAAACGTAAATTCCATGAATTTTACTTGAAATCGTGTATAAATCGGTCATAGTTACCATGGATTGTAATCTTTTATCTATTGAATAGATGTTGATATTTTATGCATGTATTGTTTATATAGTATATATATATATATATAGTATATGTGTATTTATATTAATATTATATATATTTATAATATCTATGTTTTTGCTGTATGCTGCTTAGATGATTTAAACTATAGATGTTGTAAATCATTATAGATTTATTTCTGTACCAATTTTTTTTTTTATTTAAATTGGTTCTTATCCTAAAGGTTGACTGGCAGAGAATGCCATATGGCATTAAGTCCGCCTTATGTACCATACACAGAAGTATAAATAAATAAATAAATAAAATTATGTACTTTAGCTGAAGTAAATAATATTTCCAAGTTTTCACTTACAAGCATATATTCACAACCACAAAAACCTTACAAAAAAGGTCGGATATGCCACCTTGGCACAGTTAAGTCCCTCTCGTAAATTCAAACTCCCTACCACATATGTGACAACATAGGTAATTTTCAGTCCCCCTCACCCCCTCCAGCCTATCGCAGGTTTAAACGCTACTTAAACTCATTAGCAGTTAGAACAGGGCTCTAATTGCCTCCCTAATATATCACATTGAAGATAGCACTCGTTTATATCATAAATTATGACATGTCAGCCAAATGAAGCGATTAGGCTTTGGGGATTTCGCGTTCCATGGCATGAAGTGTGTGGATCGAGTGTGGTTGATACTTTTATTGTTGTTGTGTGTATGTGTGTTTGTGTGTGTCGCTGTGTATTTGTGTTAGAGGTTAGGTTAGGTTGATAAATCGATACATCACTGATGTAGCTTAGAAAAAAAATGTGATTATGTCAAATGATACATCAGTTACTATCTCGTACTGGAAATAAAACACGCTAAAGTTGAGATGTTTATATATAAAAGAAAAAGTTGGGATAACGGTGGGGGCATGATGATCAGTTTCATTAAAACCTATCTTTCAGCTGTATCATCTTGTTATCAGCTAAAATGAACAGGACTTGTTCAGACAAATTTTCTGAGCCGAAACTCGATAAGTTTACCAACTCGTGGCCATTCCAGGATTACCTTCCAGTTACATTATGAGACTAGCTTGGATGTAGGTACCGTCTTGACATTTTCATCGGAATTACACAGTCTTTTAGAAGAAAGAAAGAAAAGAAACTTACGAACGTTTTTCTGATTCTACTACGGTTAGGGTATTACTGCTTCGCCGCTAAAATTCATTTGCAGTAACAAACAAATTAAATCCCTCGAATTGAATGACTTTGGATATTATGATGTTTTTTATTCAAACTTGTCGTTCAACCAAATATCGTTTTAATAAAGTATATCAATAAAAACTTAGAACTTACATATCTGGAAAAAAAAAATACCGACCGAATTGAGAACCTCCTCCTTTTTGAAGTTGGTTAAAAATAGCAACTTCATACAAAAACTGGGAAAGTATTTATTAAAAATATTTTATGGAAAACACCGTTTGACTATCTCAAGTAACTTTAAGCCATGTAAAAAGCAACAAGTATCGTCCGACCACCGAAGTGTCATAAGTCGAGACTGCCTCGTAAAAAGCAGTGAGAACCCAAGTACCAAGCGTGTTAAATCGCAGTATTCAACAAGTTGCAATGCAATGCATTTGGCATGATATGTTGCAGACATCCTAATGAAATTAATTACGCGTTGTAGCTTTGTTATTGTAACTGATGAACCTTTGATAATAGTCTAGAACACACTGGCTGCAAGCACGGCTGCTGAGCGTAAGGTCTTGGGTTAGATTTCCAGGTTGGTCTAAGCGTTATTGGGTTTTTCTGTTAAAACATTCTCAGTACCAATCCGGTGTTATGAAGTTGGCGGTGACTTCGGAGAGCACGTAAAGCCGTCAGTCTTGCGCCTAATCTCTCTCCGGTCGTGTCGGATTACCGTTGCGTCGTACTATGAGAGTGAAGGAAGAGGGAGTGCACCTGTGTTTGCGAATACTCTTATGCAGTATAATATCTCCTGTGTACATGGCTAACCTTCGTGGACATAGGCATCGATGACCGAGTATTTTAGTAACACATTGCATTATTGCATAATATATTTTGATTGTGTCTGAAGCCTAAAACCATAGTGGTACAAATTGTTTTAAGAATTGCATCACACAGTTAAAAAAAAGTGCAAGTACGATTTGCACACCGAAGGTTCCGTTTAATTAACATTACTAAAGTTCATATACCATGAATAAACCGAACATTGCACTAAAAAAAAAAAGATTTGCGTCCGTGATTTCTACTCATTAATTATGGTCCAGTTGAAAATCAGCGTCAGGCACTAGTGATGGTCTGGCATTTTGCTGAACTGGACCTTTTTGGCGCAGCCGTGAGGCACACAACGCCCGCTAGTTACCTAACTTTTCATTGTAAATTTGTATTTTTTTGATTGTGTCCTTACTAACTGTGTCAAATAAATGTTTCTTTCTTTCTTTCACTAATGACGAAAAGAAAAATCGAATTGAGGGTCGAACTTAACTTTGAAGCTGAAAAAATATTTTTCCATATATCGAAATACATTGTCAATTATTCTCTAACTCCAAATGTAAGTTTCTAATTGTATGTGCCGCAGTGCAGATTATGAACACAGAGATTCCTATTATTTTGATATATTTATGTTGGGCGCTGTAAATACGAAATTTTAGTTTATTATTCACTATATTTTTCTCAATTATAACACTCATATAGGCGTGCAAAATTCGAACAACGTCTTTAATATATATATATATCTGCCTAGCCTTTTCCCAATTATATTGGGGTCGGCTTCCAGCCAAACCGGATGCAGCTTAATACCAGTATTTTACATGGGGCGACTGCCTATCTGACCTCCACAACCCAGTTACTGGGTAACACGATATCTCGTGGTATGACTGGTTTTCAGACTTTCAGGCCTCTAACTACCCGTAACGACTGTCATAGATCTTAAATTGACAACCGGGACCGACGGCTTAACGTACTCTCCGAGGCACGGAGAGGTCTCGGTATGAAATTATGGTCACCCATCCACAGACCGACCGCGGCAAGCGCAGCTTACCCTCGATCGATCGATCTGTGCGGCTATTACTTAGCCACGAGCCTCTTTAATATTAATATAAATACTTTCCGTAGATATAATAAACATAATATAGCAACACGCCTGTATTCCCCGAAGGGGTGAAGAGGTGTACACAGTTGTACACCCACATTTCACCAATACTGTTACTAAGTCTCATGTAATAGGTATAATTCCAAACTCCGGGCTGCTACTGAGAATTTCCTTACAGAAAAACTCAATAACACTTTGCCAGACACGGGAATCGAACCCAAGACCTCATGCTCAGCAGTCGCGGTTGGAACCACTAGACCAACGAGGCAGTATAGATATCAATATAATGATATAAATAATCCACAACGATTAAAATTGGTTGAAGTACGCAATCGTGTCAGTGATACCGTTGCAAATAGATAGATGGCGTTAGTAATGGTAGTTACAGCAAATACTTTTACTTTATTACTAGTTGTGCCCCGTAGTTTCACACGCGTATAATTATAGCTTAAGTTAGTCCTTATATAGTCAGCTGGCTGCCAGTAAAGTCTTATCAGAATCGGTCCAGACGTTTCGAAGATTAGCTGGAACAAATAGACAGATAGACAAACGTTTTGAAAACATATTTTTAAGCTTAGGTATCGTGCAAATAACTGTATGAGTTAAATAGACAATTATATTTTATTTATTTGTATTGATGTGATCTAACCACAAATTAACGGTTTTCAGATATTTGTCTTTACTCGTTTTGTAACACCTTGCAGGTCAACGCGAAGCACCCCGTAGCTTGTAGTTAATCTGTGTAATTAAATGGAGATAGTTGAAATATGCGGTATAAAAGGCCATACTTTTTAATGCATGGTCTTAGATGCCTGATTTTTCTTTCTTTGAGATCCAAGAGTAACGTATTTGATATTAATATCAACCTGGTATCTTCACGCGTTCAAAAGTCTTGTCAGACAGACAGACAACGACGTGATCTTATAAAGTATATTTTATGAAGGAACAGAATCCTAAAAAAGGATTGAAGCTATGCATCGTTGCTACTTTTAGCAAGTATCAAAATCAGTAAATCATAGTATATCACAAGCTGCAACGTGACGCATTTGGCGTGACATGCTGCAGACGTCCTAACGGAATTAATTACGTAACTATAGCTGTTATAGTTACTGATGAACGAGGTTCATGGGGCTACCATGAGCTATGATGATCTTGAGGACAATGTTCCAGCAGAGAAAAGGCTATACTTAGTATCCAATTTTGGATATCTTTAAAGGGTCTATGGTCTCGCTGGTCTAGTGGATCCAAGCGACGCATGAGGTCCGGGCTACGATTCCCAGGTTGGGTAGTGTTATTTAGTTTTTTTGTTAGGAAACTCTCAGTATCAGCCCGAAGTCTGAAATTTTGCCCGGTAGATGTGAATTACTTGGGAATAAATAACAGCATTCTTGAAATGTTGGTGTTTAACTGAGTACACCTAGGCCTATTCCTTTGGGAATTTCTCGTGTAATTCTATGTATTAAAGGTTATTTAGGGTAATGTCTAATTATCTACAAATAATAAAATACTACGATCGACATTCGTTCTGCATATAAACAAGGTATTTTTTATAAAAAAAAATGGAGAAATGCGAATCTGAATTACGCACCGAGGGTCAAGCTTGTATGAAGATAGTTCATTGAACTCGGGTATCGAGTTTAGCGAATAATGTTCGCGTCGTTAACGTCAATCAGTTGTGCACATAATTAGTCCTTTTTTGTTTTAATTCACAAAATATTACTTAACTTAGAATCTTTTAAGTTTTGGCCAAACATATAGAGGCGAATAAAAATGTTCGATTCTACATAATTCATTCAATTTAATTATTTTTATTAACTAATTCAATTATATAAATAATTTGACCGTTAATTTTAAATTTCTATTATTATTATTTTTGTTATTATATATTTCATGAATTAAAACTGTATTGACGTGTTAACCTAGTTTATGAATAAATGAGTATTGAGTATTGGAAATTTTTTGCATTATACTTTCTCTATCCAGTTCTGATACCCATGTATACGTCAAGTTACCAGTAACCCTGAATACCACATATAAAAAACACTTGTGTAACTTACTGTAACTAAATCAATTGTAATAATTTTTTCACCGTGACATATTTACACGACTGCCCAAAAAAGGACTGTTATGTTTTTAGGGTTCGCGTTTTAGTGGGGCTCGTGGCTAAGTAACAGCCGCATAAATCGATCGATCGAGGTTAAGCTGCGCTTGCCGCGGTCGGTCTATGGATGGGTGATCATCATTTCATACCGAGGTACCTCCGCGCCTCGGGGAGCACGTTAGGCAGTCGGTACCGGTTGTCAAATTAAGATCTATGACAGCCGTTATGGGTAGTCAGAGGCCTGAAAGTCTTGTTACCCGGTAATTGGGTTGTGGAGGTCAGATAGGCAGTCGCTTCATGTAAAATATCGGTATTAAGCTGGATCCGGTTTGACTGGAAGCAGACCCCAATGTATTTGGAAAAGGGCTAGGCAGATATATGTTTTTAGCGTTCAGTATGTATGTTTGTAAGTTTCTTTATTCCATCATAACTTCTAAATGCCTGAACCGATTTTGATGTATCGGGTATCGTTAGAATCCTTACAATCTATAAATGGCAGGCGTGATTCTTAATTTTTTAATTATTTTTTTATTGTATGTTTATATATATTGCAATATTTAAACACAGTTCGCGTTGGACACACTACGCGGCCTTCCAGCTGCACGGGCGTTTTATTTATACACAGCTCGCGTTGGACACAGTACGCAGTCTTGGTGCACGGGCGTGTAATTTTGTGTGTTTTCATTAGACATGTTTCAAATTTTTTATATAGTTTATAAAGATTTTTGACACGTGCTTCAGGTTTTGTATATAATAAAAATAATTGTATTTAGGTGAAACTACATATAAATCTTTTCTTATAATTCAAGGAAGGTATTACTGACTATTCAAACCACTTCTCAACCGAAAATCAATTTATACGAACCCCTTTAACGAATTAATCAATCAGCTTCAAAACTATTTATCACAAGTAATCCTGAAACTCATTGAAGGTGTGAGAGCTAAATTAACACAGATCCATTGAAATCATTTGAAAACATTTACCAATTTATTGAATGAATGAAATCATACAAGGCTAGAATTGGCAAATAGAAAATTAAATTAAATACAATTTTTTTAAATAGTCTCACCACCACGCCCGAGGGGGTAGGCAGAGGTGTACCTACATACATAGTTGTATAACCACATTTCATCAGTGCTGTTATTAAGTTCAAGTTATTATTGCGGTGGTGAGCAGAGGTCGAGATGGCTTAGTGGTCAGAGCGCCTGGAGTATTTATCCGGGAGGCGCAGGCTCGAATCCTGTTCGCGACCGTATATATAATATAATATCTTTAAAAGTTCGCTAAGCATGCGTTAATGCTTTTCAAAGGTTTATCTTGAATTGTTATTAAGTTGCATGTATTAAATAATGGCAATAGGTGGTGAGCTTATTGCTATCTACCAGCCACAATTCCAAACTCCGGGCTGCCAGTGAGAATTTCTAACAGGAAAACCAATAACAATTTACCCGACCTGGGAATCGATTCCAGGACCGCAGTCACAAGACCACAGAGGCAGTCAGTCATGTGGAACTAAAATTCGAAAATACAGAGCGAATAAAGAAAAACTTCTAGAATCTTATTTTGTTGTCATATAATTATTGTTCTACGGTTACTACTCACGTGCATTTTTCGGGATTGTACGATTAGTTTCGAATTCAATCGAAGCCCGCAGTCATGAGCTCAGCTCGCGGCGACTGTAAAGTCGCGAGACAAAGTGCAATCCCGAAAATTCACGTGAGTAGTAACCGGTGAACAATAATTGATATTAATATGCCTTACAAAAGTTATTACACCCCTCTGTCTCTCTTTTCTTACTTCCCTGATTACCTAAAAAAAAAAAAAAAAAAGTAACGTGTAATTAATAAATTTCATCGCACGAGAAATATTTAAATAAATATGCTTATACTTAATTAAATTCTCGAATGATTTAATGTTGAAGTAAACAGAGCAGAGGGCACACGATTTATTATAGCATTAAGAACAGCTGTTAATTAAGTTCCAAACCAAATAAAGCCTTTTCTAATATTCCTTTCCACTGTTCATTTGGAGGCTCATTCGGCGTTCACGGCCGTTGATGATACAGAGATCATCAACGTTTAATCACAAAATTTAATCACCGTAAAACACATCTTTTTTTTCGCTGATAATATAAATACTGTCCCACTTCTGGGCAAAGGACTCCCCCATTTTCTTCCACACCCTCTGTCCAATGCTTTATGAGTCCAATTCTTCGTATTTTATCAACCAATAATAAATCAGAAGTGAAATTTAATTAAATGTGACAGTTTTCTTTTCTGAAATTTTGACTAGAGTGGACATGGCTTATTAAAAGCGTATTTAGTATTCATTTTGCATAAGTTAATGCGTTATAAAAATATATTAGAATTAGATGATAAGAAAGAAATTTACAGATCTTTGTAAAGCATTAATTAACGCATCCATAGGATTCCTTCCACAAAAATAATATAACTTTAACAAAGAAATTTTGTCTTATAATAGTAAAACTAAATGCGGTTAAGTTTCGAAATCATCATCATCATCATCATCCCCCTGCCCTTATCCCAATTTATTTGGGGTCGGCGCAGCATACCTATATCTGGCATGCTGCTAAAGTTTTGGCTGTATTTTATGACCGGCCACCTGCCTGACGTCAACCCTCATAGGGAAAGCTGTTGTTGGTGGTAACCGCCACCGATACGGTCTTCTTCTATCTAGCTTTGTCACACTAAACGTTATCCATGCGCCAGGTTTTGATGTTATCCTAATATCACACTCCACGAACCGGGCTATAATAACATATACGGCCTACAATGCGTAAAGTTAAGTTTCGAAATCAGCATGTATATTATAATTGCCAAAGCACATACGCTAGTTTTGGTATCGGCGATTGTTCATTAATTTTATCATTGAACATAAAACCCAATTTTCCGACCACCATCCTCAAAAAACTTCACCATTGCATTACGAAATCCCATGAACTCACTAAAAATGTCATTACTCACGATTTACAACGCCACATTTTACGAGATATTCATCTTTAAAAGATTGCGTACCATACCAGCGTCAAAATTGTAGATGGGTTACGCTATTTTGACTTTCACCAAGGATTCCAGCAACTCCACTATCTTTTTCAAATATCATGGCTCTCTCAGATGACTTTGACAGTCAGTAATGGTAGAAGACAGTTCGTGATATTAACTTAAATAGTTGTTCTGTGATGTGGAAATATTGTAGACCTTGTTTTAAAGTGGTAAGTGTCATAATGGTTTGGCAGGCGGCGGCTTGAGTGTAAATCCAGTTGTGGTTTAAAAGATGTAGGGTGTGGTGTTACTGAAAACGGAAAATGTTTCAAACATAAATTTAACATAGAATGACGCCTATGTTACCTGAAGAGGTAGGCAGAGGTGTACACAGTTATACACTCACATTTCACCACTGCTGTTATTAAGGCTCATGTAATGCCTTATGACATATGAGCCTATTGCCAACTACCGGGCACAATTCCAAACTTCGGGCTACTACTGAGAATTTCCTGACAGAAAAACTCAATAACACTGCCCGACCCAGGAATCGAACACTAGACCAACGAGGCAGTTTGAGTATTATAAGAAATTGTTTTTCTATTAGAAAATTTACAATAGCAACCCGGGGAATACATGGGACTCATTAAGAGCATTGGTTTTTGTCATAAACTGTTTTTCTGTATTAAATGAAAAAATAAATAAATTGGTCGTATTTCACTTATTTTCTGCCTAATCCTTCTGGGAATGAGTTGTGTGTATAATAATCTTAATCGTAACTGTAATAATACATGGTTATTATATTTTTGTTACAAAATGCCTTAGAAATAACCTTTTTTACTTCTATCCACGGCTATTTTAAATGGAGGGTAGTAACATTTAGAACAAGTAGCACACTCTTAACTGCCACCTAAATGGGACCGCCACCCAAGTGGGACCGCACCCCAAAGTCTTCGAGGGGTAAATGACGCCATCGCATAGCGGAAATTATCAGCTATGCGGCAAATGGCCTCCCGATACCGCTTATCTACCGCAAACGTCTTCACACGTACTTGTGTGAGCTCGATATACTGCCTGCGTCTTTGGAATACAGATTGATTTGTGGTGACGGAAATTGGAGAGCCTGATGAAAACTGAGAAGCTTTTACAAAGGATATTTTTTTCTTTTATGTGGTTTGTTAAATTAGCTTTGAATTTGTGCCACGAAAAATAATTGGCTTACCTAATTTACAATTATATTAAGTTATGAAAAAAGCGCGTCGACTTGAAAACCTCAGTTGCAACTTTCGACCGGAATAATCGTGTATATTACTCTACAGCGTTCGTGGTCGCAGGATGACTCCTTAATCACTATGCGACCACGAACGCTGCAGTGTTTGTTCTACATGTCACATGAATTAGTAATTTCGCAATCACTAGGCGATTATTTTGTTCAGAGAGACGTCAGGAAAAACAAAAACTAATAATATACACGACTGCTCACTAGAATAACAACTCCACCACTTATATGACTGGCGTCATAAAAATTTATTTATAATAATTTCAGTATACCAAACATAATTAGGTGTAATTGGGAATAATTCTGAGGTTCTCTGTTATATGTTCGGAAAAAATTGCATCTGTTTATTCGAGAAGCGATATCCATGACAAAAATACGCTGTTTAAACATAAAATTTTGGTAACAAAACTTAGATTATCCAAAATAAATGAGACATATCTGGGCAATAGTATACGCTTTTACAATAAACTACTTAAGCCAATAACCGATCTATTGGAAGGAAAGTTTAAAACCCATATTAAACGTGTCCTCATCCAAAAAGCTTACTGTAAGGTTAAAGACTACGTTAACGATAGTGATGTTTGGCAATAATACCTTCTGCACATGTGGCTTCCTCAGCTTTTCACTGGCAGTATACGTTTATGTATATATATAATAACAAATCCGAAAAAGTAGTTTTTTTTTTATATTCTTTAAAGTTCTTATGACCTATTTTGTTTTAGAATGGTTCTAACAACTTCATCCAATTTTATTCCTTTTGTTTAACTAAATTCAGTTTAATTTGCATTCAATCAAAGATTTCATTTGTTTTATATAGCTTCTTTAATTCAAGATAAATCTTTGAAAAGCATTAACGCATGCTTAGCGAACACTAAAGTTATTATATTAAATGGAAAAAGAATGTATTCTTTTTCCATTTAATATAATAACTTTAGCTTCTTTAACTTCAATGTTTTGTAAATGTGAGAACTCAGATTCAGCAGTTGAAAATCTATGGGTACAGATGAAAAAATTGCCTAGTATTTGGCATCGAAATCACCCTAAATAAAAAACTCATTAACAAGGGTTGCATTATACTACAATCTAACGGACTTGTATTTAGTCGGATGTGATCTTGATTCCCTCACTATACCTTACCTTAGTTCTTCTTCTTCTTATCGAGTGGTTGATGAACAACCTATTTAAACCACCCGTAAGCCTTATAGGCTTAATACACCATCCATAACATCTCTCAGGTGTGCTGGTTTCCTTGCGATGTTTTCCTTCACCGTTTGAGCAAGTGATAATTCATTTCTAATGCACACATGACTACGAGAAGTCAGTGGTGCGTGCCTTGGAGTCGAACTTGTACCTTTGAGTCGCCAGTCCAATAGGCTTATCACTAGGATATCTCCGCTTCTCTAACTTAATTCATTAGTTTGTAAATGACAAAGACAAATTATACTATCTAAGAACTAAAATAATTCAAAATCCATGCCTATTCAAAACCTGAAGATCTTCAGACATTTCGTAAATACAGACAGCAAAACTTATTCCTTAATAAATCAAAAGATATTTTATAATATTTTACAAGACATTTCAAAGGAAAATATTCTGTAAATGAAAAATACATAACCAAACTTAAAATTTCATTAATCAAAGTTGTCATAATATAAAAACCGTTCATTCAATATGCCATTAGTGTAATTGAGTTCGTTCATTTCATTCAGATACTGAAATCATGTTGAGTGACCCTGATACGCTGTCCTAGGTGAAGAGGTAATGCGATGCTTATATCACATTTCATCGCATTACCTCAAGATAGGTAAAAAAACGCCATACTTTTTTTACCTTTCTTGGTCTTTATTTTTATAATAATAATTATTGCTTGTAACGGTTTTTAATTCCAAAACTAACAATTATTTTTAAGTAATAGATATTTAACATTTAGCTACCAGTTTTAATACTGGTTCCACTCATAGTTTTTTTAACTAAGATTGGCACCAGCGAGTTAAAGAACCGACTGTGAATTCGGAAGCAACTAAAGTAATAGTTATTATTTGCGTTTTTTAACACGCTTTTATTAGCTTGGTATGTATATATATGTTCATAATTAAATAATGAAATAAAAGTATTTAAATTGAAGTAAGTAAAAAAAAAAAAACTACCAATTCAAAATCATTAATCTTAAATCTTTAAAAAAAAAAAACACACGTGCTTATCGATGTAGGGTATTCTTTGTAAGCTTCTACTAACAAACGATGACATTCCGCTCTCTTTTCTAGAAAAAAAATTATAATTTATATAATTTAGAAAAAATATATGAAGCTAAACTTCCCGCAATTGAACGATTTCCTAGAACGAAATCTAGTCACTCAGTAGGATCAGCCGAACAAAATATAATGTATCAATTATTCTTTGCCTATGCGAATCAAAAAAATAAAAACTCATATCAGTGGGGCGCCGCCATTATGAAAACCCGCGTCTGTGGAGGAACCGACAGTCGGCTCATTGCAGCGTTCGAGGCATGACGCGTAAATAAATGCTCAATTTTCGCGGTAAAACGTGTTAGTTTCCATAAAAGTGTTATTATTAGTGTAAATTATTAACTACATTAACTATATAAACAAACAAAAAGTTGTATTGTGCAAGTTTAGAATAAAAATAACGTAATTCAAAATTACGTAATGATGACGCAATAGTAGGTACAAGGTCGACGCTCCGCCACGTGTTTGTTATCGTAATATCTTTTTATTTAAAGCGATGACCTACCTTTTTTATTGTTATAACGCAGTGGTAATATAGTGTAGTATTTGATTTAGTGAGTGTAGTGAGTGAGTGATTAGTGATTACGTATATTTTGATAAAAACAGTGGGCGGTACCCAGTACTGGTAAGTACCTAGATTAATTTCGATAAATATCCTAATCCTTATAACTGTGCATTAATATGAGTTATCTAATGTGTAGATTATATTCTTATGTTCACAAAACAATAACAATATAGCCAGTCGAGCGAGTATTCTATAAATAGAATTCCACTTTCCATAACGGGGCAACGAACTCCGCCGGCCGTTATTTTTTGATAACGTGTTTATTTAATAAAAATGTATGTACGGGTATCAATATTATTCAATAGATTAATGTAAATAGGTATACTGTATCGGGATTAATAGTTTTTATCGTTACAAAATGATAATTCATATGTATTATAATGTAAAATAGGTAAAAAATTACGATATTTTGCGTTTACCGCCAAATTTAACGTATTTTTCTTTTTTTTTTGTCTATCATGTTATATACCGTATTCAAGGAAATTTAATATACTTTAATTCTTCTATACATCACCATAGTGCTTTCCATATCAAAAAACAAAGATATCATAATGTATACGTAAGGAGGTAGCACGCTGTCCACCCGTGAACATATGGCCCCACACACGCGCCATATTGCCAATCGACCGACTGTCGGTCGCTCCACAGACAAGAGGCTAGGAAATATACCGCTTCGTGAAGAAAGAAACAAAATAGAAAAAGCGGTAAAAAAAGATATCGCTTCGTGTCATATTGCATTTTTTATTCACCTGGGACATTGTTAAAGGGCTCTATGAAGCGTGCAACTCTAGATAGAGTAACATGCAAGAACTAGTGGGGCTTGCATACAAGATGAGTATTGAAGAAACTGGTAGATTAGATTGGTACGGGAAACAGGTAGTTAGATCCCACTTCAGGTAAATCGTCGTAATGAATACTGAACCACTATTCAATGGCGTCGATTTAGTTTATAAAATATTACACAATTTTTATATATTATTTAATATATAAAAATTGTAATTTCTAGTGTTGAAAAATTAAACATAAGTGTATTGCGACACTTATGTTTAATTTTTCAACACTAGAAATTACAATTTTTATTCGTTATTGTTCACTGGTTACTACTCATGTGCATTTTTCGGGCTTCCCTGACTATTCTCTATCTCTACTGTTTCAATTGAAGAACACATTTTTGTTTTCAACTTAAACATTTTTTTTTGTGTATTACATCTGCAGGTCAACCTAGGAGGTCGTCTACTGCTTAACCGGGCCTTCCTGTGGTTGTCTTAATAATTTTAAGGCCCCCAGCCAGCGCATTCAACTTATAAACTAAGCGACAACACGCTAAGGGAACCCCCTGTGGGGTACGAGCCTCGGCTTAGGGCGTCGCTGGTGGGAGCAAGGGACTGGCTGGATCGGATTCAAATCGTTATTATTTAGGGACGAATTTAAAGCTACAGACTCAGCGACGCGGGCTGGCACGAGCAAGGATCGGGGTGGACAATTACGGAGACGTCGCGACGGGCCTCGACGGCGAGGCCGAAATGACGGGGGTCTGTGCTGCTTTCTTGGAGGAGGGATATAGCGTCGTCGGGATATGAGAGTGAATGCCTAGGTCGGCGAATTCTACTGATGTGTGAGAGGTCAACTTTAACATGTTTATAACAAATAACAAAAAACTTATAGATTTAATTATGATTAGCTGGAACGACAAATTTGATGGTCCTAATTAATTAAAATTCCGTTCTTGTCAAATTTAATTGACTTTGTAGAAAGATAAATATGGAAATTAGGCTATTTTTAAGAAAAACTTTGAAAAAATTATAGACAAGAACGGGTCTTGAACCCCCAACCCCTTGTAAATTATTGCTAGATAAATATCGCCAGGCGTCTCAAGATGAATACAAAGAAGATTGAAAAATTCAATGGATTTGAACACGACAAGGTAGTTCAGTTGAGTGATGACCCGGAACGTCAAAGGTCGCGGGTTCAAGCACCGTTCTTGTCTATAATTGTTTCAATGTTTCTTTGAAACATAGTAATTAACATAGGCATTACATGTCCTCAACATGTATAAAAAAATATAATTATATAAGATAAATATGGTCCTAAGCAGGGTTTGAACCTACGCTTTCTAGATGAATACTTCAGGCGCTCTACCGATGAAGCTATCGCGATCTCAAGTCGAGAAAGCTCAGCAGAGTGCCTGGAGTCACGACGACATTGGTTCATTAATGTTATTATTGTATGTATTTTCCTGAGTCATCTTCTTCCGTCAGTCTACCTCGTTGGTGTAGTGGCCCCGAGCGCGACTGCTGACCATGAGCTCCTGGGTTCGATTCTCAGGCCGAGCAAAGTGTTATTGGGTTTTAAAGAAATATTTCAGTAGCAGCCTGGAGTTTGGAATCGTGAATTAATATCATAGGAGTTAATAACAGCATTGGTGAAATAGAGGTGTAAAATTGTGCACACTGGCTACCTCTCGGGGAATACAGGCGTGATGCTATGGCATGTTCTTCTTTCTTAGCTTCCGGGTATTAGACCACAAAATAAATTAAGATGATCTAAAGTAAATCTCACAATCTAACTCTTCTCCAAGAACTAACGCTCAAGGTATTAAAAACTTACAATTTTAAACCGATACTAAGAAACTAAAGATATTTAAAAACAATCCGCCTTATCCCTGTATAAAGTTGGGCCTTAATTGCCTCAAGAAAAAACTTGTTCTCAAAGTTAGAATCTTCGTCATTTTAATGTAAGGTTTGGCGCACACAGTAAGTTCGTTATTGAGTTTGTGATTAGAAATTTTGAATATATTTAGGTACACGTGGCGTTGGTTTGATAAGGTTGGTAAAAAATGCTACTAGTTATTATAATAAGAAAGATAATCAGGGAAGTGAAGTACTGAAAAATTTATACATAATATCCGAGGGGGGGAGGGGAGTATTATAGGGTTCGGTATCATCAAAATTATAGTTTATAATATTTTTATTTTTCTGAAGAACTCGTGGCTATGTAACCGCCGCACAGATCGATCGATTGAGGTTAAGCTGCTCTTGCCGCAGTCGGTCTGTGGGTGGGTGACCATAATTTCATACCGAGAACCCTCCATGCTGTTAAACCGTCGGCCCCGGTTGTCAAATTAAGATCCATGATAGCCGTTTTGGGTAGTCAGAGGTCTGGCAGCTGACATCCTGTCATACTAGGATATATCGTTTTATCCAGTAACTGGGTTGTGTAGGTCAGATAGGAAGTCGCTCCTTGAAAAATACCGATATTAAGCTTGGCCATCCGATTTTGAACGGAAGCTGACCCCAATGCAATTAGGGAAAAGGCTAGGCAGATTTTTTATTTTTTTATTTTTTGTTATTGATCCCTGATACCTTATTTATTTATATGTGGCCAGTGCAGCCTGTACTTTCTTCTATACATCTCTGTTAGCCGTCATCTCGACAGTCACTCCTTTTCTAACCATATCATCTTTCACACAATCCATCCATCGATTCCTACTCGAGTAACCATAAACATTCACACTCAAAACTTTCCTCGTTACATGGTCCTCATTCCTCCGCATCACATGTCCGTACCACGAGAAAAGCTTTCCACACACCTTTAACTCCGACGTAACTTTCAGACTTCCTCTTACACACTCATTTCTAATTCTATCCATCCACATCATATCACACATTCCTTTTAACATTTTCACACACGTGAAAACCATTAAACATCATCATCATTAAACAACATCTTATGATACTTTCATATTACTGATTAGTAATATGAAAGTATCATAAGAAAGTTATAACACAAGAAAAACCTAGTTTTCATATTAATTGTTCACCGGTTACTACTCACGTGCATTTTTTGGGATACCCCGACTAGTTTCGAACTCAAACGGCCCTTCGTCATAACCGTTTTTACCGTGGGAGAGAGCCGTCTCGACCGGAGTGATACCACGGCTTCACAGAAACCCGGCGTAAAACAACGCTTGCGTTGGGTTTCACCGAGTGAGTGAGGGTACTGGAGGCCCAAACCCTTTAGAAGGCCGGCAACGAGCTTGCGACTCCTCTGGGGTTGCGGGTGTCCATGGGCGGCGGGAATCGCTTACCATCAGGCGATCCGTCTGCTCAGTTGCGCCTTTCACATAAAAAATCTGAAACTGGCCGTATCGTGAGTCCAACTCACGCACGTGAGTAGTAACCGGTGAACAATAAATAATATGATATTTTCTACAAAATATTTTGAGCCCATAAAATTTAAATCCAATAAAGTCAGTTCCGAAAGTAATTAAGCACCCAAAAAGTCAACGTAAATAAAATAACAATATCTAATATTCAATTGCTGAAAATAATTAAATTGTAAGAATGGTATAACTAATTTTGGAGTTAAGAAGTTGTAGAGATGTTTCAATTTTGACGTGTACTTGAAATTTAGAGCACTAGAACATTTTGTAACTTGAGTTTTCTGAGTGTTCTGAGTGGATTTTATGTCTGCCGTCTTGTTTATTTCAAGGATATTGTTAAAATCTTAGATGGAATCTATGAAGTATCTGAAAGTTGAAAATATTAAGGCCTTGGACTGTCTCGTTGGCCTAGTGGTCCCGAGCGCGAGTGCTGAGTATGAGGTCTCGTTTCAATTCATGGGTCGGAACTGTTGTTGAGTTTTTCGTTTAGAAATTCTCAATAGCAGTTCCGAGTTGATATAGGCTCACCAACTATTACATGTGACGTAACAGCATCGGTGAAATGTGTACAGGTGTACGCAGTTGTTCACTCACATTTCACCAACGCTGTCTGCCTACCCTATAACATAGCATCACGCCTGTATTCCCCGAAGGGGTAGGCAGAGGTGTACACAATTGTACACCCACATTTCACCAATGCTGTTATTAAGTCCCATGTAATAGGTGGTGAGCCTATTGCCATCAACCGGGCACATTTCCCAACTCCGGGCTGCTACTGAGAATTTCCTAACAGAAAAACTCAATAACACTTTGCCCGACCCGGGAATCGAACCCGAGACCTCCTGCTCAGCAGTCGCGCTACGGACCACTAAACCAACGAGGCAGTTATATAAACCTACAATCTTTATAAATCATATATAATGATGTTTTTTATACATGTTGAGGCCATGTAATGCATGTGAATGACAATTTTTCGAAAGCAACATTGAAAAAATAATAGATAAGAACGGGCCTTGAACTCGCGACCCTTGACTTTCCGTGTCATCATTCTACCAACTAAGCTACCTTGTCGAGTTCAAACCTATTGAATTTTCAATCATCCTTGTATTCGTATTCAGGAGACGCCTGGCGATATTTATCTAGCAATCATTTACAGTTCTACTAAACTCAGCGTTACCGCTTTGCAAATGTAAATCGCCGAACAATATCCCAATCCTTTATAAATCATATATAATGATATTTTTGTATACATGTTAAGGCTATATAATGCCAATATTAATGTCAATTTTTAGAGGGAACATTGTAAAAATAATAGATAACAACGGGGCTTGAACCTGCGACTGAGCTACCTTGTCGAGTTCAAACCTATTAAATTTTGCTCGCTCGCTTCGGCTATATGCAAAAGCGGGATTTTGGATTTCCCACCGACCAAACGTCTTTGCGCGCTTACTCTTAAGTAGGAGGGAAAATGTGCTCATCGGCCCAAGGAAATGAAGGGCGATCGCCGAAATGATCAGCCATTAAATAGGTGTCGGCTCAAAAACGAGTCGTTAGGAACCTCTCGATAATATTTCTTCTCCAGATAACCGGGCGTTTGTTACAAATGGAATTTGTATAACGACATAATTTATCTTTACGTTTTTGTTGATGATGAATAGATTTAGCTGATTTTGGTTTGTTATTGTTGTGCTGCTAGTAGAGGGGCTTGGCTAAGTAATAGCCGCACAAATAGATCGATCGAGGTTAAGCTGCGCTTGCCACAGTCAGTCTGGGAATGGGGGAACATCAGTTCGTACCGAGACCCCATCGTGCCTCGGAGAGCATGTTAAGCCGTCGGTCCCGGTTGTCAAATTAAGATCTATGACAGCCGTTACAAGTAGTCACAGGCCTGAAAGTCTGACACATAGCACGACATATCGAGTTACCCAGTAACGGAAGCTGACCCCAATGCAATTAGGGAAAAGGCTAGGCAGATATTTTTAATTTTTATTTTTTGTTGTTGATCCCTGACACCTTATTTATTTATATGTGGTCAGTGCAGCCTATACTTTCTTCCATACATCTCTGTTAGCCGTCATCTCGGCAGTCACTCCTTTTCTAACCATATCATCTTTCATACAATCCATCCATCGATTCCTACTCGTGTAACCATAAACATTTACACTCAAAACTTTCCTCGTTACATGGTCCTCATTCCTCCGCATCACATGTCCGTACCACGAGAAAAGCTTTCCACACACCTTTAACTCCGACGTAACTTTCAGACTTCCTCTTACATACTCATTTCTTATTCTATCCAACCACATCATATCACACATTCCTTTTAACATTTTCACACACGTGAGAACCATTAAACAGAAGAATGTATCATAAGAAAGATATAACAAGAACAACCTAGTTTTAATATTAATTGTGTCAAAGTCTATAATAAAATACCTAAGAATTTAAGAGAATTACCATTAAGAATGTTTCAAACACAATAAAAAAAAATATTAACAGAAAAATGATTTTATACAATTAAGGAGGTTTTAGAATAAAATAAATATATTAATTATGTAATTGTTCACAGTAATTATTGTATGTCCAAACGGGTTGATTGAGGTCACTTACAATATCTTAAGGAACTAACAGTGATTAACAACTCAATAAAAAAAAAAGATTACATTTACTAAAGTCTGATTTACTGAGTCACTACGAAATATCTTATAATATACCCAAATAGGTAGCCACTCCATGTAAATTACTAGTATTAAGCTGTACCTGGTCAGACTGGAAGACGACTTTGACGTAGTTGGGAAAAGACTAGGCAGATTGTTGTGTGGTGATTAATTGATTGATGCTAGAAATTATATTTGAAACTTATTAACGTTTACAAGCGAACTCTTGATGACGCAGTGGTCGAGAGACCGGCTGCTGCGCGGCTTGTCGCGGGTTAGATTCCCGCACGGATAAAATATTTGTACGATCTACAGATACCTGTTCCGGGTCTGGATGTGTGTGTATGTGCGATTATGTGTCTGTAAACGCACCCACGATACAGGAGGAAATCATAGTGCGGGGTAACGTATTAAAAAAAAAAAAAAAAACTGTGGATATGAAATTACCGCGCGCAGGGTTACAATCCGCATCTTCTGATTCGGAAACCCAAGTTCTCAGCCAACTAAGCCGTTAGCTAAGTCAAATCTTTCCTCCAACTTCTTTAATAAGTTTTACGGTAACGTCACCGCGCATATTCGATTGATACCGCAAGTGTAAATACTTTGCGTGCCATTAGCCATTAGCTGACGCTAGTAGTAAATCCTTCCAAATAAAATAAGAAAAGGGAAACATTATTGCCATACTATGGGCACAGTATTATAACCCAGTTAATATCTTTAAAAAGTTGTGTCTTGTAGGGATCAAATACCATACATCGCGCTCGGCAGGGTATCCCTAAAATTATAAAAAAGTCAGCTCAAAAAAAAATAAGTTTAAAAAACTGTAACCCGACTACAGATAAATAAAAGATACTGACTGGTGGATGACACACTGATGCTCTATTACCCGTCCAAAATCAGGGAGGGTCGCAAGTATATACATATTTGTAATGTGCTAGATAAGACTTTCTTTTTGTTACAAAACATGTCACGATTGTCTATGTAATTATTATTTTCGAGGTTAGAAATCTACGTGTAAAGTGCACCATATTAAACTTAGGGAGAATTTATGGTGAGCTGCTCACGACCGTATTATTTTTCCATTTTATATTATAACTTTAGAGTTCGTTAAGCATGCGTTAATGCTTTTCAAAGATTTTTCTTTATTTTTTTGTAATCCTTCACCGTTTTAAGTACGTGATAATTAATTTCTAATACGCACATGACTTTGAAGCTGAGTTGTGCGTGCCTTTTGATTAGATTTTTTAATTATTTCTTATAAATTTAGGTCGTCCGGGTCGTCCTATACAAAATTGCGTTTCCTATTGAGTTTTTTTTGCGTCGTGAATTTATCGCCATTTATTATTTACAATTATTAAGTAGGTTAATTACTAGCCTCTTAAAAAATAATCAATCGACTTTATAATTTAAAATATTTTTACGGTCGTGAGCAGGATTCGAACCTGTGCCTCCCGGATAAATACTACAGGCCACCACTAAGCCGTCTGGACCTATGCTCACTATTCCGAATTCTTCTTCCACATTTTTTATTTCATCGTCCCTGTTCAGGTGACTGAACCGACACGACTAACTCTGTAGTAATTGCCTATATTCCCCGAAGGGGTAGGCAGAGGTGTACCCACAAAGTTGTACACTCACACTTTACCAATGCTGCTATTAAGTCCTAGGTGTTCAGCCTGTTGCCATCTACTGGGCACAATTCCAAACTCCGGGGTGCTACTGATAATTCCTTTACAGAAAAAACCAATAACACTGCCCGATTTGGGAATCATATATTTTCACCGTGGGAGAGCCACGCTTCGGCACGAATGGGCCGGCTCGACCGGATTGATACCACGGCCTCACAGAAAACCGGCGTGAAACAACGCTTGCGTTGTGTTTCGCCGAGTGAGTGAGGGTACCGGACGCCCAAACCCTTTAAAAGGCAGGCAACGCACTCGCGACTCCTCTGGGGTTGCGGGTGTCCATGGGCGGCGGTAATCGCTTACCATCAGGCGAGCCGTCTGCTCGGTTGCCCCTAATTCCATAAAAAAAAAAAAAATACCCGAGACCATCATCATGCTCAGCAGTCGCGCTTAGGATCACTAAACCAATGAATCATCGAACGGGCACCATTCCGAACTCCGGACTGCTATTGAGAATTTCCTAACAGATAAATCCAATAACATTTTGCCCGACCTCGGCATCGAACCGGAGACCTCATCTCAACTCAGCAGTCGTGCTTGGAAGCCCTAGACCAACGAGTTACTTACTAGTTTACTACTTAATATGTTTTATATATTACATAAAAGTTTATATAGGTACTATATAAGTAGTAAGTTCTAGTAGTTAGGTAACTTCATCTAACTAATATATAAAAATCTCGTGTCACAGTGTTTGTTATCGAACTCCTCCGAAATGGCTTGACTGATTTTTATTGTGTATATTTGGTAGGTCTGAGAATAGGTCGTAGGCTATTTTTTGTACCCCTAGGTGATAAGGGCGGCCCTATTCAGAAAATTTATATGGCAGAACAACGTTTGCGGGGTACAGCTGGTATATCAAATTTTTACACCAAAATGAAAACCTTTACATCCTATAAGCACACATAAATTCTCTATGCCCACATCAAACAAAATTCAAAATCTGAAAAAACAAACTCCAAGCCGAACAAATACCCTAAGAAAATTACCTACCCACCTTGCTGTTTGAAAATTTTTGCAAATCTCTTTTTGGGGTGGAAAAATATGCAATTCCCACACAAATCACGTGGATGTTGTTATTTTAGGTCCACGGAGTCCCCGGAGACCATTAACACTCGTTTACTTAGGCCCTGAATAGATTACGAACAGCATTTTTATGAAGATTGCATATAATTTTTCTTGATACGAACCTGTCCTGTTGATAGAATTTTCTTGTATTTTTTTTTATGGGATACGGGCAAACGAGCAAACGGATCGCCTGATGGTAAGCGATTACCGCCGCCCATGGACACCCGCAACAGCAGAGGAGTCACAAGTTACCGGCCTTTTAAAAATATTTAAAAAAATATTTTCTCTATTTACCTATTTTAAAAATTCAAATTATTTATTCGTTGAAATGTGGTTACATAGATATAAAAAAAAACATAAATAAGGTTTTATCACTTTGAAACATTTGGTAAAAGAAATTCCTAGTATGGGGCAAAGTTATAATAACAAAAAAAAGTACCATCAAGACGAAAACTTCTCCCTTAACAGCATACATTCCGAAAACGATTAATATTTTTATTTAATAACTTTCGTGAGTCACATTCATATTAAGTGAGTAATAACCCGAACGGTTAATAATTATTAACAATAATTAATATTGTTATAGAATTTTAAATTATACTTTAAATTAATCCTTATTACTTACACATTGAGCGTTTTAAAGAAAGTTACTTAATTAATTTGGATCTCGTATATAAAATTTAGCTTCCGTAGATATGTGACCGTAAAACTCGAAAACTGGGCAAGCAGATTGACTTGAAATATTTACAAAACGGTGCATTTTCTATTAAGGAATATCCTACTTCCTTCATACTAATACATACCTATTATAAACGCGAAAGTTAGTATGTTTGTTACGCTTTCACGCAAAAACTACTGAACGGATTTGGATGAAATTGGGCATACAGATAGTTTATAGCCTGGATTCACATTTAGGATACTTTTTATCCCGGCTGGACCCAATTCTAAAATCCACGCGGGCGAAGTCGCTGGCGGAAGCTAGTTCAAACTTATGACATCCGACAAAATGCATGTAGGTACTCGTAACATCATAGTACATAATCCAAAAGATAATAAATTTAGTATTATCAGAAGTTGGTAAAAAAAAAGGAATTATATTTATTGTAGAATGATAAAACACGGTTGTGAGTAGGATTCGCATCTGCGCGTCCTGGATGAACACTCCAGGTGGTAATGAACTCCGGGAGGCGCGGGTTCGAATCCTGGTGATGACCGTATTTTTTTTACACAAAAATTATGTATAGCTTTAGAGTTTACTACGCATACGTTAATGCGTTTGAAAGTTTTATTTATAAAAAATAATTATTTACTTCCTTTATAATTAAAATCAAACTGAGCCAAAGCTAACCGTGGCCGGATTTACAAAATTTGTCATACAAAAACACTTAACACCGACATGCCATTATAAATCGTACATTCCGTAGTTAAAGCAATTCTTAGTCGCTGACGTCATGATTACGTCAGCATTTTATGAATATAGTCGAATGACCTCGATTTTATAGTGACTAAACTCAATCGTGTATTTTTATGGATTTTGTATAAACCACTATTTCGACAATACTCGTACCTCCCGTATGGTCTAGTGGCTAGGATACCTGGCTTTCACCCAGGAGGCTCGGGTTCGATTCCCGGTACGGGAAACCACTTTTTGTGTAAAATATTAATTTTATTTTTTATAAGAATTTGTTGTTGTTTGTTTTGGTACTTCTATTATACAATAATTATATATTTTTTTATACGATTGTCTTGCGACTTGTCGTCGAGCTCACTAAATTGTTATTCCGAAATATTTTAACACGTACATCTATGAATGATAAGGAAGTCATACCAAAATTATTATACATATATTTGTATTATTTTGTTAATAAATAAATCAATATTTAAAAAATTACTTTCTACTGTTATGAGGCTAAAAAAAATTATAGGCGCAAGAACTAGCATGAGCCCGTCACGCCACGTGATAATGATTATCCATCGAATGGTGCGTTACTCAAAGAAGGGTAACTCTGTTTGCATAATACCATTACGGTATTATGCAAACAGAAACAAATATATTATTTAATTGTTATGGCTAAGTTGTAAAAAATAAGAATGATAATTTCTTTCTACAGAGGAGCTTCACAGCCTATAGATTCATCTAAATAATCATCATCATCCGTGCCCTTATCCCAATTAGTAGGCTTCAGCACAGCATGAATTTTTCTTCCACTTTCTAATTGTTTTGGAATTGCATGCTGCTAAAATTTTTACCATGTTTTATGACCGGCCAGCTGCCTGACGTCACCCCTAATTGGGAATGCAATGAAAAAAAAAAAAAAAAATCTATCGAGCTATGCTATACCAAATGTTATCCATGCGCCATCATCTTAGTAATACACGATAAAGATATTGGCGTTAATTCTAATATAGCAAAATAAACAGAATTTACAACAATCCTGTTTTTTACTAATAGTCACTATATGAGCAAGACGGGCGAATTAATAGATTAGTCTGATTCAGTCTGACTCGCGACATAGCCGTGGACACAGATCATGAAGGGCCCCGTTCGAGTTCGAAACTACTCGGTCGAACCCGAAGAATGTACGTGAGTAGTAGACTTTGGGAATGCTGTTGTTGATGGTAACCGCCACCGATATGCTCTCCTTTTATCTAGCTATGTCACACCAAATGTTAATGTGCTAAATTAAGAATATTATGTAATAATATGGTACTTAAAATCTAACCTCTACAACCCAGTTACTGGATAATGAGATATCTAATAATTTATTTCTCGTAACGGTAGCAATTGATCTTATTTTGACAATTAGAACTTACGGCTTATCGTGCTCTGAAGCATGGATGGGCCTCGGCCAATCCACAGACCAACCACGGCAAGCGCAGCTTAACCTTGATCGATTTCTGCGGCTGTAAATAAGCCTCAATCTCTACCTGAAAACAGGCATCATGCTACGCATATTATGCCAAATTCCGGGATTCTACTGAATGCCCGTGCCGGCCGGACTCCGGACGCTCGGTATTACTATTGGTTCGAGATCACTGTTGAATTTTATTTTTCACAATAATTTAGTGTGCGACTTTTTTATTGTATTAATAAAAAATACATTAATCTATTTTACTTTCAAGACAAAATAATGTCACTACGAGAATACAACGATAATTTTTTTGTCCGACCCGGGAATAAAACTCGGTAATCAAGCTCTACCGCCACTTGTATTCAATCACTATTTCTAACCATATTTTAAGCGATACAATATTCTTACCCATATTCTAAAAACCTCATATATTCGATATTCCAATCTACACGGCCATTATGGTTCCTAGAGGGTACTTTAACAAAATTATAAGCAATTTCATATGATAAGTTTGCAAGTGGACTCGACAAGTATGATTTCTTTTCAGCAACATGTGTTCAATATGTACCTATATAAAAACAGACGATTCGTTCTTTTGTAGCTATTCTTTGAAAATATAGTTGAATTTTTCTTTGCCAAGCAGTTTGTATTTTAAGAAATTTTATTGCCGAATTTCCAACGATATGTGCACGTATGAAAACGTAAAAATATCGAAAACATTTCTTTAGAAAGTAAATATACTATCAAGTTGCGCAGTTTATTTTGATTGGTTTTTCTAGTCATTGCAGAGTTAATAAGTTTTTTCGGTCTACTGTGGGTCCGAGAGACATTATGTGGGGGATTCTATGCATAATATCTACATAAAAAACTCCATGAGAGGTCCTTTTTGGTATAGTATACAAATAACAACCAGACACGAGGGCTCTGTAGTTTAATACTTGGGCTTACGAACCCTGAAGTTTCAAAACATAGTTATATGCTCATTTTGCATGTCTTGCGGGCACTGAAAAGAAAATGATCTCAAGCATAGGTTAAACGGCCATGGCATCAAAAAAAAAGTACAAAGAATTTAATTTTTAATATAGACAGTTTACCTCCTTTGTGAAGGATGATTCTACCCATTTTTCGGGTATGATGGAATAAGAGTAAACTTTATACAAGGTCCTAAATTATTAGGTAATTTCCTTTTAAGGGGTCAATGTGTAAGTGATAAGGATTAATTTAAGCCATAATTACATTTTTTACGACAATTTCATTTTTTTCTTAATGTTCGCCGTTCGAGGAGCAGTTTTCGTCTTGCTAGTACTATGGTTATTACAAATAATTTGTTATTTCCATTTAATTCTTAGCTTGAGTGAATGTATTTGACGTATATATTAACCCTTTCAAAGGAAATTACCTAATAAATTAGGACCTTATATTAAACTCTCCCTCCGCCTAGCTACGGCAATGATAACATAACATACATAACACAGCATCACGCCTGTATTCCCTGAAGGGGTAGGCAGAGGTGTACATACACAGGTGTACACCCACATTTCACTAATGCTGTTATTAAGTCCCATGTAATAGGTGGTGAGCCTATTGCCAACAACCAGGCACAGTTCCAAACTCCGGGCTGCTAGAGAATTTTCTAACAGATAAACTCAATAACACTTTGCACGACCCGGGAATCGAACCCGAGACCTCGTACTCAGCAGTCGCGCTTGGGACCACTAGACCAACGAGGCAGAGCAGTACGGCCATGATTGTTAGTATAAAAAAAGTCTTCCTTCCCTCCTTCCCATTAGGCTGCTATAACAACAGATAGACAGAGAGATGAAGCGGCAGAAGTGAAGAGTGGAAGAGGTGAACCTACCTCAGAAGACTTGCTAGACGCGCTCAATGATCCGACGGTCATGAGTAGTACGTTGGCCTTCCAGCAACAAGCAAGATAGCAGCTTTCTGCGCTACGACGCGACGTGCGCACTTCTCGCAATTGTTTATGCAAGCCACCTGAGGTCGGCGTGCAAAATGTGACGAGGACCATCGATGCCTACAACGGACCTTCACCGATGGAATTTGCGGCAAGTGCAGCTGCTATGTCGGAATCCCGATAAAGTATAGATTTAGAATATAGATATAGAATTAGATTGTTTAAGTCGGTAAGAGTATGTTACGACGTTCTTGAAGAAAGACAGATAGCAATAATTCCAAGCTGAAAAACCGGTCAAGTGCGAGTCGTGCCATTATACCGTCTG
Organism: Xylocampa areola; assembly: GCA_935421205.1. NCBI lineage: Eukaryota > Metazoa > Arthropoda > Insecta > Lepidoptera > Noctuidae > Xylocampa > Xylocampa areola. The sequence continues at coordinate 3,374,200 of OW285216.1, forward strand.
TCCGTGTGTCACCACCTATTTTCTCAGGAACGGGTGAACCTAGCAAGTTAAAATTTATACCAGATATTGAAGTCTATAGTCCCTATTAGGTGTATAAAAATCAAGATATGAACAAATTTAGATTTTCGCAAAAACTTGTAAGTACCAAACCACCCGAAATCTACCTGTTCCTGAGAAAATCGGTGGTGACACGCGGACAGACAGATGGACAGACGGAGAAAAAGTGATCTTATAAGGGTTCCTTTTTTCATCTTTTCAGGTACGGAACCCTAAAAAACAGTAGAAACCGCACCAATCCCTTAGTCTACCAAACTATTAAATAAATTATATTTTTTGCATATAAATTGTTAATATCTTACTGAAAGGCGGTCGTTTTGCGGTCACCGGGCTCTTATATATTTTAGCTTGATATCAAATCGATCATGTTTCACCTTCAGCCGACAAGGGCGATACGTGACATAAAAATGTATTTAAAACAAATAAAGTCAGACTTGTAAACGACTACAAATTATTAAGGGACTTTGTGTGAGGTCTGAAGGTCGTTTGTGATTTGATTTTTAATGATGAATGGCCTTTAATTCTGTTGAGGTCACAATGAGATGACAATGAACTTAAATGAGGCGTATTTTGAGATTGCGGTTGCATTTCTCATACACATCTTCTGAATCCAGCGCAATTTTTTTTTCTTGCTGTGCCTACCTATCTATTTGGAATTATATTGATCTAATTATCTTAATTTACTACTAATATACTAGCAGTTAAAGCCTTATGGTATGACCGTTGGACTGACCTTTGTTGTTCGAATCCAAGGCAAGTACCACTGACTTTTCGAAGTCATGAGGTTATTATAAATTAATTATCACTTGCTTAATAAGGTGAAAGAAAACATTGTGAGGAGCCAGCACTCCTGAGAGCTATTCTCGATGGTGTGTAAAGCCATGTCAGAGACAGACGGGTGGCTAAAACTCTGACACTAGGTTGTTCACCAACCATATGATAAGAAGAAGAACTAATATACTTGTCGGTGAATGGTTTGAAGACTAGGGTCCGAGGTCTCTCTGTCTGTCAGGATTATAAAGGTAATCGTAAATAAAACCAACATTAAGGCTCTCCGCCACTGAGAGCAAATTTAATTTAGGTTAGTGATTACTAGTGAGTCACAGGGTGTAGAGGTCCGTTCGCCACGGCGGCTCGCAGTGAACTAACGTAGTAACGTCCTCCCTCCTCTCGCTGTAGTAGTCACCGACGGCCCATAGCGCTCGGTGTTGTAACACCAATAATGTAAAATAGTGTTGCCATCACCGACATACTAATTAGATTGCTCTGACCTAATAGTGTTTAAAAATATCGGATCCGGCCGGTAATCACTACCATCTATCATACACAATTCCAAATCAAGTCATCATCATCCCAATTTATTTGGGGCCAGGGCAGCAATCAGTAGTCATAAATTATGACTCATAATATTTGTTTGTTGTTACGTAATACGTTGTTTTGTGTTTTGTCCTGCTCTAAGTGTATCAGAATTGTTATTGTTTATCTTATATTTGTAATTTATCAAATATATTGAATCTACAGGTTGAAAATTTTATAATTGATGTCTATAATTCTTTATCTATTTCTTCTTTAGTGTGGGGAGTTCTTTAATTTTCGAGGGGAATAAATCATTATAATAAAACAACTTTTAACCGGATTAATCGCGTGTATTATTGGTTTTTTGTTTTTCCTGACGTTTCGAACGCTGCAAAGAGATAATACACGCGATTATTCCGGTTAAAAGTTGTTTTATTATAATGTGTAGTGATCGCGCAGACCTAAGATATTACTATGGGAATAAAATCTTTTTCTTTCTTTCTTTCTAATACCTACATTGGTCATAATAATACGTTGGGTTGTCAATATCATGTTGGCTGCACTGTACTTCGAAGCAAGTCAATGCCAGTTGTTGCCAATAGTAAAACAGTATTATTTGGTCGTAATTTTTTATTTAGTTTTGTATTTTTTTTTGTGTACCTGTGCATGAAAAAAAAATATTTTCTTTCTTTGATTCTTTTCTTTCATTCCCAATCAACTGCTATAAAGAATTCCTATTATCGCTTTGATCCGGGAACAGCACCCTCACGTCAGTATAACGTTCAGATTTTCTTGCTGCTTTAAGCGGTCACCCATCTACTAGACTAATGGCGTCAAGTGTTGCTTAACCTCAAATATCGTTTATTAGAGATTGTGAAAGGCTATGAAATAGGAAAGCTGCCTGCCTCGTTGGTCGTGGTCGCAAGTGCAGCTGCTGAGCGTGAAGTCATGGGTTCGATTCCTGAGTCTGGAAAAGTGTTATTGCGTTTTTCTCTTAGGAAATACCCAGTAGTAGCTCGGAGTCAGGAATTGTGCCTGAATTATGGAAAAAGGCTCACCACATATAGCATGAGATTACGTGTTATTTTCTTATAATAATATATTTTAAAAATGCAAATCGATCTGTAAGTAATTTTTTTGTTGATTCAAATACAACCGCGGTGTTTCGAAGTCAAAGTCAAAGGTTTTTATTTCATATAAACCACACAAAGGCACTTATGAAAAGTCAGAATTTACATGCACGGTTCCAAAAAGTCGCTTCCTATGGAGAAGAACCGGCAAGAAACTCCGTGGTTACTCTTTTAAATTGTATATCTTTTACAATTTCTGTAAATACAATTTGGGCGGGATGTAAAAACAACGTAATCTTGGATTTGTATCTATTACCCCTGGATGGGTACTAAAGCGCCCATCGCCTCCCCCAGCCCTTTCACCCTCCAAATAAAACCACCAAACCCGCCATATTGCCAGCCACTACTTCCGTTAAATTATAATAACATTATTTCAATACCTGTCTCTCCATCTGTCACACTCGCTCATTTCGGAAACCGGTTTCATTTTGATAGGTACTTTAGTGTACAAAATATCAGTTGAACTATTCAATCAATTTTGGTAATGTCTGTCTGGGAACTAATAGTAAAACAGTATTTGACCCATAATATTATAGAGGTAGAAGGTATGACTCTATTGAAAAGGGTGGATCCTTCCACCGGGCGGGTGATATTGCCTGGCGAGCCGCGGCCTTGCTGGTCTAGTTGTCTACAAGCGCGACTGCTGAGCATGAGGTCCTGGGGTCGATTCCGGGGTCGGTGTTATTGAGTTATTCTATTAGGAAATTCTCGATAGCAGCCCGGAGTTAGAAATTGTGCCCGATAGATAACAATAGGCTCACCACATATTACATAGGACTTGAATCAAAAATATGCTACACAATATGTCTGGGGAGCAGCCACAGAAAACGTTTTCATCCGACTGGAGCGAGCACAGAGGGCTGTCCTAAAAGTTATGTAGGTACTATCGACCACGAAGATACTCCACATTTCAACTGTATTCTGAATGCAAAATACTAACAGTCAGACAGGTTTTTGTGCTACAATCGATGTTCCGTAAACATTCAAAATGTCCCTTCACAGAGCCAACTGGTAGACTTAAACATAGGATTTTTCCTTTGAAACCCCATAAAACCTCATTTGCTCAAAGGCAGTATTATATTAATAGCTCGAAATTGTATAATTATGTCAATAAAATCTTATACATATACCCTGCAAATAAATTCAAATGCAAAACTATACTGAGAGAATATCTCCTTCAACTAGATTATCAACATACAGAGGATCTCCTACGGGGAAACTATTGACGCGCACGCAAACGCTCACGCGCAAGTACGCGCGCGCTTACAAAAGCACAAGCGCGCACGCACCAACGCACACACACATACACACACACACACAACACAAATCATCATCTTTAATACTAACGTTTTTTTTAACTATATTTTTATTATTTTTCGGTTTTTTGAAATGTAATTTATGAAAACAGATAAGAGGCTTGTAAAATTTTACCCATACCGAGGGCTCTGACTTCTAAGATACAGGAATGTCCTAGTTTAGAAATCAGCGTTTTGATAGAAAGAACATGTATGTGTATTTAAGTCTTAGAATGTTTTTTTTTGTATGTATCTTTGGAAATAAAGATTATCTTATATTATTTATTGTTAATATTACACAATAAAATTAAAAATAATCCAAACCTGCAATCCTGACTATCTCTGAGAAGAAATGCCTAAAGCAACTCAGAAGTCAACGTCTTTTTTACCGTAAATACACCACTTTACTCAACATATGAGTGTAAACGTGTAAGAATAAGTCTGGAATAGTCTTTTTGAGGAAATGGCCATGGTAGTTTTGAGCTGACCTGTCCCTACTGACGGCACGTATGCATCAGTCATCGTGTAGCTCAACAACAATTTAGGGAGCTCGACGACCCGCAAGACGATATCAGATCGGCAGGACATTTGCGTAGGCCAAAGAGAATTCTCAAATACCGCCAGATAGATAATTTAAGTTCAACATCGCACAAATCCTACATAGTACACACATTCACAATTTTATAATATTGTTAATGTCAATAAATAATGAATTCATAAAATGTCAATTAATAATAATGAACTTCAAAATTATTCTATTGATAATAGCATTGGTGAAATGGGGGTGTACAACTGTATACACCTCTGCCAACCCTTCGGGTAATACAGGCGTGATGCTATGTGTTTGTTATGTTATGAGCCGCGGCCATAATTGTCGGACTATTATATATTTGCACGATCGCCGTCAAACTTTGATTGTGCGATGCAGAATTGGTGACGTCATGCGCTAACTATCAATGTAGCATAGTAGATGTCGCTTAATCATGAAGTATTTTAGTTGCCATTGGAGGATGAAGTGCGACTTGAAAAAATAATAAAAAATATTCTAGGATAGGTCAGTCACAGATCATATCATCATCGTCCTGCCCTTATCTCAATTTAATCAGGGTCGGAGCAGCATGTCTTTTTTCCATACATCTCTATCAGCCGTCATATCGATAGTCACTCCTTTTCTAGCCATATCATCTTTCACACAATCCAGCCATTGTTTCTTCGGTCTTCTTCTACTTTCCTCGTCACACGTTGCTCATTCTTCCGCATCATAGTCACAGATCATATGCACAGTCAAATTTGTCTACGCCACCACGGTTCAACCAATTAGCGATGCTGTCGCGTCACTTTGGACAGCCAATCAACGCCACGGAAATTGATACGATATCGAAGCCACAGCTGCGGCTACCTCTTTTTTCTCTTTATACACCACGGGTTACTAAACTATAACAGATATTGTACAATATCAGACCTCCGAAGGGTTCGGCAAATTATTTCTTCTGGCTCAGCGACCCGAAATGAATCTTGGTCTCCGATACGAGAACTCTCTACTTTACACAACCTTGCGCAATTTCTCGCCGCTTGAATCTTACGCAGATCATCCTCCATCACATGACACCAGCGGTATCTGGGGCGTCTCAGCGGTCTTCGTCCAATAGATCTACCCAGGCCACGCCAGCGCTTAATAACAGGCGAGTTGGTTGCCAATCTGTAAATCACATCATTTGGTAGTATCTGCCAACTCCAATGGGAAACTGGCGTGATTGTATGTATGTACACAATGGCTTTTCAGTACTTACCAGTCAGTAGGCCCCACGTGAACAAGTGAAAACGCGACTTCAGTTGTAAGGTCGCTCATTGTCTGCGAGGAGTGCACTCATCGTGAATATTAGCTAGCTTCCAAGAAGGTGGGATTTTCAACACTTTGAAAGCAAGATTTCACACCTATGTATTGTGGGTGAAAGTTTCGCTACCTCAATGCAACTCCTCGCTTTTTATGCGTTCGACGCCATACGGCAAAACAAAAGCGCCATGAAATGTTTATTCGTCTCAATAGACGGCCAATGCATCAACCGGTAAAACTGAGAATTTTCTAATAATACAAAAAAAAAAAAACAATAATATTGCCCGACCAGCGATCGAAGCCAACGCCTTACCTGCACCTCCCGGATAAATACTCCAGGCGCTCTGACCAATAAGCCATCTCGGGTCGAGATTTCGAATCCTGCTCACGACCGTATAATTTTTCCATTTAATATAATAATTTTAGAGTTCGCTAAGCATCGTTAATGCTTTTCAAAGATTTATCTTTAACCAACGCCTTACGTTCAGTAGCCACACTTGTGACCACCAGACCAGAGAAATAGTCAAAGATAGATTTATAGAAGATAATTCAACACATTGCCTAACATAGCAAGTACACTCCTATTACATTAATAACACTTTATTTGATGATATTTTCACATTAATTCCCCTACATTAATCTACACTGCTCATTTCACAATTTCCAATTATTCAAATAACACAATAATCCCGCATAGCAATAATTATGATTTAAAAACATCAACATTTTGCTGAATAATGGTCGACTCAGACGCGCTTAATTATAAATGGCTGGACAGGGCTTAACGTGTATAAAATTAGCTTCATAATAATTATATATAAGTACAGTCACGAACACAAATTTGTAAACACAAACTTTTTAACTCATCGACAATAGCGTCAATTCTTATAAAGCAAACTAATTCATATTTAGAGCATTGCTGTATTTTACTAATCGTTACTATAAGAACAGGACGGGACGACGTCAAATTCAAATTTATGGTTTAAGCTTAATTATCTCAAAAAAATTACATAGTTTCACTTATTTGAGATCACTATTATAATAATAAGTGGGCCATATTTAAATAACTTCAACATTCGGACAGATAATATTTTTTTATGCTCATTTTAGCAATAATAAATTCCATAAATGGCTGGCCTTTGTACTCGTCATTTCTACTAATGTTTAGTCTAAATGTGTCATCATCATCCCCCTGCCCTTATCCCAATTTATTTGGGGTCGGCGCAGCATACCTATCTATCTGGCATGCTGCTAAAGTTTTGGCTAAGTTTTATTACCGGCCGCCTGCCTGACGTCAACCCTCATTGGGAATGCTGTTGTTGGTGGTAACTGCCACCGATACGGTCACTTTCTATCTAGCTATGTCACACAAAATGTTATCCATGCGCCAGGTTCTGATGTTATATAAGTCTAAATGTGTGTACATCATATTTAAAAAAATTGTCCCTAAATGTTTGTACGCGCTTAACTTCCGAACGACTGCACCAAATTGGATAATTCTATTTTTTGTGTTCGTTATTGTCAGGACAAGGTTTGAATAAAAGAAAATTTAAAAAAAAAATGCCGTACGAAGTTTGCTGGGTCAGCTAGTATAAAATAAAAATATATCATACTTAGATATTATTATATAGATTAACACACAACTCAATGTAACAAATTATTACGGACGGTAGTCCGCAGCTCACTGGTGTATGAAATGCGCACTCGTTGCCACAGTACAGTCAAGAGCAGTGTGATAACTTGATATTATTTTAATAAAGTTATATTATGTAGTATATGATTTTTAAGCTTAAATTTAATAATTTCAACCTAAAATTTCCACTAAATTTTCGTTGACGTCTCTAATTTTAGTGGCTACCTAAACTTTGCCTACTAAAAAGAGTCGGAGATTTTATTTTGACGTGCCAGAATCCAAATTTGACATCTATTGATTCGTATAATAACTTGCGTGAGGCATATTCATATTAGTTATTGTTCACCGGTTACTACTCACGTACATTCTTCGGATTTGCCCGAATAGTTTCAAACTCGCACGGGGCCCTTCATGATCTGAGTCTGCGGCTATGTCGCGAGTCAGACTGAGTCAGACTAATCTATTGATTCGCCCGTCTTGCTAATAATTGTAAATTTTGTTTAGTTTGTTATATTAGAATTTACGCCAATATCTTTATCGTGTATTACTAAGATGATGGCGCATGGATAACATTTGGTATAGCACAGCTCGATAGAAGGAAACCGCATCAGTGTCAGTTACCACCAACAACAGCATTCCCAAAGAGGGTTTACGTCAGGCAGGCGGCCGGTCATAAATCATAGCCAAAACTTTAGCAACATGCCAGATACATGTATGCTGCGCCGACCCCAAATAAATTGGGATAAGGGCAGGGGGACGATGATGATGAGGACTAAGATGATGGCTATACTTCCAGAAAAATATTTTATATACCTACCTCATATTTTTAGTTTACTGTATATTATTTTGTTACACATTTGTCACCGTGTTTGTTTATGGTAATTAAACTATCTTATCCATTAACTCCAATGTCCTCGCTATCTCTTCGTGTCCAAAGTTCATACCAGTTCAAACCCTGTACTTCGTACGCAATCGATATCAACCCAATCACAACTTAATTTAAACTCTACTTATCTAGGCTCACATCAAATGACACTTATCGTCTGCTGATGAGTTATGACCTGTAGTTTGGGGTCTTAGGTTTATGGCCTAAGAGTTTGGAGGTGTTTGTGATGAGCTGGTAGCGGGCAGAGAATACATTCATTGTCTTGGTGGCTTATATTTATTACTAGTTCTGTCGACTGCTGAGCATGAGGTCACGAGTTCCATTCCCAGATCGGGCAAAGTGTTCGAGAGTTCTCAGTAACAGCCCGGGGTTATGAATTGTGCCCGGTAGATGGCAATAGGCTCAACTCCTACTACATGGGACTTATTATTGGTAAAATGTGGGTGTATAACTGTGTACACCTCTGCTGTTTCTCTCTACAGAGAGATACAGGCGTGATGCTATGTTATGTTAGTTGTGTCCTTGCCTTCGTCCATGTGGATATCGGAAAATAATAGCATGCGGTATTTGAACACAATGCCGTAATAACTTCAAGGAATTAAAAATGAAATACAAGAAGCTAACTTGTCTGATAGTGGCACAGATGACTGAGAAGTTGTGTGGCAATCGTTTGGCATGTTATGGGCATGTGATGCGGAGGGATGAGGGTCATGTGACGAGGAAAGTTTTGAGTATGAATGTGAATAGCTATAAGAGTAGAGGAAGACTGAGGAAGCGATGGATACATTGTATTAAAGAAGATATAGCTCGAAAAGGAGTGACTGACGATATGACGGCTTATAAAGATGTATGGAAGAAAAATATATGCTGTTCCGACCCTAAATAAATTGGGATAAGGGCAGAGGGATTATGATGAAAAGCAAAAGTGTTTGTTTCATACCTTTTGCTTGCTTAACCATTGAACATTTTGAAAATATATAGCGTAGCTCGGCCCTTATAAGCAATAGCGTGATGATATATATTGACTTTAAAAGGTTTACTTTTAAGTATTGCTGCAGTGAAAGTTTCATCTAAATCGGTTGATTCTTCAAATGTATACTTTAAAATTCACAAAGTTATGTTACATTGCTCATCGCTTTTAAGTAATAACGTTTGAAATATGTCTGTGATGTTGTCTGGGCCTATCAAAATCGGTTCACTGTTTCTCAAGTTATAAGCATTCGGAAAGATGGACAGACAACTTGAGTGAAACAAAAAAAGTCAAGTATATCAAAAAAAGTAGTTTCGGTTTTATATCTACAGTATGGTATATTCCAGTGGTCAGCGACCTTGTCAACAAAAAGAGCCAAATATAGACAATACATAATTGAAATTTAATAAAGAGCAATTTTTCTGCGTTTCAAAAATGTTTACTCATTTCTTACAAGGCAAGATAATAAGTAATATTCCGTGCCTGCACTTAACATTTTGTGGAAGACGACGCAGCCGAGGAGTCAAAAAGCCGCATGCGGCTCGCGACCACTGGTATCCCAATTAAAATATTGAGAATATATTTAATTTACAGAAATAACACTCTATCGTTTTATTATAATAGGTATATATAATAATAATTATTAAGGACCCAATTTTTGAACACCTTGTTGTAATGTCAAATTTTGGTATGTATCAATATAAAAAGCTTCATTATAATTATTAATAACGTGGGGCTTGTGGCTTGTAAGTTCACGAAATGACTTCGGGATCGATCTGCAACTAGATAGTTGCGGATCCAGACACGCCACTATGAAAAAATTTTTGAGTACGTCGGTCTAGTCAAGTACTACTGTTGAAAGTGAGACTGGGTCCGAATCTCGTGTTGGACAAAACGTTATTACGTTTCTCTGTTAGGAAATTGACAGTGGCACCTCAGAGTTTTTGATTATGCTTGGTAAATGAACCAAATTTGCTTTGGTAACATTCCTTTAATTTTCGCACATCACGGCAGAAGGCTGACAATAAACTGGATTAAAGTCCAAATTTTCTTTTACGACTAGTTGATGGTTTGAGCTTTAATTACAATTTTGTCTCAGACTGCTGTGAATACTAGATAAGTTAAGATGGATACAGCAACATTTTGTAACACATAATGCCTATGCGACGTCTTATTCTTGTTTCATACGGGAGTTAGGCGAACGAGAATATTAAGAGGAATGTGTGGTGTGTTGCGGATGCATAGAATTAGATATGAGTATGTAAGAAAAAGTCTTGTAGGGACACTGCTGACGCATTAGTTTTATATATCGAGGGCCATTGCACTGGCGCGGCGTAGCAGTTGTCTCCCCGTAACCAGACAATTAGGTCGTATTTTAGTATATTCCATAGTCATGTTACTGGTACTATCAAAGTTGATTATCCACCAAATGGAAAACAATTTCTTCACACCCCAACAGTCTGAAAGATACGTTGGTCACCAAAAAAGATACGTTGGTCACCAAAAAAGATACGTTGGTCACCAAAAAAGATACGTTGGTCACCAAAAAAGATACGTTGGTCACCAAAAAAGATACGTTGGTCACCAAAAAAGTTGTGTAGAAATCATTTGTCATGGTATTGACATCTGGTACGGAGGAATGAGGATCATGTGACGAGGAAAGTTTTGAGTATTAATGTAGACTACACTAGTAGAGGCAGACCGAGGAAACGATGGATGGATTGTGTGAAAGATGACATCACTAGAAAATGAAATTTATCGAAGAAAAAGATATGCTGCAAGGCAGGGGGATGATATGTTTAAGCCAACCTAGCATCAGAATCGTTCAAGCCGCTAGTAGATCTTTGACTTGGCTTAGAGGTTACTTCAAAGTTTGATAAGCAGTCTCACAATGAGATATCATGTTACTTAATAACAGGGAGGTCAAATAGGCAGTTGCTTCATGTGAAATGCTGATTTTATTCTGCATCCGATTAGACTGACTTAAGTCGACTCCAATGTAGTTATGAAAACGGTAGGCAGATATTGCTGCGTACTACTGCTGCGCTTAATGCATTCAAATTGCTTTATAATATACTAGCTGGTGCCCGCGACTTTGTCTGCGTGACAAAAGTAGCATATGTCCTTCTCCAAGGTCCAATCTATCTTTTTGCCAAATTTCATTACAATCCGTTCAGCCGTTTAGTTGTGAAACGGTAACAAACAAACAATCAGACCTATTTTCGCATTTATAATATTTGTATGGATTCATAATTGCTTCTAAAGTTTGTACATACCCTTTTTGAAGATATTGTTTTATATGCTAAGCAAAAACAATGAAATAACGCCACGCAGCGCTCACCAAACAAAAATTCATTCTTCAAAAATATTCTAGAGAATATATATATATAAATAAAATAGTATTACCCTTAAAACGACAAAGTAATTATCAAAGAGAAAGGCCAACCGAAAGTTAGTTAAATAAAACTTAATCTTGAATATAAACAGGCTAGCTCTCTAAGTTCATTTAAACTTTTTCATGAATATTGAGCTGAACTAAGTCGTCTGAAACTAGGAGTACTTTTTAGTCCCTTGAGGGTGTAGACTAGGTCAATTTGTTTTTGCCTGACTACTAGAACGGTTAAAAATAAAATTTCATAAATCATCTTTCAAGATTGTTCAAGAGAGGCGGAATGGTCGCCGACGCACATATTAAGCTGAAGGTTATGGGTTCAATCTTGGAAATTAATGTAGTAAATGTTTTAGTTATTCTAACATATCACAGAAGTACGATGAAGGAAAATATCGTTAGGAAACCTGGTCTAAAATTGCCAACCCGCAGTGAGCTAGCGTAGTGATCAATGCTCGTGCTTTCTCTGTATGAGAAGAGGCCTTTGCCATGCAGTGAAACATTTAAAGACTGGTTACATATGATGGATGTAAACCATGTTTAGAATTCCCATCAGATCGTTTTAAGGCTTGTCATAGAAGAAAAATTAATTCCCATTTTTTCACTGTGGAAATTATCTACCATACGGGTGGTTTAAACTCTGACACTAGGTTGTGAATCAACCCCACGATAAGAAGAAGAAGATATATCATAGGATTTACCCTATACTGGGATGAAAAAGTGTCTGTAAATAGACCCTATTCTCGAAGATGACTAACTTGAATTCGCCTTGCTGGTAATTGACGCCGCAGGTTGGCGCAGTGGTCAAGACATCAGCTTCTGTATCGCTGATTCCGTTACGGAATGATTTATATCGCCAACAGTTATATTTTCCGGGTCTGAGTGTCTATCCAAATGTTTTTCTCTTAAGAAATTCTCAGTAGCAGCCCGGAGTTTGGAATTGTGCCCGGCAATAGGCTCACCACCTAAGATATGGGACTTAATTGGTCAACAATTTGTAAAATGTGGGAATAAAATGTGTACACATCTGCCTAACCCTTCGGGGAATACTGGCGTGATACTATGTATGTATGTTAAATTTGTTACTCATACCTTATCGTTATTAAATTCATCTGTACTTTAAACTACTACAAAAAAAAAACATTATTTACCACAAACAACGCAAAAGATTTCACGAGTGACGTTGGGCATTATTCAAATTAATCCCAAGAAATTCCTGAACCAAAGTTAAGCTTAACTTTCTGCCGTTAAGTGTTGGAGCCACAGTCATTTACATGGTAATCACCATCTACTCGGAGATTCCTGAAATTCATGAACCCGACATCCTGAAAAACAACCCGTGAAATTGTTGGATGTGAATTAAAAATACCGGATGGAATAACTTAAAATGTTATGCTTTAACACGCGGACTGATTTACTTTAAATATCCTCTTATAATATATTATTAATGGCATCGGTATCGGTATCAATAGCCTCCTGAGAATAATTCTGGGAACTTTATTGAATAGATTCAGGCGTTACTTTGCGGAAGTCCACTGCAGTGGATGCAAACAAATACAATATTAAGCTACTTCCGCAGTGTCCGCCACCGCACGGTCTAACAGCTCCTGATGATGCCCCGTGGGGGGACGAAACACGTGTAGAGTAGTTGGTGGTAATCGGAATTTTTCACCGCTTGTGTATGTGTATATATTTGTGGGCGGTGCACAGGTAATTGCATGACTACCCTCAATATTGTGGAAATAGCTAGATATTGTATTTATTTGCATCTGAAATTATAATCCCACTGCAGGGCAAGGAGGCACTGCAAAGCAAGGGCCTCTTCTTACACAGAGAAGAAACATATACATAATAATTTTACTATCTCGTTTATCGGTACACAAATACAACCAAAACATGACGTCACGTTCAGAAAGGCACATAAACTTTTGCAAACTTCGCAAATGACCAATCCAATTTCAAACTTCGCAAACGATAACCGAACCTTTATTTACGAGATAACATTTAAACCGGCTATTATAAACATCTGTAGCGAATAGATTGAACATAAGACAAGTATATATTAAATTATTTAATATAGTATCACGCCTGTATTCCCCGAAGGCAATCCACTCCACTTTGAGTGTATAGATTTCTTCTGGATCTACGTGCTCCATCCTCGGTTACACCGTCGCTTAACATCAGGCGAGTTGGTGGCCAAATGTAGATGCATATAGGATAAAAAAAGTTGTAGTCCCAATTGCGACAGCTGAGCTTGAGGTCTTGGGTTTGATTCCCAGGTGAGGCAAAGTGTTATTGGGATTTTCTAAATAGGAAATTCTTAGATGTAATTCGTAGATGGCAATAAGCTCACCACCTATTACATGGGACTTAATAACAGCATTGGTGAAATGTGGGTGTACAACTGTGTACACCTCTGCCTACCCCGTCGGGGAACACAGGCGTGATGGTATGTAGGCACGTATGTAAATTAAATAACCACGACATAATATATTTAGGAATTAGTACGTAGTTTTTTTTTAATTCTGTTGCTGATTTTTAACTTTTATGGTGACGTCAGCGTTAACCATACAAGTCTTATTATTAGATATTATTTTTCTTCTTCTTAGAGGGGCTCGTGGCTAAGTAACAGCCGCACAGATCGATTGATCGAGGTTAAGCTGCGCTTGCCGTCATCGGTCTGTGGATGGGTGACCATCGTTTCATACTGAGACCCCTCTGTGCCTCGGAGAGCACGTTAAGCGGTCGGCCCCAGTTGTCAAATTAAGATCTATGACAGCCGTTACGGGTAGTCAGGGGCCTGAAAGTCTGACAACCAGTCATACCACGAGATATCGTGTTACCCAGTAACTGGGTCGTGTAGGTCAGATACGCAGTCGCTCCATGTAAAATACTGGTATTAAGCTGCATCCGGTTTGACTGGAAGACGACCCCAATGTTATTGGGAAAAGGCTAGGCAGATATAATTTTTCTTCTTCTTAGCGAGTCAAAGGTAAAATACCTTATAACTTTGTTGGCCCATTATTTTGTTGCATTTTCTTTACACGGACCGAAATGTAATAAATATAATAAATATTAGATTTATATGTTCATCTATTGAACACAGTGCAGTTGTAAAAATTATGCTACATAAATATTTGGTAGTAAAAAGAAAATTCTTTATTACAAAAATTGCATATTAGGTACACTTTGTTGAAATTTTTCTGTTTTATGTGTGAACGGTAAAGTTTATTGCTAAAATGCATCACTCATATGTCCAATAAGCTCTTTCAATATTTTAACAAAATTACATGGATATATTACTTAATCGATCGGTCGAGGTTAAGTCCCGTTTGCCGCGGTAGGTCTGTGGATGGGTGACCATAATTTTATATTGAAACCGTAGGCGCCTCGGAGAGCACGCTAAACCGTCGGTCCCGGCTTTTAAAATAAGATCTATGATAGTCGTTACGGGTAGTTGGATGTCTGAAAGTCTGACATTGATAGCCGGTGTTACCACAAAGTATAGTGTTACCCAGTAGCTGTGTTGTTGAGGTCAAAGAGGCAGTCGTTCTAAATTACTGGTATTAAGCTACATCTAGTCAGACGGGAAGACTTAGATTGATTACTAAATGGGAGAACCTTGCTTCGGCAGGAATGGGCCAGCTCGACCGGAGTGATACCACGGCCTCACAGAAAACCGGCGTGAAACAACGCTTGCGTTGTGTTTCACTGACTGAGTTAGGGTACCGGCGGACCCTTTAAAAGGCCTGCAACGCACTTGCGACTCCTCTGGGGTTGCGGGT
Organism: Xylocampa areola; assembly: GCA_935421205.1. NCBI lineage: Eukaryota > Metazoa > Arthropoda > Insecta > Lepidoptera > Noctuidae > Xylocampa > Xylocampa areola. The sequence goes on from OW285216.1 coordinate 3,389,475, forward strand.
GTCTATGGGTGGCGGTAATCGCTTACCATCAGGCAATCCGTCAGGTATAGTTTTTTATATATTATTCTGAAAAATATATAGTTTAAAAATGCAAATGTATACTTATTTGTGCTCGTGACTGTACAACAAAACTTCCGAAGAAAAAACAAGATTTCAAAGTCCACGTAATACCAAAAAGTCTTACACCAAATTCCCCGATAAATACTTAAACATCACGTGCCGAAAAGTATTTAATTTAAAAAAAAAGCAAAATTCATCCCCCGAACTTACTATAGGTACCGAGGAGATAAGAAGAAGCCAGTCACGTACCAACCCCCTGTAAACACCCTTAAAAATTTAGGTCAATTACTTGCACATACTTCAGTTTATTTATGTGGGTCAAAGTGACCCATAGCGGTGTAGTGTTATAGCGCCATTACGGGGTCCATTTTTCATAAATATATTGTATAGGCTTGGAGTTCTCAGTAAAGGGTTGATTTTTTAATGTCTTGGATGATTTTTTGTGATGTTAATTTTTGGAGTGGCTTTTGTAATAACTGTCGTGGTGGCCCAGTGGTCATGAGCCCGTGTCTTGAGCTCAAGGTTGTGGGTTCAAACCTGGCATGTATCATTGTGACTTTTTCAATGTTCACTTTCATAGTCAATCTAAGACATCACAGACATACGGTAAAGGAAAACTTCGTGGAGAAAATGGAACCGTCACACGTAGCGTGGTGATCCTGGTGCCTTCTCTGTATGAGAAGAGGCCCTTGCCCTGCAGTGGGACAGTTATGGGCTGGTTATGTAACGTTATGTTATGTTATGTAATAACTGCCTCATTGGTCTAGTGGTCCCAAGCGTCACTGCTGCGCATGAGGTCCTGGGTTCGATTCCCGGGTCACACCGCCAATTTCCTAACTCCGGGCTGCTACTGAGAATTTTGCCCGATACAGGAATCGAAACCACGAGCTCACACAATTAGGTGGTTAAAAAGTTTAAGGTTATCGCAATGGTGTTAATTGTTTTTAATACAGTTTTTTTAATATCAATCGTTACTTTTTGCACGACTGCCTAAAAAAGGAATATTTAATATAATAGGGTTCATGTATGTATGTAATTTTGTATGTTTGAAAGTTTCTTTGTGCCACCATAATTTCTAAACGCCTAAATCGATTTAGATGTATGTTATTCATACGAATACTATTAATACTAAATCGATTAAGGTGCATATCGTTAAAATCATTATACTTACCCCAGTAACATAAGCTGTTAAGATTTTATTAAATCATTAGCGTTATAGTACATAAAAAGGTATGAAAAAGTTAGTAGTTTAGACTACTTTACTGTTTTTTTTTTACACGACTGCCCCAAAAAGGAGTGTTATGTTTTTGGGTTCATGTATGTTTGTGAGTTTCTTTATTCCATCATAACTTTTAAACGCCTGAACCCCGCGTAACATTGCCCCGCGTAACATTGCCCCGCGTAACATTGCCCCGCGTAACATATTCTAGCAAGATTTAAAAAAAAATAAAGCATGCTTTTTAGTTTTTTAGTTACTTTGGATTTCTGTACAAGTGTTGTACTGTGTGGAAATAAATGTATCTTTTTTCTTTCTTCAAATAACAATTAATTAATTTAAAAAAATTAATCACACGCCTAACACGTGAAAGTCGACATTGTACTGAAGAATTTTCATCGTAGTTGGGGGACAGTATTGTGGAACATTTTCTAATTTATATATATATGCGTTTGCGCGTCCTTTTAGTGTTGCCATGATCTCCCTTAATTTGTCATGTCATAGACAAATTAGCGTTGCGGAGACTAGGGCAGGGACACGGCGCAAACGGCAAACGTTGCACTTTTATGCGACTGTTTAATAATTTACATTTATTTATTTATTACTATGCTTATATTTATTTAAATAAATTATTGTTAAAATTTTTCATTACACTTGACTATGTAATAGTTTAATTATATGTATTTATCACAATTTTTCACCTATTGCATGTTTTCGTACGCCGTGGTTGCCCGTGATTTCACTGTCAATATTCGGTCCTATCCGAAAACCAGCGCTGCTTCATTTCGATGGAGTAGCTTATGCTGAGATAGGGGCCTTTTTTGGTCTCGTGCAGGTCCTTAGTATTCTCAATTTTAGTTTTATGATTTGTGTATTTTCTGTATGTCTAACCTGCTTACGAGGTCAAAATAAATACTTTCTTTCTTTCTTTCTATATCTAATAATTTTTTATTATTAAATATACACTTGCTAGCTATTTCCTCAAGTCAAAATCTCATGTTTATTACAAACTGCTTAGTACACTCGAGTGCAATTAATTCACGAAACATGTGCACATCAGTGGACGCGCATTAATCAGCGTCCAGCTGCAGTGGACGTGTCTGTCTGTCTGTCACGACATCACATAGATATTAACGCCCATACGACGATGTTGCTTTCATTATAATTGACCTATTAAACTTGCGCTGTCATTCAGTATGGTTTAAAATGCGAGGACTGCAAGCATAGGCGTTGATTATTATTAGTTGGGTTTATGAACGTTATAACATGTCAGCAAAAAAAAAAACCGCGGAATAGTCATCTCAGTAGACACTCCTTTTCTAGCCATATCATTTTTCACACAATCCATCCATCGTTTCTTCGGTCTTCGTCTACTCTCATAGCCATCCACATTCATACTCAAAATTGACCTCTTCACATAGTTCTCATTCCTTTTTATCGAAAATGGATTTAAGTTTGGCCACCAACTCGCCTGATGGTAAGCGACGGTGTGGCCCAAGATGGAGCACGTAGATCCAGAATAAATCTATTCACTCTTAAGTAGAGTGGATAGATTTGGGGAGAACGATGGTTGGGGAGTTGATGCAATTGCCCCGACCCGTCTCCCACAACGATTGCACCGGACTACATCCCGAAACACGACTAGTTCACTTCACAACCTGGCTTCGACCAGTGGGTGGTAACCAGCCACGGCCGAAGCCTCCCACCAGAGTTGTGTTGCCTGTTTTGCACCACCCAGGGTGAGATATTTTGTTATTTCAAACAAAACTAAAGACTAAATTATTCAATATAAATAGTTAAAACTCAATTTAGTATTTATATACATAAAATACATTCTAAATACGTTTGGTACCCCACCCCAGTTTGGAACAAGGGGAACTCAATTTTGTTTACCTACTAGAAGGCCTTCGCAGGGGTAAATTATTAAAGTAACCCGAAATACTTAACGAAATAAATGTTCTTTGCATACAAAATTACAAGAAAATGTTTCGAGGTATTCGTGTTTAGGTCGTGTGTTATTGGGAAATTTGGGAAGTGTCGAATAACTTGGGGAATAGGGAAGTCTAACTTGGTGGTACAAGAATCGTTATGTTCTTTTCCTTGTTGGGTAACTTTTAGGAACAATATTAGTTGCGTTGACTGTACTTTGGCGTTATCTTTTATGCATTGTAAGATGTTGTGTCGTACAGAAGCTGTTTATTGGACAATTTAAACATAATCCAATGCGAGTCAAACTTGTGTACCAATTAACTTCGTGTTCCGTACAAATATTCTCGATTCCAGACCATGTTATATCAATACATCAATACAAATAAATAAAATTGAAGTCCACATTTTAATACGTCTTTTGGCGACGTCATTTGCTATCTATTCAGTCCTTATATAGGGGACCGAACTGACACGACTAACTTTGCAGTTAATACAATGTCGTAAATATACAATTTACCTTAACAAATACATTCTACAGATCTGTATTAAAATTGAAGTGTTTATTTGTAAAGTTAAAATAATTTTTTTTAAGTATACAATTATTTGCACGATATCTATGCCTAAAAATCTGTTTATATTTAATGAGTAAAATTTTCTGTCTGTCTGTCTAATTGTTCCGGCTAATCTTCGAACCGGCTGAACCGATTCTGATAATATTTTAATTTCAGGTAGCTGACTATATAAGGAGTAACTTAGGCTAATTATAATAAAATTATACGCGGGTGAAACCGCTGGGTACGCCTAGTACCTAATAATATAAGTTTTCTCGAGCTTTTTACCTTCTTTGAATTCGCGTCGGCGTGTTTGGTGCAGTGGTCGAGAAACCGGCTACTTTGACGCGTGTTGCGGGGTCGATTTTCATACGGAGCAAATAGTTGTCCTACAGATTGTTCCGGTCTGTGTGTGTGTGCATGTGAGATTGTCTGTCTGTAAACGTACTCACGTTTCAGGAGAAATTCCCAGGGAAGGTCAAAGGTTTCCTTTAAAAAAAAACTGCATCCTTATAAGAGATGCATCGCCCTAAGTTCAATTTCCGGGTCAGCTAGAGTCATTCGTTTTACAGGAAAGAACATTCTGTGTAGCCTCGAGTTTGGAGTTATACCCAGCAGATTGCTCATCACCTTATGACATGGGACTTAAAAACAGCTATGCTGAAAAATGGGTGTAGCTATATCTGTATAACAGTGTACACATCTACCTACCCTTTCGGAGAATACAGGTGTGGTGCAATGCTATGTTAAATAATCAACAACACAAACATTATGCTGAATATATTCACAGTTGCAAACCCCTGCTTTATTTCTTTTCCGTGTGTAATGTCAGTACTTTATTGACGGATGGCAGGGGTGCTCAGCCTTTGGTTGTCATTCACTGTTTATACAAAGGGATTTGAGTTGATTGTATGCTTGATGTCTTTCTATAGATTGTAAAAGAACTGTCATTTGCGTCAAGAGAAAAATACGGTCGTGATGATAGATACACTATGCGTTCTGCCTTTTATGATTTGTTAATTTACCGATCTCCTAGAACTTTATAATACTTTTATTATTAACTAGATGACCCGGTGTACTTCGTATCACCTCGAACGTCAAATGTTTGACAGAAAAGTAGACAGAACAGTTTATATGGGCAAATTAAATTGTTGTTTTTACTATCTTCCTCGCAACTTTTCTACATTTTCTCGACGTTTAAACCTTCCCTGGACTACGACCAACATTTCAAAACCAAAATCAGCTAAATCGGCCCAGCCGTTCTCGAGTTTTAGCGAGACAAACGAACATCAATTGATTTTTGTATATAGATTATATGGGTTTGGGACTAGTGCCTTTTCGGTATTTGTATCTAATTTATTATAAGTTTAATTACGTAGTAAGTGTATTGTGTTTAAAAAGTGTAAATCGTGTTTTTTGTAAATAAATGATTATTTATTATTATTGGAATAGCTCAGTATCTTGATCTTTTTTTTTCATTATTTATTTATTACAGAAAGGTGTTACAAATTTAACCATATTTACATCTGCCAAACTTCTCTGTACAGTTTGTCGGCAGATAATCTTTGCCCACTATTCCGAATATTCTTCCACATTAGTATAATATACAAAAGATTGCCTGGTAGAAATCGCAGATCGCAGTCGGTGTCCATTCAGTGTACAATAAAGTAAATAGAAAAAAAAAACCTTATACGGTGACGTCATCGTCAAATAATTAATCTCTATAGAGTAATTGTATTTTTAAATAAATATAAATTTATCAATTTATAGTTCGATACGCATGTGTTAATGCGTTTGATCTTCGTGTGTATTTTGTCGTAGGTATAAACGTTATTTGTTATGTTGGTTGACACTTCACGTGACTCAAGGGCTGGTCTCCATTTTGCACAAAGAATTAGTATTGCTATTCAACACGGCAATGCTGCCAGCCTTTTGGGTACGCTTCCAGTTGACAGCGCCGCGGATTAATGTTTCGATGCTCTCTTATTGTTTTAATTTGGATAAAAAAAAAAAATCTTATTAATAATATAGTTTTAGTTTTTAGTTGAATTAATATAAAACTTTGAATAGTTATTTGTTACTAAATTAATATTATTATTTTATTATAATTTTTCGATTAACTTCGTTCACTCTTCCGTCTTCAGACGCTGCTAAGACAAAGGCGATCTCCTTGTAATAGATAATTAAAATTATTAAGACGATACTCCTCAAAAGGTTCTCAGCACTCTTGGAGATATATAGATTAAATCAGCTCGCTTAACATTTTGTCGCTAAAATAATAAAGATTTATTTTAAACCAAAAAGAAGCATTCGATTATATCAATCAAAAGACAAATCAACTATATTAAGTACTATACTATACTATATTAAGAAGACCTATTATAGATCGCCTTATTCTAAACTAAGAGATTGAAAGTGGGTTATAAAATTTGTGGAAAGAAAAATACGGTCGTGAGCAGGATTCGTACCTGCGTCTCCCGGATAAATACTCCAGACGCTCTGACCGCTAAGCCAAAATATGCTCTGGCTGGAGGCATCAAACTGCCTCGCCTTAGATATTGTCCGGTTACGCAGATCAAACCCCTATGGGTTAAATGCAAGATGCCATCACACTAAAAAAAAAAGACCGCTAAACCATCTCGACCTCTGCTCACTACCTCGAATTCTTCTTCCACATTTTAATACGTCTTTTTAGTGACGACATTGCCGAAGATGCCTATAATTATTTTACTATACGTTTTTTCCCACGATACATGAGAGTACATATTGCGGTACTACGGTGCGGTTCATACAAAAAGAAATTTCCGAAAAAAAAACACCATGTCTACATAATCTCCATCCATCAGTGGAGCGAGGCTTGCATGCATAAAAAATATTCCGGCATCAGCAGTGTCCACACTGGCGAACGTTGGCCCATCAATCAATGTTGCCAGCCCCCGTCGATCCGGTTGACACATCGAATTGAATGTTTTTTCCTCTGTTTTATTGAGATCTCTGCTCGAATGTATTCCAATTTAAATTGTGGAATTCATTAAAGATTTTTTTTGTGTGGTATTTGTTTCTTTTTTTTTTACTCAAAATCGTTGTTAATGTTAAATTTAAGGATTACTACTTAATTGGTTTAGCGGTGGTAAGCACAGCTACTTGACGTGAGGTCGTGGTTTCGATTCCCGCGTTGAGCGAAGTGTTATTGGATTTCTCTTTTAGGAAATTTTCAGTAGCAGCTTGGAGTTTCAAATAGGCTTACCTTATATAGGCGTACCTACAAAATATACCATTTTTAATTTTTTTATCGTTTAAATAGAAGTTGTGAAGACACTTTTATGATAAGTGTTTAAGATTAGTATCTATTACTACATGTAAAATATATTGAATAGTTCTAGCGCACGGTTATAACGGGAAATATATATATTATATATTCATCATAAACAGCCTATAACTGTTCCACTACACGGCAAGGGCCCCTTCACGTAAAGACAAGGCACGAGTATTGATCACCGTGCTAGCTCACTGCGGGTTTGCGATTTCAGACCATTAAGTCTTAAGTTTCCTCACGATGTTTTTCATCAACTTACTTCTTTGACGTCTTAGATTAACTTAGAAAGTACATAGACATTGTAAATAATGTTCATGCCAGGTTTGAACCCACAACCTTTGGCTCAGGAAGCGGGCCCGTAACCACTCGGCCACCGCGACACTTTTATTCCAAATGTAATTTAATTTATGTCTTTTGTTTTTGTTTCTTTTCTTTTTTAGCTCTCATCAGATATATAAATGAGACCGATTTAAATAACCTAAAAACAAGTTATTTTTCTAAATATTCATGGATTTGTTTTATTTTTATTGTAATTTTTAGCAAAATTAATTCCTGAAGTGAAAAGACATTAAAAATCACTCTCAGAGGCAATTCTGCGAAACTTCAGAAAAACTATTTTCTTTTTTCAATTTCCTCTGAAACCGTGCAACTTTATACCGACGTTTTTAAGCAATTTTAGGGACGAGTGAGAGGTCATTTATCAAAAATAAATGAAGGGTTAAAGAGGAAAGTTTATGAAGAACATTACCGAGAATTTTTTAAAGTGCTCTTCTGCGAATATTTTATACGTACTTAATTTATGTACTTAACGTTTGCGTCGAAATAATATTATTTTTCATAGTCATAACATAGGCCTAACATTTTCGGCCTAATAGTCATATGAATTGTTATAGGTACAGAGAACATACTACTTTTTATCATCACGCTTGCTAATGAGGTTGAGGGCAGACCGTAAAGGAATCTCTCTTGACCTAGTTGATACCTACAATAAATAAAAAGCCAGTCAATTTTGGAAGTTTTTTTTTATCAAAAATGGATCTTCCTTTGGCCACCAACTCGCTTGATCGGTAAGCAACGGTGTGGCCGAGGATGGAGCACGTAGATCCAGAATAAATCTATTCACTATTTAGTAGAATGTATAGATTTGGGGAGAACGATAGTTGAGGAGTTGATGCCACCCGTCTCCCACAACGGTTGCACCGGACTACATCCCGAAAAACGACTAGGTCGGCCTTCACGGCATGGCTTCGTCCGGTGGAACCAGCCGCGGCAGAGACCTCCCACCAGAGTTGTGTTGCCTGTTTTGCACCACCCAGGGGCCACGTGTAAGGATTCCATTTTAAGGGTGCGCTCCTACGGACGCGGGCAACTCAGCCCCCAGAACGTTGTAAGTTTTTAAAGCGAATAAAAAAAAACATTCATTACATAGTATCAAGCCTGTATTCCCTTAAGGGTAAGGTAGAAGTGTACTATAGTACACCCACATTTGACCTCTACCGGTAATTGATTACCGATTGTGATGAGCATATTGCTATCAACCAGGTACAATTTGAAACGAACCAATTTGACTGCCTCGTTGGTCTAGTGGTCGCAAGCGCGGCTGCTGAGCATGAGGTTCTGGGTTCGATTCCCAGGTCGGGCAAAAGTGTTATTGGGTTTTACTGTTAGGAAATTCTCAGCAGCACACCACCGTGCCTCGGAGAGCACGTACAGCCGTCGGTCCTGCACCTTATCTCTCTCCGGTCGTGTCGGATTGCCGTCCCATCGGAATATGAGAGTGAAGGAAGAGGAAGTGCACCTGTGTTTGCGCATACACTTGTGCACTACAATATCTCCTGCGTACTTGGCTAATCTCCATGGAGATAGGGCACTGTGACCGAAATACGGGCAGGAGCAGTATATATATATAATTTGACACCAACGAGTCGCTACTATTTTTCAAAGAAACATTGATCTTGACACTCCATGCCATCCGTGTCAAGGGTCATGGGTTCAAGCCCCGTTCTTGTCTTTTATTTTTCAATGTACTGAACATGTATAAAAAATATAATTAAACAAGCTACTGAGAATTTCTTTACAGAAAAACTCAATATCGCTTTGCTCGACCCAGGCTCGAACCTGGGGCCTCATGCTCAGTGACCGCGCTCGCGATAGCTTAGTTCTCAGAGCACTTAGAGTATTCATTAAGGAGTTGCGTGTTCTAATCCCACCCGATCATACTAATATCTACAAAACCTAAACTGTATAACATTATGACGCACCTACGCAAAACGCATTGTGCCTTTAACTTTTTACCGTCTTTATTTTACCGTGGGAGAGCCATGCTTTGGCACGAATGGGCCGGCTCGACCGGAGTGATACCACGGCCTTACAGAAAACCGGCGTGAAACAACGCTTGCATTGTGTTTCGCCGAGTGAGTGAGGGTACCGGAGGCCCAAACCCTTTAAAAGGCAAGCAACGCACTTGTGACTCCTCTGGGGTTGCGTGTGTCCATAGGCGCCAGTAATCGCTTACCATCAGGCGATCCGTCTGTTCAGTTGCCCCCTATCCCATAAAAAAAGTCTTTCGTTACCATAATCGTGTCTTCGTTTAAAGCACTAAACACAAAACCCCTAAAAAATGTTGTCATCATCACTTAAAAAAAAACATAAGTACTTCTACTTTCTATACTTATCCCGTTGAAAAGCCTTGTATATATAAAAAAAACAGGGCTTAAAAGTTTTTAGACCTCGCTTTACTTGGCCATACATTTTTAATACAGTAAGAGTATTTTACACCCCATCGCTCGATACAACTTTCATAAAAAAGTCTACGGCCTCGTAGTGTTTTGCAGTTAAATTCTAAAGATTTGGTCATAATCATAAATGAGCGAGGCGTGAAAGAGGTCAGCGAGGTTGGTCAACGACGATTGATATTTCCAAAACTATCGAGTAACTCAGGAATGTCTTAGAATAAGTAGACGCAGAAAAAGTAAATTTTAGTTTTAGACTGGTTTTTATTTTAAGTTCAGTAAAAGACCTAGTATAGTCAACCGAATGCCATTTTTTAAAGTAATAGGTATGCATTATTGAACTAAAGTTTACCTACACAACATATCCTACAATTCGCTATACACTAACATATCTGTCCCATTTTGCGTACAACTATCAAAATCGCCACGCTAAACCATTCCTTCAAAAAATATTTTTACTTAAATCTAGCCATACATATGAAAAATTTTACAGTCTAACATAACCCATGAAAATAATCAAAATAATCAATGAATAGTTACTAAAAGTAATAACCTTGCAACATCTTTGGCAACTCCGCTCATCTTTCATTGAGACCTCGCCCTTCACCTAATCCTCGTAAAGCTTATCTTCACGATTGTACCGACAGTAAACAGTTCGGTCCTTAAACGGCTCCTCTTAATTGCAAAATAAGATGTTTATTTTTTTAAATATTTATGAAATTCTACCATGAAAGCCGAGCACGTTAAGTCGTCCGATGAGATTTTTATAAAAATAGGACACTAATAGATTTTTAGATATAAAGTGGAGTTCACTTTTCGCTATGTCCGGGTTTGTAGTAATAAAATTTCAGGAGCATTCATTTGAATCACGCATAATAACGTAACGTAACGTAGCATCACGCCTGTATTCGATTAGAAGGGGTAGGCAGAGGTGTACACCGTTGAACACCCACTTTTCACCAATGTTGTTTGTTAAGTCCCCTGGGGTGAGCCTTTTGCCACCGATAGGGCACAATTCCATACTCTGGGGTACTACTGAGAATTTCCTAATAGAATATCCCAATAAAACTTTGCCTGACCTGGGAATCGAATCCTACCTCATGCTCTGCAGTCGCACTAGACCAGTCGACCAACGAGCCAGTTGTTATATATACCATCACCTACCCATTTTCCCAAATAACTTATTTACAAATTATATTCGCACACAAAACATCAATTCCAGAAACTAAATGGTTGCATATTATCTCGTTCCAAAGTTAGTGACAACTGCAGTTCTAACCATTCACCACCATCCCTCCATTGCCCCTGGTAAACCTGGGGAATTTCCTGCCCCAATATCAGCGTCGACAACTTTTAGCCCGGGGCTGCGAACTGATGGCCAAAGAGAGGGGAGATATCGATATCGATAAAATTAGGATTTATATCGCTTGAGACTCGATTTTAAAGTTGTAATATTGATTCTACGTTAAGAAACGTAACATAGCATCACGCCTGTATTCCCTAAAGGGCTAGGTAGAAGTGTACTCAGTTGTACACCCACATTTTAATAATGTTGTAATTAAGTCCTATATAATAAGCGGTGAGCCTATTGACATTTATGGGGCACAGTATCAAACTTCGGGATGCTACTGAGAATTCTTTTATAGAAAAACCCAGTAACACTGCCCGACCGGGGAATCGATGTAAATCATAAAGACGTACGGGTAGTTTAAATTCTGACACTAGATTTTATCAAACACACTATAAAAAGAAATTTGTCAGAATTGCACCATCCGTTGCGCAGGGTGCACACCATCGAGAACATCTCTCAGGTATTCGCCGGTTTCCTTCCAATAATACTCTTCACCATTTTAAAAAGTGGTAATAAAATTAATTCTATTAAAAATGTGAAAGTTTGTATTTTTAGATGTTTTTTGCTGTGTCACGCAAAAACGGCTGAACGAATTTTGACGAAACATAGTATAGAGATAGATTGGACCATGGAGACCTTTTGTCGTGTAGACCAAGTCGCGGGCACTAGTTACTCGTAGTTGGTAAAGAAATGTGGCTGAATATTATTAGCATTTTATTTGGACCCAGCCCTTCACAACATAGGCTTTTTTATGATTATTATAACCGAGAAGGTTTACTAAACGTATAGTGTTCAAACACTGTGTACCTTCCAAGGCAGATTACTCTAAGTTCTGTGCTGACCCCATTTGAGCAGCCATAATAATAAATAGTTGTCAGTATATCCGTGCATGTCTGTATTTCATGTTTATCCCAGTTGTATGGTGCCATGGATGTAAAATAAATGGAGTGGTAATAGGCTACAGTTTTAATGTAATAGTTTTTCCGTAAGTGATATGCCCTATTGGTCTAGTCGTTGCAATTGCGGTTATCGAGTGTGGGATCCAATTATCGGGTCGAGTAAAATGTTGTACGGCTTTTCTGTTAGGATACTAGGATTGGAGCAAAAGAGGAGAAGAAAAGAGAAGTTTGAATTCAACCCATTAGATGGTTAAGACCGAGGTGTAACGTACCTACATCAACTTTTCACCGATACTATTTTTAAATCCCAATTTTTTATTGGTGGTACGATTCCAAATTCCAGGCTGCTGCTGAGAATTTTGATATAGATTAAAAACGTTACTTAATTACGACTGCCTCGTTGGTCTAGTGGTCCCAAGCGCGACTGCTGAACAGGAGGTCTCGGGTTCGATCCCCGGGTCGGGCAAAGTGTTATTGAGTTTCTCAGTAGCAGCCCGGAGTTTGGAACTGTGCCCGGTTGATGGCAATAGGCTCACCACCTATTACATGGGACTTAATAACAGCATTGGTGAAATGTGGGTGTACAATTGTGTACATCTCTGCCTACCCCTTCGGGGAATACAGGCGTGATGCTATGTTATGTTATGTTACTTAATTCGTACATTTTATAACAATTATAAAAGTGTTTGCTACGCGATCACTCGTTGATCGAGAGCCGTGAAAGAAAGTGCGTATCAAATTTCCCGATATTAAACCCAATAATACACGGATGACTGATCTAACTAATAAATTGAAAATTATTCATTAAACATTGTATAGCAATACTTATACATGACGATACAATATGAGCATACAGACAATATGAGCACTCCATTTGTCCTTCCTCTTTGTCATAAGGATAAAGGGTATTTTACGTTTGTGCTTACGTAAGAGATACACACACATAAATATGGACAGAAAGTTATTAGAGAGTAAGCTTGCTTTGCTTCTATATATGGTTAATATTGTCAACCATGTCGTTCAGGGCATACAGTTGGCCAAAACCAGTGACAGCTTAGTGGTATCTAGTGGTCAAAGGTGGCAGGTTTTGAATCCAAGGACTAGTACTTGTAGATGATGTCCCGTGTGGGGGGGGGGATGTGGAGTAAGGTGTGTAGTTGCGCTTGCGTATGTGCATATATATGCGGGAGAGCGGTGTACAGGTAGTTGTATGGCTACCCTCAATATTGTGGAAGTTTATTGAAAATTTTCAAATAAAATATTATATACTTGATGACCCGGTGTACTTCGTATCACCTCGAACGTCAAATGTTTGACAGGAAAGTAGGTAGAACAGTTTATATGGGCAAATGAAATTGTTGTTTTGACTATCTTCCTCGCAAATTTTCTAGATTTTCTCACCGTTTAAACCTTCCCTGGACTACGACAAACGTTTCAAAAACAAAATCAGCTAAATCGGCCCCGCCGTTCTCGAGTTTTAGCGAGACAAACGAACAGCAATTGTTTTTTTTATATATTGATAGATAGATCTTTCCATCTCACCTACTAGGTACTTGTGTTTCATACTTCTATAGAGCACATTTTACAGAATTTCACAACAGAGTTCCTATACAATTTACTCCGTCCAATAATTTCATTTTCGTTTCACTTCACAAAAGTCGTTTCTGAGCGCTTACACGCCATTGCACTGTAGTTTCTATGTAACCGTATTTCAGTCACGGCGTCCTATCTCCACGTCGATTAGCCAAGTACGCAGGAGATATTACATATCTTCTACCATATACTTGGTAGTAGAGAAAGTACAAGTGTATGCGCAAACACAAGTGCACTCCTTCTCCCTTCACTCTCATAGTCCGATGGGACGGCAATCCGACACGACCAGAGAGAGATTAGGCGCAGGATCGATGACTTTACGTGCTCTCCGAAGCGCGGGGGTGTCACACCACCAACTTTCTAACTCCGAGGTGCTACTGAGAGTTTCCAAAGAGAAAAACCTATTAACACTTTGCTCGACCTGGGAATCAAACACGAGGCAGCCGCTATGTAAGTACCTACGTATTTGATCATTGACCGTGTTACTCAGTAACTAGATTGTGGAGGTCAGATAGGCAGTCGCTTCATGTAAAATATTAAGCTGCATCTGGCTAGACTGGAAGCCGACCCCGAAGAAAATTGGGAAAAACCTAGTCAGATTTAGATTTATTTGAGTCAAGCAATTTCTATTATACATCCATCACCAACTTCGACAATTTGAAGTATGACTAAAATCTTATTCAAATATTTTCATTCCTGGCCCTACAAATCTACTTACCTAACTGGCGTAACAGAACCTAGCCTCACTACTTATGACGTGACGTGGAGACTTATGACGTGATGATAACCATACCATGACACTCCCCCATGATGAATACGGAATAGCTGAGAGCTTAAAATCCTGCTTCGTGAGCAGCCCTATAAAAATTACTCGAAATCAAGATATGTCTTTGAAAAAGCATTAACGCATGCTTAGCGAACTCTAAAGTTACAATATTAAATGGAAAAAGAATACGGTCGCGAACAGGATTCGAACCTGCGCCTCCCGGATAGATACTCCAGGCGACCAACTAAGCCATCTCGACCTCTGCGTACTGAATTGATTGCAATGACGTCGCCATAAGACGTGTTAAAATATGGAAGAAGAATTCGCGGTGGTGAGCAGAGGTCGAGATGGCTTAGTTGGTCAGAGCGCCTGGAGTATCTATCCGGGAGGCGCAGGTTCGAATCCTGTTCGCGACCGTATTCTTTTTCCATTTAATATTGTAACTTTACTCGAAATCAGTTGATTATATTTATATTTTTAACCTCTTGTTTCCCACTGCTGGGCAAAGGTCTCCCCCATATTCTTCCACACCCCTCTCTGCGTGGCAATAGCAGGCTAGGTCCCAAATGCATCTAGGATAGGATAATATTATCAACTAAAATAAAATGAACGAGAGACAAGATATGTACAGTCAGAATACACGGATGTCGGGCGTTTTTCAACTCGGCGCGTCATTTCGGTCGTTAGCCCCTAAAACATACATGTGAAATTAGCCATTTAATTTAGTGAAAAAAGTCTACTAAAGACTGTCTACTGACTCATGTTAAAAGCGCCAGCGTATTTATGATCTTTTTAAATAAAATTAACATTTTTTTAAAAGGTTTTTATAAGAAACTATGACCCATTAAAAACAAAATGGCAAGTGGAAAATTAAATTGTATCTTAGTCTTCATAACATTGTTCGCGCGCTGTCGGCAATCATCGTGAGGCGACCATGGAGGGGTGCGCGGGACGTGGTAACGGCGGTCCACTACTTCGCTACCGGTCTCCAGCGACGACACACGAGCACATCTAGTCATTTTCACCAACTGTTATTGTCGTAATATATTTATAGTATTTACAGTCCCCTAGTTTCAATAAAGACCTTAGGTCCCTAACAATATAATATTACTATTTTTGAGTCGGCGCCAAATTCCTGTTGCATTTTTATGTTATTTTATTTTGATTACTTCTATAATTATAGTAATTCAATATTCTTCTTAGATTAAATACACTGCGCATACCCTTGTGCACTATAATATCTCCTGCGTACGTGGCTAATCTCCATGGAGATAGGTCGCGGTGACCGAAATACGGTAGGGAGGAGTATCATTATTAGTATTATGGAGACGCTTAAAAGAAATTGCCCGAAGTGTTCCATCTGACTGATAGAGCGAAGTGGTGACCCTAATGATCGAATCCTCCATCCACAAAAATCTGCTGACCCAACCCCCGAATGTCTCCTATAACTTGGACCAGAACCTGTCGTATTCTTCGGAATGGAAATGGAATTTCAGGCTGTAGACAGGTTGTCACATAAATTGAATTTGGTACGGGGAGTAAATGAAGGCGTCTGTCTTTCTTTCAAATTGGTATCGTTACTATGTTGATAGATATTGCTGCTTTTCGCGTTCATATTGTGTGTGTCTGTGATATTTCTAAGTCTTTTTATGAGAAGTTGGAACAGGAAATACGTGCTGAACTGCATTCCTAGGTTATTATATTAAAGGGAAAAATAATACGGTCGCGAACAGGATTCGAACCTGCGCCTCCCGGATAGATACTCCAGGCGCTCTGACCACTAAGCCATCTCGACCTTTGCTCACCACCAGTTCGGAGTTCGTTAAGCATGCGTTAATGCTTTTCAAAGATTTATCTTGAATTGCATTTCTAAGACAAAATTTTTAAGGCCAGTGGGGTTACTCTTGAAACTAATACCAATTCCAATCCAATTCCAATATTAAATCGACGCCTTAAAACAAAGCGTAATTTTAAAATAAATTTACCTACATTACAGTTGCCTCAATAAAGCATGTTGTCTTCGTATTATACCGAATCTATAATTATTTTTTACACATTTTTGCATTTAAAAGTACGAATTGACGTATTTCCAATGTCAATCGAGCCGTTGAAATTTTCTTCTTCTTATCGTGTTGTTGATGAACAACCTAGTGTCAGAATTTAAACCACCTGCTACTGGCCTGCTGGCCTGCTGGCTTTACACACCATCGAGAACATCTCTCAGGTATGCTAGTTTCCCCCACGATGTTTCCCTTCACGGTTTTAAGCAAATGATTTAATAATTAATATGCACATGACTTCGAAATGTCAGTGGTGCGTGCGTTGGGTATGAACTTGCGACCTTTGACTAGCCAGTTTAACGGTCATACCAATACGGTATTCAGAGGTGTAATTGAAACATACATCAAACATAAATGATTCTTTCAACATACTTGCTCATAAAATGACTATTATCGCATCGCTTTTAGGCTCATAATGCAGCTTATTGCATTTAATGCAGCTTATAGCACTCGTGCTTTTCACTTTATATTACTGCACTAGTTCAGTAATGTAAAATTAAAAGTATTTATACATTTAAAAATATTTATACTGGAGCAATTTTTTTTTTAGAAGCGCCGGTTCGAGTGCTGCTGCCAGATAGCATAGTGGTCAGAGCACCTGGAGTATTATTATATATCCGGGAGGCGCAGGTTTGAAACCTGCCCGCGACCGTATTCTCTTTCTACAAAAAATAATAATTTTAGAGTTCGCTATGCATTCGTTTATACTTTTCGAAGATTTATCTGTATATAATAATAACTGCCTCATTGGCCTAGTGGTCCCAAGCGGGACTGCTGAGCAGAAGGTCTTGGGTTCGTTTCCCCAGTTAGGCAAAGTGTTATTGAGTTTTTCTGTTAGAAAATTCTTTGTAGCAGCCCAGAGTTTGGAACTGTGCCGGGTTGATGGCAATAAGCTCACCACCTATTACATGGGACTTAATAACAGCACTGGTGAAATGTGGGGTGTACAACTGTGTATGTACACCTCTGCCTACCCCTTCGGGGAATACAGGCGTGATGCTATGTTATGTTTATATTATGCTATAATAATCTGACCTGTCTGAATCCTATTCATGTAACAGTTTAATGTAAATTTCCGCTTGTGAAGCCTAACCTTATAATTTATGGGTTTATTCAAGCATAAATTGGTGATAACGGTACACACAGATTTAGCAGGAATGTTGCTACACGTACCCAAATACCCTAATGCTGTTATTAAGTCCCATGTAATGGTACGGCCTCGTTGGTCTAGTGGTCCTAAGCACGACTGCTGAGCATGAGGTCTTGGATTCGATTCCCGGGTCGGGCAGTGTTATTAGGTTTTTCTGATAGGAAATTCTCAGTAGCAGCCCGGAGTTTGGAATTGTGCCCGGAAGGTATATAGCATTACATTGGATAGAATTTATTTAAAGTGGGTGTACAATTGTGTGCACCTCTGCCTATCCTTTCAGGGAATACAGGCGTGATGCTATGTATGTAATGGGAGGTGAGCCAAATATCATTTCCTGCACAATAATCTATTTGTCAAATCGGAGTTAGAATTGAAAAACAGTCGTAAGGCCACTTTACCCAATTTGGGATTCGAACCCAAGACCTCACGCACAGCAGTTGCGCTTGCGATACTAGAGAGACGGAGAATGATATACTCTCGATCCAGCTCTTTGGCCCATCATCATCAAACTATAGCAGATCACTGCTAAACTTAGGTATCGGTTTATCTTGTAATATATAAAACTTTATTTATTGACTGCCTCGTTGGTCTAGTGGTTGCAAGCGCGGCTGCTGAGCGTGAGGTCTTGGGTTCGATTCCCAGGTTGGGCAAAGTGTTATTGAATTTTTCTGTTGGGAAATTTTCAGTAGCAGCCCGGAGTCAGGTAGCTGGTGGTGTGACACTTCGGAGAGCACGTAAAGCCGTCGGTCCTGCGCCTGATCTCTCTCTGGTCGTGTCGGATTGTCGTCCCATCGGAATATGAGAGTGAAGGAAGAGGGAGTGCACCTGTGTTTGCGCATACACTTGTGCACTATAATATCTCCTGCGTACTTGGCAAATCTCAGTGGAGATAGGCCGCCGTGACCGAAATACGGTCGGAAGAAGTATTATTAATATATAAAAATCCCGTGTCACGGTGTTTGTTACTCCTCCGAAACGGCTCGACGATTTTTTTATAAATTTTTTGCGTACATTTGGTAGGTCTGAGAATAGGCGGTAGGCTATTTTTTATACTCCCAGGTGATAAGGGTGGCCCTATCCAGAAAATTTATATGGCAGAACAATGTTTGTGGGGCCCAGCTAGTAACAATAATAAGCGCGGCAATCAAGGATAATAAAATAGCACTCCATGGTCGATGAAATGTAACCAGCAAATTGCCCTGGATTGCTCCAATTTGTGCACTGACTAGCCGGGCAATAACTCCACCGTGTTCAACATCTCAGAGCGAGAATTTGGCTGTGAACTAGCATGCACATAAAGTCTATTTTAGTGAGTTTCGCAATGGAATTTCAGTAAGAATTTTCTTTTTGGCGCGATATAGTTTTACCCTTATATTCCCCGAAGGGGTAGGCAGAGGTGTATATGAAAAGGATTCACAGATGATATATATATATGAGTATATTAAATACAGTTAAATCTTTGAAAAGCGTTAACGCATGCTTAGCGAACTCTAAAGTTATAATTTTATTATAACTTTGAATATATTAAATTATTTTTTCACTCAGAGATCGCTGGAGAGCCAAAACTTGACACAGGTTACTTTTTACACGACTGCCCAAAGAAGGAGTGTTATATTTGTGTTACAAAGTTTCATGTAAGTATGATATATATTATAATAAAACAACTTTTAACCGGATTACTCGCGTGTATTATTGGTTTTTTGTTTTTCCTGACGTTTGTGGTTTTTTGTTTTTTTGACGACGTGGTCGCAGGAGGACTAAGGTGTCAGGCGTCTCAACAGTTTATTTAAAATTATTTCAATCTACCGTACATATAATTGATAAAATTCATAAAATTATTTTGTCTCTGATACATATTTAAAACTAAATCGCGACGGTATTTCCTAAGACTATCCCTGAGAAGAAATACCGAAACAAACTCCTCTGAGTCACAAACAAAAACCAATAATACACGCGATTAATCCGGTTAAAAGTTGTTTTATTATAATGTGTAGTGATCGCGCAAACCTAAGATATTACTATATTATATAATTTATGAGTTTCTTTATTCCATCATGACTTGTAAATGCCTGAACTGATTTTGATGTATGAGGTATCGTTAGACTCCTGACATTGTCCCGTTAACATAGGTTAGTAAGATTTAAACAAAATAGTAATATAATGAGTATGGTACACAAAAAGGTGTGATATAAATAATATTGTAATTCACACATGACGTGCGTCTTTTTTTTTAATTAATATTATTATACTACATTCTATTCTACATTGGGGATTTCCAAATCTTCCATGAAAATGTTGGCAACCACCGGGGAGACCGGTGAACCCATGGCCACACCGTCGACTTGCAGGTAGAATTCATTGTCCCACAATAGGTGGCCGCTGGCAAGGCAGTGCTCGAGTAACTAGAGGCATGTCATGGTCGCTCAACTGCTTCTTGACAATTTCTAAACAATCCTTAACTGGTAAGTTGGTAAATAAGGACTGCACATCAAAGCTAACCATCACTTCATCTTCAGTTTGACATAGCTAGATAGAAGGAGACCGTATCGGTGGCGGTTACCACCAACATCATAATTCCCAAAGATGGTTGACGTCAGGCAGCAGGCCGGTCATAAAACATGGCTAAAATTTTTGCAGCATGCTAGATATAGTTATGCTGCGCTGACCCCAAATAATTTGGGATAAGGGCAGGGGGATGATGTTATACTATGTAGATGAACGTCGACCTTGCAATTGAAGCGACTAAACACTAATAAAAGTTAACTATACATTTTGATACTGAGAACTGGGTAAGACTAATATACAACAAATCTTGATACTGTTTTTGTATAGTAAAACTCTAAGATTCTAGGCCTTTGTACCAGTAAAAGCTGATGCTATAAAGTACAATAAATACAAACGAGACTTTACCGGCTTCCCCGCCGGGGACAAATTATTTTCGTGGCCATACACTTTGTTAGATAAAACTACTTTTTAGCCTAGTTTAGTGTCTATTTTACGTTGAAAGTAATGGGATAGCTGATCTGGGAGTAATTTGTTTCTCAGAAAATCTGGGAACATAATTAAATGCATAACAAGATATAGGGTGATGACAAAGTTCATACTTTTTTTAGGCCCCGATTTTCTATCCGACGCAACGCTTATAGGCGTCAGATTACATGGCTGCATGGTGCAGGTAATGCATATTTTATATTACTATTGTATAGTTGATAGATTGAGGAATGATGTGATAAGACACGTTGTGGTAGCAAACTGCCTCGTTTGTCTGGTGGTCCCAAGCGCGACTGCTGAGCAGGAGGTCTCGGGTTCGATTCCCGGGTCGGGCAAAGTATTATTGAGTTTTTCTGTTAGGAAATTCTCAGTAGTAGCCTGGAGTTCGGAATTGTGCCCGGTTGATGGCAATAGGCTCACCACCTATTACATGGGACTCAATAACAGCATTGGTGAAATGTGTGTGTACAATTGTGTAAACCTCTGCCTACTCCTTCGGGGAATACAGGCGTGATGCTATGTTATGTTATGTGGTAGCATTCTGATTATTGAGTAGGTAATGTTGTTAAAACAAATGACATTCATAATATATGTCTGACATTGTTACAAACTAAAATTGACAAAGTAAATATTTAAAGTGAAAAAAAAAAAATACGTTGATTTGATTTGCAAGCGCGACTGCTGAGCAATATAGCTTAATAATAGGATTGGTCAAATGTGGGTGTACAACTATGTACACCTCTGCCTATCCCTTCGGGGAATACAGGCGTGATGCTATGTTATGTTATGAAATACGTATTTAGTGAGCAGAGGTCTGGATAGCTTAGTTGGTAGAGTGTCAGGAGTATTGATCCGAGGTGTGCAGGTACAAATATATTTTTCCACCGTATTTTTCTTTCCACAGAATCCAACACTTCAAGCTATAATAGGCATGATGACAGTATTAAAGAACCAAAGAATAAATGGTATCAGAGGCAAAAATAGGCACAAAGGATTCAAAAAAATTACCTAAATTCTAAAAACATTAAGATTAATAACATTTTCAATAAAATAAAAGTATAAAATGCTGCAAACGGCCATGTTAACTAAAACCTAAATCACAGCGAATGACGTCACGCCTCAGTCAAATGTCAATCATCGCCGTACATTATGGCTTTAACTTATGTCAAATATACTGAGGCATGACGTCAAAACGCCGCCATAACACACAGCAACGTTTTCGCGGTTAAATCAAATTAGATAGATCAAAATATAATAATTTGCGTTGATACTTAGTTTATTGCTGAAATAATGTGTTTTTCAGATATAGTAGACGTGTACCTACATTATAAAAGGAGATTTCAAAATCTGTCGTCATGTACATGTGTGAGCCATTGCGCAATAAAACATTTTCACTGAAATGTCTTACCTCCTACCATGCATTGATACCACGCATCGTTTACTATAATTACGTGTAGTACGCTTGTGCGGGATTGATCCAGGTATAATTACAACAAATTTTATTCTGACAATATTATATTCGCAGACTTGAAGGAATTAGTACTGGAGTAGTTTTAGCGGGCGTACCCCTCTCGCCACTGGCATATGATTCCCAATCATACAAAGGTACCTTTTACCAGTATGGTTACAATGATAGTACACGATTTTAATTGTGTGTATTAAACATTTTTGTTTGTGGTTAGTTTTTTTTTATGTATTTTAATACTGTTAATAAAAAACGAGAGCTATTTTCGCTTTAGTACAAGTTCTTTTGTGCATGTGTGTTACCTCACCCCCCGCCAAAAGTGGCATGCAAATTTGTTCGATATTTAGTCAGAAGGAGTCTCCCGTCTGGTCCTCTAAGTTCACAGATGGAGGTTGTCGGTCGGCAATCGTTAAAAAGAAAAATTACGATTAGCCATATTCTACGTAGCCTCAACATTAAACTGTATGCGAATTTCTGTAGGCGTTTGCGGGAATAATGTTTGCATATTTACCTGCTGTCATGAGTCATACGTGATGATAATATGACAGTTTATACGTAGGCTAAATAAATGTTAATATTAAACGTTTCGTAAAGTCTACTGTTTCCTGTCATGTTTTTGGGTTTATTATATCGTACAATTCCACCTTTATTATGTGTTTTTAGAACCGTTGAAAAAGAGATACATAGCATCACGCCTTTATTTCCCGAAGGGGTAGGCAGAGGTGTACACTGCTGTATGTACACCCACTTTTTCATCAATGCTGTTATTATGTCCCATGTAATTGGTGGTGAGCCTGTTGCCATTTACCGGGTACAATTACAAAATCCGGGCTGTTACTAAGAATTTCCTAACGAAAAAACTCAATAACACTTTGCCTCACCCGGGAATTAAACCCTCATGCTCAGCAGCCGCGCTTATAGCAACTAAACTAACGATCAAATTAAGCCAAGTCAGAGGCCTACGGGTGGTTTGAACAATTTTGACATTATGTTTACCTTTTAACTAAATGAAAACAGCGAGATGTAAAAAACTCGGAGTGTGGCTATTTCGTGGACATGGCTGTGTTTTTTACGTGACTACGTGTACGTAACGGGTAATGTTTGAAGAATTTTAGCCGACTTACGAACACAAAATAGCAGCACTTCCCTCTCCACCGCGCGTGATGTGCACAATCCTCACTCAACATAAAAAATTCTTTGATTCTTTAGCTATCGAGTGGTGTTATTAAAATTTTGATGTAAATAATAGATTTATGTAGCAGTAACACCAAACGGTAACCCTCGTTTGTTTTTTTGTAATTTTCGTAATTGCCTTCCACTAAGCAAGTAAATTTAAAGATGTATTCACGTAGGGTATATGCATGTTTTTTTTTCAAGATAAATCTTTGAAAAGCATTAACGCATGCTTAGCGAACTCTAAAGTTATAATATTAAAAGGAAAAAGAATACGGTCGCGAACAGGATTCGAACCTGTGCCTCCCGTATGAATACTCCAGGCGCTCTGTCCACTAAGCTATCTGGGGACCTCTGCTCACCACCACGAATTCTTCTTCCATATTCCTGTTCGCGACCGTATTCTTTTTCCATTTAATATAATAACTTTAATATTTTTGTTCGATTGTTTACGGTGAAAAAATATGAATATTGAGTATTACAATTATCAAACAAACCTGCAATCAGTTTCGGGCGTTTGAAACGTCGCCATCTTGGCGCGCTGTCTCTGACGTCAGATTACACATCTTAAAATATATCTTGTATAGAATGGAGTGTTTAATTAACGAATTATAAATGTTATTGAAGGGTTTTTCCTAATAGAATAACGTTAAAACTCAAAAAGAACCACAAATCATGAACACCCAGTAATAACATACTCGAGATATTTTCACCGCGCAGACTGACGTTTAAATTTCCCACGCATGATGTTCACTTTACAACTTTAATATTTAATCGTTAAAACAGGATTTATTAAAAAAGCAATTGTATAGGTATCATTCTACAACAATAAAGATTACGAATAAAAATATTTGAACTAATTTTGAATCACATGCATATTCCCTATTCCGTTCTATTTACCTAGAATAACCTAGTCCAGAAGTTCACAAGATACACAGCTCATAAAGTTAAACGTGGAACGTGAATTCGCATAACTCCTCGACTTTACTGGCGATTAACGAAAAATTAAACTGCTTGTATTTAGATTGTCGCCACCCTGCCTCTCATTTACAGAATACTAATTAAATAAGTTTGGGGGAGGCGCCTTCGAGTGCGGAGGTACGAGGAGGTACGAAGGGAGGGTAGCTTATTGAAGGTTGTATTTATTTAGGAGACTGAATCGCGACATTACCGGGTGAGTTGTCAGGAAATCGCGAAACATATTTGGGTGGTAGCGGGAGATTACTTGTTTTTGTTTTTTGGCCATAGTTGTAAATAAGACATGAATGTGTTATTGGCGATAGTAAAACATAAAGTTTCGTACAAAATTATGGCTTTCTTTAAAGAGGTATATTGTTAAGTTTAGTAGTTCTAAACATGAAGATAAATCTTAAAATGAAGCAATAATCCTAAATTGAGGCAATTAATGTGAGTACTCAATAGGCTCACAACATAACACAACATGAAACTCAACAACGGGATTTGTCATTTGGAGGTAAATATTAGGCATATTTACCTCCAATTGACAAAACCCGTTGTTGAGTTTCCCTTCGAGAAATATACGCGTGATGGTGTGTTATCAAAATAGTGTCCTCGGCCATTGGCATCGGTTGTTATTGGCGTCGGCCGTTATTGGCTTCGACCGTCATTGGCATCGGCCGTTATTAGCTTCGGCCATCAGTGGCGTCGGCCGTCATTAGCTCCGGCCATCATTGGCCTCAGCCGTTATTGGCTTCGGCCATCATTACCCTCGGCCGTCATTGGCTTGGGCTGTTATATTAAATGAATAAAACATGTTATTATTATTAAAAATACCACATCCACTGCCTTCCTACATATAACCCACCCATTTACGGAAGACATGAATTCCAAGCCAGAGATAACGACGAATTATCCCTACCCAAACTCAACAGCTTAAGTTTAAGTAATTAAATCTGTGAGTGTAAACATCTCCTACTAATGTATCTACTGCAACTTTGATGTAATTAATTAAGTAGATGATTATATTAAGATATTTTAGATATCTCAGGCTATTTTTAAGGCTATAATAAAACAACTTTTAACCGGATTAATCGCGTGTATTATTGGTTTTTTGTTTTTCCTGACGTTTCGAACACTTCGCAGCGTTCGTGGTCGCAGGAGGACTCGTAAAACGTCGTGAAACGTCAGGAAAAACAAAAAACCAATAATACACGCGATTAATCCGGTTAAAAGTTGTTTTATTATAATGTGTAGTGATCGCGCAAACCTAAGATATTACTATATTTTTAAGGCTGCTTGGTGGATGCAAGCATGAGTTTTTGGTTTGATTATCTGTTAAAGGTAAGAGGCGGACCATGTGGTTTTAGCCGCTACCAGGTCGGCACAATGTCCATGGATTTCCCCACATAAAAAAGGTTCGATTTCCGGGTCAGACACAGCGTTGTTCTGTTAGGAAATTCTTGGGTTCAAAACATGAGCTATCATGCTTTGAGCCCAAGAATTTTCACCATGGGACTTAGTAAAAAAGATCCTGAGTTTGATTCTCGGGCCAGCCACAGTTATTAGGTTTTCCTAATTGATACTTCTTAGTAGCACTAATTCCAAACACATAATTGTTTCTAAAAATTGTCAAATTGTCAAGACGCTCTCGACTTTTAACTCAACTTAAGAAACAGTACATGAAATTGACATAAATCAAAACCATTATGTCAGAATAGATAAATTTATGGTTAAATTTAAGGTTTAGGTTGTCGTTTGGCTTACTGTAAAATTGTAACCCTGAGTAAATAATCTGTAAATGATTCTTATGAGATATCGCCAGGCGTCTTCATGAGACGAAAGAAGAGAACTTGAAATTTCATAGAAGCGAACAGCGACACGGTAGCTCAGTTGGGAGAACGATGACACGGACTATCAAAAGTCGCTTGTTAGAGCCCCGTTTGTCTCGGTGTCTATTATTGTTCAATATTTCATTAGATTAATAAAAAAACACTACATGAAGTTATCGGTAAAAAGTTGATTTCTACCAACCTTTGTGTATAACCCTTTGGGAAATATACGGTTACCACTGGGCCACCACAATTCTGCCGATGAAAATTTACCTATAACATATAAAAACCACATAAAATAATTAAAATGCTAAATAAAACAAAATTATGTATTATTCACTGAAATTCATACATCCGCCACTGAATGCTGATAGAATTTCAAAATACAATATTCATAACATCGGAAATATATTTCTGATGTGACCGGCCACTTTTATTACTGCCTGGTTAATGTTTGAAATCACCAGTGCCTGCTATAACATAACATAAATCTACTTTATTGTACACCAAAATACACATAGTTACATAAAACACTTAACAAAAACAAGTACAATCGGCGGTCTTATCGCGATTTAGCCATCTCTTCCAGACAACCATAGGGAAGTAAGTAGGTAGTATAAGTTTTATTCACAGGGCACCACACGGTGTACAGATACAAAACTGCAGTAAACAAAATATATAAACATATAAAATATATACAAAATTATATATATATATACAGATACTATATATGTATATCAGGAAAAGGAAATTGATAAATAAGAAGAGAATATAAATTATAGTGACAGATAGTGCTTAAAAACAAGATTCTTAAAACTAGGTAAAGTTTGTGCCCGCTATGCTATTGTGGATTAAATCATATGAATGGTGTATTTTAAGAGCTATTGTGTAAATAAAGCTTTTAATTCAACTCGGTAGCGGACACAGCATGGTCTAACAATTCTTGAGGATGCCCCGTGGGGGGGGGGGGGACACGTGTCGAGTAGTTGCGCAACCGCTTGCGTATGTGCATATATTTGCGGGCGGGCGGTGTACAGATAATGCATGACTACCCTCAATATTGTGGAAGTAGCTAGATATTGTATTTATTTGTATCCATTGTAATGGACTTCCGCAAAGTAACGCCTGAATCTATTCAATATTTAATTTAAGCGGCTATTGATATTATTATTAAAAAAAAAAAACTCAATAACACTTTGACCGACCCGGGAAGCAGCTCAGCAGTCACGCTAGGGACCACTGCACCAACCGCGCCGTCATGCCGCCGTTGATGCTGTAATTTAAAGGGTTATTGTGTAATTGATTCTATAATTTAATGGTATATTGTGTAATTGATTCTATAATTTAAAGATCAATTGTGTAATTAAAGCTAGATTTAAATGGTCTATTGTGTAATTGAAGCCTTAATTTTAAGAGCCAGTGTTTAAATAAAGTTTGAATTATATATAAATTGCGTACACACATTTTCTTTTAGGCAAGTTAAGCGATGCTGTGGTGCGGTAAGGTTTTGGATGGGTGTTCACATAAAACATTTTAATCTGAGCATCTTCGTGTTGTAAAGGGCAGTCTGATTAATATATTACAGGATTCATATATAATGATATTTTTTTATACATGTAGAGGCCATGTAATGCCTATATTAATTACAATTTTTCAAGGAAATATTGAATAAATAATAGACAAGAACGGGGCTTGAACCCGTGACCTTGTTTAGTAGATCTGTAAATGATTGCTACATAAATATCGCCAGGCGTCTCCTCAAGACAAATACAAGGAGAATTGCAAATTCAATAGGTTTGAACACGACAAGGTAGCTCAGTTTGTAGAGTGATGACACGGAATGTCAAGGTTCGACCAAAACTTTCTATGAAATAATTTTGACGTAATGTATTCAACTAATTTTTATACATGCATGGGGGGCATGTTTTTATACAAAAATACTACTCTCTACAAATTTCTTAATTTTTCCTTTTATTCAGTAATTTTAGGGAAGTAATATTTTGCTTCTGGTGATAAGACCGCCATTTGTATCGTCTTTGTTTATGTTATTTTTTATTTGGGGTACATTAAATTATAATTTATTTAGGTACATATTATTTTCTAATTTTGTATAATATACATATTATATACCTTTATCATCCTTAAAGTTATAAATTTCTATGAAAAAAAAACGATTTACCTTAAATATAAAAAAAAATACGATTTAAGGATTTTTTTAATTTTTTTTTTATTAATTGTAAATAAAACATTTAAGTTACATATTCCAGAAATTTCACACCAAATTGAACCTGCGTCTCCTGTATAAATGCTCCAATCATATTATTTAATTTTATTTAAAGTTGATTCCGCTCGCGTTTCAAAGATTTATCTGTATTTATCATCCTTACACTCAAATTAAATTTAAAAAATCCTGACACTAAAGCAAAAATATTTTTAATTTCCCATTTCCGTCCGGTCCAGTCAATATTTTACTTGTACTAGATCGGGCATGCTCGCCGTCCGGAGAGCTAAGCAAGCAACGCCGGCGCGCAAACATTAGCTTATGACGGCGCACGTGTTAATTTGTGGACCGACGCGATTTTTGTTATTCAAGCGTTAATAGATAGATAGAGCGTAAGCTGAAATTCAAGTATGTGCAGTTGAATTTTAATAATGTCGCCTTTTTATATGTAAATATTGAGTCTGATTTTTTTTATTTACATTTAGAGTCTTTTAACACGTCACAGTAACAAATTTTTAACACGTCTTTTTGGTGACGTCATTGCTATCAATTCAGTACCTATACAGGTGACCGAACCGACATGACTAACTTTGCAATACAATGTCGTAAAGAATGCAATTACCTTAACAATTCAAGATAAAACTTTGAAAAAAGTTTATAACTTTAATAAATAGATCATTAACATTTTTGAACAACGAATAAGGTTATAAAGTTACAATATTAAATGGAAAAAGAATACGGTCGTTAGCAGGATTCGAACCTACCCCTCCCGGATAAATTCTCCAGGCACTCTGACCACTAAGCCATCTCGACCTCTGCCCACTACTGCGAATTGTTCTTCCTAATTTTTAATACGTCTTTTGATGACGTCATTGCTCTCTATTCAGTCCCTATACAGGTGACTGACCCACAAATCTTTATAACTTCAGAGTTCACTATTCATACGTTAATGCTTTTCGAAGATTTATCTGTATCTATTTATTATGTACGTGTGTCTTAGATCTTTATTTGACAACCGGGACTGAAGATTAAACGTGCTCTCAGAGGTACGGAGTGGCCTCGGTATGAAAATGCAGCTTAACCTCGATCGATTTGCCGGGCTGTTACTTAGCGACGAGCCCTTGAAATTATTTCTTTAAATGATGCGTTAAATTTGAAACAAACGGTGCGGGCCAAGTCGTAGTTAATGTCGCTAGTTTTTCTAATAATTTATTGGTACCCCCTTTAACATCATCTAAATATGAACATACACCTCAACAACACTTACTCTACTCCACACACACATGACATCACACCACACCACACCACACACATAATACCATATCAAACTCAATCATACATACCACACCTCTCGCCGCACAACACATATTTTATATGCAATATGTAGATATATATATAATTTATGTATATATATTAATTCCTACAAAAATAACTTCTTTATAACAGAGATCTTTATAACTTTGAGATATTACTGTGCACAAGTGTATGCGCAAACACAGGTGCACTCCCTCTTCCTTCACTCTCATATTCCGGCACGGGACGGCAACGACACGACCGGAGAGACATTAAGCGGACCGACGCCTTTCACGTGCTCTCCGAAGCACGGGGGTGTCACAACATCAACTTTCTGACTCCAGGCTGCTACTGAGAATTTCCTAACAAGAAAACCTCAATAAAACTTTGCCCGTCCTGGGAATCGAAGGACCAGGACCAGTGCTTGCGAAAACTAGACCAACGAGGCATTTAACTTCTTTATATTAGTATAATATAAAAATAAGTAATGGAAAAGCGGAGTCTCCTAACACAATGTTTTGTATATAAGCCCTTAACTGATAAAAAAAAATATTTTCATGTTTTTCATCCGTCAAAGTTACGGAAGAACAACGCAACTAAGCGCACTGCACCGTGTGTAAAACCCTTTAGAACTTTCAAACACCACAACAAAAGTAAAAAAGCGGCTATAAAACTCAAGCTAGAAAAAGCGCTTAATAATAGCACGGCTTTCAGCGACTAACTGAACGCTACAGTCAATAAATCGAAGTAGCATTCAATTTATTTTCAGCGTTTTTCAACAAGGGAGTTGTGTCGACATTGGGAATTAAAAAGTTAGGTTAAACATCGGAATAGATTAAAACGTAACATAGCATCACGCTTATTCTCAGAGAGGTAGTACTATATTACAACCATTTATCATTATTGTAACCTTTAATTATTTTGTCAGTAGGTAAGTAATATTAAGAGAGGGGCTCGTGGCTGAGTAACAGCGCACAGATTGATTGATCAATCTTCTTCGCTTGTCGCGCTTTGCTTCGCTTGCCCCGGTCGGTCTGTGGATGGGTGACCATCATTTCATAATGAGAAACGTGGAACTGAGACTGATGACTTAACGTGCTCTCCGAGACACCCTCTCCGTGCCTCGGAGAGCACGTTAAGCCATCAGTCTCGGTTTGTCAAATTAAGATCTATGACAGCCGTTACGGGTAGTCAGAGGCCTGAATGTCCGACAACCAGTCATACCACAATATCGTGTTTCCCAGTAACTGGGTTGTGGAGGTCTGATAGGCAGTAGCTCCAGGTAAAATACTGGTAGTAACCTCCATCCGGTTGCACTGGAAGTTTTCACCAAAATGTAATTGGGAAAAGGCTAGGCAGATTTGAGTAGGTAAGTTATATTGCATCCATTAAATATTCAATTTAAGCTAGTCTCTCCTTTTCCAGCCATATCGTCTTTCATGCCATCCATCCATAGTTTCCTAGGTCTTCCTCCATTATTATAGCCATCCATACTCAAAACTTTCCTCGTCACATGATACTCATTCCGCCGCTTCAAAAATGAAGCTGCATAATGATCCTGTTTTACCAAAAACAGTAATAATTATAGTTTAATTGTTATTACTCACGCCCATTCTTCGGGATTGGCCGATTAGTTTGACTCACGACATCGCCGCGGGCTCAGCTCATGAATAAGGTCTACGTTCGAGTTCGAAACTAGTCGGGCAATCCCCGAAAAATGCACGTAATTACCGTTAAACTATAATGAATGTGTCTCACGTAAGTTATTATACAAAAACAGTAATGTTCACACTAAATTTGGGTACACAGAGCCAGCAGTCTTTATGGCGGCTGACTATGAGTACTTGCACTTAACATAAGCTACCTCTTTCACACTTAGATGAGTTACCGAGTACATTACTTCCTTAGCATGGCTATTTTTGGTAAACATAAAGTAGCATAAAAAAAATTATTTGTTTCCCTTTTTATTATTAGTGGTTATTTTAGTTAAGAATTATAAAAATTACTATTTTTCAAAAAAAACATTGAAAAAATAATGGACAAGAATGGGGTTTGAACCCGCGACCTTTGACGTTCCGGGTCATCACTCAACCAACTTATTTTTTCAATGTTTCTTTGAAAAATAGTCATTAATATAGGCATTACATGGCCTCAACATGTATTAAAAATATAATTATATATGAATTATAAAAATGTCTGTATATATTTTTAGATATAGTTATAAGTGTGTGCGTCATCAGTGGCGCGTATAAATAAAAAAAGATTTCTTTCTTGCATCACGCCTTTATTCCGTGAAGGGGTAGGCATAGGTCTACATAGTATTGTATGACTACAATAATAAATAAACAGTACAAATATCACTATGTTATATCTATGTTACATATATATCTTTATCAATTATTACTTGCTTATCTAGATAGGTACCAACTTAAAATTATAGGTAAGTAAAAATTTTAAATATAAATAAGTAAGTACATAATTATAATTAAAAATAATAAATACATATGTAGTAAACAAGCGTCCAAGATCCTTAAACATATATTAAAAACTATAGATACTTTCAATAAATATTAAATTAAGAATAGCAAATAGGTATTCTACTACATATATAATATATAATTTATTTATGTAGATATTTTAATAAATAAAAAGAATTACTTACCAATGCTATAAGTACCTTCTTACAAATGTTCTTCCTCTCTCCTAATGTTTGCGTGCCCAACAGGGTCCACGATGTACTACATTATTTTACTTACCATCTTCAAACACCATTGTGGAAAGCAAATAAAAATGTTGAGTTTTTGAGTTTTGAGTTTAGTTGTACACCCACATTTCACCAATGCTGTTACTAACGCCCATGTAATAGGTGGTGAGCCTATTCCCATCTACCGGGCACAATTCCAAACTCCGGGCAGCGACTGAGAATTTTCTAATCGAAAAACTCAATAACACTTTGCCGGACCCGGGAATTGAACCCGAGACCTCATGCACAGCAGTCGCGCTTGAGACCACTAGATCAACGAGGCAGCACCTATTTTTGGTGAACTGTTTTATCTTTTTATTTTTGTAAGGAACATTAATAAAAAAAAGACACGTGATCCTGGTGCCTGTTGACATTTGAATAGCAATACACAGCTTAGCAATTCACGTTGTTCCCGATTCGCCTGTTCGTTTAGTTGCCGCAATACGCGCCTAGTAATTTGCATGCTTGTTAGTTAAGTTAATTAGATTATTACCTGTGTGTCACAGCCCAATACAGTCGTTTATAATATTTTACCATCTTTTATTTAATACTCCTGGTTCACCTTTATACACACGTTTCATTTGATGTTATACTGTGTTTTTTTGGGGAATAAATTACTTAATTATTTACAATTTGATTCGACAGGCAAGAATATATATAACTTTTTTTTTATTATGCCTATGGTTTAAGGTATTAGGTATTGTATTAAGCAGGTATATAGTATGAAGTGGTAGGTACTTCAAGAGGACTCTAGTGTCCATTCATGCAATCATTAACTTATAAACTTCATAAAACACTAATAATGACCACGATGAATTCCAACTAATGAAACCCGACAGAATATAATTAAAAAAAAAAAACACAAAAAAACCTTCTACCGTTGCAAGGGGCAACAATTAAAAAAACAAATACCTATAAAATTTATTCCTTCAGCACATTTTAAATTTTAAACAAATCTCGTAAAATGTAACCAACACCTCGTATAAGGCTTAAACCTAACATTAAGTAGGTACAGTCGGAAAAGTAGAAACATTGCTACCCTGAATACCTTCGTAAATATTCATAAAAACTTACGTTCTTTAAACGCTTCATGAAACTTTATTTACATATTCTAGTAACTCAATCCATTGACGAATACACGACGCATATAGGTACACTTAAAAATATTACATCTCTGGAATTGTTTTTGGAAAGAAAAATACGGTCATGCGCAGGTTTTGAACCTGGCGGCGCACTCCCGGATAAATACACCAGGCCCTCTCCTAACAGTGCTATCACGACCTCTGTTCACTACACTGACGATAAAAAAGATATTGCGTCTCGTGACATTCAAAATGTTAAATGTCATTCCAAGAAAACATTTCCTTCTTGGGGCCGCATACAATTATTTTTTTCGGTCTCCGATTCTGGCAAGGTATTATAGAGCTTTTGTGTTAGGAAATTCTCAGTAGCAGCCCGTACTTTGGAACTAAATATGCCCGATTCAATGCAATAGGCTCACAAACATGGGATATAATAGTAATTTGATGGACCTATGAAAGAAATTGCCTCTTACATTTTTTTTTCAACTATCCAGTCTACGTTGTTCTTCTTTTCGTCTGGTTGATGAACAACCTTGTGTCAGGGTTTAAGCCTCTGAACTGGCTTTACACACCATCGATAACATCTTTCAGGTGTGCTAGTTTCTTCATGATGTTTTCCTTCACCGTTGTAAGCAAGTGATAATTAATTTCTAATACGCACATGACTCGAAAAGTCTGTGGCCTTGGATTCGAACTCACGCAACCATTGAGTTGTGAGTCTAATGGTCATACCACTAGTCTATCACTGCTGTACGTAGAAACCATCGATTGTGTTACAGATTGGCCACGTTTCTCTTTCGTCGACTGTACATTGCACACGATCCCGCAAACGGGAAGCATGCACCAAAATACCGCGGACTAAGATTTGTGGAGCACATTAACTTGGAGTTAAGTATGGTATA
The DNA here is from genome assembly GCA_935421205.1 of Xylocampa areola. NCBI lineage: Eukaryota > Metazoa > Arthropoda > Insecta > Lepidoptera > Noctuidae > Xylocampa > Xylocampa areola. The sequence continues at coordinate 3,423,757 of OW285216.1, forward strand.
CATTACAATAAATTATACTTAACAACTTAGCATAAATTGTGGTGTATTTGAATTTAATTATGGCATGTTTGATATGGTGTATAATATTATTAAAATCAAGATTAATTCTCAAAAAAAAAACCTCACTTTAACCTTTTTCCAAAACTGCAATCAAGCCTGTATTCTCCGAGAGTTATACAGATAATAATAAAATAAATAAAGAAAGAAACAATACAGAATAATAAGAAAGCGGTACTCCTCGATACGGCACGCAGAGGTGAGGAGCTTCCTTTCTCTGGAGCCCTAATCACAGGTAGCTTAGACCCTGTTCCCGATGCCGGTGGCCTACTAATTTTTATACTTTTTAATAATGTATTTGTATATATAAATATTTTTAATGTAAATTATATCTTATTAAATTATACTGGAAATAAATAAATAAAAAAAACATTAATGGCATAGTACAGTGTAACACAAATTGGAACTCTTGACTTCCAAACAAGTTACACTTGTACTATCGCGGACACTCCCGCCTGACCACCACTAAGTTCATTTTCGCTTGCACTAAAAAATAGAAGCGCTCTGTAGCCCCGCCAAGGTCAAATTAGATCGTCCTTAAAATTCACAAAAGGGAGTACAAGTGATGCGTCACTAAGCTGCGCAGTGCAGATTGCAATGATTACGTTCTCGCTTTCCTAATAGGCGAACACTTTAAGGGGGCGTGAAATGGCGCTGGCGCAGGATATACACGAAAAAAAATTGGCAGGCGGAAAAGGCCGCGATAGTACAATGGAAGTCAAGGCTCTCTCTAATATTCAAGTTTGAGAAGAAGATGCGATCAACGCGGCAGAATTTTAAACTTCGGGCAGGTAATAAGTGTTTAACAGAAAACCCAATAACACTGCCCAATCCGGGTATCGAACCCAAGTCCTCAGGCTCAGCAGTCGCATTAGCGTAAACAAGGCGAACGAGCCAATTAGATTGGCAAGCTGTCAGGTATTTTTAATATACTTTTTCAGCCATTTCAGTTCCAAACGCCTAAATTATTATGTTAAGTCGCAATATGTTGTTCAAACACACTTGAATATTTTTGCTATAGTCTTAGCAAATGGGGCGTCATAATTTGTTGGAACCAGTGCGGCACCGCACCAACCGGACCGAACCATATGCTGCGTCCGGCTGTACCAGAGTCGCCGCTGTATGTCTCGCGGCTGCATTACTCTACAAAGGCCGAGCAGATTGTAGAGTACATCAGAATCAAGACGAAGTTCACTCTGAGGCTCGAGCGGTTGGAGTCTCGTCACAATGTAAATTTCAATTCCTTTGTGGTTAGAGTGTCGACTGAACATCTTTCGACCTTCACGAAGGAAGAATTTTGGCCGAGAGGTGTAGTGTTCCGGCGTTTCCGAGGCCGGATACCGGACACCGCGCGACACACGACGCCGACTCAACGTGTGAATTAGTATTTAAGTTTATATTGTTATTGTATAGTATTTTATATTTATATTTTTGTCATAGTATTTTATATATATTGTTATGGGCCTTGATGCCTGAAATAAATGGTAAATAAAAAAATAATAAAAATATATATATAACTACACCTGCTACGCCTGCTACGCCAACTACGTTTGCTACGCTGCATTTTCGTAGCAAATATTAAATCGCTACGCGTCGATTACCCGAGTCTGGATAGTAGTTAGGCATCGATAATGTATGTTCTAATAGTGAGAAATAATTTATTTTAAAGAACGTAATAACAACGAATTATTATTATAATGTTAATTGCGAATAGTGAACCTTGTTACATTTTTGTTGAAAGCAAAAACATACATAGATACATACACACATACATACATAGATACATACATAAATACCCATCTAGATATATATAGAAAGAGAGGAAATTATGAAATGCGAAGAATAAGAAGGAATAATTAGAATGATAAGTAGTGTTTATGGATAAGATTCTTAAATATAGGTAAAGACTGTGCTTTTCTTATTGAAACCGGCAAAGCATTCCACATTCGCACGGCTTGAACTGAAAATGATTTGTCACGAAACTTGGTGGAATGCATCGGCATTTTTAGTTTTAGGTTTTCAGATGACCTTAAGAACCTTGAATGTGTATCATTTAGGAACTCAAAGCGTTCTTTAAGATAGGGCGGTGAAGAAGGATTGAATAGTACATTGTAAAGCAGTGAAAGTAAATGAGCATTCCGGCGAAGGCGTATTGGTAACCACTTGAGTTTAGTGCGAAATTCTGAAACATGATCATACTTACGCAAACCAAATATGAATCTAATGCAAACATTTTGAAGTCGCTCAAGTTTATTAAGTTGGTCTTCAGTGAGATCTAGATAGCTGACATCGGCATAGTCAAGGATTGGAAGCTACGCGTCGATTACCCGAGTCTGGATAGTAGTTAGGCATCGATAATGTATGTTCTAATAGTGAGAAATAATTTATTTTAAAGAACGTAATAACAACGAATTATTATTATAATGTTAATTGCGAATAGTGAACCTTGTTACATTTTTGTTGAAAGCAAAAACATACATAGATACATACACACATACATACATAGATACATACATAAATACCCATCTAGATATATATAGAAAGAGAGGAAATTATGAAATGCGAAGAATAAGAAGGAATAATTAGAATGATAAGTAGTGTTTATGGATAAGATTCTTAAATATAGGTAAAGACTGTGCTTTTCTTATTGAAACCGGCAAAGCATTCCACATTCGCACGGCTTGAACTGAAAATGATTTGTCACGAAACTTGGTGGAATGCATCGGCATTTTTAGTTTTAGGTTTTCAGATGACCTTAAGAACCTTGAATGTGTATCATTTAGGAACTCAAAGCGTTCTTTAAGATAGGGCGGTGAAGAAGGATTGAATAGTACATTGTAAAGCAGTGAAAGTAAATGAGCATTCCGGCGAAGGCGTATTGGTAACCACTTGAGTTTAGTGCGAAATTCTGAAACATGATCATACTTACGCAAACCAAATATGAATCTAATGCAAACATTTTGAAGTCGCTCAAGTTTATTAAGTTGGTCTTCAGTGAGATCTAGATAGCTGACATCGGCATAGTCAAGGATTGGAAGTAGGAGGGATTGTGCAAGCGCAGTCTTCGTGGCAAAAGGAAGAAAGTTCCGTAGTCGACGCAAAGACCCTGCCGACGCAAAAATTTTCCGGCTGACTTCTTGCAACTGTGGTCCCCAGGAGAGGTTTCTGTCAACATATATCCCTAGATTCTTGACCTTTTCACTGAAGGGAATATTAGTGCCATCAAAGGTGACTTTAGGGAGTTGCGTCCAGTTAATTTTCGAGATCAACCTGGAGCTACCGACAACTATAACCTGCGTCTTCGTTGGATTTACTTTGAGTCCATGGGCTTTACTCCAGTGGCATATCCGTGTGAGGTCACTATTGATGGCGCAAACACCCTCCGCTAGCTTTTCAAAGGGAACTTGGTAGTAGATTTGCAAATCATCTGCATAAAGGTGGTAGGAAGAAATAAGTTGTTTGGATATACAATAACGTATTGTATTTGCAACTTTCACACAGTATCTACAAGAAAATGGAGTAAAAAATGAAATGTTGCCAACATAATGCACATAAATTAGCAATCAAGACAACAACAATAAAAAAACTGGTGACGTTCTATTTAGTAACAGTTATTACTTAATTACACAAAAACGGTAGAACGAATTTGGATGAAATTTGGAGTAGAGATAGATTGAAGTTTGAAGGACATAAGTCTAGCTATGGTTGCGCAAACGAAGCCACGGGCACGGGGCTAGGTCATAATAAATTAACTCAATTTTGTAATGTCAAATTAAACTTACCTGAGTGGGTAATCCAATTTTTATCGTACGTCACTTTAGATTGGCCTAGCTTAAATTATGATTCATAAAATATAACTGGATATAGCGAGATTTATAACCTTATGCATGGTAATGATGATATATTTGGGTGTTTTAGTAGGGATAAACTGAATTAATGTGTTTTATGTTGTTGAACGATTTGAATGTTGAACGATTTGAATGTTGAACGATTTGAATGTTGAACGATTTGAATGTTGAACGATTTGAATGTTGAACAATTTGAATGTTGAACGATTGCAATTAGATAGACACAGTTTCGAGAAAGAAGTAAACCGGAGAATTCGGTTAGGCTGGGCAGCGTTTGCAAAGCTTCGTCAGGTCTTCTCGTCGCCTATCCCTCAATGTCTCAAGACGAAAGTCTTCAACCAGTGCGTCCTACCTGTCATGACATACGCTTCCGAAACGTGGACACTCAGAGTACAGTTGGTACATAGATTAAAAGTTGCTCAGCGAGCTATGGAGAGAGCTATGCTTGGAGTTACTCTGAAGGATAAAATCTGAAACGAGGTTATCCGACAGAGAACCAAGGTGCATAAGGAACATAGCTCACAGGATCAGCACACTGAAGTGGCGGGTCGGCCATGTATGCTGGCAAACCGACAACCGTTGGAGTAAACGCGTTCTGGAGTGGAGACGGCGTTTAGGTAAGCGGAGTGTAGGACGCCCCCCGGCAAGATGGAGCGACGATCTGCGGAAAGTAGCTGCCAGAAATTGGATGACAAGAGCCGAAGACCGGGCTCAGTGGCGCGTCTTGGGAGAGACTTTTGTCCAGCAGTGGACTGCTATAGGTTGATGATGATGATGATGTTGAACCATTCATTTACAAAAGTGAGACTGGTTAGAGGCGAGGCTAAGTTAGACCTACGGGTGAGGATCAACTCTGTTACTAGGTTGATTTCTAAGAACACGATAAAAATAGCCTTCGTTATATCACGTGACCGCTACATTCCTCGAGGGGCTAGGTGGAGGTGAATTACTATGCATCCATAATAGACCGTTGAGATGACGTTATAATACTTCTCTATGATTCTGTCGCTGTGAACCACGCACTATTCCTTACTCCTGCTGCTACTGAAGAGTTTCCTAAAAGAAAATGAATTGATTCTTTTCCCCACCCAGGAATTGAACTCGAGACCTAACAGTTGACCGCTCAGCAGCCGTGCTTGTGTCTAATGTGTTTGTGTGTACAGTCACAAGCACCAATATGTAAACATAAAGTTTTAAAAACTTACCTATAATATGTCTAGCGTGTATTACTAAGATAATTAGGTATGTAACACAGATAGAAGAACCATTCCTTCTACATATAGACATACATTAATACTTCTATATTATTCAGATAACTATTTCAATGGAGTTTAAAAATTGCACGTGTATACATCTTGCTGTTCGGACTGTAGAAGACCAGATTAGCTGAGTATTCTTTTAGGAACGACTCACTTCAATAATATTACACTTGAATACCTTATTGGTCTAGAGAATGCTGAGCGTGAGGTCCTGGTTTCGATTCCCGGACGGGCAAAATATAAATCAAATGATTATTACTTAGAAAAAAAATTTGTAGCGTTCTGTTGTTTAGAACTGTGCCCTGTAGATAGCAATAACCACACAACGACATGGAACTTACTAACATCATTGGTGAAAACCTCTGCCTACCCCTTCGGAGAATACAGACGTGATGCTATGTTATGCTAATATGACAAAAAAAATGGTTCTTATTACACTGTCCCTCAACTTTACGGGCAACAAACTTCATAATACTTTAGCGAGCTTCCATTTTAATTTAATCTGTTACACTTTCATAAAATCTCCATTGTTATCGCGTTTCACGTTGGACAGAGCCTTGTTTTATATAAAAATGTATTCTGTACATTAATATGGCGGGTAATAATAACATTATTAAAACAAACTTCTACGTAAGAAATTGTTGTTTTATTGTTTTTGTAGGGTTGTCTGTTACGGTCTACCTGTGCTCGTAGTAAATAAAGTGGACTGTATTAAACTATAAACTCTGGTTTATTGAGAAAAGGGTCAACAGAGCTATCGAAGGTGTGTGATGGTCCTAGTGAAGTCGGTGGAGTAGTGGCCGATATGTTACGCTAGTTGGACCGCCGCGCCCACCCCACCCCTGTCTGAGCCCGTCAAGCCGCGTCAGCGATTTTGGGATGATATTCTCGACGTCATTGATAGTGGTGGTTAAGTTGACTACTCTATATATTGACCATTTGGGTTAAGTGCCTGTTTGGTTTGTTAGTAAAAGGTTTTGCCCCGAGAAGTTAGATTTTCAAACAAATCGACGTACACCCGCTGCCACAAAATAAGGCCTTAGAATGTTTGGCAACTTAGTGACCTCAACTTCCTTGTAAGGGTTTAATGTACGTAAGTGATGAGTAATTATAGTAATATCTTAGGTTTTCGCGATCCTAGGTACACATTATATTAAAACAACGTCAGGAAAAACAAAAACCAATAAAAACGCGATTAATCCGGTTAAAAGTTGTTTTATTTTGATGTGTGATTGTTTGTCATGGTACGGACATGTAATGCGGATGAATGAGGGTCATGTGACGAGGAAAGTTTTGAGTATCAATGTGGATGGCTACACAAATAGAGAAAGACTGATGGAAGATGATATGGCTAGAAAAGGAGTGACTACCTAGATGACGGCTGTCAGAGATGTTTCAGGGAGATGATGATGATAAACGATTTTATTTTAATTTTGTCCTACTGATTAAGAAAAGATATTTATATTCGCCAAGGATGGGATACAGACGTTGTAATAGGTATTATTACATAGTTGCCCGACACGTCCACCTAGACAAACAAATTTTTGTAATTAACTTAAAATTATCTACATCTACACTAATATTATAAAGAGTTAAGATGTGTATTTTTGTATGTACCTATCGAATAAACTCAAAAACTAGTAGCCCGATTTGAATAATTCTTTCACTGTTAGGAAGCTACACTATCCCCGGGTAACATCGGCTATATAACATCACGCTATGACCAGTAGGAGCGGAGCATTAACGCGAGTGAAACCGTGGTGCATAGCTAGTGTTTGATAGATTCATTACATACATTTTAAATTTCATTAAATACCTTTTTTCGTATAATAACTTTCGTGAGGCATATTCATATTAGTTATTGTTCACCGGTTACTACTCACGTACATACTTCGGGTTTGCCCGACTAGTTTCGAACTCGAACGGAGCCCTTAGTCATGAGCTGAGTCCGCGGCTATGTCACGAGTCAGACTGTTCATTAAATACCACTTTATCAATTTAAAACAATAACTTATAAGGTTCTCCAGCGATGGTGACTGGATTTTGATCCATCCGCCTAGCGACTACTATATATGTATATTGTATTTCTGTGGAGCGCAGTATCCTAGGAGTTAAACTTACAGACCGCGTAAGGAACTCAATACTGTTCAAGGTAAATCTTTGAAAAGCATTAACGCATGCTTAGCGAACTCTAAAGTTACAATATTAAATAGAAAATAATTGCGGTCGCGAACAGGATTCGAACCTGCGCCTCCCGGATAAATACTCCAGGCGCTCTGACCACTAAGCCATCTCGACCTCTGCTCACCACCGCGAATTCTTCTTCCATATTTTAACACGTCTTATGGCGACGTCATTGCAATCGATTCAGTACCTTTACAGGTGACCGAACCGATACGATCAACTTTGCAGCTAATACAATATCGTAAAGAATGCAATTACCTTAATAATTCAAGATAAATCTTTGAAAAGCATTAACGCATGCTTAGCAAACTCTAAACTTACAATATTAAATGGAAAAAGAATACGGTCGCGAACAGGATCTGAACCTGCGCCTCCCGGATAAATACTCCAGGCGCTCTGACCACTAAGCCATCTCGACCTCTGCTCACCACCGCGAATTCTTAACTCAATACTGTGTTCCAAAATACAAATTGCTGATGTAGGCTGTACAGATGTCAAGCAATGGAACTGGGCGGACCATGTGTGCCGAATGCCAGAGGAGCTATGGGTGAAAACCACTAAACAGTGCCCCCAGACGGCAGCAAACGACAACGCGGCAGGCCCAGGCGGAGATGGTGGGATGAATTGGATTCCTATCACCCACGTACAAATACGTAGTTCATAACAATAAAAATCTATTGTGTCTGCTAATGAGCGAGCCAACGGGTTAAAGGATTGGCCACAAATGGTAGCGGACAGAGACAAGTTGAAGGAGGGAAGAGAGGCCTTTTCCTAGTTTGTAGTAAACTTATTATATAGACATAGTACAATGGGCGGCCTTATCGCACACGGCAATTTCTTCCACGCAACCTTAGCATGGAAAATAAAAATTAAGGGCTGTCGGTGTACATAACTACAATTACAATTAATATAATATAACATACTAATAACATAATTAAACAAATATAAAAAGATTCATAGTACATAATATATAAACTTATGAGTAGTGTTACAAACTATTTTAGGGCAACGGTAACGACAGATAATGTTCCTTCAACAATTTCTTAAATATTGGAAGTGATTGGGCACGTCGAATAGAGACCGGCAATGCATTCTACAAACGCGCTGCTTGTATTAAAAAGGATTTGTCAATGAATTTTGTGGAATGCAATGGCATCTTCAGTCTTAAGTTCTCCGATGATCTCAGGACTCGTGTATGAGTATCACCAAGCACCTGGAAACGGTTTTTTTTAATAAGAAGTAGTAGATGGAAGGAAGAGAGAAAGTAGAGAAAGAACCTTGCAATGGGATGCTTTATTTTTTTTAAATTATTATGAGCCCATGCTGATGGGGACTCTGTGTGTTGGACCTGTGTCTTGTCTCCAGGCAAGCCCTCCAAAGGACCGGATTTAATTCTGAGATGAAAGAGAAACAAAAATAATATTGTTTTTTAGGAAATATATTTAAAAAAATATACGCTTTTAAAATAAATAACATAACATAACATAAATCCTCCAAAAATACAAAAATGACAGGAACATAAATTAATGGTATAACAATTAAATACAATATTCATTATTTTAATTTATAGGATATTTGTTAGGTGGGTTACTAACCAGTATCGTTTTTTTTTATGGTGTCAGTAATAACTGAAAATATTAATATTACTAATTACAAATACTTTGTTATTTCCATCTGACTTTCAGTTTAAGTGGACGTATATTTGTCTTATATATTGCTTAATAAATTAGGACCCTAAGTGTGTTACAACCTTTAGTAAAGTCCAACAAGCATGGCGACAATTCTGTGACTAAAGACTTCCTTTTCTAGAAATAAAGAGTTTTCTTAATCTTTCCATTGTTTGCAATTGTACAAGAAATTGCGCTAAGTTTTTATTTACGTGGTAGGTAGATAAAGTTCAAAGGCTATACATTTTTTAAAGAAAATAAAGAAAACCGTGTTTTTTTGTCTGTGTAGACCAATTGTATAAATACTATAGACGTTCACCGGTTACTACTCACGTGCTCGCGGTGATGTGCAGTTTGACTCGCGACATTGCCGCAGGCTCAGCTCATGTCTTAGGGCTCCTTTCGAGTTCGATACTAGTCGGGCAATAATAAATAATCAACAATGTTCGCCCACTACCGTCGACCATAATTCATTTATATTTTAACGTTATTTACGAGTAGATATATGTCTCCATGTAAAACGCATGGTAGCATGTGTAATGTTTTATATCTTAATTTAATGTATTTCTAATGCATGTTATATAAAAATATTAGCTTTCTGCATTCCTTCTCCATATGAACTTTAGCAGTGCCAAATTTCATACTCCTCCGTCCGCGTAATGTTCGTGGAAAAGGGTATAAAGGTTTTGCTTTGGTTAGAAGCAGGATTCGAACCTGCGCAGCCAGTTGTCGTCCTTCTTTATAACTGCAGAGTTAGCTACAGATGCGATAATTCGTTTGAAAAATGTATCAACATAGCTTCACGCCTGTATTACCCGAAGGTATAAGCAAGGATGTACTTTGTATAACTAAAATTCATCGTTGCCCTTTTTCCATTTAATCGTGAGCCTACTCCCATTTACCGGGCACAATTCCAAATTCCAAACCAATAATAATCATGAATCTGTTTTTTTTTGTGGCAAGCAACATTCTGCCGTAAGCTGGATTTGAACCTGCGCCCCCATATAAATAACCCAGGCGCTCTATCACGTAGGCTATCCCGACCATATTAATACATCTTATGGTGACGTCATCTCAAGAAATGATAACATAGATATAAAAGCAAGTATGATTTTTATTTTCTTTTCTTATTGTGTTTGCGATGGCAGAGATGACAAAGACAGAGCCTTAAATAAACAGTTTATCTGTATTTCAGCCTGAAAATACAGTACACTTATCTATATTACTTTGAGAAATATTTAAGAAGGTAAAATGTACTAAAATAGACACTAGACAATTGATTTTTCATAAAATAAACAAACTGCGATGTCACTGCGACAAAATTAAGAAGTAGATATTATGCGATCAGACGTATGGTGTCAAAGTCAAAAGTCAAAGTCAAAATCATTTATTCCAATCAGACCATATAAAGGTACTTTTGTGGAAGTAGCTAGATATTGTATTTATATGCATCCATTGTAATGGACTTCCGCAAAGTAACGCTTGAATCTATTCAGTACTTTTGAAAGTCAAGAAATGCCACGTTCCAAAATATAGATTCCTATGGAGAAGAACGGGCAAGAAACTCCACGGATACTCTTTTAAAATGTTGTGTTAGAATTATATTGGTACATTTATGATAAAAAGACTTCCACGAGCACCTTAAAGATGGATGTTACCAATAAAACAAAAAGCTTTGCCTAAAAAACATGAGTCATCAGAAATACAAAAAAACCATACATCATTCTCGCTTTAGGTACGGTTATTCTATGGAAGGTCAACACTTTTGTGTTGTTTAATATTCTTTAGATTTTAACGGGGACAATCATATATGTATTTGGTTCAGAATTGGGTCCAGCAGTGATAAAGATATCTTATGTGTTAATACAGAGTTTAAACTATATGTGTGCTAAATTTCATTCAAATCCGTTCAATAGTTTTTGCGTGAAAGAGTAAAAACCATTCATCTATCCTCACAAACTTTGCATTAATTATATTAACTACTAGCTGTGCTCGCGGCTTCGCCCACGTCGATTTTAAGACTGAAATCTTATTATCACTTAAATAAAATATAGCTTGAATTACTAATTGATTACGCAGCTTTCTACGGGTAAAAGAATTCTTAAAATCGGTCGATTCGTTTTGGAGTTAAATCCCTACAAACAAATAAACAAATCATTCCGCTTTGTATTAGAATTACAATATTATTATAAATATACATTAGTAGAGTGATCCTCCTTCCATTTGCCACAAACCGTATTTAGCATATAATTATGCATGTAATCTCCAAAGAGGTAGACAGAAGTGTACACAGTTGTACACCCACATTTCACCAATATTGTTAGAAGTCTAATAGGTGGCGAGTGTATTGCCATCAAACCATATTGCCCAGAAATAATTCCATTGATTTGAAAACCTGTCTTCACATTAGACAATTACTTTACCTATGTAAACCAATATTAGAAATTAAAGGAATTGAATAATTACAATTACGTTAGTTAGTTATTAATGTTTCAAACACTATGAAACAATATTATAACTACATTTCAAAATGTGAGTACTAATTGTGAGTAATAAAATAATAAATTTATTATATTAAATGGAAAAAGAATGCGGTCGTCAGCAGGATTCGAAACGCCTCCCGGATAAATACTCCACGCGCTCTGACCGGCTCACCACCGCGAATTCTTAATCCATATTTTAACACGTCTTTTGACGACGTTCGACGTTTATCCGGGAAGCGCAGGTCCGAATCCTGCTCACGACCGTATTCTTTTCCATTTAATATTATAACTTTAGAGTTCGCTAATCATGCGTTAATGCTTTTCAAAGATTTGTCTTTAATAATAAAATAATTTTGTAACAAATATATTTTTCTGTATTTTATTTCATGATAAGTACGATTTGAATCTTGTTACGAAGAAAACAAATGTGACATTATAAATTCAACAGCCAAAGCCATCTAGCTTGATCTAACTTCGCTTAATTCATTTGTTTGAAGCCACCTTTTAATAAACTTTTTAATTAATTGCTTTTTATAACATATCTACCTTTTTTTCATGGGATAGGAGGCAAACGAGCAGACGGATCGCCTGATGGTAAGCGATTACCGCCGCCCATGGACACCCGCGACCCCAGAGGAGTCGCAAGTGCGTTGCTGGCCTTTTAAAGGATTTGGGTCTCCGGTACCCTCACTCACTCGGCGAAACACAACGCAAGCGTTGTTTCACGCTGGTTTTCTGTGAGGCATTGGTATCACTCCGGTCGAGCCGGCCCATTTGTTCTGTAGCATGCCTCTTCCACGGTTTTTGTGTACCATAGCTACCACGTTACAATCTTATAAACTTATTACTTTGGTGGGAGGCTTTGGCCGCGGCTGGTTACCAGCCACCGGACGAAGCCGTGCGGTGAAGCGACCTAGTCGTGTTTCGGGATGTAGTCCGATGCATCCGTTGTGTGAGACGGGACAACTATCGTTCTCCCAAAATCTATCCAATCTACTTAATAGTGGATAGATTTATTCTGGATCTACGTGCTCCATCCTCGGCCACACCGTCGCTTACAGATCAGGCGAGTTGGTGGACAAATATAGATCCATTTTTGACAAAAAAAAAATAAACCTATGGTACCCGAGTAAGTGTAACAATTCTAGCGATGTCCCATACATCTATATCAGTTTAGGCGTTTAGAAGTAATGGTAGAATAAAGAAACTCACAGACATACATACATTTGTATATACATGTCGGAGATGGCAGCACCGAGCGCTACGGACGGTCGGCGACTATGGCGAGTGGAGGGAGGAGGCCAGTCTATTGCGAGCCGCCGTGGCGGACGGACCTCTTCACCCTGACTTATCTAGCCTACCTCTGATTTTATGATATTTGAATACCTACATTGTACATTGTAATATGAAGTGACTCACTACTAATAACTAACCCAAAGTAAACGTGCTCTCAGCGGCGGAGAGCCTTAATTTTGGTTTTATTGACGATTACCTTACAAATCCTGACAGACATAGAGACCCCCGGTCCTATTATTCAAACCTTTCTGCTACATACATATATACGTACATTAATCCTAAAAACATAACACCCGTTTTTTGGACAGTCGTGTAAATATATATACAGCAATAAAATATATAAACAAAAATTACATTATAAATCCGGTCCAATTATACTTCCTGTATAAACCAAGAAAAAAATAACCTCGTTGATTCGACAAACTACCTCAAAATTGCTCTGCTTATCTCACAATCTTAATAGCGTGACTGTTTCTACGGTTCCGCGACTTATAATACGTTACCTAGGTAACCAGTTACTAAAGCCTAGGGGACTAATTTGAAACCAAATTACTAGATTCTTAGATGGCCTCGTAAGGTAAATGAAATAATTTTATGAGTACCAGTAATATTTTAAACTTGATAATTATAGGTTCAAATAACATAGCATCACGCCCACATTCCCCGTAGGGTAAGGGGTAGGCAGAAGTGTACACAATTGTTCACCCACAATTCACCAACCAGTACACCAGAGAGATTTTCTCGATGGTTCTCGATTCACCGACTCGCCTGACTCGGTGGCGGACACTGCACGGTCTAACAGCTCTTGATGATGCCCTGTGTGGGGGCGAAAGGCGAAACACGTGTAGAGTAGTTTGTGCTAGTCGAATTTTCACCGCTTGCGTATGTGCATGTATTTTCGGGCGGACGGGCGGTGCACCAGTAATGCATGACTACCCTCAACTGTGGAAGTAGCTAGATATTGTATTTATTTGCATCCATTGTACTGGACTTCCGCAAAGTAACGCCTGAATCTATTCAATACGACATTGAATTAACTGAAAAGTTTGTGATGTCGGTTAAGTTACTGTATAGAGACTGAATAGATACCTAGCGATGACGTCACCATAGACGTGTTATTGTGGAGGAAGAATTCAGAGTAAAATGAAAATTCTGCTTCAGATCGTACTGTCTTACAAAAAATGTATAACTATAGAAATCGCTACTAATTAATAATGTGTACTAGCTGTGCCCCGCGGTTTCACATGCGGTAATTTAAGGAAAAACCTACTAAAATATATTCCACTAGCGCCCTCCTCCCTCATTCCGCCTTGCACATCATAAGAGCGCGTATGGTTTTTGGCAATTATTTTGTTGCAGAATTATTTTACAACTATGATATCTCCTAAGATATTCATTGAAATCAAATAATGACAAAGGAAATTTTGTTCAAAAAAAATATTTTTGATGAAATAACGTATTTATTTGGATAAGGATTAATATCCTGTTTATTTTATTTTATTTCGCGGACTCTTTTTTAGAACTTTTTAAGGAGAACAATAAATAATTGAGAACATTGTGATCGCAATACCGTAATCAGTTTTGGAATTGTGCCATTTTTGTTTTAAATTTAATATTATTACTAGCTAAAGCCCGCGACTTCGTCTGTGTGGAGTTCAAAATTAAGTCGAGCTGGAATAAAAAGTTGCTATGTGTTAATCCAGCTTACATACTACCTGTGTGCCAAATTCCATCCAAATCCGTTCAGTAGTTATTGTGAAAAAGAGTAACAAACACCTATCCATCCTTACAAACTTTCGCATTTATAATATTAGTAAGATTTTGATACATAATTCCATATTCCTAGTATTCACAAACATGTTAACATACTTACCATATATTCTTCAATAGGATTCCACTTTGAATGTGGGACTAACTCTCAAGTGGTAGTTTGAGCTCTCTCTATAATCTATCTAGCAGTAATTAAATCAATATTCGCTGAAATTCAACCCGTGCTAAGCTCAGATTTAAGGGTTATATTGTTAGCATTTATTAGATGTTATAATAAAACAACTTTTAACCGGATTAATCGCGTGTATTATTGGTTTTTGTTCGTCCTCCTGCAATCACGAACGATGCAAAGTGTTCGAAACGTCAGGAAAAACAAACTAATAATACACGCGATTAATCCGGTTAAAAGTTGTTTTATTATAATGTATAGTGATCGCGAAAACCTAAGGGGCTTGTGGCTAAGTAACAGCCGCACAGATCGATCGAACGAGGTTAAGCTGCGCTTGCCGCGGTCGGTCTGTGGATGGGTGACCATCATTTTATACTGAGACCCTTCCGGGCCTCGGAGAGCACGTCAAGCCGTCGGTCCCGGTTGTCAAATTAAGATCTATGACAGCCGTTACGAGTAGTGCCTGAAAATCTGACAACCAGTCATACCACTAGATATCGTGTTACCCAGTCCCTGGGGGGTGGAGGTCAGATAGGCAGTCGCTCCATGTAAAATACTGGTATTAAGCTGCACCCGGTTTGACTGGAAGCCGACCCCAATGTAATTGGGAAAAGGCTAGGCAGATATAGATCGCGAAAACCTAAGATATTACTGTGTATTAGATGCTTAAGAATATTTATCAACACTCGCAAGTTAAGTGGCTTTAACTACACTACACTAACACTTTCACTAGTGCGATAATCTAAATCAAGAGCAGGTTTACACATTTAATTTTGAATCTTGGTAAAGAGCTTTCGTGTCTAAGCACTCCTAAGTCTATTGTTCACAAGCATGGCTGCTGAGCGTAAGGTCCAGGGTTTGATTCTTGAATCGGGCGAAGTGTTATTGGATTGTTCTGAAACGTTATAATTAAAAAGATGTCGGAACGACACTCCCGTGCTTCGGAGAGCAAGTAAAGCCCTCGGTTCTGCGCCTGATCTCTCTCCGGTCGTGTGGATTGCCGACCCATCGTACTATGAGGGTGAAGGAAGGGCTTTCTACTTGTGCACTATAATATATTTTGCGAATTTAATATATATTTAGCTTATCTTCGTGGAGACAGGCCGACGTGACAAAAAATTCGGTCGAGTGTTTATATTAGTAGAATATTGCACTGTAGTCTGAAATGCGTTTTACATTCACTTCATTAATATTTGGTAGCGAAAATTGGAAAACAGATATTCGGAAGCGAATCTATCATAATTACTAATAAAAATAGACAAAATACATAATATAATGCGTTTCTGAAATATTAATTACAATCATGTTTATCGAAACCACACATTTGCTTAATATTTTATTTATTTTATTCATGTTCAATAACGTATTAATTAATAATAAACAGTTCAATATATTGCATGATTTATTATCAGTATTTTAAAATGAATAAATTAATTGATGGACACAATTTTACATACATTATTTCCGTATAAAACACAAAGTTCTCTAAATGAGGCTTCTGCGAATTTCATGAACCTGGATTTTTACGATCAGTAGCCGCCTTTGCGTCTACTGCTCACATAAAGCCATAATAGTAAATATTTAAAACAGAATTTAAGTAACTTAATAAAAACAATATCTTCACGCCTTTATTCCTGAAAGGTTTAGCAGAGACGCATTATACACCCATATTTCACCTATGCAGTTATGAAGTGATAAGCCTATTGCCATCAACCGGGCACAATTCCAGAATCTGTCTGCTACTAGGAATTTTCTATTAATAAAAATCCAATAACTTCTTGCCCGACCTAACTGTTTATTAAGACCACATTTTTCATGTACCTACCATATTCTGACAAATAAAATATTTGATTTGATTTGATTTGACCCCAAGACTTCACACTTATCTGCCACTCTTCTGTCCACGACACTAAAGAGAAAGTCAGTGTGCAAAACAAAATACACCAGAGTGAATTAAAAAAAAAACATTAATATTAAACGTATTCCCCTTAAGCAGTACTTATTTATTTTGTTCTCAGCGTACTAGATGTAAAAACTTGTCGGCTCTTGGCAACAACAATGCTAAGTAGTGTCGGATTTCCCGACATCTTTAGACTTGTAATCCTCATCCAAGAGTTCAGTCTGTTCATTATTTTGTTTCTGTAGCTAAATGAGAGGGTAGACTCAGATATCTTAGATGGATGTATAGATTTTCTCTCATGTAGGATGTCTCCTTATATAAAACAACTTTTAACCAGATTAATCGCGTGTATTATTGGTTTTTGTTTGTGTAGCTAAATGAGAAGGTAGACTCACATATATCTTAGATGGATGTATACATTTTCTCTCATGTAGGATGTCTCTTTAGATAAAACAACTTTTAACCGGATTAATCGCGTGTTTTATTGGTTTTTGTTTTTCCTGACATTTTGAACACTTTGCAGCGTTCGTGGTCGCAGGAGGACTAAGGTGTCGGGTGTCTCAATAGTTTATTTCAAATTATTGCACTCTACCGTAAATATAATTGATAAAATTCATAAAACTAATTTTGTCTCTGATACATATTTAAAAACTAAATTGCGACGGTATTTCTCAAGATTATCCCTGAAAAGAAATACCGAAACAAGCTAGAGGTCACAGTCGTATTAAATTTAGAGATACAATTTTACAATTTCATCGAATTATTAATTAAAACAAAAACCAATAATACACGCGATTAATCCGGTTAAAAGTTGTTTTATTATAATGTGTAGTGTGCGCGAAAACCTAAGATATTACTATGTCTCCTTAACGCCAACGCATTAACATTTAACGCATGCGAAGCGAAATCTGAAGTTATACATTTTTATGGAATGAAAAAGTTGTTGAGTTTTTATCCGCGAAGCGCAGGTTCGAATCTTGATCACGAAGGTATCTTTCTTTCCAAAAAAACTAATTAACTTAATAAAGTAAAAAAATTGTGGGCAGAAAAATACGGTTGAACCTGCGACCCCGGGTGAACGCTCTGAGAACTAAGCTATACGGTTTATGGTGACGTAATCGCTATCTATTCAGTCAACACAAACTATTATAATAAAAATCACAGTGTTGCCGATAAAAAACATTATAGTGTTTATTATGACTTTTTTAAATAATGGCTCCCATACTTTGTAATCTTTGCCTCCCACCGCTGAAGGAACATGCCATAAGAAAACCCATATACGTTGATAATATCTAAAAGTACCCATAACTGTCCCAATTTTGCACTTGAATATATTCTGTTATATTTTATGGGGCCGAACAACGGACCTTAAAAAAATACGGACGTAACGTTGCGTACGACATGTGAGAAGCATGCCTAGTCATCCAATTTCGCTTGTCATACACGAGCTAAACGCATACAAATACTTAAAACTCATCCACTCGGCGCCAGTACGCTGCGTGTGTGTGTGCGTAATCTATGCTGCCTTATGACAAGGCAAGGTTTTACATCCTTATTTTTTTCAGATCCGTGGAGCCGATCGTGATATCTCAGCAGTTTCACTTGAATAGAAGTCAAAAATTCTTAATATTACATAGCATTACGCCTGTATTCCCCGGCGAGCTATAAATGATAAATTATTATATTTCTGTAAAAAGATCTTTATAATACACTTTTACAAGCTAGTTTCTATAAGACAAGGTGGCACTGGCATTTCCTATCTCACTATCTCTGAGAAGAAATTACGAAACAAACTCTTTTAAAATCCAGACATCATATGAGTGCGTGTAACTATGCAGGGATCGTCTGGAATGGCTTTTTGAGGAAAGAGCCATAGCAGTTTTGAGGTGACCTGTCCTGTCTGACGGCACGTATGCATCAGTCATCGTATAGCTAAGGGAACTCAACGCACCGTCACAAGATGATACCAGATCAGGAGGACATTTGCGTAGGTCATATATAAGGACGCAAAACCGTTAGTGTTAATGATTCATATATCAATTTATTATTCATAAAATTACAAAATAGAACATTTTATATTGTCAAAAATACTATATACAGAGTATTAGTATGTTAAGCAAAGATGTACAGTCAACGACAGTATTTAATTAACACGTTTCAAAATTACATCGACTGTAGTCCTGGTTATTGTAATAATTATGAAAAATTATTTCGATGTATTAATTTGACGACAAAACTGTTTTATCATAAAATAAATACAGATAATGAAAAGAAGAACTCAATGACACTGCCTAACCTCATAATCGAACCCAGGAATCACCCTTAGCAGCCGTGCTTGCGACCACTAGACCACTGCGACAAACTGTAAAATGAATATTATATATTTTTATGTACATAATATTATTATCTTGCCGTCTTAAATTAGTGGTCGCCATTTTGTATAACTTGCTCTGCTAGGAATAAGCAATTTTTAGCAACCGTGCACAATTACAAACTGAGCGAGCGCTACTGAGACTTTCCTAACAGATTAACCTAATAACAATTTGGCCGTCCCGGGAATCGAACTCAGGACCTCACGCTAAGCAGCCGCCCTTGCTGCCACTAGAGCAATGAGATAGCAAAACATAGCATCACGCCTGTATTCTCCGAAGGGGTAGGCAGAGGTGTACAGAATTATACACCCACATTTCACCAATGCTGTTATTAAGTCCCATGTAATAAGTGGTGAGCCTATGAAAACTCAATAACACTTTACCTGACCCGGGAATCGAATCCGAGTGATGTTATGTTGCACACAATAACCTTAAACTACATACATTTTTAACTCATCTATCAGCATTTAAAAGTTAAAAGTTAAAATACCGGGACTGCAAGACAAAGCCGTTAAAGGTAACAGTCGAAGTCGGTCGAAGTCGTTAGATGGGTCCGTCGCTTAGATATAAATGACTTCGAAGTTTGTCGGCGAACCAGTGTTGAGGTGAACGGAGATTCTAACAGATTTAATGTTTGAACCTCGAGTTTAAAAGGATCAGTTTGACGTTGTTCATTCTTCAATAGAACTTTTGAAATTTTCTTGATAAAGTTGGCATAGAATTAGAAAGATTATCATCAAACAACAAGCCTATGATATCCCCTAATTATTTTTATAGATTATTTTTTTAAACACATTAGAATGAAATTCTGTACCCACTCCTGAGAAAAATATTGATAAAATTTTCCACTGTATAACGGATGCGTAGCAATATCTAGATCATTTATTATCTGCATTTGTTAAGGTAATCACATCTTTACGACATTGTATTAACTGAAAGTTAGTCGTGTCGGTTCAGTCACCTGTATACGTACGAAATAGTTAGCGAAAACATCACCGTCACCAGTCGTATTAAAATGTGGAAGAAGAATTCGGGGTAATCAGGTTGTGATGGTTAGTTGGCGTCAAAAGCATTTATTCGGCGCATATTAAAATCGGGAAATTATAAGTGCAGCAGGAAAAGTTGTCTTTAGCACCTGCAACATAACGTCTTTTTTTTGTATATAGGCAACGAGTTAATAGAAAACCTTCTATTATATAATCTTTACTATTCCAACAGGATATCAAAACACCAGCGTCAATTTACGAACGTAAATGAATATGACTCATAGCTATCGATAAATATATTAACTTCTGAATTGATAACTCAGCGACTAATGTTGCAAGTGGGTTTCTTTAAACACTTTATAGGTTCAACATCTGTCTGTTGATAAAATTAGCCTCAAAATTCGCCATCAAACAACAACTAAATTAATAAATCATAAGATTTTTTAAATTAGCAACACTAGCGCCAGATCCTCTATATTGTTAATGAATCATTTGGGTTAGCTAAGGTTATAACAATATGATGTTACCTGATATTTATTTAAAGTTACAATATTAAATGGAAAAAGAATATGGTCGCGAACAGGATTCGAACCTGCACCTCCCGGATAAATACTCCATACTCCAGGCGCTCTGACCACTAAGCTATCTCGACCTCTTTATATAATATTGCTACGCATCCGTTATACAGTGGAAAATTTTATCAATATTTTTCTCAGGAGTGGGTACAGAATTTCATTCTAATGTGTTTCATTCTTAGTGGTCAGAGCGCCTGGAGTATTTATCCGGGAGGCGCAGGTTCGAATCCTGTTCGCGACCGTATTCTTCTTCCATTTAATATTGTAACTTTAGAGTTCGCTAAGCATGCGTTAATGCTTTTCAAAGATTTATCTTGAATGATATTTATTTATTCATTACGAAATTTTTGGGTAGGTATAACAGTCAAGTCATCAATTATTTATGTTAACATTATAAATAGATAGGTGACTACACGAAATTTGAGCTTTCATTGACCATTATCAGATGACAATAAATTCAATTAAAAAGGAAACTCATACTTAACATATCCCATTGACATCGCAAATTAATTTAATAACTATTTTATTGACATAATTGAAAATAATATACAAAGTAACAAAACGTTGACTAATCAAAATATTTTTGGAAATTTGTCATCGCAATCTCTATTTATGTTACCTGTTTCAACTAATGACATAATTAAAGTAATTGATAACCTTAAACACACAAGCAGTGTCGGATACGATGGTCTATCAACTAAAGTAATTAAATATGTCAAAGAAGTTATAGTACCACCACTCTCTCATATAATTAATTCATGTATCACTGATGGCATATTTCCCAATAGCCTAAAAAAAGTAATGATTAAACCTCTATTAAAAAGAAATGACAAAGTGGAAGTCTAGAATTATAGGCCAATCGCAACAATTCCTATAATTTCAAAAATCTTTGAGAAAATTATTTCTTATTATATTTACAAATATTTTAAAAAGTAAGGTCTATTGTTACAATATTAAATGGAAAAAGATAAGATAAGATCTATTCTGCAAGGAATACATCACAAAGGACATATCACAAATTGAGTTGCATAAGAATTATCACTATGCTGCGTCATATTAACAGTAGCTTGTTTTACAATATATGGTTGCTTGAAAAGCATTTATTAGAAGCTAAAAGTTAGTGACTGACCTATTAATTCATGAGACAACTAAATATATTTGAAGACGAAAATGATATTTTAAAGTCGCTGCTTTAATTAGCACCCATTAGAATCCTGCTCACGACCGCATTTAACATTACCAAGAAAAAAATGCAAAAGATTTATTTGGCAGGCGGAAAGACGGACGTACGACGTACGAACAACATAGGACTCACTTGGGTTCCATTTTTTTAAGGTAATGGACTCCTCACAAAAATAAACATACTTATCCAAAAAATTGTGTCTATATCACCAAAACAACCCGCTGCTGAAACCAACAAATACAGATGAGTTAAAAGTTGTTAAAACTACGTTATGACACACAAGCGGCGGAACCCTTTGAGCATTTGCTACAGAAGCATAATTCCGTACCGCAATACGTAATGAACTATAAAATAAAGCTCTGAAACTAGAACAAACAGGTTTTCGAGGAAGTCCAGTGTGCGATGAATGTTTTTTGTTAAAGCAAACTGGTACGGTAGGCTACACGTCAGTGGTAACAAAACCAGTATAAGCTAGCCTCGCATTCTATTGAAACTCCCTACTACGATAGTCCAGAACAAGGTCAAAGTTTTACCATGGACGTGCGACCATCTTTTTGTGTTCGGAGTAAACCTTCTTAACGTCGCCTGGCCTTCAGGGATAAGATCGGAAAGTGTGAAATTCCTACCACACTAAAATCCCGGTGGTCATCATCAGAATATGGATGAAGACACTGGGTCCTTTTAACAGACCAGTACATACAATGCTCATTAAGGCACATTGAGGAGACTGCAAAGAGGTCTCCCCTAAGCCTCGCTGTGCACGGTAGCACGTGACCACTGTGCCACCGTCTTCTCAAGGGTCGCTTGATGGGCGAACAGAGTCCCCTCCCTCCCAGTCGATAGTGTGACTGATTTTCTAATGCAACACACCACCTCTTGTGATAAATAGATCAATCAGGTAATTAGGATCTACGAAAACTTAAACTAGGCATTATGACTGACAACTGACGCTGTTTCTTCTGAGAACAAAAGCGTTCGCACGATTTACTATCATGTCGACGCATTGTTCTCAACGGGGGCACAATGAAACACTTATTTGGCGCGAAATAAAAAGGTAGTAAGACATGGCCGTAAATTTTCGCATGACGGCCATCTCATAAGGTTGCTTGCGATAAAGTGTGAGTTGCCTTTATAGGGCTGTCGCGTCGTAGTAACTTTATTTGGCGTTTTTAGTGACATTTGTGAGAACAAACAGGTGTTGGTAGTAAGTATTTGTAAGTTTATAAATTTAACGATTGTGTAAGGGAATTAGTTACTTAACTAACTCTTGAATATGGTTTAACTTATAATATAATGTGTTTTTTATTGTCTATATATTATGTTATTCTGTTTTGCATACTAATAACATACATAACATAGCATCGCGCTTGTATTCCCGAAGGGGTAGGCAGAGGTGTACACCGTCGTACACCCACATTTCACCAATGCTGTTATTAAGTCTCATGTAATTGGTGGTGAGCCTATTCCATCTACCGGGCACAATTACAAACTGCGGGCTGCTACTAAGAATTTTCTAACGGAAAACTTTATATGACTTTGCTCGACCCGGTAATCCAACTCGAGACCTCATGCTCAGCAGTCGCGCTTGGGACCACTAGACTAACGAGGCAGTTCAAAACTCAAAATATACAAGTATAAGATGATGAAAACAAAACATTAATTAAAATTTACTTGTCGTAGTAAGTATCTACTTCAGTTTTTAATAATGCATAGTTAAAGTTATTATATTAAATGGAAAAAGAATACGGTCGCGAACAGGATTCGAACCTGCGCCTCCCGGATGAATACTCCAGGCGCTCTGACCACTAAGCCATCTCGACCTCTGCTCACCACCGCGAATTCTTCTTCCATATTTTAACACGTCTTATGGCGACGTTATTGCTATCAATTCAGTCCAGATACGGGTGACCGAACCGACACGACTAACTTTGCAGTTACTTTGGAGTATTCATCCGGGAGGCGCAGGTTCGAATCCTGTTCGCGACCGTATTGTTTTTCCATTTAATATAATAACTTTAAAGTTCGCTAAGCATGCGTTAATGCTTTTCAAAGATTTATCTTGAATTAATAGTTATATTAATTATGCTTATCTATTGCATACCGTGACTGACTGGACTAGTGCACGTGAGACTGCTGAGTTTGAGGTCCGGGATTCGATTCCCGGAACGAGAATTGTTATTAGGTTCTTTAAGGAAATTCTCAGTAACAGTAGAGGAAAATAGATTTAAAATAAACTCAAATTGATTACTTGACACTTGATAAAGACATAGTTGAAGACTTGGAGTATAGTACAAATACATAAAAAAAAAAACATGTTTTTTCTTTACCTGACAGCCCTGCCAGCCCGCGGCCATTAAAGACAATTGACGACGTTGCAATCAGACGCGGAACAACATCACTCACACTACCAAGAGATTAATTGTTACTGACGAACGTTCTAGATTGTTCTTCAGAAATTCAGGAATGTATGAGATAAGCTTAAAGAATGTATGAGACAACACAATGGATGAAATCTCGAGTTAATTGCCTATTAAAGTTGTATTTACTAGTTATAGCTTAAAGTTTAAAATTTTCGTGGAAAGAAAGCGAACGGTAAAGGTTCGACTCCTGCTTACGACCGTATTTTTTTGGTCACCAAAATTTATAAGACCCGGTGTACTTCGTATCACGTCGAACGTCAAATGTTTGGCAGGAAAGTAGGTAGACCAGTTTATATCGGCAAATGAAATTATTGTTTTTACTATTTTCCTCGCAATATTTCTACATTTTTGTCACCGTTTAAACCTTCCCTGGACTACGACAAACATTTCAAAACCAAAATCAGTTACATCGGCCCAGCCGTTCTCAAGTTTTAGCGAGACAAACGAACAGCAATTGATTTTTATATATATAGATAGTTCGCTATGCATGCGTTAATGCTTTTAAAGATTTATCTGTAATAGTTTAAAGTTGTCACTATTTTTGTATAATAACTTTCGTGGGACACATTAATATTAATTATTGTTGGGCAATCCCGAATATTACGCGCGAGTAATAAGATAAATACGGATTTGAGTGGGATTTGAACTTGTGTACCCTCGATAACTACTCCAGAAGCTTATTTATCGTTATCTGACTCTTCATGCTAGGGGCGCGTGTTCAAATTCAGCACATAAAACGTATTTCACAAAATAATTAAAAACTGACTCTAAAGTTATATTTTTTTGTGAAATGCGTAGAGAACTCTAAAGTTTAGAGTTCTCTACGCATGCGTTAATGCGTTTATATATAAGTCATATTTTTGTTTATTTTTTGTTAATGGACAAGTGTCTGAGTCAATACATAAGGTCGCCGCAACGTTTAAAAAAATTATAAGAGATTTGTATCTGTAAACGCACCCACGATACAAGGTAAATTCACACTATCTACTTGAAAAAAGGTCGTTCTGCCGAGAGCACGTACCGAGTAGGTCCCATTTGCTGACGTCACACAATTGCAGCTTTATCTGAATACGTGCCTAGAATTCGGCCTGAATATGTACCTACGTTGACTGTTCTCTACATTTTTCGGGTCAGTGAGCGCAATTTTTCTGGTAATAGGTGTTTATTAGTTTGGAGCTTCTAGTGAAGCTAGTTTTTTTGGGGATAACTTCGCATATGTTTTTTGTTATGGAAAATGGATATACGTTTGGCTACCAACTCGCCTGGTTGTAAGTGACGGTGTGGCCGAGGATGGAGCACGTGGAAGAACGATAGTTCCCCGAGTTGATGCAACTGCCCAGACCCGTCTCCCATAACGGTTGCACCGGACTACATCCCGAAACATGACTAGGTCGCTTCATCGCATGGCTTCGTCCGGTGGGTGGTAACCAGTCGCGGCCGAAGCCTCCCACCAGAATTTTGCACCACCCAGGGGCCACGTGTAGGGATTCCATTTTAAGGGTGCTCTCCTACGGACCCGAGCAACTCAGCCCCCATTGTGTGTGTTTGCAAATTTTTATAGTAGGCAAGTTGTACTCTTAGGCTAACATTAATAAATATTACATTTCAGACGCTTTTGTTCTTGCATTAATCTTGCCTATATCACACAACTGTTAACAGCAAGTGTAAGAGAGAAACTCGACTCTCTGGTTTAGTGGTCGCAAGCACAGCTGCTGAGAGGTCTTGGATTCAGTTACCCAATTGGGCTAAGTGTTGTTCGGTTTTTCTGTTAATAAATTCTCAGTTGCAGCCCGGAATTAGAGAGTTGGTGGTGTGACATCCCGTTCCTAGGAAAGCACGCATCTTCTTGCGCCTGATCTCTCACCAGATCGTTCGGATTGCCGTCCCACCATAAGAGTGAAGGAAGAGAGAGTGCTCATGTGTTTGCGCTTAACCTTATGCACTGTAATATTCGGCGTACTCGGCTAATCTCCATGGAGATAGGCCGCCGTGACCGAAATACGGTCGGAGAAGTATCGGGGGAATATATTTTATTACATAAAATTTCTCAATACATATAGTGCTTCTATTCATGGCTTAAAAATTGTGAACAATCTGTCAATCACACTTTATTGTAACACGAAATCGGTTTTAGTACTATTTTAACTAACTTACTAACATCGCCGTCTGATCGGTATAAAATAAAAAAATACCTTATACGTTTTATTTTTGTTATTCTATTTATGTTAGGGTTTTGTATAAATATTTGATGAAATTTTGTCTGGGACTAAAATGGTTATCAGCTTTATGTTGTTTATTATAAATGCGACTATTATCTATATTTTTATCCAATCAAAGAACGATGGATTAACCAATGCACCATACAGCAACATTGGATATTTTGGGAACTGGACTTTGTAGGAATTCGAATATTGGATGTTGTATTTTTCGGGAATTGAACATTTCGAGGATTAGATATTTTGTAAATTGGACATTAAAATTGATTTTTTTTGGATTGAACTTTTTACGAATTAGATATTTTAACTCTGAAGTCTATTTTTAACAGCAATTTTAATCACATTTGAAATGAAAACGGCTGTGTACTCATACAAACAGTTGCTCAATGTGACGCGAATTTTTATGTTTGTTTATTATATCTCCCAGATTTTTGCATCAATTGGTGTCCTCCCACACCCTAAGATAGGCACTTGGTATGTAGTTACTTAAGGAATAAGTTTAACCCTTTGAGTGGCACTAGACGAGAGATAATATATACAGTTATGACGTCTATAGACGTCTAGCGCGCCTCAATTAGTTTATTTATTAAAGTACTATAGGACAGTCTCGTTAAGCAGCCGACAATCCCCGAGGTTGACATTGGAAATAACAAGACAAAAAATATTTGGGGCACCGACTTCGGAACTTGCGAAATTCTAATGGATTCTTTGGGATTGCCCGATTAGTTTCGAACTCGAAACTCTGCTCGTCATGAGCTGAGCCCACGGCGATGTCGCGAGTCAAACTATCGACTAAAACTACTAACTAAAACTATCGAAAATATCATTATATAAAAAATATAAAATGTAAGCATAAAATAAACATTATCTATGTTTATTTTATGCTTACATTTTATATTTTTTTATATAATGATAATTTTTATACATGCTAAGGTCATGTAATGCCTATATTAATTACTATTATTCAAGGAAAATTTGAAAATTAATATACAACTACGGGGCATTAACCCGCAATCCTTGACATTCCGTGTCATCACACTTCCAACTGAGCTACCGTGTCGTTGTTCGATACTATTGAATTTCAAGCTTCCTTGTATTCGTCTTATGGAGACGCCTGGTGATATTTATTTAGCAATCCTTTACAGATCTACTAAATATAATATGTATTGTTTTTTAATGCTTTTTCTGGTTCTACAAACAACCAACCATGTTATTAGTACTCACCTCAAACTTTGTATAGATGTTTTATCTAACACGCCAATTTTGGGATGTACGTATATAATGCACAGAGATTCCTGGTCACCTCCGAAATCCGGAATGCTAAGATACTTATTCCGATTCTTAATTTTTTATAATAATTGATGAATTAAACCCTCAAAATTTTCGCTTTAATATTATGATCTCGCCATTTCAGTCACTCCCAGAAGAGCAGGGTTGATCTGTCTCAAATAATAGCCCATGTTTGAGTGACATAATTATGATAATAGGTCCATATGTGGACACAATTAGGTCCTTTATTGACAATAATTAATTGTTAAACGCTCAAGCCATCTGGCAATAATTGCGTCGATAATAATGATCTTCGCGAGTTGATTGTCTTATTTGAATTAATAATGCTCATTTTAACCGAATAATGTCATGATGGCCGATTGGTTATCGACCCACTTCTTCAGCCACAGGTGGTGGTTTCAAACTTGGCATTTGTCCCACCAGAGTGAAGTTTTCAATATCATATGTACTTTCTTATTTAATCTAAGACATCACAGACAGTGAAGGAAAAAATCGTGAGGAAATCTGGACCAATCCGCATTAAACTAGCGTACTGATCAATCCTCGTGCCTTCTCTGTATGAGAAGAGGCCTTTACCCTGCAGTGGGACAGTTATGAACTGGTTATGCTATATCTTAACATATAGACAAGGAGATGACAGGTTGAGACAGATTGGTTAAAGAAGCGTATACCGGGTGATTATAATTATAAATCGTGTTCTTTGACCTATGATATATTCTTGACGAATGAAACTCTGGTCCCTTACAAGCTCTGGTTGGTAAACAACCATTGAGTTTAACGAGCTTTGGTGGTGTCTGACTGACGAAAGGTAATATGTAACGATGACAAATATTACATAATGAATAATAATTTATGTACCTAACTTATAAATTTTTGCATGCCACTTTGACGGTTGAATATGGTGATACTTTCCAAACTGTAAGAACTGTTTTTTAAACACCCATATTAAGCAAAATAAATTATTTGATTTGATTTGAAAGGTTACTTTTAGATTTTTTATCCGATCGTCTCTGTACTTCGGAAGGAACACTGAAACGAGCCCGACTATTCAGAGGTTTTTTTTTTTTTATGGAATAGGGGGCAACCGAGCAGACGGCTCGCCTGATGGTAAGCGATTACCGCCGCCCATGGACACCCGCAACCCCAGAGGAGTCGCGAGTGCGTTGCCGGCCTTTTAAAGGGTTTGGGCCTCCGGTACCCTCACTCACTCGGCGAAACTCAACGGAAGCGTTGTTTCACGCCGGTTTTCTGTGAGGCCGTGGTATCAATCCGGTCGAGCCGGCCCATTTGTGCCGAAGCGTGGCTCTCCCACGGTGTTTATGAGCAACTTGAACAACACTTGACACTAATTTGGCTCCTAACCATAAATAACAGAAGAAGCTATTTCTTATTTATGTCACCTGTATTATTTATATTATTAGGTCACCTGTATAGGGACTCAATAGATAGAAATGACGTCACTAGAAGACGAATCAAAATGTGAAAGAAGAATTCGGGGTAGAGAGGCCAAGATGGCTTAGTGGTCAGAGTGCCTGGAGTATTTATCCGGGAGGCACAGGTTCGAATCCTGCTTATGAACCTTTTTTCTCTCAACAAAAATTTATTATATTTTCTCATAGTAAGTAGCGTATAAAAGAATGCTGTGGTCCTGAATCTTTCCTTTTTCTTCTAAAATGAACATTAAACCCTGCTTAACGCCTCTGGACATGAATATCTCAAAGTGTAAACAGATCCCGGCTAGAGTCCTTCCCAACATATTATCTTTCCACTATCATGTATTATGCATGCGAAACGTAGACCAACTTCCCGCCAGCTAGACGTTGTAAAATGGCTGCAGTTAACACATTCTGAGCTCATTTTAAAAGTTCCGTACAAGTTTCAATTTTGTCTTGTGGCAAAGTTTTCGCATTTGGGGACTTCACATTAGGTGAAAATATTTTGGGTCACTGCAAGAATGTCTTTTTTCGTCTTTCTACGGCCAGCCTTTCGCAATCACAGCTGCATTTGCCCCAACTAAATCAGGAGCTCGTTGCCTGTCATGCCTTTTGTCGCAGGGGTAACAGGACTTGGCCTTACTCATCTTTTCCTCTGCTTCCTTCACAAGCATGACCTCCTAAACTGCAAGAAGGCCTCTCCATCCTTGAGATACTCGAATATTATGGCCATCACATCGTCCAGGGGCAAATGAATGTTATGATGGATGTAAATACAGGTCATACAAATTACAATGGTCAGCTAAACATAAAATAGGATGAAGTGGAAGGAACTGAAAGAAAAATAACGACAACACACTGGCAGATGTTGTTACAATGTGTATTCAGATGAGATTCTAGCATTCTGGATCCATCATGGAGCATCAAAATTTCCAGCATTCTGGTTTTTTATAAACACAATTTTGATTTGTATAGAATCTATAAATAATCATGATGCAGACAGACGTGCTGTTGGGGAGTTTGTTGAGCCGCTTCTTTTTCTTAGCTAAAATTAAGCTAAGCGGGGAAGGGTGGGCTTTTTTGAGGGTTGTCTTAATGCTTGACGTTCAAAATATGCACTAATATTTAGCCTAATTTGAATAAAGAAATTTTGTTTTGATTTGATATGGAAATGTTCTCGTCTGCTGTCTACATTTTCCCTATTTTAGAACACGATATGTCACAGGATGTTTTATGATTACCCCCACCGGATTGTCCTGTTTCTCAAGGAAAATCCTTGATATTGAAGGAATGGGCAAAAAATATTTAAACATCATCCCCCGAAGGTAACAAGACATGCAGCTCAACGCAAGTGTAAAATAAGCATCATTAACCCTTTGAGGGACACACGACGTCTATAGACGTCGCAGCAATAAAACTTCTCTGGGGTCTTATCATGTGTCCTTTAAAGTCTTTGGTTTGAGATTTATTACGCAAATATAATATGTCCACTAAAATACGGAACCCTTTTATAAACGCTTGTCCAGTTTGTGAAAGTCTTTGCCATCTCAGTACCGTCGTTTAGCTGTTTTTGCTATTTACCGTAAACGCTTAAGTCAAAGTGTTTTCAGGATTTCTGCAGTAAATTGCACTTAATTAATCTACGTTTCTGAATTCACTTTCTTGCTTTAAAAAAGGAGTATGGTAAATAAGATTCGTGATATTACATTGTTTTCACACTCAATATTTGTTTAAATGCAACGTAACGAATAATAAGTAGGTACTAGAAATAGATGGCTTGCGGACTGAGTTGCCCGCAAGTGCACCCTTAGAATGGAATCCCTACACGTGGCCCCCGGGTGGTGCAAACAGGCAACACAACTCTGGTGGGCGCCGCGGCTGATTACCACCCACCGGACGAAGCCAACCGTTGTGGGAGACGGGTCTGGGCAGTTCCACCAAGTCCCCAACTATCGATCTCCCAAATCTATCCACTCTACTTAGAGTGAATAGATTTCTTCTAGATCTACGTGCTCCATCCTCGGACACACCGTCGCTTACCATCAGGCGAGTTGGTGGCCAAACGTTATCCATCCCGGATAAAAAAAAAAACAAAAAAATTGTCTTTATACATTGAAAATCATGTGTCCAATCATGTATATTAAAACCAGCATACGGGAGAGACGTTCTTGATGGCGTGTAAAGCTATTTAATCCTATTGGTGGTTTAAACTCTGACACTCGGTTGTTCATCAACCGTATGATAAGAAGACTATCTGTTTGTGGTTGATTGGGAAGAGATTTGTGAGAGTCATGTAGTTACTCCTGCCTAAGGAAAATAAAAAAAAAACAATAATAAAAGCGATTAATCCGGTTAAAAGTTGTTTTATTATAATGTAACGTGTCTCATTTAAGAATTGTAATTGGTCCAAAGTTGATTAAATTAAACTAAAACCTAATAATTTTCGTGGTGGCCATGTAGTTACGGAGCCACGCTTGAGCCACAGGTTGCGGGTTCAAATCTGGCATGTACCGATGTGACTTTTCCAATATCATATATACTTTCTTAGTTATTCTAGCACCACAGACATACGGTGAAGGGAAACATCGTGAGAGAACCTGGACTTAATTTTCTGAACGTGCCAACCTGCAGTGAGCTAGCGTGGGATCAATGCTCGTACCATCTTTATATGGGAAGAGGTCCTTGTCCTGCAGTGGGACAGTTATGTAAATTAAATAAACTAGGATACCGTATCAATCCTAAGGATTGTCATAAACCGAATCATTTACGTATCGCTCATTGGCAGTCGGCAGAATGCCAAGAAATCGGATCAATCTCGAGCCTTTACAGTGATTGCAACGCGATGGATTAACTGAATTCCGTACTAGTTAGCGAAATCGGCACGACTAATCCCACAGCAGTCAGCACCATAGCATCACGCTTTGGTTTCTACTACTCTTTTGGTTTTGTAGGTAGAAGAGTACTGTTGTATACCCACATTACACAAATGAAGTTATCAAGACTTATGTAATAAGCGGTGAGCCTATTTCCAATTACCGGGCACAAATCCAAACTACGAGCTGCTAAACAAAAATCTTAATAACACTTTGTCAGCCTGGGAATCGAAATTCAAAAGGCAAAGTGACCGTATATGCTGAGATGGGGGCCTTATTAAGTCTCGTGAAGATGCCTTCTGATTTTTAGTAATTATAAGTTCTTTTTTATGTTTATATTTTGTAAGTAATCTGCTTCAGGACTAAAATAAATAATTTTCTTACTTTCTTTCCTTCAAAGTCAAAAGATTTTATTTCACATTACTTGTACTTATAAAACGTTAATTGTTTTAGTTAGTTTTATGGAAAAGAACTGGCAAGAAACTCTATTAAACCCAGGACCTTGCGCTCAGCAGCCACGCTTGCGACGGCTAACCCAACGAGGCAGTTATTAAGTAACCTTCATATTTAAAATTGTGTTTAAATTATATTTTAACTAAAATGTCTCTCAAGATTATTTTTAACTCATTCTACTGACAATCGACAAGGACAGGGATGATTAACTTTGAAAAACTTTTTTTTTTAAACTTTGTAGTTTTTTTATGTATTTTTAAGCAAGTCTTATTTAAATAAATATGAATAATATATTCTTTAATATTTCAGTCCACAAAATAGTACCCCTAGTCTGTTTAAGTTGCTCTAAACAAAGGAAAACTCCTTTTATATTCACAAAAACTATTATACAGGGTTGACATTTAAAAGAGTCGTAAATAACTTTCAAAATGTTGACATCCAATAATACAGCATCAAACGCAATTAAGATTTTTGAATGGGAAGTCCATCTTTTTATGGCTGATAATTCGAATCCAAATTGTCCTTTCTGTATACAGGTTTAAAAAACACTTTTATATGTCACTGTTTTATCTAGAAGCCATTTATTATCTGACCACCACTGAGAAGAAAAACCGAAACAAACTCTCTGTTTATAGGTATGTGAGCGTAATCATGTAGGGCGTCTGAAAAAGCCTTCGAAGAAAGTGCCATAGACCTTTCAAGTTGACCAGTCCTAACTGACGGCAGACATGCATCTGTCATCGTGGAGCTCAAACCATAATTAAGAGAGGTCAATGACCTGTCGCAAAGCGATACCGAATCAGCAGGACATTTATGGAGGCCATACAAATTCTCAAGGCTGCCAGACAGTTACAAATCTAGATAAAAATAGATATATTTAAACCTACACGATGCTCACATTCACAATTTATAATAGGATAATATTCACAATGTTAAAATATTGTACATTAAAATGTCATAACCCATTGTTTCTTAGACATAGTAATTGAGTTTCAACAGTAGAACCGACCCTAAAAATGGACTATTTAAATTTACAACCTGTATTAATACGAAAATGTTATATATATGTTATACTTTATTTATTTATTTAATACTTTATGCACACAACAAAGTTGTACAAAGGCGGACTTAATGCCTTAGGCATTTTCTACCAGTCAACCTTAGGGTGCTGCAGAGAGAAAATGTCTTTATATACCTACAAAATTAAATTCACATACAAATCGGCTTTTAAGCCTCGGCCGCCGGTTTTATCAAGCGAATTAACATATTATGCTTAAACTTTAGCTTACTTCAACATTTATGGAACATAAGTTTTCATTGTTACAGCCGGGCTTTAAGTTACTTTAAAGTTTTCTATTGTGGTCGAACGAAAGCCTTTTTTAAGTTGCACTACTAACTTGGGCTGGAGATTGGATGGGATTTAAGTAGAGCATATTTTATTTTATGTTTTTAATAACCTGTAGTTGCCCTTCACTAAGAATTTCTTTTGTATGAGTGCGATTTCGATTCACGTTCATGATACGTACTGCCCGTGAATGGAACTCCCTCCCATCTTCCTTGTTTCCTAAGAAATACAATCTAGGCATATTACAGGTTAGAGTGAATAGATTTCTTCTGGATCTATGTGCTCCATCCTCGACCACACCATTGTTTACCAGCAGGTGAGTTGGACGCCAAAAGTAGATCCGTTTTAATCTATAATAAAACAACTTTTAAAACAATTTCGTTTTAATTGAATATTCAAAATTGTATCTCAAATCTGCCCCCTAAGATACAGGCTATGTCAATACATTGACTCTTGTTAAGTTTTAATAATAAGGCATGTACATGTCTTATCTTAATTATTTCAAAAACCTCATATGACATACTCGCAAACCCGGAAAATTACCTGTGCATTGTAATTTTTTGTACGGTAGTGGAGCTCTCCTGGTGCAGCTTTCAGCAGTCTGTCGCTTAAAATATAGTGGCACACAAAATGTTCAAAATACATTTTTTTTTTTTTTATAAATAGAACGGTCATTCAACTAGTAGACTACCAATAATTATGCCATCCAGATAGTGAGTACGTGAATTACAGTTAGGAACATAAATCGGTTAACATTTTAGGAAGTTTCACAATTGAACCTTTTGAATATTAAAGATAAATCTTTTTCCATTTAATATAATAACATTTGAATATTACTTTTTTGTGACATGTTTTTAGCACTTCAAAATATAATTATAGAATTATTAAATAAGCTCTTTTAACTAAATTAATTATCACAATTAAATCTGGAATTCTTTGCTAATCTGCTGCAGAATATGTCTCGAAGAAGGGCAGTCGTGTAAAAAAAGACAATCGTGTAGTCTTAGGGTTTCCTGAGAACTACGATTTTTCACACGTTAATCTTGCAGCAGTTTAAAATTTATTAAATACTCTGAGATACCACAGATAAATCTTTCAAACTCATTAACGCAATGTGGAGCGACCACTACTGAGACACTTTTCATGCATGCACTGCCACGTTGCAGTTGTGCGACAAAATTATCGCGCGATAAAAAGTCGTCGCACATTTATATGAAAATGTAAGCGGCCTACGACTGATCTAAACTCTGATAGATTTTTCATCAACCCAACAACGACAAGAAAGAAATTTAGAAAATTCGTAACTGTAAATGTAATTATGTCTCCGTCTGTACCTTCAAAGTAAATTCGTGTTCATACATTTATGTGCCTATTGTAGAATTTTATTTACATTGAATATTTCAGTGGGTTTTCTCATTGTGTTGTGGTACGTTATTGAGAACTTCAAATAGAGATAGTTTAGCCCATTGTCACGATGACGTAACAATGTGGTGACATAACTCTTTAGTGGAATAAAATGCACTGAATTGGAGGGAAGTGGTTTTGATAGAGTATTGTGATATTTGTACATTGTACTTTAGTGGACGGTAAATTTATTTCATAAATGTTGCCAATAGACAAAACCATATTAAACCTTATCATGGAATGGTTGCAGACCCTTTCTGCCCCTTGTTTGAAATAGAAATTAAAAAAAATTATTGGTTCTTTGCAATAGTTAAACATTTTTCCATTATTATATTTCATTAATTACATGCTTCGATTAATTTTGCTTAACTTCACAATTTAAAATAATAACAAAACGGCTGGCCTTTTTAAATCGCAAATCATCATTTTATGTCTCGCCTGAATTATTTAAATAATTGATTAAAACTAAGGAAGTAGGAGGAATCTAAAAAGGAATATATGGACACCTTTGTTAGCTTTTATATCAAATTCAAACTGTTAAAAAATAAATATTATATCCTGGTAGATGGCATTAGGTTCACCACTTGTGTATGAAATGTGAGTGAATAAGACTACATCTTTGTAAGTACCTTCATAGAGTACAGGCATGATGCTGTTTTTATGAAAAACAAACCACGAACGCACCCTCAATTTCTTATATTTCAAATAAACCAGTTTACACGTGCAGTAGGGGCTCGTGGCTAAGTAACAGCCGCACAGATCGATCGATCAAGGTTAAGCTGCGCTTGCCGCGGTCGGTCTGTGGACGGGTGACCATAATTTCATACCGAGACCCCTCCGTGCCTCGGAGAGCACATTAAGCCGTCGGTCCCGGTTGTCAAATTAAGATCTATGACAACCGTTACGGGTAGTCAGAGGCCTGAAAGTCTGACAACCAGTCATACCACGAAATATCGTGTTACCAAGTTACTGGGTTGTGGAGGTCAGATAGGCAGTCGCTCCATGTAAAATACTGGTATTAAGCTGCATCCGGTTTGACTGGAAGCCGACCCCAATGTAATTGGGAAAAAGTTAGGCAGATATAAACCACTTTACATGTACTTATGAAAATTCTTAATGAAGCTAGGTGCACGGTTGTAATGGTATTTGCTAACGTCATTTACAATTCCCATAAACCGCAAAGTATGTTCGTATCGCAGAAATCGCCCAAAATAACCTCAAAATGTTAATTAAATGTACCGTACCCAAATTTACTGGGACCACAGAGATCTAAATAAAGTACTAGAAATGTAACTGAATGGATTATAAAGTTATAATATTAAATGGAAAATATTTAATGGAAATGCTAAGCATGCGTTAATGCTTTTAAGCCGGATATTTTACTAAAAATCTTTTCTAAAAATCTGTTTTGATTTCTGATTACTATTTCGATTTATGAAAAACTGATATACAAAGTTTTTTTTTTTACAAAAATTGATTTCTTTCACAGAGTAGTTTATAAAATTATTCGAGGATAAGTAGGATTACTCTTGAAACTTATACCAATTCCAATCCAATTCCAATATTAAATAGATGCCTCAAAACAACGCGTAGCTTCAAAATAAATTTACTTCCATTACAATAGCCTTAATTTTAAAGCATGTTGTCTTCATAATTATTATCCCGAATCTGTAATTACTTTTTAGACATTTTGGCATTTATGCTGATGCCTCGCTCATTAGCAGACACAATAGATTTTTATTGTTACAACGTATAATTCTGTGCGTTGCTGAGCCGAAAGGTTAAATGTACTAACTGACATATTTCCAATGTCAATCATACGGAATTATTTTTAAGAGTAAGCCTACAGTTCCTGGAATAATATTGTAAACTAGCCTCTCAAAGATAGTTATAACCCAATGCAAGTAATAATTATGTAGATATGTTTTATATTTATATAATGCAAATAAAGCAATTAATTAACACAATACTAATAAATTAACAAATCAACAATACAATGAACAAAAAGAAATAACGATTAGCATACAACAAGTGCATCTCTAACACCATTTAAAAGTGTAGATGCAAGTGCGGTGTCGGCACTCGGCTTTAGTAGACCGTTGTAACTGCGAGAATAACTGATATCGAGCCGCGACGCCAGTGCATGAAACTACCTCCACACACACGCGCAACACTAGAACGTAACCAGGTGAGTATCGAAACGTACAAAAACTGGTCGCTTTTTTCGCGGCCTAAAGGAATCATCAATTTTCTTCTTTAAGTTTATACGAAGTTAATAGTAATTTACTTGCTTTTGTATAATATTTGGGAAATGTATAGATAATTTATTTTTTTGTAAAGTTATCTGTTTGTACATAAAGTGTCATTTGGCGTTATCGTGAAACTGCGAACTGAGAAGCTGCGTATGGTAAAAGCAATTATGCCTAAGTGTTGTGTGAAGGGCTGTGGTTCGAAATATAGTAAATAAGTGACTCCTAAATCCACGCACAAGTAAGTCGTTAAAATTCATATATTATCAAATTTCTAACATTGTTGTGAAGAACTGTCATAAGTGAATGTTAGACAGCAACTGACAGTCCTATTAGTAAAATCGGTGATTTTTTTAGCAGTAGGAATAAATACGGATCGCGCAGATAAGGAATAAGATCGGGAAGAAAGTTGTTCTACAATTGCTAACACATAGTGAGCAGGAGCAATGATTGCCGATCATTCTCTTTCTGATCATGAGATCGTCACGCATAAGGAATGTGATGAATGAAATGATACATGAGCTAAGGTCAGCTTTGTGTTAATCGTGAATATAATATAATAGAAATTTGTGAATGTGAGCATCATGTAGGTTATATATGACCATTTCTTTTAGATTTGAAACTGTCTGGCAGTTTTTAGTATTTGTATGGCCTACGCAAATGTCCTGCCGATCTGGTATCGCCTTGCGACAGGTCGTTGAGCTCCCTAAATTATGGTTCAGTCACCGTAAAGCTTACGGTGACTGATGCATGTGTGGCGTCAGTTAGGACTGGTCAACTTAAAATTGCTACGGTTCTTTCTTTAAAAGGCCCTTCCAGACGCCCTATATGATTACGCTCACATAACCTTAAACAGTGATGTCTGGACTTTAAAAGAGACAGTGACCTCTGAGTTTGTTTCGGTTTTTCTTCTCCGAGGTAGTCAGAAAGGAAATACTTCTGCCTTCTAGATTAAAAAATGACATGTAAAAGTCTTTGTAAAGACCTATTTACAGAATAAAAAATTTGAATTTGAATAAGGGTTTTGCTTTAAAGAAGTATACAAGAGTCAGGCTTTTTGTCTTCTAGTCTATCTATCGTTACTGCTGTATACAGCAGTGACGATAGATAGAATATTTTTAAACATTAAACGTTTTAACAAGATTTATTGTTCATTAGCTGTGCCCCGTGGTTTCACCCACCGCGTTAATTTTTTTTCCGAAAGATTAAAAAAATCTTATTTAAAACCTTGTCCTGAAAATGACTAACACAACAAAAAAAGAATTATTCAATTTGGTGCAGTCTTTCTCAAGTGACCAGTAACCACGGTGTGACCAAGGGAAATAGGGATTCATTTTTATATGTATAGATTTAAATCTTTTGTCTCGTTACCATAGAAATAATATTGTTATCAAATACAATTTTGTCCTTTATGCTATTGCTATTATTGTCAACCGGCTATATGAATTTTAACTATACGTATTTTAATACAATTCAAATCATTTTCTGGACGAACCGTGTCTAGTTACGTATTACCGCGCAATTCTTAGTCGCTACAGAGGGCGCCAGTGGTAGCGTTTAATGGTAGCAATTACACTGTCTGCGCGTTGTATAGCATTTTATTAACAACTGCTGCAAAAATTAACTTTGCTAGTGCCAAGTTTGTTTGGGGTTTGCCAAATTATTGTAGTAAGATTTTTGAGAGTGATAATAGTTTTTACAGGACTGCCCATAAAAAGGAGTGTTATGTTTTTGGGGTTTATGTATGTATGTTTGTATGTTTTGTTATTCCACCATAACCTCTAAATGCCTGAATCGATTTAGACGTACGTGATATTGTTAGAATTTGTATATTGTCACGGGTCCTTGGTTTGCTGACCACTTCGGAAACCAGCACACCTGAGAGATATTCTCGATGGTGTGTAAAGTCATGTCAGAGACCTACGGGTGGTTTAAACTCTGACACTAGGTTGTTCATCAACCATACGATAAAAAGAATAACCGGACCATAGCCAGCCGGGAGAAAGGTGAATACTGCTGGATCCCAGGACCCGGTAAAGGTTAGAAAAAGGACTTTGTGATTTTTTGTCAGTGGGATTCCGGCACAGCATTCCATGATGAACTTTCCACACAAACCTAAAGCGCGCTATGGCTATGTTCTGTTGGCTAAAATCGGTAAAAATAATTTTGAAAATTAAGCAAGTTTTCTTCGACCTTACGAGCTCGAAGGTTAACTTCCTCTGTGAAGCCTGGTAACGGTTATGTTAATATTTCTTCAGCTTCCATTTATGAGCGCCTAAACGATGGATGTCGATATGGATTTACCGTCTCGAACATCGAACCAACGCCTTACTACAGCCGCCAGAAAAATTGCATTTTCGCGTCGGATTATCAGCATTAATCTTAATACCGGGTTTATGTCAGTAACAAAATTCTTACGCGGTTAATGATTTTTATTCCTTTATGGCCATGTAATGACTCTATAAATTTTCTGTATACCTTTATATATGATTATATAGGCTAGAAGTCGCAAGCGCGGCTGCAGAGCGTGAGGTCTTTAGTTTGATTCCCAGGGCAGGCAAAGTGTTATTGGGTTTTTGTGTTAGGAAATTCTCAGTAGCAGCCCGGAGTCAGAACGTTGGTGGTGTGACACCCCCGTGCTTCGGAGAGCACGTAAGTCGTCGGTCCTGCGCCTGATCTCTTTCCGGTCGTGTCGGATTACCGTCTCATCGGAATATGAGAGTGAAGGAAGAGTGAGTGGACCTATGTTTGCGCATACACTTGTGCACTATAATATCTCCTGCGTACTTGGCTAACCCACGTGGATATAGGCCGCCGTCACTGAAATACGGTCGGGAGGAGTATTATACCCTCTGCATTAGTTAACACTCAGACTGCATGTATAAAATGACAGTCAGTATGCTGTTAAGAGCCTTTAGTTACTCGCACAAAAATTCGGGCGAGTTTTTTATATGAGTTACCATTAAGCCAGTGACCGCGGGCAGAACCGAGTAACAAATATAGTTACGTAACTTAATAACTCGGAACAATATCGGAGACTCCGGAGTCGTATCCGATACAATTTATGTAGCTAAGCGTCTCCGCCGTCCAATTGTTCTGAGATGGCAATGGAAGCTGGATCGGTTCCAATTTGTCAGCACAAATTATATTAGTCGGACATCACAGTATAAATGGATATTCTTCGGTATTTCGATACTGTTGTGGTTTTCAGAATTTGTTTGAATTACTTACTTTTGGTATCCTTTTTTTTTATGCCAAGAAGTTTTACATTTTGTAAGAAACACAAATCTCCTGCTAAACTGTAGTGCAGTTTGTCGGCAATGTTCTCGTGGATATATTAACTTTATTTCATTTCATTATTATAAATTGTTGAATAATAAAAAGAGTAGGTAACGCAAAGACACAAAGTCCAAGATAATTAAACATTAGGTACACAGCAGATGCTTGAATTTCTTCGCCACGATCTCATCGGGGCAGTAGGAGTGGGTGATCTCTCGCTTCTGGCGGTGATTAGATACATGGTTGGGAGCGAGTGTGCCTGGGGAGCCGTTGCCGACTTCTGCGAGGAGATGATACTCGCGAAGGAGACGGTGGAAAGAGAGAAAGAGACGAAGCCCGCTCACCTCTATCGCAGCAGGCGCGCCAGATGCCGTGGACTGCGGGCGCTGGACATGGGTGGTTTGCCGCTGGACCAGCGCCAGGCCCGTGATGCACGTGCGCCAAACTGGAGTAACTGTGCAGGCTAACTGTGGGCAGTCTGCACAACCCCTAGAATATACTTTGACACCCTTCAACGGACCATAATTTCCCGGAGTCGCGGTGATAGCTGCTGCGAACCTGGGTTCTCGGTAAAGGTTAGAGTAGGACCGTGTGGTTTTCAGTCGGTAGGAATTATTTTAATTCATTAAGGATTTTTCTCATAAATAAAAAAGGTGCTTTGGCTAAGCATTATTCTTGTCACTGAATTACAGAACTGCCAAACTACAATTGATGGCAATAGACTCACCGCTTCCTCTTCTTATCCTGTGGTTGATGAACAACCTAGTGTCAGAGTTTAAACCACCCGTAGGTCTGTGACATGGCTTTACACACCATCTAGAATACTTGTCCTTGCAGCAGTGTTATGACCGTTGGACTGAGAAGTCACACTGCTTACCACTTATTACATGGGATTTAATAACAGCATTGGTGAAATGTGGGTGCAAATATATTGGACACGTCTCAGATGTGTACGTTGGCCTCATGTAGTATACCATATTTATACCTATAAAAAATATCCACAGTGCTGTCACATTGGGATGAAAGTTAAGCCGGATTAATCGCCTAGTTGCAGGAAGTCTTCCTGCGACCACGAACGCTACAAAGTGTTCGAAATGTCAGGAAAAACAAAAAACAATAATACACGCGATTAATGCGGTTAAAAGTTGATTTTTTATAATGTGTAGCGATCGCGAATATCTCAGATATTACTATGCAATGAAAATTCTCCTGTAGCTTGTGTTTTATTTTTTAGTTCACATAATTATTGCACTCATATCATACACGTATCCGCGAACACGTACACTGACCACTGTATGTAATTTAAAATAACAATGCTTAATAAAGCAATTGCAGAATAAATCGAAGACTATAGTTGTACCTACCTATTATGTTGTATTATGGCAGATGTATGTTTTACTATTTTAATTAATTATTTTTTATTTCTTACCTTTTTGTATACTACAGCTTGTATATTCTTTTTTTTTAATCTTGCTAGCCTGTGTTAACCGCAAAAAATTCTATGATTCAAACGATACCCCACACATCGAAATCGGTCACGGCATTTAAAAGTTATGGTGGAATAAAAAACAAAACACGCCTCTTTTGGGCAGTCTTGTAAAAAATACTTTACACCTCGGCCTACCTCCTCCGAGAATACAGGCGCGATGTTATCGTGATGATGAAAAGACTATAGGATTTATAGCCAATTCGTACTCAATCAAGGCAATCCGCCATGAATCCACGTTTCTCTAACACAAAACAAACAAAATGAAAAATGTTCGGCGAATCTTCACCTCTTCGATTACACGTAGACTTTAAAAGTCGGAACACGTCTCAACATGTTGCTAAGACAAACAGGAACAACTTTACCTGACGTGCTTGGGAAGACATCTTTTGTTTACACAAGCTGTTTTAGACAATAATTTAGGAGAAATGCAATGTTGTTATTTTTTTGTTTTTTTTTTTTTATTAAAAGGAGAACGTATTAAAATCTTAATTTCTGTGACCACTAAACCATCTCCAGGTCGCTTAGCGGTCGGATTGTTTGGAGTATTTTTCCCGGAGGCGCAAGTTTGAATCCTGCTCACGACCGCATTCTTTTTCCAGAAAAATGAATTTCTAACTTTAGAGTTCGCTTTGCATGCGTTAATGCTTTTCGAAGATTTATCTTTAATAATATGGATGTATTACAATCTCGTGTCTCAGTGTTTGTTATCGAACTCCTCCGAAACGGCGGGACGGACCTTTATTTTTTTTTCTTTGTTTATATTTAGTAGGTGCGAGAATAGGTCTTAGGTTTTTATATCCCTAGGTGATAAGGGTGGCCCTACCCAGAAAAATTATATGGCAGAACCACGTTTGCGGGACACATTTAGTATTAGTATAAATTATTATAAAAGCAGGATGACACACATAAAATTTCCACTGTGCCTACTAAGAGCGTTCGGAGATTTTAATTTAACGTGCCTTAAGTCCAATTTGACATCTCTTGATTCGTCCCATCCTGCTCATATAGTAACTGATAGTAAAACACAGCAATACTCTAAATTTAGTTCAGAATGCTATATTAGAACTTACAGAGAGGCTCGTGGCTAACAGCCGCACAGATCGATATATCGAAGTTAAGCTGCGCTTGCCGGCGATCTGTGGATGGGTGACAATCATTTCATACCGAGACCCCGCCGTGCCTCGGAGAGTACGTTAAGCTATCGGTCACGATTGTCAAATTAAGATCTATGACAGCCGCTACGGGTAGTCAGAGGCCAGAAAATCTGACAACCAGTCTTACCACGAGATATCGTGTTACCCAGTAAGTGGGTTGTGGAGGTCAGATAGGCAGTCGCTCCGTATTAAGCTGCATCGGTTTTGACTGGAAATCGACCCCAATGTAATTGGGAAAAGGCTAGGTAGAGAGGCAGAGAGGCTATATTAGAATTGACGCCATTTTCGGCGAAGCCACCAAAGTGTCAGATTCAACCAATAAGCTTCATTAAAATGAACATAAATCAATGACCACTGAAGTGCTGTAACATAATATTCTGATAACATTAATCACACCACATAAGCGACAAGATGTAGTACTCCAAGGTTTACTGAATTCCCCAAGGATGTCATTACGCGTCCATCTAAAATTTCATCCAGATACATATTTTTGGAGTACTTCAATAACATAACATAGCATCACGCCTGTATTCTCCGAAGGGTTACGCAGAGGTGTACACACTTGCACACCTACATTTAACCAATGATATTATTAAGTTCCATGTAATAGGTGGTGAGCCTATTGCCATCTACCGGGCACAATTCGAAATTCCAAGCTGCTACTGACAATATTCTAACAGAAAAACTCAATATAACTTTGGCCGAACCGGGAATCGAACGTGAGACCTCCCGTTCAGAAGTCGCGCTTGGGACCACTAGACCAACGTTATGATGCTTTAGAGAATTGAAGGGATACTGACCAACAAAGCATACTTCAATACCCAATTTTGAAATACTTTATGTTAGGCCTAAGGGACTTAAAGGGATTCTTAAGTTAGGTTTTGAGTTAACTGCCTCTTTGATCTAGTGGTCGCAAACAAGGTTGCTGAGCGTGGAGTCCTTGCTTCGATTCCCGAGTCAGGTAAAGTTTTATTGGGTTATTCTGTTATTTATTCTCAACTGCTTCGTTGGTGTAGTGGTCGCAAGCGCGATCGCTGAGTATGAGGTCTGGGGTGCAATTCCCAGATTTTCTGTTAGGAAATTCCCAGTAGTAGAAAGGAGTTTGGAATTACACCCGGTAGATGGCAGTAGGATTACCACCTATTACATGGGACATAGTAAAAGTATTGGCGAAATATGGGTGTACAACTGTTTACACCTCTGCCTACCCCTTCGCGTTATACAGGTCTATTGTTATGTTATGATATAATACAAAAAATCCTTTACAAACATGACCTGACCCGAAAAAAACAAAGGCTGAAAAATTTTTTGCACGGAATCCCTACATAGGTATTATATCTGGTATTGGTATCAATAAATGTCATTTCAATGCAAATCGGGGCACGCGCACCAATTGAATCTCAACTATTCGATGCCGTTCATATTCA
Source organism: Xylocampa areola (assembly GCA_935421205.1). Classification (NCBI taxonomy): domain Eukaryota; kingdom Metazoa; phylum Arthropoda; class Insecta; order Lepidoptera; family Noctuidae; genus Xylocampa; species Xylocampa areola. The sequence continues at coordinate 3,468,538 of OW285216.1, forward strand.
GTTTTGGCTCGTGTAACTTTGGTTTTATTTTAACTGTGTGCGATGTAAAATATTCAAATATGCCTTTTGTGCATGACGCCGGATTTTATGATAATTTTTTTTAAAATCTATATTTTTTTTAATAGGTAAAATGTGACGTTTCTTTATCACATACCTACCTATAAATGATATAAATTTTTGTGGAAAGAAAAATACGTGAGCGGGATTCAAACCTGCGCCTCCCGGTTAAATACTCCAAGCGCTCTGACCACTAAGCCATCTCGACCTCGATGATTGATTACGTACTTTAAATAAAGACTATATTTTTTATGATTTAATTACAAATGTTTCCCCTGTACTTGTAGTATAAGACGAAATTACTTGCCAAATTTCATAGTTCTAGGTCAACGGAAAGTAACTTATAAATTTTGATTTCCTTGAAAGAGTTGAAATATACGTTTTTTGCTGCATAAACGGCCGACGACTTTTTTCATAGCTTCAAGTGACTGTAGACCTGAGGATGTGGTATTAATTTCAACTCGATACCTCCACGCGTTCTCGAGATAAAGGGTCTTGACAGACGGACCACAAAGTGATCCTATACGGATTCCGTTTATTCCTTTTTAGGTACGGTACGCAAAAATATAAAATTAATTCTAAATATGTTCTTTAAAAGAATAAATAATTAAAACTAGGTGGTGCACTGGCCAAAATGCGACCATAATTCAATTAAATTTTAAATTCCATTAAGATTCTTTTGTCAAAGATCTGTGTGTGTGTCAAACGCATGCTATTGCGTGCAAAGTTTTTTTTTTTTCTATATAAATGTATTTCTAATATAGCCCGGTTAGTGGAGTGTAATGTTAGGATAACATCAGAACCTGGCGCATGGATAACATTTGGTATGGCATAGCTAGATAGAAGGAGATTGTATCGGTGGCGGTTACCACCAACAACGGCATTCCCAAAGAGGGTTGACGTCAGGCAGGCGGCCGGTCATAAAACATAGCCAAAACTTTAACAGCATGCCAGATATAGGTATGCTGCACCGACCCCAAATAAATTGGGATAAGGGCAGGGGGATGATGATGATGATGATGATAAATGTATTTCTAATGCATATTAAATAAAAATATTAGCTAATACAGATAAGATTTCTTTCCACAAAAATTTATAACTTCAAAGATATTACCTTTCTGCACTCCTTCCCCATATAAACTTTAAATGTGCCAAATTTCATACTCCTCCGTCCGCGTAATTTTCGTAAAAAGGGGTACAAAGTTTTTGCTTCACGTATTAATGTAATGATGATATATTTAGATAAATCTTTAAAAAGCATTAACGCATGCTTAGCGAACCTTAAAGTTATACATTTTTGTGGGAAAAGAAGCAATCTCGACCTCTTCTCACCACCGCAAATTATCCGTCTACATTTTAATACGTCTTTTGGTGACGTCATTGCTATCTATTCATTTCCTATACAGGTGACCGAAACCGGGAGGCGCAGGTTCGAATCCTGCTCGCAACCATATTCTTTTTTCACCATTTTTTTTTAACTTTAAGCTTCGCTCTGCATGCGTTAATGCTTTACAAAGATTTATCTGTATTTGTTAAGGTAATTGCATCTTTACGACATTGCATTAACTGCAAAGTTAGTCATGTCAGTTCGGTCACCTGTATAGGGACTGAATAGATAGCAATGACGTCACCAAAAAACTTATTAAAATAATATATTTATTTTATAGCTGTATAAATCATCTAATAACTGAGTCTGTATATAGTTTATTATAATTCTATTGTAATAATTATTACCTACATGCACATAAAAAATACTTATAAACAAAAAAACCTCACTTTCCCGTAACTGATCAAAAACAAAGATATCTTTTAAAAGACATTCCTTTGTGAACACGACAACCTTCACCTGTCTTTTAAAGTCTTTTGTAAAAGTTTGAAGTCGCCAAAGCCACGAGGATTCTAAACTGAGAATCGAACTCTGGGTCCACCTGTGAAGTTTTTATTTGTCGTATTTTTCATTTCAATGAGTTCATGCTACTGATATATTTTTAAAACGCATTTTCACATGGGTCACTATAAGACGAATAGAGGTTTGTACAGCTCAGTTGTCAGAGCGCCTGGAATATTCATCGCGGGGCGCAGTTTCAAATCCTGCTCTCAACAGTATATTTCGTTCGTACTAGTAATTAAGATTCTAAAACAATATAATGCTATTCATAATGACAAAGAAATAACATAGCATCACGCCTGTATTCCTCGAAGGGGTAGAGTAGTGTACACAGTCATACGCAAATATTTCACCAATACTGTTATTAAGTAAAATGTATTGTAATTTCTTTAAAATCCTATTAACGTATGCAAAGCACAATTCGAAACTCTGGGCAGATACTGAGAATTTCCTACCAGATAAACCCAATAACACTTTGCCTGACCTGAAAATCGAACCTAAAACCTAACGCTGAGCAGTCGCACTTAAGACTACTAGACCAATGAGGAAGCCAGAAATGAAAAACGCATTACAATACGTATGCGTAGTGAAATTTGAAGTTATAATTTTTTTGTGAAAGGAATAATATTGTTCAGAGCAGGATTCGAACCTGTATCTATACGATATTTTATTAACTGCAAAGTTAGTCGTGTCGGTTCAGTCACTTATATAAGGACTGAATAGATAGCAATGACGCCACCAAAAGACGTATTAAAATGTGGATAAAGTATTCGGAATAGTTAGCAAAGGTCTAAATGGCTGAGTAATCAGTGCACCTGGAAGGTTCGTCGCAGGTTCGAATCCTGCTCACAATAATATTTTTCTGAACATAAAAAATATATTGATTTAAAATTTTTATAGAACACCACATTTTTACCATTCCTGTCTATCCCTATTCTTGGTTTTCTGCAGCGTTAATCTGTAGCCTACTTCGCATATCCGAAGTAATATTCACGTTCACTGCTGGCGGGCTACACACGGTACAAGCTTCCATACAATTCAAAAGTTCTTATATTTTTGCCGTAAAGGCAGTCGGCACACGTAAGACAATCGTTGGACGATTTTTTGTCTGAGAAAATAGAGCACTTGAATTCTATGCTGCCAACGCTACTTTTTCTCATCGTGTGATTGATGAACGACCTAGTGTCAGAGTTTAAACCACCCGTAGGCCTCTGACATGGCTTTACACACCATCGAGAACATCTCTCAGGTGTGCTGGTTTGCTCACGATGTTTTCTTTCACCGCTATAAGACTGACTTTTTATAGTCATATGCATATTGGAAATTAATTATCATTTATTTTATGTACATTCGGGTACCATGGGAGAGCCAGCTTCGGCACGAATGGGCTGACTCAACTGGAGTGATACCACGGCCTCACAGATAACCGGCCTGAAACAACTTGCGTTGTGTTTTGCTGAGTGAGTGAGGGAACCGGAGACTCAAACCCTTTAAAAGGCATACACTTGCGACTCCTCTTATGTTGCGGGTGTCCATGGACGGCGGTAATCGCTTACCATCAGGCGAACGGTCTGCTCGTTTCGATCCCATAAAAAAACAAAATAAAAAAAGCTATGAAAAACTGACATATTGACGACGACTTGTGTAGACGTAACATAACCTAGCATGCCTGTATTGCTCAAGAATTTTTAAGAAATAAAAGGGAATCCCAAATAATTTTGCCCGGCCTAGAAATCGAGCCCAGGTACAAAAAATTTGGCAGCAGTGCTTTATCCGTAACATTAATGAAACTTTCGGCCTAAAAGTTGGTGTCAAACTAGAGCAGCGACTAGCCGACTGAGTCGGGCCGACAATCGCACTTACAAAAAATCTGACATCTGCGACAACCCTAAATTCTAAAGAAGCACTCAATGTTCCTAAAACATACTTTAAATCTAATGTTATTCTGAAGCCACGTTTGAGTTACTTTTATGTTAACCGAGTTTTTTTTTTACTGTGGGTTTTTGTAGGTACTTTTGTTCGTCCCCCCCAGGGGTTCCACCTTGTCGTGGTGGGGGGCTCTAGTAGCCGTGGCTTGGTCACCCACGGTGAAGCTAACGGAACCCGAGGAGGGCCGCTCCTCAGGGCTTTGCCTTCAAGCCCATGTTGGAGCGGCGCCGGCGTAGGTTGCGGGCCTTATGGGGGGTGCCGCAACTGAGGTGGGCTGCGGCGTCGTATGGGCGGCACCGCAGCTGAGGGATGGGGGCCGCGGTGGGAGAGGAGTGCCGGTATGTCGATGCGCCGCTCTCCCTACCTGCCGCGGCCTTGACGGGGCCGCCACCGTTGGATGGCGGACGCGGTGGGGCCGCAGGGGAAGAGGAGTGCCGGTATTGCGAGGCGCCGCTCTCCCTATCCTCTGCGGCCGTAGTGGCAGGCGGCGGGGCCACAGACCTGACCCGTCGCAGGGGACCTTGGGCGTCCAGACACGGGGTTGTCTGGCACCCATTGCACATGGTCTCCGAGGTGGTTGCGGCACGCCATTAGTCTGGTGTGCCGTAGCGGGGGGGTGCAATACCCAACCCCGTGAGGGAGTCCGGCAACGGACGGCTGCGGGCGGGTTCGCGGTTGTGTGCGAGAGCGTTCCCGCGTCCCGCCCTCAAGCAGCTGAGGAGGTATACTGTGGAGTTTTAGTGGGTTCGAGTCCCACATAACCGCTCTGTCTCCCCGTGTCAGAGCGGTATGCGAGGGCATTTCTCCACATAAAAAAAAAAAAAAAAAAAAAAAAAAAAAAAAAAAAAAAAAAAAAAAAAAAAAAAAAAGGTACTTTTGTTCGTGAATTCTGTTAAGTATGTAGCTTTGAATAATAAAGGTAAACTCGCTGGTTTTACCTTTTAGTTCAGACTAGAGCTTGTAAAAATAAATCTGCAGATAAAGTTAGGTATGTAACGAATGAAAGCAGGTTAGGAGTTAAGGTCATCTTGGATAAAAACAGGATGAAGTTAGAAATTAATAAAGGTCTTGCAGGAGGAAATATACATAAACATAGTATAATATAAACATAGTATTTGCTAATTTATATATTTTGACGCAACTGCATGGCTATATATTTTACAAATACATACTCGGTCGAATTACGCCCACGCCTGCGGCTAAGGCTGCAATCCCGCCTCTGGTAACTATCAGCTTACTCGTTGGAATACAATGTACTATTATAACAATAGAGTAAAATAGTAACCCGAGAAATGTTCTCAACGGTGTGTTGAGACATGCTATGAAAAGTAAATTAATAAAAGAGATAATAACTAGGTTAATATATATATAACCCAATACAGACCCACACTAATCGAAATGTACACAGCCGCACGCTCATAAAAAACCCACACACACACACACGCACGCACATAACAACACACAGAGACCCACACACTTACTCAGTCACTCACACACACACACACCCACCCACACACACTAACACACACACACACACACACACACGCACGCATACACACACAGGGTAAGCGATGGTGTGGCCGAGGACGTAGGTACTGAATTGATAGCAATGACGTCGCCAAAAAGACGTGTTAAAATATGGACGCGGTGGTGAGCAGAGGTCGAGATGGCTTAGTGGTTAGAGCGCCTGGAGTATACATCCGGGAGGCGCAGGTTCGAATCCTGTTCGCGACCGCATTCTTTTTCCATTTAATATTGTAACTTTAGAGTTCGCTGAGCATGCGTTAATGCTTTACAAAGATTTATCTTGACCGTATTTTACTCTCCACAATTTTATAAACTTATCGTTAGAAGACTTCGGATTAATAACGTTGGACGTTATATTCAATGTTGAAAATATAATTCCGTTCCGAATCCGCAAACGGTCACAGTCTGGTATTAATCTTAAACAGTGCGAATAAATAGTTTTCATATTTCATGTTGTCCTGCGCGTCATGTCGGCACATCCGGCGCCCCGCGGGACTGCCTGCAGTACCGGGTTCTATATTATGTTGATCTGTAGGTCCTACTGTAAGCGGGTGAATGGATTTTTTTTATTGTTGTTGGAAGTAGTGATAGCCTAGTGGTAAGACAATGGTCAAAGGACGCAACTTCGACTCTTAGGCACGTTCCACTGTCTTATCGAGTCGGAAATGTTGTGGAGTGAAAGAGGATGTAGTGACAATGATTAAGAAGGGTATGCTAAGATGGTTTTGGCATGTAGAAAGGATGGATGAAAGGCGATTGACTAAACTAGTACATGAGGCGAAAGTGGATGGAAGAGTCGGGGCAGGCCGACCTCGACGAACGTACGGAAATCAAATTGCGGATGTTCTCAAAATAGGACACGTCAGGAGCCACCTAAAGCAGCGAGCATGTATGAAGAGGTTAATAGACATATATGAAGCGAAAGAGATATTTCAGAATCATAGCAAATGGAAATCGATAGTCTCTGCCTACCCCAATGGGAAACAGACGTGATTGTATGTACGTCGTAGTAATTAATTATTACACATACACACATAGTATTATGCATGTATTCCTCTATGGTATAGGCAGAGATTTACACAATTGTACACCCACAGTTCGCCAATGGTGTTATTAAGTCCCATGTAATAGGTGGTGAGCCATTGCCATCTACTGGGCACACTTCCTAATTCCGGGCTGCTACTGAAAATGTCCTAACAGAAAAACCCAATAACACTTTGTCCGACCTGGGAATCGAACCCTCATACTCAGCAGGCGCGCTTGGGACCACTAGACTAACGAGGCAGATAAAAATTAATTATCACTTGTTTAAAACGGTGAAGAAAAACATCGTGAGGAAATCAGCACACATGAGAGACGTTCTCAATTGTGTGTAAAGTCATGTCAGAGACCTACGGGTGGTGTAAACTCTGACACTAGGTTGTTCGTCAACCACACGATAACCCGAAGAATGGAAAAAAAATTTAAGGTGCACTGAAAATGATAGATATTATGATGTTTCGGATTCAGATTCAGATAAATCTTTTAGACGCATTAACGCATGCGTAGCGAACAATTTTTTTTGTGGAATGGTAAATACTGTGTTGAGCAGGATTGAAACCTGCATCTCCCGGTTAAATACTCCAGGCGCTCTGACCAAAACGCTATCTCTCCGAATTAATCTTCTACGTTTTAAAACGTCTTTTGGTGACATCATCGCTATTTATTCAGGTTTTAAACTATTTATGTGCCAATTTTTATCGATATCCGTTCAGAAGTTATTGCGTGAAAGATTACCAAACATCCATCCATACCCACAATTTTTCGCATTTATAATATGAATTTTGGATGTTTAACTATTAATCGCTTGCAAAGGGACCACACCCCATCGTTCCGCTATCTTAGTAACAGCATATTAATGATCCACCACAGGGAAATGTTCCACTATCACAACTTTGTAAATGATCACCACATTCAACGGGTTGGTGATCAGTGGTTATTATGGTTAAGAGGTTATTTATCTGTGCACACAACTCATACTTACTACTAAATGAGTTGTATGCATAGCATCACGACTGTTGTCACCGAAGGGATAGGCAGAGGTATACACAGTCGTACACCCACATTTCACCAATTATAAATCCCATTTTCTTTTCTTTTTTAGGGTTCCGTACCTCAAAAGGAAAAAAATGGGAATCCTTTTAAGATCACTTTCTTGTACGTCTGTCTGTCTGTCCGTGTGTCACCACCGATTTTCTCAGGAACGGGTGGACCTAGCAAATTGAAATTTATACCAGATACTGAGGTCTATAGTCCTTATTAGTTCTGTGTGTGTGTGTCAAACGCATGGTATTGCGTGCAAAGTTTTTTTTTTTTCTATATAAATGTATTTCTAATATAGCCCGGTTAGTGGCGTGTAATATTAGGATAACATCAGAACCTGGCGCATGGATAACATTTGGTATGGCATAGCTAGATAGAAGGAGATTGTATCGGTGGCGGTTACCACCAACATAATACTACCCTCGACCGTATTTCGGCCACAGCGGCCTATCTCACATAGAGATTAGCCAGATACGCAGGAGATATTATAGTGCACAAGTGTATGCGCAAACATAGGTGCACTCCCTCTTCCTTCACTCTCATATTCCGATGGGACGGCAATCCGACACGACTGGAGAGAAATCAGGCGCAGGACCGACGGCTTTACGTGCTCTCCGAGGCACGGGGGTATCACACCACCAACTTCCTGACTCCGGGCTGCTACTGAGAATTTCCTAAAGAAAAACCCAATAACACTTTTTGCCCGACCTGGGAATCGAACCCAGGACCTCACGCTCAGCAGCCGCGCTTACGACCACTAGACCAATGAGGCAGTCAACCCACCAACAACAGCATTCCCAAAGAGGGTTGACGTCAGGCAGGCGGCCGGTCATAAAACATAGCCAAAACTTTAGCAGCATGCCAGATATAGGTATGCTGCACCGACCCCAAATAAATTGGGATAAGGGCAGGGGGATGATGATGATGATGATGATAAATGTATTTCTAATGCATATTAAATAAAAATATTAGCTAATACAGATAAGATTTCTTTCCACAAAAATTTATAACTTCAAAGATATTACCTTTCTGCACTCCTTCCCCATATAAACTTTAAATGTGCCAAATTTCATACTCCTCCGTCGGCGTAATTTTCGTAAAAAGGGGTACAACGTTTTTGCTTCACGTATTAATGTAAGATGACATATTTAGATAAATCTTTGAAAAGCATGCTTAGCGAAACTTAAGTTTATACATTTTTGTGGAAAAAGAAGCAATCTCGACCTCTGCTCACCACCACAAATTATCCGTCTACATTTTAATACGTCTTTTGGTGACGTCATTGCTATCTATTCATTTCCTATACAGGTGACCGAAACCGGGAGGCGCAGGTTCGAATCCTGCTCGCAACCATATTCTTTTTCCACAAAATTTTATAACTTTAAGGTTCGCTCAGCATGCGTTAATGCTTTACAAAGATTTATATGTATTTGTTAAGGTAATTGCATCTACGACATTGCATTAACTGCAAAGTTAGTCGTGTCAGTTCGGTCACCTGTATAGGGACTGAATAGATAGCAATGACGTGGATAAAGTATTCGGAGTAGTGAGCAAAGGTCTAAATGGCTGAGTAATCAGTGCACCTGGAAGGTTCGTCGCAGGTTCGAATCCTGCTCACAATAATATTTTTCTGAACATAAAAAATATATTGATTTAAATAAATTATAGAACACCACATTTTTACCATTCCTGTCCATCCCTATTCTTGGTTTTCTGCAGCGTTAATCTGTAGCCTACTTCGCATATCCGAAGTAATATTCACGTTCACTGCTGGCGGGCTACACACGGTACAAGCTTCCATACAATTCAAAAGTTCTTATATTTTTGCCGTAAAGGCAGTCGGCACACGTAAGACAATCGTTGGACGATTTTTTGTCTGAGAAAATAGAGCACTTGAATTCTATGCTGCCAACGCTACTTTTTCTCATCGTGTGATTGATGAACGACCTAGTGTCAGAGTTTAAACCACCCGTAGGCCTCTGACATGGCTTTACACACCATCGAGAACATCTCTCAGGTGTGCTGGTTTGCTCACGATGTTTTCTTTCACCGCTATAAGACTGACTTTTTATAGTCATATGCATATTGGAAATTAATTATCATTTATTTTATGTACATTCGGGTACCATGGGAGAGCCAGCTTCGGCACGAATGGGCTGACTCAACTGGAGTGATACCACGGCCTCACAGATAACCGGCCTGAAACAACTTGCGTTGTGTTTTGCTGAGTGAGTGAGGGAACCGGAGACTCAAACCCTTTAAAAGGCATACACTTGCGACTCCTCTTATGTTGCGGGTGTCCATGGACGGCGGTAATCGCTTACCATCAGGCGAACGGTCTGCTCGTTTCGATCCCATAAAAAAACAAAATAAAAAAAGCTATGAAAAACTGACATATTGACGACGACTTGTGTAGACGTAACATAACCTAGCATGCCTGTATTGCTCAAGAATTTTTAAGAAATAAAAAGGAATCCCAAATAATTTTGCCCGGCCTGTTTTTGCTTTATCCGTAACATTAATGAAACTTTCGGCCTAAAAGTTGGTGTCAAACTAGAGCAGCGACTAGCCGACTGAGTCGGGCCGACAATCGCACTTACAAAAAATCTGACATCTGCGACAACCCTAAATTCTAAAGAAGCACTCAATGTTCCTAAAACATACTTTAAATCTAATGTTATTCTGAAGCCACGTTTGAGTTACTTTTATGTTAACCGAGTTTTTTTTTTACTGTGGGTTTTTGTAGGTACTTTTGTTCGTGAATTCTGTTAAGTATGTAGCTTTGAATAATAAAGGTAAACTCGCTGGTCCTTTTAGTTCAGACTAGAGCTTGTAAAAATAAATCTGCAGATAAAGTTAGGTATGTAACGAATGAAAGCAGGTTAGGAGTTAAGGTCATCTTGGATAAAAACAGGATGAAGTTAGAAATTCATAAAGGTCTTGCAGGAGGAAATATACATAAACATAGTGTAATATAAACATAGTATTTGCTAATTCATATATTTTGACGCAAATGCATGGTTATATATTTTACAAATACATACTCGGTCGAATTACGCCCACGCCTGCGGCTCAGGCTGCAATCCCGCCTTTGGTAACTATCAGCTTACTCGTTGGAATACAATGTACTATTATAACAATAGAGTAAAATAGTAACCCGAGAAATGTTCTCAACGGTGTGTTGAGCCATGCTATGAAAAGTAAATAAATAAAAGAGATAATAATTAGGTTATTATATATATAACCCAATACAGACCCACACTAATCGAAACGTACACAGCCGCACGCTCATAAACAACCCACACACACACACACGCACGCACATAACAACACACAGAGACCCACACACTCACTCAGTCACTCACACACACACACACACCCACACACACACACACACACCCACACATACACACACACTAACACACACACACACACACACACACACACGCACACACACGCACACACACACACATACACACACACACACTCACGCACGCACACACACACAGGGTAAGCGATGGTGTGGCCGAGGACGTAGGTACTGAATTGATAGCAATGACGTCGCCAAAAAGACGTGTTAAAATATGGACGCGGTGGTGAGCAGAGGTCGAGATGGCTTAGTGGTTAGAGCGCCTGGAGTATACATCCGGGAGGCGCAGGTTCGAATCCTGTTCGCGACCGTATTCTTTTTCCATTTAATATTGTAACTTTAGAGTTCGCTAAGCATGCGTTAATGCTTTTAAAAAAAAAATCTTGACCGTATTTTTTATTCCACAATTTTATAAACTTATCGTTAGAAGACTTCGGATTAATAACGTTGGACGTTATATTCAATGTTGAAATATAATTCCGTTCCGAATCCGCAAACGGTCACAGTCTGGTATTAATCTTAAACAGTGCGAATAAATAGTTTTCATATTTCATGTTGTCCTGCGCGTCATGTCGGCACATCCGGCGCCCCGCGGGACTGCCTTCAGTACCGGGTTCTATATTATGTTGATCTGTAGGTCCTACTGTAAGCGGGTGAATGGATTTTTTTTATTGTTGTTGGAAGTAGTGATAGCCTAGTGGTAAGACAATGGTCAAAGGTCGCAACTTCGACTCTTAGGCACGTTCCACTGTCTTTTCGAGTCGGAAACGTTGTGGAGTGAAAGAGGATGTGTAGTGACAATGATTGAGAAGGGTATGCTAAGATGGTTTGGGCATGTAGAAAGGATGAATGAAAGGCGATTGACTAAACTAGTACATGAGGCGAAAGTGGATGGAAGAGTCGGGGCAGGCCGACCTCGACGAACGTACCGGAATCAAATTGCGGATGTTCTCAAAATAGGACACGTCAGAACCACCTAAAGCAGCGACCATGTATGAAGAGGTTAATGGACATATATGAAGCGAAAGAGATATTTCAGAATCATAGCAAATGGAAATCGATAGTCTCTGCCTACCCCAATGGGAAACAGACGTGATTGTATGTACGTCGTAGTAATTAATTATTACACATACACACATAGTATTATGCATGTATTCCTCTATGGTATAGGCAGAGATTTACACAATTGTACACCCACAGTTCGCCAATGGTGTTATTAAGTCCCATGTAATAGGTGGTGAGCCATTGCCATCTACTGGGCACACTTCCTAATTCCGGGCAGCTACTGAAAATGTCCTAACAGAAAAACCCAATAACACTTTGTCCGACCTGGGAATCGAACCCTCATACTCAGCAGGCGCGCTTGGGACCACTAGACTAACGAGGCAGATAAAAATTAATTATCACTTGTTTAAAACGGTGAAGAAAAACATCGTGAGGAAATCAGCACACATGAGAGACGTTCTCAATTGTGTGTAAAGTCATGTCAGAGACCTACGGGTGGTGTAAACTCTGACACTAGGTTGTTCGTCAACAACACGATAACCCGAAGAATGGAAAAAAAATTAAGGTGTACTGAAAATGATAGATATCATGATGTTTCGGATTCAGATTCAGATAAATCTTTTAGACGCATTAACGCATGCGTAGCGAACAATTTTTTTTGTGGAATGGTAAATACTGTCTTGAGCAGGATTGAAACCTGCATCTCCCGGTTAAATACTCCAGGCGCTCTGACCAAAACGCTATCTCTCCGAATTAATCTTCTACGTTTTAAAACGTCTTTTGGTGACATCATTGCTATTTATTCAGGTTTTAAACTATTTATGTGCCAATTTTTATCGATATCCGTTCAGAAGTTATTGCGTGAAAGAGTACCAAACATCCATCCATCTTCACAAACATTCGCATTTATAATGTTGGATGGTTACTTATTAATCGCTTGCAAAGGGACCACACCCCATCGTTCCGCTATCTTAGTAACAGCATATTAATGATCCACCACAGGGAAATGTTCCACTATCACAACTTTGTAAATGATCACCACATTCAACGGGTTGGTGATCAGTGGTTATTATGGTTAAGAGTTTATTTATCTGTGCACACAACTCATACTTACTACTAAATGAGTTGTATGCATAGCATCACGCCTGTTGTCACCGAAGGGGTAGGCAGAATTTCACCAATTATAAATCCCATTTTATTTTCTTTTTAGAGTTCCGTACCTCAAAAGGAAAAATTTGGGAATCCTTTTATGATCACTTTCTTGTCCGTCTGTCTGTCTGTCGGTGTGTCACCACCGATTTTCTCAGGAACGGGTGGACCTAGCAAACTGAAATTTATACCAGATACTGAGGTCTATAGTCCTTATTAGTTCTATTCGTATAATTGTGACTTTCTTTATTCCGCCATAACATCTAAATGCCTGAACCAATTCTGATGTATGGGGTAACGTTAGAATACTTACATTTTCCCGAGTAAAATAGGCTATTTTTAAAAATTGATACGCCGGTTTTTTTTTTTTATTTCATCTTGTTCATTCAGTCATTTCAGTGACTGCCTCGTTGGTCTAGTGGTCGCAAGCGCGGCTGCTGAGCGTGGGGTCCGATTCCCAGGTACGGCAAAGTGTTACTGGATTTTTCTGATAGGAAATTCTCAGTAACATCCCGGAGCTAGAAAGTTGGTGGTGTTACACCCCCGTGCTTTGGAGAGCACGGAAAGCCGTCGAACCTTTTTTTTTGAGTTTGGAAAATCCGTCATGGACGCTGTGCCGGACTCCTACCGACTAAAAACCCGAGGACCCGGGATCGTTGCAGCAATCACCGCGACAAAGCCGTCGGACCTGCGCCTGATCCCTCTCTGGTCGTGTCGGATTGGCGTCGCATCGGACTATGAGAGTGAAGGATGAGAGGGTGCACTTGTGCACTATAATATCTCCTGCGTACTTGGCGAATCTCCTCGGAGATAGGCCGCCGTGACCGAAATATGGTCTGGAGCAGGGGGGAAGTTAATTTCTTTCATTCTCTCAATATTTTGTATCTCTTCAAGTAAATTTTCCTTAGCAACTGTTTGTACTCAAACCATAACGAAACGGAACACTCACAGGAATATTACGCACAAACAAACAGACAGACAAACACAAATGTAACGATGTTTGTAGTAACATCAATTTCGTGTGTAAACATTGTGGTGATTAACAAGGCTTCGTCATAGCTATGTGTATTAAGAATATTATATCTGCAAGCTGTACTCGAGTCATATTTATAAAGCAAATAATAAAAGATATGCTTAAACAAGATGTTTTTTTTTTCAAAGGAACATGTACTATCTCGGACACTCCCGCCTGACCACCACTAAGGTCATTTTCGCTTGCACTAAAAAAATAGAAGCGCTCTGTAGCCCCGCCAAGGTCAAATTAGATCGTCCTTAAAATTCACAAAAGGGAGTAGACGTGATGCGTCACTAAGCTGCGCAGTGCAGATTGCAACAAATTACCTTCTCGCTTTCCTAATAGGCGCACACTTTAAGGGGGCGTGACATGGCGCCGGCGCAGGATTAACACGAAAAAAAATTTAATTGGGCAGGCGGAAAAGGCCGCAATAGTGCAACTGTAGTAATATCTTAGGTTTTCGCGATCACTACACATTATAATAAAACAACTTTTAACTGGATTAATCGCGTGTATTATTGTTTTTTTCCTAACGTTTCGAACAATATTTTAATTTTGTTTCTGTTTTCATAATAACGTTAATTACTTTGCCTTTCATGTTAATTATAGAGACCAAATTAGTTTGTAACAAAGTGACTTAAATAATGAACTGCTGACGACTAGGTGACGATAAATACCTAGGTTGTCGCATAGGTAACGTCTCAAATAATACTTAGACCATCAAACATTATTCACAAAAACAAGACAGAAGTCGAACCAGTCATCTTTCTGGTTCAAGACGTGCTACGCTATCATGATCACCTCACGATGAATTTTCTCATAACATAACATAGCATCACGCCTGTATTCCCCGAAGGGGTAGGCAGAGGTGTACACAATTGTACACCCACATTTCACCAATGCTGTTATTAAGTCCCATGTAATAGGTAGTGAGCCTATTGAACCGGGCACAATTCCAAACTCCGGGATGCTACTGAGAATTTACTAACAGAAAAACTCAATATAACTTTGGCCGACCCGGGAATCGAACCCGAGACCTCCTGCTCAGCAGTCGCGCTTGGGACCACTAGACCAACGAGGCAGTTTGAATTTGATTGAATTTTCTCAAATCACATAATATAGCATCACAGCTGTATCTCTCAGGGGATAGGCTGAGGTGCATAGACTTGTATACCCACATTTCGCGATTGCTGTTATTAAATGTGTATTACAGAGGTGAACCACGAACGCTTAAAAGTGAATAAAGTACAACTGTGTACACCTCTGCCTACTCCTTCGAGGAATGCAGGCGTGGTGCTATATTATGTTATGATAAGCAGTGATAGCCTAGTGGTATGACCGTTAGACTGACAAGTCAAAGGTCGCAAGTTTAAATCCAAGACATGCACCACTGACTTTTCGAAGTCATGTGCGTATTATAAATTAATTATCACACGCTTAAAACGGTGAAGGAAAACATCGTGAGGAAACCAGCATACCTGAGAGATGTTCTTGATGTTGTGTAAAGCCATGTCAGAGACCTACGGGTGGTTTAAACTCTGACACTAGGTTGTTCATCAACCATACGATACGAAGAAGATACAGCAAAGGTAATCTAAATATAATAATCTAGGAATTCTGACCAATTAAATTATTACCAACATACTAATGTTGGTAATAAATTGGTTAGAGTTCTCTCTGTGCACTTATGACGTCATTCTCAAAGGCTACTGTATCTTTGAGCGGTTTTAATTAAGTAACTAGATATATATGTCTCATTATGACTATTTGGAGTCCGAAAATTCATTTATTAATACTTATATGCACGTACAGGGTAGGTACATAAGGCGAACTTAATGCCATATGGAATTCTCTGCCAGTCAACCTTTGGGTTATAGAGAACAATAAAAAAATTACATAAATATAATACAATAAAATAAAAATGCATACATAATTATATAAATTTAATACATACTTTTACTATTGATAAATATAATAATATAAAATAAACAAAGGAAAAAACTTATTATAATAACCATGATAGACAAAATAATCATCAGAGAGATATAATTATTTATATTATTGCGACTTATAGTAAAAATATCTTAGGTTTGCGCGATCACTACACATTATAATAAAACAACTTTTAACCGGATTAATCGCGTGTATTATTGGTTTTTTGTTTTTCCTGACGTTTCGAACACTTTGCAGCGTTCGTGGTCGCAGGAGGACCACGAACGCTGCAAAGTGTTTAAAAGTTGTTTTATTATAATGTTATAGTAAAAATTTCGTACTTTACGTTAGAAAGAAAATTTGCTGAGAGCTTTTTTTATTTCAAAGTTTATGTTTTATCACAACCTGTATTCCCTGAGGGGGTAGGCAGAGATGTACACAGTTGTGCACCCACATTTCACGAATGCATTCGTTTATTAGTTCTTGCGTCAAAGAGTAACAAACATACATCAAGCCTCACAAACTTTCGTAGTTATAATATTAGTAGGATAGTAGAATTAGTGTACAATTCTACATGTACACTAATATTATAAATAGGAAATATTTGTAGTTTTGTGTGTTTGTAACGAATAAACGCAAAAATTTATAGCCCGATTCCAAAAATTCTTTCACCATTGGTATGCTATATTAGCCCTGAGTAACATAGGCTATATTCATTACTAGAAAATATTAGGGATCCCTACTAAAACTTCAATAATGTAACCCAAGGTGTAAAATAATGCCATAATAATTATGTCTATCATCGCTTGCGCTGCGGAAGCTATTGAATATAGAAAAAAAATGTTCTACAATATTAAATAAACTTATTTCTTTCTTTCTTTCTTTCTTTCTTTAAAGAACATATCAATATCTACAAAAAAACTTTGCGTTTATCCTAAAGTGGTTAAAAAATAAACGTCCACCCGTGCAAGGCCGGGACGGGCCGCTAGATGGATATATTTTCCCAAAATCTCAGCTAAATCGAGCGAACGTCTTTTCCCGAACATTATGTGCGAGTTCCTTTTGACAGTCATCAATTAACTGGAGCCTGGACAAACTTGCAGTCAGAACAGAGCCGGCTTTGGCACTTCCCGAAACTTATACAATAACAGAATTCACAACATTGTTACCGTTAGCTGGCTTTAACTTAAGTTTCTGCTTAATAAATGGATATACCTTGCATAAAGTACTAAGTTATGCGATTTCAACAACCAAAGAGAGGTCGAGTAGTTAAAAACTGGAGTTGCTCGAGAAACTCCAATTTGCAGAAAGTCATAACATAACTTAATATTGCATAAAATAATATAGCATCATGCCTGTAATCCCCGAGGGGGTAGGCAGACATGTATACAATTATACAACCAAATTTCACCGATACTACCGTTATTAAATCTCATGTAATAGGTGGTGCGATTGCGATTAACCGGACACAAATCAAAACTCAGGGTTGCTTCTGAGAATGTTCTAAAAACCCAATAACACTGCCAGACCCGGAAATCGAACCCAGGACCTCATGCTCAGTAGCCGTGAGCGGGACCACTAGACGAAAGAAGCAATGCAGAAAGTCGTAACCAACCACATCCATACTAATAGGTATTATAAACGCGGAAGTAAGTCTGTTTGTAACCTTTTCAACTAAACGGCTGATTGGATCGTAATTAAATTTGGCAAGGAAAATTGGACATAGGCTACCTTTTGTCACGCCGACGAAGTCGCGGGCACCAGCGAGTATAATGTATGCTCTTTGTAGTGTTGTGTTCCAAACGACGACTAAGGTCGCCAGTGTATCTTGAGAAAGTCTTGTAATACTATAATAAAAAAGAAAAAAAGAGAATACCATATTTATTGAATAGTCTGCCGGCAGACATAAGGAGTGAAACAAATTCAAATAGGTTTAAACGTAAATTAAAGTTATATTATTTAGAAATGTATTGAGTTTTATATAAGTTGCAATACCTATATAATATTTAATTATACGTACATTTAATTTGTAATGTCTAGAGACTCGTTGACCTAACAGTCAAACCATTGCAACGGTTTTGTGGGGCTTAGAATATAATATACTTACCTTTTTGATATAAAGATAAATAAATAAATATACTCCCGACCGAATTTTCAGTCATCTCTACGGAGATTAACCAAGTACGCAGAATATATAGTAGTGCGCAAGTGTATGCGCAAACACAGGTGCAATCTCTCTTCCTTCACATTCATAGTCCGGTGGGACGGCAATTCGACACGAAGAGAGCTCAGGCGCAGGACCGATGACTTTACGTGCTCTTCGAAGCACGGTGGTGTGACACCGCCAACTTCCTAACTCCAGGCTGTTACTGAGAATTTCTAACAAGGAGAAACCCAATAACACTTTGCTCATACCAGGAATCGAACACAAGACCTCACACTCAGCAGACACGCTTGCTGCCACTAGACCAATGAGGTAGTTGAGGAAGCCTTGTATTAACTTTAAGGGGGAAGATCTATACTAGCGTCACAATGCTTCTTACAGGTTCAACAACACGCGAGTGATACCTTTGGTGTTGCAAGCTTTTATAAACTATGGTAACCATTTACCAAGTAGGTCTGAAACTTTATTACAAACTTCCACAAACCCCCTATCTTTCAGTTTCTTTCGTTATGGTATGGTATGAAAAATACCTTTTCTTTCGGGAGAAAATCTTGAAAATGGCCGAACGAATCCCGATCAATGGGGATAATATCGATGATGGGCTTTTAACCTGACTAAAACTTTCAGTGGTTACCATGTGCTCATGGAGGGGCACTGGACCCTCTTAAGGGCCAGCTCCAGAACTCCCACTTGGCAACGCCTATTAAGGCATATCCCTGGGGATAAAGGGTTCTCACCTGAACCTTGTGCACGGGACTAAACACAGGGCTGGTTAACTTGATGAGTGAACAAGGCTCTTTGCCCCTCTATCTCCCGGTAAAGAAGATAACCAAAGTTGCCACATTTAAATACTGTCTATTCAGGAAGAGGCCGTGGCCTATTTTTTACCATAGCCAGCAAGGTACAAAGTAGACAATTTTCTTTTTTATGTCAATAACTTAAATTGGCAGTTAAAATTTTAACTGCACCGTTTAATTAAAAACTCACTTAGTTATTCGAGTTGACGTTTTTTTTTATTCGCTTATTCTCACCTCGTAAACTTTTATGAGTCTGAATATAAATTACTTTCTCAAGAATTTTGAGTTTATGGCAACATTTTTAATTATTGGGTCGTAACCTCATAGTGGTGGCTTCAGGGTACATATTTTAAACGGGCATTCTGAAGTTGACTTTTTATTTTTGTGGTTACACTGAACCAATTCAAGATAAATCTTTGAAAAGGTTTAACGCATGCTGAGCGAACTCTAAAGTTATATATATATATAGGTTCGAATCCTGTTCGCGACCGTATTCTATTTTCCATTTAATATTATAACTTTGCACTGAACCAGTTAATTTTTTTATATTTTTCGTGATTTGATAGCTGTTTTCTTGGCTTAATTATTATAAATACGTCTGCCAAGTTTGAGATCTTCCATTGAGTTTGTTTTTCATTGAGTTCCATTTCAAAAACTCGTTTTTTTTTTATTATTATTTTTATAAAAATTGGATTTACGTTTGGCCACCAACTCGCCTGATGGTAAGCGATGGTGTGGCTGAAAAAGGAGCACGTAGATCCAAAATAAATCTATTCACTCTTAAGTAGAGTGGAAAGATTTGGGGAGTTGATGCAACTACGCAGACCCGTCTCCCACAACGGTTGCATCGGACTACATCCGGAAACACGACTAGGTCGCTTCACGGCATGGCTTCATCCGGTGGGGAGTAACCAGCCGCCGCCGAAGCTTCCCACCAGAGTTGTGTTGCCTGTTTTGCACCACCCAGGGGCCACGTGTAGGGATTCTATTTTAAGGGTGCACTCCTACGGACGCGGGCAACTCAGCCCCCTACTAATTGATACATATGTTAGCACTTTATTATTTATTCTTGCGTACGGCCGCCCCACATAATATTATTGATTGTCTGTGCATATATTTTATTTTTTACTTTATATGTATGTGTTTGACACTTTATTATTATAATATAAATAAGAAGTAATTATCTTAATAAACAGATTATCACAAGAACATGCGTAGTATCACTACACATATAATTACATAGACTTACGCCTTTTTCCCATGAAGATAGGAAAAAACAACAGAACTCCACCTGCTGCGACCTTTAAGTACTCCTTTTGCTTCGGTTACTCTTGAAACTAATACCAATTCAATCCAATTTCAATATTAAAGACGCCTTAAACAACGTGTAATTTTAAAATAAATTTACCTAGATTACAGTTGCCTCAATTTTAAAGCATTGTTGTCTTCATAATATCCCGAATCTATAATGTTTTTTTTTTAGATAGATTTGCATTTAGAAGTATGAACTGACATATTTCTAATGTCAATCGAGCGGAATTATTTTCAAGAGTACCCGCTGGTCACACACGCACGCCCCTGTAAGTACTACGCACCAGTCCTTTTTAGTGGATCACTGTATATTCTTCTAAAGCTTTCCCTTCTGGCATTTCCACTTACACCTGCATTTTGGATACCTTTTATAAGTGATTCAATTAAAACTGAAATCCACTAGGCCGTGTGAAATATGAAAACAGGCGTGACACCGTTATGTTCGACTGCTGAGCCTTAGGTCCCGGGTTAGATATCCGAGTCGGGTGAGTTTTTCTGTTGGATAATTAACATTTGCACGGAGTTTAGAATTGTACCCGGTAAATGAAAATAGGCTCACCATCACATGGGACTTAATAAAAGTATTGTTTGTACAACTGTGTACGCCTCTGCCTATCCTTACGGGGAATGCAGGCGTGATGCTACATTACCGTTACGTAATATAAACATTGCAAAAATCGTGGTGGATAAACATTCTGACTTAGCAGAACACCCCTTCGCAGTTGCGTGAGATATCACCTCTGAACCCCTTTATTCGCGGATCAGTATGTTATATGGGTACCATTAGGAAACCATTATGATATCCCATATAGATAGGCTACAATAGATATTTTAATGGCACCATTAGCCTCTATTTTGTTCGTCAGTTTTAACTCATGTTGGGTGATTGAAAATATGTAATGCTCTTGGGAAATTATTTATTTCCATGTGAATCCAATAACATAACATAATATAGCGTCACACGCCTGTAATCCCGAAGGGGTAGGCAGGGTGTACATAGTTGTTTATACACACATTTCACCAAAACTGTTGTTAAGTCCCATGGATTCGGTGGTGAACCATTGCCTTCGACCGGACATAATTTCAAACTTCGGGCTGCTACTGAAAAACCTCAATATCACTTTGCCCAAGATCTCATGCTCAGCAGTCGCGCTGGGGACCACGAGACCAATAGTCAATCTGCCTAGTCTTTTCCCAATTGCATTGGGGTCGGCTTCCAGTCAAACCGGATGCAGCTAAATACCAGTATTTTACATGGAGCGACTGCCTATCCGACCAGGGAATCAAACCCAAGATCTCATGCTCAGCAGTCGCGCTTGGGACCACAAGATCAACGAGGCAATCAAATAACTAACTGTAAGACAGGTCAAACCCCGTTGGAAGTAATTGATTTTAGTAAAAAGACACGCTATTTTAGAATTGATTGAACTTTTAACTGAATTACATTTTATAGCGTTACAAGGATTATCAACTCGTACATTGAGAATTGTATTTTTATATGAATACAGGTTCATGCAACTTGTTAAGTGCCACTGACGTTTGAGGGGGAGGGGAGGAGCTCGTGGCTAAATAACTGCCGTACTGATCGATCGATCGAGGTTAAGATGCGCTTACCGCGGGCAGTCTGTAGATAGAAAACACTACTTAGCGGTAAGGGGTGGACTTTTTTGGGAACTGTCTTAATGTTGAACGTTCAATGAGCGTTATATTTTTGCCAAATTTAAATAAAGTGTTTTTTTTTATGTGATAGAGGCAAACGAGTAGACAGATCGCCTGATGGTAAGCGATTACCGCCGCCCATTGATACCCGCAACACCAGAGGAGTCCTAAGTAAGTTGCCGGCCTTTTAAAAAGGAGTACGCTCTGTTCTTGAAGGTTTGAAGGTCGTATTGGTACGTTGTACGTTGATTTTGATGGCTGTCCATCATTTCATATCGAGACCCCTCCTTGCCTCGGAAAGCATGCACCTCGGACGAGGAGAGTGGCACCTCTATTGGCTTCGGGATCCAGCGGACTGCTCATCATTGGAAGCCGAGGCTTCTAAGGCCTCGGAGGATGTTCCGGCCGACGAGTTGCAGCACTAACACGGCGAGCGGACTTATCTGTCGAGCGATGCATCGGCCCATCTCTATTCTATCTGCCCCGGATGTCAAATGAAGATCTATCACAACCGATACGGGTAATCAGATGCTTGAAAGTCTGAATAACAAGTATCACAAGTTAATTTGTTGCTTGGATACCCTCCACAACAAAGTTACCAGCCAACAAATTAACTGACCATACGGGCATGTGGTGCGGAGGGATGAGG
The DNA here is from genome assembly GCA_935421205.1 of Xylocampa areola. Lineage (NCBI taxonomy): Eukaryota > Metazoa > Arthropoda > Insecta > Lepidoptera > Noctuidae > Xylocampa > Xylocampa areola. The sequence goes on from OW285216.1 coordinate 3,491,072, forward strand.
AACATGTGACGAGGTAAGTTTTAAGTATGAATGTAGATGGCTGTAAGAGTAGAGGAAGACCGAGGAAGCGAGGGATTGATTGTGTTAAAGATGATATGACTAGAAAAGGAGGGACTGCCGATATGGCAGCTGATAGAGATATATGGAAGAAGAATACATGCTGCGCCGACTCGAAATAAATTTGGATAAGGGTAGGGGGTTGATAATGTAACTGGGTTGTGGAGGTCAAATAGGCAGCCTATGCCCTTCTCCTAAGGTCAAATTTATCTCTATACTATTCATCAAAAATGGTACAGCTGTTTAGGTGTGAAAACATTACAAACAAATAGATAGACGGAGTTACTTTAGCATTATAGAAATAAACCATGATAACATTCCACGAATGGTTTTAAAAATGCCCTAAATGCCCATAAAAAGTTCAAAAAGGGCGCTTAATCAAATCAAAAACGTTCACGGAAGTTATAAATCAAAGGTCACGTAGATATGATTATCCTTACAACAACCAACGCTTAGGGGGAGATAGAAGGATAGGCAATTTGTGCCGACGGCTACACACGTGACATGACTGGTTGTACAAAACAAGGTTAACACGTCTTATGGCGACGTCATTGCAATCAATTCAGTACCTATACAAGTGACCGAACCGACACGACTAACTTTGCAGTTAATACAATGTCCTTTTCCATTTGTTCAATGTGTCTTTTTCCATTTAATATTGTAACTTTAGAGTTCGCTAAGCATGCGTTAATGCTTTTTCAAAGACATATCTTGAATTATTAAGGTAATTGCATTCTTTACGACATTGTATTAACTGCAAAGTTAGTCGTGTCGGTTCGGTCACTTGTATAGGTACTGAATTGATTGCAATGACGTCGCCATAAGACGTGTTAAAATATGGAAGAAGAATTCGCGGTGGTGAGCAGAGGTCGAGATGGCTTAGTGGTCAGAGCGCCTGGAGTATCTATCCGGGAGGCGCAGGTTCGAATCCTGTTCGCGACCGTATTCTTTTTCCATTTAATATTGTAACTTTAGAGTTCGCTAAGCATGCGTTAATGCTTTTTCAAAGACATATCTTAAATCCTTACACACTCTTTTTGCTTCTTCCACGTTCATACATCTTGTCATACACGTCTATTGTGAGTACTACGCACCCGTCCTTTTTGGAAGACACCAATAAGGTCGGTATATATCCTTCTAGGGCGTCCCCTCCCGGCATTGTCACTAACAATTTGGAGAAAAGTAAGATGAATATGACTGCTGAGATATGGACTTCTAGGGTTGAGACTCCGGGGAGGGAAATTGGGATTTTCTGTTATGGAATTGTCGGCAGAAGCCTGGAGTTTGATATTATCGTAGGCTCACCACCTGTTACATGGGACTTAGTAATTGCGAAATTTAGGTGTACATCGGTAAATCTTAGGTTTGATGCCATGTACGTAAGAAAAAGTATTGAAATCGAGAGTTCAATATCAATTAATGTTCACCGGTTACTACTCACGTGCATTTTTCGGGATTGCCCGACTAGTTTCGAACTCGAACGGAGCCCTTAGTCATGAGCTGAGCCCGCGGCGATGTCGCAAGTCAAACTGGAGCTGCATCGCGCCGCGTAGCGTTTCGCACACGCCGATGATGTACTCGGTGTCGGAAGTACTCGTGTGTTTCTGCCATTCGTCGTGTCCGAGATATTGTCTTTACTATTCATGCCGGTGCATACTGCGCTGACTGTGTCACACTCAGGCTTAACTCACTTTCATATGACGTGGACTTCAGAGCTGGTTTCCAAGCAGGGGGCAACGTCCAACCACTGTCTCTGTTGAAGTTACAAAATACGGCGCAGACCGCTAAATCTAGCGGTCAGAGCCGTATTTTTTTTCCACAAACAATATAACTGTAGCATCTAGATAGGTATAAATGGCATTTGGTTGAAAAAAATAAAATTACGAATGACTTTATTACGCCACAAATAAGTCCCAATTACAATCAAATCGTGCAACCACCGGAAAACCGGAAAATACCGGCGCAAATTCTAAAAAACCGAACCCTAGAGAGAACAAGCATGATATTATGTGCGTTTCATTTTCCGCGGTATTTTTCGATTCACGCTGGCAACACGGGTCGTCCCCATGGGTATTATGTTTCTCCCTTCCCCCCTCCTCACCTTTGTTGCCCCTGTAATTAGACCGCCAAATAATGGTGGTGACTATGAATTTTTTAGGCGTATCATATTTTGGTGATAGAACTGTTTAATTTCCATTTTTTTCTAAAGAGAGTTCGCTAATTCCAGTATAATATATATATTTTTTCTAGATTTATTGCTAGTTGCATTAAATTTACGGTTTTTGAACTTTTCAGCAAATGCAGGTAGGCGAAAAACGTATCATCATTATCCTGCCCTTATCCCAATTTATGTGCATTTATTTATTTCGGCGCACCATGTATTCGTCTTCCGTACATCTCTATTAACTGTCATATAGTCAGTCACTCTTTTTCTAGCCATATTATCTCTAACACAATCTATCTATCGCTTCCTCGGTCTTCCTCTACTCTTACATTCATACTCAAAACTTTCCTCGTCACATGACCATCATCCGCATCACATACCCATAAAATGCTAAACGATTACTACACAACTTTTCAGTCACCGGTGCCACTTTCAGACTTCCTCTTATAATAGTATGAGATAGAAATGAGTAGATTTCTAATTCTATCCATCCGCGTCACACCACACATCCCTCTTCGGTTGGCGAAATTCGTGGAGAAAAATATCTTCAAGGTTAGACCTTAAAGGATCAGTCAACGAGATGTTTTAATGTGTATGGAGAACTGACCAGGTCTTATTAGGCAGTATTTCATGGGATTTAATAACGGCATTGGTGAAATATGGGAGTACAGTACCTCTGTGCCTACCCTCTAGGAAACACAGGCGTGACTTTTCATGACAACAGAGTGTCACTCATTCACCTTGAGGCTAGATGGCCTATGAAGGAAAGATTTCCTCAACTAAAATAAAAACAAAAAGTGAAAGTACGGCCACTTACACCATTAATTATACTTAGCGGCTAAAATTGGCCAGGTGCGTGACAACTGGATATTATTACAAGATTTAATGGAGTTTTGTGTAACCAGCCATATTGTGTTATTCTCTTTTTGGTATAAGTACTTATAAACTTGTTAAGGTTGTCTTAATTACAATAAGGGAGACGAACATAATTACACGCCTGTCCAAAAAATTAATGTTATGGGTTTCTTTATTCCACCTAACTTTTAAACTTTGACTGCCTCGTTGGTCTAGTGGTTAGTAGCCCTGACTGCTATGCCGGAGGTCGTGGGTTCGATTCCCACCCAGGACAAATGTTTGTGTGATGAGCACGATCATTTGTTCTGTGTCTGGGTGTAATTTATCTATAATATGTATGCATTTAGAAATATATAAGTATGTTTATCAGTTGTCTAGTACTCATAACACAAGCTCTGCTTAGCTTGAGACTAGACGGCGTTGTGTGATAGTTGTGGAATATATATATATATTATAAACGCCTGAACCGATTTATGTACATGTCTATCGTTAGAATCATTGACTTTTTTCGAGTAACATAGGGTAGTAATATTAAAAAAAAAAATGGAAGAATGCGAGTTGGACTCGCCCGAGGGTTCAGTACAAATTTATAGGTACATATTTTAAATAGTTCAGGAATCGCAGTTTTTTCCGAGCTTTTCACGAAATTCAGTTTCCAAAAAAAATAAGGTTATATTCTTTATGATTTAATTACAGATTTATAGTTTTCAGATTTTCCCCTGTACTTGTAGCATAAGATGATATTACTAGCCAAGTTTCATAGTTCTAGGTCAACGGAAAGTACCGTATACATTTTGATTCCCTTGAGAGTGTCGAAATATACGTTTTTTGCGGCATAAACGGCCGTATCTTTTGTTGCGTTAATTTAGAAGTTTGATTTTTTCACAGCGTATATAGAGTATACGGTTTTAATTTCAACTCGATACCGCGTTCCCGAGATAAAGGGTCTTGACAGACGGACAGACAAACATACAGACGGACAGACAAACAGACAGACGAACAAGAAAGTGGTTCTATAAGAGTTCCATTTTCTTTTTGAAAACTTGGTAGTTGAAGAATTTTTGCAGTCTCCGAGAACCTATTCTTCTTCTTCTTATCGTGTGGTTGATGAACAACCTAGTGTCAGAGTTTAAACCACCCGTAGGTCTCTGACATGACTTTACACACCATCGAGAACATCTCTCATGTGTGCTGGTTTCATCACGATGTTTTCCTTCACCGTTATAAGCAAGTGATAATTAATTTATAATACGCTTATGACTTCGAAAAGACAGCGGTGCCTTGGATTCGAACTTGCGACCTTTGACTTGTCAGTCAAACTGTCATCATACCCTTCCTTCTAATATCTTTGGTCATACCACTAGGCTATTCCTGCTCACAGGAAGACCTATAAGAAAATATTTCACAGTATTGTTTATTTATCATAATTTCCCTATTTTGTGGTTAAAGGCTCAACAAAGCTCAACACCTATTACCTCTGTTTGATACTTATAATACTCCTCCCGACCTTATTTCGGTCACGGCAGCCTATCTCCATGGATATTAGCCAAGTACGCAGGAGATATTAAAGTGCATAAAAGTGTATGCGCAAACACAGGTGCACTCTGTCTTCCTTCACTTTCATATTCCGATGGGACGGCAATCCGACACGGCCGGAGAGAGATCAGGCGTACCACCAACTTCATGACTCCAGGCTGCTCTGCTACTGAGAATTTCCTAACTAAAAAACCCAATCACTCTTTTCCCGACCTGGGAATCGAACCCAAGACCTCACGCTCAGCAGTCGCGCTTGCGACTGCGACCGTGCATAATAGCATAGGTCAAATGTGGGAGTGCAACTGTGTACACCCCTGCCTACGCCCTCGGGGTATACAGGCGTGATGCTATATGTATGTATCATCATTTCACAACATAGTATGTAGGTACTGCTGAATGTAACTTAAGGCAATTAACACTACATCTGTCCGTTGCCTTTAATGGGTCCCATGAGAGACCTAGAACTAGATAGATATGGTGACATCACAAGACACATCTAGATAGAGCGAAGTGGAAGGACTCAGAAGGGGCTTGACTAGAAGGAATTTTAAGGGATAAAGAGAGACATAAACGCGACAACTCGACTTTGCTAAATATTTTTAGTATACTCCTAAATAAATTTAGTCATCATTAGTTAAAGAAGTGATAACCTACCTATAAGTATGATAGTCGGGTCATTCTTCAAGTACCCCCTCACAGATCAGTAGAATTCGCCGACCTAGGCATTCACTCTCATATGCCGACGATGCTATAACCCTCCTCCAAGAAAGCAGTAGGGCCAAAAACAGACCGCCGCGCCGTCATTTCGGCGTCGCTGTCGAGGGCCGTCGCGACGTCTCCGTAATTGTCCACCCCGACCCTTGCTCGTGCCAGCCCGCGCCGCTAAGCCTGTAGCTTTAAATTCGTCCCTAAATAATAATGATTTGAATCCGATCCAGTCCCTTGCTGTCCTGCCACCAGCGACGCCCTAAGCCAAGGCTAGTACCCCGCAGGGGGTGCCCTTAGCGTGTTGTCGCTTAGTTTATAAGTTGAATGCCCTGGCTGGGGGCCTTAAAATCATTAAGGAAATCACAGGAAAGCCCGGTTAAGCAGTCGACAACCTCCTAGGTTGACCTGCGAGATGCCATACACAAAAAAAAAAACTACATGTTGGAATCTTTGCGTAATTTTCGTGGCGTTAATATTTTTATGACACAAAATTCAAAATATTAGACGTCATTAATTCCGAGTTAGTTGATATACAATGAACTTGTATTATTCAAGATAAATCTTTGAAAAGCATTAACGCATGCTTAGCGAACTCTAAAGTTACTATATTAAATGGAAAAAGAATACGGTCGCGAACAGGATTCGAACCTGCGCCTCCCGGATGAATACTCCAGGCGCTCTGACTACTAAGCCATCTCGACCTCTGCTCACCACCGCGAATTCTTCTTCCATATTTTAACACGTCTTATGGCGACGTTATTGCTATCAATTCAGTCCCTATACGGGTGACCGAACGTGTTAAAATATGGAAGAAGAATTCGCGGTGGTGAGCAGAGGTCGAGATGGTTTAGTGGTCAGAGCGCCTGGAGTATTCATCCGGGAGGCGCAGGTTCGAATCCTGTTCGCGACCGTATTCTTTTTCCATTTAATATAGTAACTTGTATAAGTGTTTTATTTTTTTCAAAGTTGTTTCATAAAAATATTAACGCCACGAAAATGACGCAAAGAATCCAACTTGAAGAATGAACGAGTTGGACTTCCAAATCAGAGGTCGCACCTTAGAACCCAAGGTTCACACTGTATTTTCTGTTGTTAAGTTCCTTTTATAGATTGTAATTGTTCCCAGTTGATGGCAATAGGGTCGCGGTTTCGGGATAATATGAAGACAACATGCTTTATAATTGAGGCAACTGTAATGTAGGTAAATTTATTTTAATATAACTCGTTTTTTTAAGTTGTCTTTTTAATATTGGAATCGGTATTAGTTTCAAGAGTAACTCCACTTATTCAGCGGAAAATATACAAGGTGTATAAAAAAAAACACAAGATTAATATTTCAAATTGTATTTATTTTCGTCGTTATTATATTAAACCATTCGCATCACACTCCACACTATTGGTCCGTCCATAATTCCGAAACACACCATATATTTCATCATTTTATAAATAATTTCAAATTAGCCTAGTATTTACATTTTTACATCCGATAAAACAATTTAAAAACTTCATTTATCTAGGCACAGACATATTAAATAGATATATATATAGTTGTTTAAAAAAAGTAATTAGTGAATAAGAAAACAAAATGCATTTTTTTACGTAAATCGTAATGAATTTTACATTCATACGAAGTACTTAAGAGTATACCATTATAATGTTTATAGTTTAACCTAATATGAACATAGAAAACATCATTGAACAATCATTGGATAGAGGATTATACAATTGTCACATTTTGTTACTAAGACTCGCAAAAATAGAAACAAAATCTCACTGAAATAATAAAAAAATAAAATTAATTTTGTGATTAATACCGAAGTGTCTATATCTGTCTAGTATGACAAAGCGATCCTTTACCGAACGCTCATACAAACAATTTTATCTATATGTAATTTCGTTATATATTATGTATAAGAAAACCTTGAAATATACCTTTATACAGTTTACACTATGTATATACATGTACAGGCTAATACATTAACTTTATATGACAGTTAAACGCGTACAAATGATGTAGGAACACAGAAATTGAACAAACATTATTTTAAAGACAAGTAGATATTTAAATTCCGGGAACAACCAAGTTAACAAAAAAAAATTGCTTTATAATAGGGAATCCAAAAAATATTTTTGGCCGCAAATATATCTCCAGAAATCATAAAAAATCCATTTCTTGAATAACCCTTTTTTATGGGATGATAACCATCAAATACAATCCCATTATCTGTCATTCGCACCTACCACAAACGTTTGTCATCTGACGACGGTGCGTTGGCAATAAGGATGCGTGACTGTTAATAAGCGGAGCGAGAAGCGCGTAGCGAATCGCTGTTTCTTATTCCCGATTATGTTGTACACCCATTACCTTTAGATTTTTTTAATATTTTACTAACGCTCAATATTAAAAAGACTATGTTAAGGTAAGCTCACTTTTACATTTCGGAAATTATTTGACTCCGCCCTTTTGACGACCCACTGACCATTATTTGACCTCATGTTATGAGTAACCTAAGTCATTCCATCAGTCTTATATTGAATATTAATAAAATATGTAGGTATTTGCTATACATTTCTTTAGTCACTATCCGAAAAAACTTGCATCAAGTATAATACACGCTAATCGCTTCTCGCTCCCACTCTCTAAATTATAACCCTTAAAAAGGAAAAGGTTCCGTTCCATTTCTGTGTTCCCACACAATCTACCTACAAAATAAAGCATCGAAGGTTATATTTATGCAATTCATTTTGTTAATCTCGTAAGCACCAATAATGAATACTATTAATATAATGTAAATATACTATATCAGTTTTATTTTCAGTATAAACTTCAAATAAATATAACATAACATTATAATACTCTCAACCTCTTTAAAACCCAAATTTTTCGATCATTACTTTATCTAGAGAAACTTAAATTAACCTAGATTCACGCACAAATGGCCTCTATATTTAAACTTGAAGGGCAATCGCGCAACTAACTCACAATGACAAGTCAATTTGTCATATGCTCTAAGAAGTAAAAATCCTAGGACGAGGGGGTCTCCTCGACCTGTAAGATCGCCGCAATGTATATCGTCAAAATTTACAAAAAGCTATTGCAATAGAGAATCAGTTGCGCAGAAATCTTGCATCAAGAATATGCATCAAAAAACTGGCGTGACAATAATACACGTTAGTTTTAGGGTATCTTCAAGGTGTAAATACGGTACCAGACAATTTGGCTAAAAAAATTGGATATACCTTCTTCTTCTGGGGGATATACCCAATGCAAAGTGAGGTACAGGTTGAGTGACAGTTTACTGATAGCACATATGACAGATGCATGAAATTTGCCTTTTTCTAGGCCCTTATATTCATGGAGACAATCTGACTTTTCAAAAAAAACCCATTGGTTTTCAATGCCACATAAAAATGTAGAGTATAATGTGCACAAATAGGTCTTCACTCAAACTATCCAAAGGTACCTTGTTAAATTTTCCGCCGCTGAATAAATTACTCTCATGGCGAAACCATATCAAATATACATATACTTGAAAAAAAATATCGTCAAGAGTAAACATCTATGGCAGTGCATTCCTTGTATGAGAAGAAGCCCTTTTCCTGCGATGAAGTAACGTAGTTGGAATTTAAAGATGAAGATTTATAGATACATACTTTTAACTCGATAAAATAAATAATAAACGATCTCCATACAATTCAAATATGTCATACAAAAACCACATAATAATTACTATTATAGCAGAATCCATCTAAATCTACAAAAAGGTAAACAAAAGAAATTTTAGATTAGACAACTGCAACACGTAGTCGTCAAATCCCGTGCTCCTATTGGTTTTAACTGGTACGGTCGAGGAAATTGAATTATGACTCATCTACGTAAATTATATTTCGTTTGATGATGTCAAAGTTGGTAGTTGAAATGTCTATTGTTTGTTTTACTACTTGAGCTAATGTGATTTTTTTGATTTCCGTATTCGAAGGGTGCTCAACCCCTTAACCCTTTTACTAAGCCTACCATTTGTCTATCTATCACAGGACTATATCTTTGAAACCGTAATAACTAGCCAGTTGGAATTTTCACAGAATATATGTTATTATAGCTTCTATCATTCAAAAACAAATAAAAAAATTGATCAAAATCCAAAGCGAGTGTGGAACTCTAAGTGTACGAAACGACTCGCATTTGAGCTGTTTTTATGGACTAGTTGCGCCCCCGAGTTTTACCCGCTTTTTTTTCTTTTTCATTGGCTCCTAAGGGTCGTAACGTAATGTTAAATATCAATAGCCTTCTTCGAGAATAGGGCTATTCAATTCAAAACAAAGAGAAAAGTATTTAGCTTTATTATATTATTACAGGATTAGTATCATCAATACATTCTGTGCGCCAGGTTCTGTGTTAGCGACTCTACTTAGAGTGAAAAGATTTCTTCTGGATCTACGTTCTCCATCCTCGGCCACACCGTTGCTTAACATCAGGTGAGTTGGTGGCCAAACATAGATTCATTTTGGATAAAAAAAGGGTACTTAAACTTTCTACTGCCATTGTCTATTAAAATATGGCAAGCAACATTTATTTTAAAGGAATCGATTGAACATAGCATCGCATAGATTGAACATAGATCACACCTGTATGCCTGAAGGGTAAGCAGAGGAGTACTGTTGAACACCCACATTTCGCCGATGCAGTTATTAAGTCTCATGTAAATAAGTGGTGAGCCTATTGCCATCAACCGGATATTATTCAAAACTCCAGCTACCAGGCTCCTAAGAATTACTCAACTAAAAAACCCAATAACCCGGGAATCGCACTCAGAATCTACCGCCAACTAGACTAAATCAGACGGAATGGAATGCCAATTCAAAATTAAATTTAAGGTGGATCATGATTCAATTTTCTCAACTGTACCATTCAGCTGTCCGGTACTGCGGTTTGAAGCTCTTAAACTCGTCACTTAGGACCATTATGCAGGACCGATCCGATTTGCTGGGACCGTTAACATTACCTCACTCTGTCCTACCTTCAAGGCCTTTAACTTGATTTTGAGAGAGTTTTTATACCTTACAATATGACCACTGTCATGAATAAGGTTTTTTCATACAATGTGAGTATTTGTAACACACATGAAATAACAAAACAAAATAAGTAAAGAAAAACATAATTAACGTATTTTTATTATCACAAATATGTATTACTTTAAAATTTGCTATACGATAGTTCTTTTGAAAGATTTACTTGTATTTGTTAAAGTAATCGTGTCTGTACGATTTGCTACGCATACGATAGTGCGTTTCAAAGATTTATCTGTATTTGTTAAAGTAATCGTATCTGTACGGTACATTGAATTAACTGCCAAGTTAGTTGTGTCGGTTCAGTCACTTGTATAGCGACTGAATAGATAGCAATGCCGTTATATCAAGACGTATTAAAATGTAGAATAATACGGAGTAGTGAGCAGAGGTTGGGATGGCTTAGTTGACAGAGCGTCTAGAGTTTTATGAGGGAGGCGCAGGTTCTAATCTAAACACCGCAGTGTTACTTATTTTTGAATTTATTTGCCTGTATAGTTTCATGCTCCTAACCACCTTGGTAATAATTTTATTATTTTACTCATTAACCTGCATTATTCTCACATTACCTTATTTATTGTTGTACCGATTTATTTTATAAAGAGTTTCTATGGAGTTTCTTGCCGGCTTTTCTCCATATGATCAACGCCTTGGAACCTAATGGAAATATGGTTTATTAAAAAAAGAAATGAATTTACATATTGCGTACGTGTGCCGTGACTTCACTATTTTGGGACCTATCTGAAAATCAGCGCGGCCACATTTTTATGTGGTCGCATATGCTGAGATGGGGCCTTTTTTGATCTTTTGCAGGTGCCTTCTGTATTTCAACGGTAAGATCTGCTTCGAGACATATTTTTATATACATAACTTTCTTTCTTTCTACTGAAAATAAACAGAAAAACTCGTTTAATTTTTTGTGGTGGATCAACACTGCTCTGAGCAGAACTCAAGGCGATCTGCCAAACAAGCCTTCCCGATCTCTGTTCACCACTCCGAAATGTTTTTCCAGCAGGCACAGTTTCGAATCCTGCTCACGACCGTATTCTATTTCCACAAAAAATTATAACATTAGAGTTCGCTATGCACGCGTTAATGCTTTTCGAAGATTTATCTGTGATTGTTAAAGTAATTGCATCTGTACGACATTGTATTAATTGCAAAATTAGTCGTGTTAGTTCGGTCACCTGTATAGGGACTGAGGGTTCCGTATTTAAGATATACTTTTTATGCGACATAACGACAAATTAATGATCAAACAAGACAGATCAAAGAAATCATTTACCTAAGTATCTATCTAATATTAATTTGAACTCGATACCTCCACGCCTTCCTAGGAAAAAATCTCTTGATAGACAGATTAATAAAATAGTAGGTAATCCAATAAGAGTTCCTTTCCTCCTTTTCAAATACGGAACCCTTAAAACATAACAACATTGATATAGTAAAATATTTTTTTATAAGATGACGCTAATGATCAACAGCTTAACGAACCCCATATCATGTCAGTGGAGGCTTTATTATCAACGATACAAACATTGAAATTCAGAAACGTGTTTTCTCTCACCCGGGTATCCTGCCACAGAATAAAATAATCCACAGAAGGTTTAAAGAAAGGAAGGAAACAAAATAAATTTATTCCTTTGTGAAGAAGACGAGCAAAAAAAATTAAACAAGAAAAACAAAAAGTAAAAATAAACACAATTTTTGTTTTTTACTTTGGCAACCATACTGCAGTAATGCGTATTGCCAAAAAAGGCCATTGGCTAAAACAATTTGCTAATGTTAATATAGAATGTACTACACACGTGGGCTATATACGCCGATCTGTAAGCGTATTGGCTATCTCGGCAGAAATAGAAATAATTATTATTGCACATTGCTTCGTATAATTTGTCTATTAAAGGCGAACATATGATAAAACATACGTCGTGTTGGAATACATATGTTTTATATGTCAAAAAGTTACCTAGAGATACAATACATACATGTGGCGCCACGTATCGCAACGTTTAAATGACGCCAGAACAATTTCACCCCTATATCTCTCGCAGAAAGTCGAATGTTCTGCCTAATGCCTAATATTTCTGGCTTAAAACTCTGCTGCTGAGTTTAGCCTAGTTCGATTCCCAAAACGGGCAAATTAATAATCAGTTTTTCTGTTAATTCCCAGTAGCAGTGCGGTGTTTGGAACAGTTGATGGCAAAATGTTCACCACCGTATGGGAACTAATGACAGCATCGATGAAATGTTGGTGTAAAACAGTATTCCTTTACCTGACCCTTTACGAATTAGACGTGATACTATGTTATCGTGACGAGTTGTCCTTCTGTCCTTTTTTTTTGTGGCAACACACGAGTTCAAATGCCCTCGCTCCATATTTGCGCGTTAATATTGAATACCAATTTAGTACAGCGTATTTTTCAATTAAAACGGGTGAAATTTTTCATGTAATAAATCAAATAGTAGCCGAATCGAAATAAAGTGATTTTGGTTGTTGATTCGTGAATTAATAATCTGGTGTTATAATATGACCCTTTTATCGCCTCTACAAGTAATGATAAATGGTGAATTTATATGCCATTGACGCTTTCCGATCACTGTATTTCAAATACTGGTTCTAGATTAAATTAAAATTCATCTCATAGTTTCATTTCATAAAAAATAAGTTTTATGGGCCACAGTATAAAAAAAAAACTTTTCGTAGACAAAAGCAAAATATATTATCGACATAGAGTGTATTTTTATTTATAATGACTTTACTACTCGATACATAAAGAACTATCGGTAATATCTATTTTAGAAATTTTCTTTTCTTGTAGAATATTGTTAAAAAAATTTATTAGAAAAAAATACCCGTACCGTGAGAATAAAAAAACAAATAAGGATTAGTAGTTATTCACCGTAAATAGGTTTATTTTTTATTAAACGATCTCTTTTCCCTTTAATAAAACCCAACCACGACCATTACAGAAATGTTAATAAACCCACATCATTACAATGAAAAAAGACTTTCGTAGAAAATTTAATATTTAACAAATATAATTTCTTGTGGATACAAAAAACCTACGAAGGGTTTTAACCTGCATCACTTTTGATCGGTACTCTAAGGCCAAGATAAAAAATACTTTGATACTTTGACAGTTTTGTGACAGAAAGAGAAATAATTATGAGCTAGAAAGCACGTGCTCAGACAAATAAATATTAATAAGCACGTGCTTTGACTTAGCTATGTTCTCGTCTTTATCTGACATTTGTAGTTTGACAATTATGTGACAGGAAGATAAATTATTCTGAGTATCCTTACATTGTCCGGGTAACATAGGCTAGTAAGATTTACACATGGCAGGCATACTTTCTAATTAAATTTATCTTGTATATGGAATAAAATACTTGTATTCAATATTTTTGCAGGGGCTTCTCTAATTGATACACATTCATGTCCTTCAGTACTATTTCGGACTTTTGTTACACGTTGTATTTGACGCTGAGCTTAAGATGTATTAAAAGTGTGGGCAAGATTTTATTTACCGAGTAGAGATCGCAAAAAAAAAGTTGGCAGAGGACTAATTGGAGTACCGATGCAACATCCAGAAAAACCTATCGAAGGATTTTGTCATGTTAATTTTATTTATTTTTGTGTTTCACTAAAATAAGTTAAAATAAAGTGATACAGTTTCAAATAAGTCATGGAGTAGCTTTTTTCTATCGCAAAAATATGATGAAAAAAATATTACAAGATTTATTTTCATTTTATGCTTAAAGACTTGTTAATATTTTATAACATAAGATTAACTTTTAAAGTCTTATTGGTATATTTTCTACTTTTAATGGTCGTAGGTATATATTTTTATATAACAATGTACTTATGAAGGAATAAGTAAAATAAAATATCAATAACTAAAATTAAATACACTTTTTAAACATGTATAACTTAATGGTAACATTACTTACGAGCGTACAATGAAATGCCGATTAACGATAATGCTATAATTATAATCTTACTTTAACATAATATACATTTTACACTAGATTTTACCAACTTTATCGTTCCATGAGTTTTTGACAGCTTTTCATCACATATAAATAAAATAAACAGCCCATAAATGCCCCACTGCATGGTAAGGGTCTCATCTGGCACGAACATCTATCGCCACGATAGCTCACTGCGGGTTGGCGATTTCAGATTATAAAATCCAGATTTTCTTTCAATTTTTTCCTTTACCGTATATTTGTGATGTTTTCGATTAACTTGGAAAATACTTATTGATATCCAAATTAAATTGGTACATACCAACCCGATAACCTGTGAAAAATGTAATATTATTTCACGGATATCGTTAAATTGGTAAAATATACCCTTAATAACATAATTAAAGTGCCTTTGGAACACTTAGGAATAGCTTGAATATGGGCTCATATCAACAACATCTTGATAGTCGACAAAATAGGAAACTTAATTTCACATATTTTTGATATTTGCAAAGTATCCGATCACTGGTGACTAGTAAAAAAAAAGAATAAACGCTACCGGTTACGTAATGGTTTATTATCGTTAATTGGCATTTCTTTGTAGGAACGTTAGGTTTAGAATTAGCTATTAACAGTCTGTACTTAATAACCGTTGTAAAAGCGCGCGCTTTGGGAACGCGCGTGCTATGAAACCAGCAATCCCTCATGGTTCTACAAATACAACGCTCGCTTTTTGAAAAGCGTTTGTAAAGCGCGCGCTTCAAGGTGTGTACTAGCTGTAAGATTTTGATTCTTTAACATAATTATTTCAATTCTGATATAGGCCAACTAAATTAAATTTAGACTGTCTTTTACGAATACAAAAACGGGTAATTAAAAAAAGTTAAATTCAAATTCATTCATGTCAGTCGAAATTTTATATAAGATTTTAGTTTTATGTCTCTAATTATAGTGGCCACCCTAAAATGTGCCGACTAAAATGATCGAAGTATTTAGTCTGACGTGTCTAAATTTGAATTTGATGTCTCTTAACACGTTATCTGTCCAATGTACCGTATTTGGTACACGGCGATTGTTTACCTATTGTAGCTGCTTAGCGGACAGCGAAATGTTAAATCTTCCCGTCTCGCTCTTATAGTAACTGTTGGTAAAAGACAGCAATACTTAATAAGATATAAATATTAAATATTGACAACAATTCTGTGACTATAATTTATTTAAATCACATCAGAATTGATGACAATATCATAGGTATAGAAAACTCCCACCATCAACTTAATACAGTTAAAGCTACCCACTTTTTAAGGCAAATCGAATTTGGTCTTAAAATGGCCACTTCCCATTTATTTTTTTAGGGTGAACAGGAATATCAAGTCACGCCAACTTTCTTATTTTTAATACATTTACCTACTTTGCACGAAGTTTGAAACAAAAGTTTTATGGGATAGCAAAACTAATACTGTGGGTCGACTGAAAATGTTTCGGTTTACAATTTTCTTAGTTCTTTGTTCGAATAATTTAGTGATGTTATGTAATTTGCTTTGGTATTTAACATAAAAACCTATATTATTATACATAATGGTAAGAATCCCTTCCTTCTTCTTCTTATCGTGTAGATAAATAGCATTAATTTATCTTTTGTCAGACCAGTGCATAGCCATATAAACGGCATTGTTTGTGGCGTTGTATGGATCCTTGCATGTACATCTCTTCCGCACTCTATGCTTATTACATTACATTTGGAGATCACGTATGGCTTGCCAACTGCCCCGCTCGAAAGCCCGCAAATCAAGATTTCACCATCTCAATTCTGTTTACTAGTAATTTTTACGCAGGTCAAAATTTCCTCCGAAAGTATAAATCAAAATCATTCTGCTTTTACGTCTAAAATTCTCAGCTAACATCTTCATTGACATGAACGTTAAATTTAACCATAATATCTTTCTGATGTTCCAAACGATCGAAATTACATCGCTACTTAGAGAAACTGAGCCATTATACCAGAAAACTATCAGAAGAACGATAATAGTCTCATTATTGTCATTACGGTTGTGATTATTAGGGGGATTTTACAGCGGTTCATGTAATGGTGGGTCTTTATGGTAATAACAGGGGACTGGACATCCGTTTGTATGGTTTAATTAGGCAATTTATATAAACAACTTCTGGAAATGTTTGTCCATATTGGGCCGTTGATACATAATTATAAGAATATGGATAATGATAGAGATAGCAATTACCTGTAATGATATATTCACAAACTCAAGTTATACATTTTTGTGGAAAAAAAATCTTATCTAAGACGTTCAAGAAATGTTTTTATTTTGTTACTATATTTTAAAAGCTTCTTGTCAAATTGAAATCAAAATTATATCAAGACAATGGGCTACTCGGATATGTAATTTTCCTATAAATTTGTCGTAATCACTCAACGTTGACATTGTACGTCAAATCTAAAAGATGATAATTTTGCATTTCCAAACGGATAGTGAAGCATCAAGTTGTACCTCTGTTTGAGGTCCAAGTTGATGCTTCACGATGGCTTTTGTTTGAGGAGCTAGTTACGTTCTGAAAATTAAATCTCTAAAAATTAATGACCTTTTTGTGTAAACCATGTTTTAAGATTTAGTTCCATGATCATTTTGCTCCAAAATTCGATTTGCCTTAAAATCCTATATACAAACTCGCCATACTTATCTGTTACCATAATCTACACTTGCGTTGCATTATCAGCAGCGTTCATCAAAAACGGTTCCTTCACTTCACAAGAACTCTTCTTTCTCGGTTTAGGGGGTGGTTTGGGAGCAGTCCTGGACCTACCTAAAGTACCACTAACAACATTCACCGAATAACCTGATCTAAAGTCACGATTCTTCAGTAAACCCTCATTTTCCGCAAGGGTTACCTTCAAAGGCCTTTGCTCCGACTTTATCATCTGGTTTACAGACATGGCCTGCAAAGTCAGAAGCTGGTTATGTATGTTTGGAGAACTCAAACTATTTCTGGGGATTGTTGCATGAGGAGTGCCTGGTGCAGGAGACGGTGCTGGCTCCTCATCATCAGGATACGAATGCATCTTCCCAACAGGGCCGAGATCCATCTCACTTTTGTTTAAACTATAGTAATTACCTCCATGGTTGAAAAACCTCATGTTGAAAGTATCATAATAAGGTATGACACCGTTCAAAGTGGAGAAAACTTGTGGACGAAGACTGCTATCAGGAACCATTCTTGGTCTTCTGGGCAACGTAACGTAGCCTTTGGAGGTAATAAGGGGGATTGAGCCTTGGAAGTTTTGTCCTTGAAACCTGCTATAAAGAGCAGGATTGATAGCAGTGACTCCATATCCTGGAGATTTGATTGGACTCTCTATATCTTGTGAAGGTCCTCCTGCGGGAGAAGCTTTAGTCCCTCTAAGGGGGAATGCTAGGAGGTCTGGTGGGTACGCCTGATGCTCTTGGACTAGACGATCCATTAGCAATGTATCGTGGGATAATTTTGAAAGTTCCACTTCTTGATGTCTGCTGTTATCCTCCGTAGATGCTGTTGACAAAAAAGAATAACTTATAATATTTGTTAAGAAAATTTTAACATTATTTTAGTGGTAGCCATCATAATTAACATAATATTAATTTGTAACAAATTCTCTAACCGGTAAAATCTCAGCCATTAAAATGATTCATCAACTCCACCTATAATTTGGATAAAAACCTGCTCTAAAAAAATTCTTCCCGAAAATCAGCAAATAAACAATAATGACAATGCTTTCAGCAAATATTTTTTGCTGAAACCCTCGACATCATTACCATAACCGTATTATCTCAAAAACAAGTCAAAGCTGTTGACTTTTAAGGGTCCCCGACTTATTCGCCGAATAAAAATTTCGGTTTCGGAGTCCACAATTGCCTTCCTAAAGTTGGTTGTGTCATTAAATTTCATATTCCATTGTAAAAGGTACTGTCAGGCAATTATGAAGATGGTTTGGCCCAACAAAACACCTTATATTACAACGAGGCATGAAATTTTGATATGGATACGATGTTTCCCGACGTTTCCTGATATTTATAGCTTGGAAACAGGAAAATAAACAAGATGAGGTGCCGTTTGAAAATGTAAACCAGTTTGAGTATACGATGGTAACAGAATCGGAAATGTGACGTGTATTTGAAGAAAGAACTGGATTTGGAAATAAAAGAAAGGAAATAGAGGAAGAAATGCAGTGTATCAGTGGAAATGTTTTAGAATTTATTTCTTATAATTTTTTATCAATATTATTGAATTTATCTACAATAAATTCATATGTGTACCTATTAATAAATAATTTTTTGCCATGTACGAGGCCTACGGGTGGCTTAAAATCTGATACTAGGTTGTTGACCAACCAAACGATAAGAAGAAGATATTTGCGTTTCGTAAAAATCAACCCTACATCTTTCAAATTAAGGGACACCTTTAATTTAACAGTTATTCATATTGTAAACATTTGAAAATTTACTCTAAGCTAATCATGACATTTTTAACCGACTTCCAAAAAAGGAGGAGTTTTCTCAATTCGACCGTTTTTTTTTTTTTTTTTGTATTTGTGTTCGGGGATAACTTCGTCGTTTATGAACCGATTTTTATAATTCTTTTTTTGTTGGAAGGAAGATATTTAATAAGGAAACCAGGATCTGATGATGGCATCCCTGAGAAATCGAGGGAAACCTTCGAAAATCGTAGGGGCGACTAGCGCGTTTGTTAATTTTTTCATTAAGTATTTTAAAGCACTAATATTTAATGAAGGTCTGGAGTCGATCTGATGATGCAGCTGAAAGACGATCTAGGGAACTCTTTAACGATTTACAGCAATTACCT
Organism: Xylocampa areola; assembly: GCA_935421205.1. Classification (NCBI taxonomy): domain Eukaryota; kingdom Metazoa; phylum Arthropoda; class Insecta; order Lepidoptera; family Noctuidae; genus Xylocampa; species Xylocampa areola. Next base: position 3,510,285 of record OW285216.1, read on the forward strand.
GGTGTTTGGGCTTGATTAATTTGTATTGATGAGAACTTTACACCTAGATGGGTTGTGACTGTCATTAGGGGTCTGATGATGAAGACGAAGGACAGTCAAGGAAACTCCTCAACGTTTTACAGTAGCTACCTTGTTTTGTATGTATGTCCGTCGATATAATTATTTGAAAGAGTAGTCCCCAGAAATGGTTCCATTTCAATTTAGTGAAGATCTGATGAAGATCTTCGAAGTTAGACAATGGAACTCTTCAATAAATCACAGCAAATCACTCGCAATTGCTTGAATCGCATATCCATGTATAGTTCATGCCACTCAATACATACATAGCATCATGCCTGTATTGCCTGATGGGGTAGGCAGAAGTGTCCACTGTTGTACACATACATTTCACCGATGCAGTTATTAAGTCCTAGCGGCTTTCGAAGGCCTACCCATAATATTAAATTGCTAAATTAACTTATGTATGAAGTATACAAACTTATATATGACCTATACAATATATATATAAGACTTAAAACTAAAAAGACTTAAATAAATTAATTTTAAACAAAAAATAAAAACCGCCTTCAAAAATCCACTACACTAAAAAGTTCAAAATAATATCAAATTTTGCTTATAATAAAATAATTTTAAAATAACAATATATAATAATAATCTGTTAATTTTGGAGTCGGTGCCTGATGCATGTGGGGTTTACAACCAGATACAAAGGCTGGTAACATAACCACAGCACAACGAACATAAAAGTGACTAACAAGAGGAAAACAATAACCCTCTCCCAGTACAGGCACCGACTCCAAAATTAACAGATTATTATTATATATTGTTATTTTAAAATTATTTTATTATAAGCAAAATTTGATATTATTTTGAACTTTTTAGTGTAGTGGATTTTTGAAGGCGGTTTTTATTTTTTGTTTAAAATTAATTTATTTATCAAATATTTCGATTATTTTGGTCATTTTGAATGCCACCATACTTTTCGATAATCTCTGCCTATCACAATGATAGACAGGCGTGATTGTATTTATGTATGTATGTACGTACTATACTTCGTTGCTGACAATAAATTAAACAAGAAAGAGGAACTGGCACATAAAACTGACCAGGTAAACTAAGAACTGTTTTAAATGACTTTTTTTCTTACAGATACATTTATCAAAAGACACACTTGCGTAGCGAACTCAAAATTTATAAATTCTTGAGGAAATAAAAATACAGCCGTGAGCAGAATTTGAACTTGCGTTCCTGGATAATACACCAGGTGCTCTGCAAACTAAACCATGCAGAACTCTGCTCACTTTTCCAAATACTGGCAGTGATTATCCATTGAATAGATGACGATGAAGTTACCATACGATTTGTAATAGAAGAGAAAAGGTCGAAATAGTGAGTGGAATTCGGAAGTCGGGAGGACTTGGTTGGCAAAGTTCCTGGACTCCTGGAGTATTAATACGGTGCATGCAAGTTTTAATTAGACTAGTCTGTAAAAGTTGGACAGATCTAACTTTATATTATCTTTTCTTAATTTTACCTGCTTATACAAGATTGAAATTATTGTTTTACTGTGTTTATTATTGTAATAATACTCCCCCAGACCATATTTCGGTCATGGTGGCCTATCTCCGAGGAGACTAGCCAAGTACGCAGGAGATATTATAATGCACAACTGTATGCGTAAATACAGGTGCACCCCCTCTTTCTTCCACTCTCATAGTGCCATGGGACGGCAATTCAACACGACCGGAGAGAGATCAGGCGCAGGACCGACGGCTTTACGTACTCTCCGAAGCACGGGGTTGTCACACCACCAACTTCGTAACTCCGAGCTGCTACTGAGAATTTTCTAAAAGAAAAAACCCAATAACGCTTTGCCCGTCTTGGGAATCGAACCCAGTACCTCACGCTCAGCAGCCGCGCTTGCGACCACTAGATCAACGAGGCAGTTTATTATTGTATTCTATTTGTGTAACCTTTCCGAGTGTGTACCAAAATAAACCAGTTACTTTCTTCAATATATTGGGATCCCTGACATGTACAAGAAAGTGGAAATATTGTCTTTTTTAACGTGGGTTAAAACCACTTTTAAGTGACATCAACGCTACCCCTATCTTGGTGTTGTTTAAATTTATCAGTTTTTTTTTAACAAATTAACAAATAAGCCAAGGCTGCATGAGATGAGTCTGTGTATGAATAGAAGGTGCTCTTATTACATTAAATGGAAAAAGAATACGGTCGCGAACAGGATTTGAACCTGCGCCTCGCGGTTAAATACTCCAGGCGCTGTGACCACTAAGCCATCCCGACTGCATCATCATCGACTGATCCGGGAGGCGCAGGTTCGAATCCTGTTCGCAACCGTATTCTTTTTCTATTTAATATAATAACTTTAGAGTTCGCTAAGCATGCGTTAATGCTTTTCAAAGATTTATCTTGAATTGCTCTTATTACGTTTGATAACGTACGATTAGTTTGGTTGTACAACTGTGCATACCTCTGCCTACCCCTTCGGGGAATACAGGCGTGATGCTATGTTATGTTATGTTATGTTATAGTTTGAGACAAGCATAGGAATGTTTTTTATTTTTATCAATATCAAAATTTATTTATTCAAATAAGGCTAAATTAGCCCACCCTTCACTACTTCCTAGTATTTTTTGTATTTCATCGAATTTCGTTTTAGTCTCTTCAACCAATGTTGTTAGTTTGTGGCTATTGTATATGAAGTAAATTAATTAATTTACAAAGGCTATTTCATCAATTTATTAACTGCAAACAAAAATAATATCTTTTCCTCTTTCAGTTCACATAAAACGACTTTGATTCAACAAAACGACAAAACAAAGTGAACTGAGACAAATAATTCTAAATTTACCGAAGAAAAGTTTATGCCGAATAATTTTATCAGTTAAAGGTTTAATTTGTTTACTGGGAACAGAACAGCGAAGAGAAATTAAGGAAATAATAAACAAAAGGTTCAACCATTAGACCTTGGTGGGTAATTTGTAATTCTTGAGTACCTAATCGCTATCAGGGGGGACTGGTTCAGGGGGACTTACTCTCTATAATCTAGCGCAGATTACAAATCATTAATTGTAAGGTAAGCAAAGAATAAAGATTAGCTTCGATTTAATTTTATGTCGAAAGAAATCTGAATAGTTCGGGAGCTTTTTAACAATCTTAGAGGACCAGACGGGAGACGGCTTCTGGCTAAATATCTAACAAATTTGCTCGCCGCTTTTGGCGGGGGGTGAGATAACACAAGAGCACAAAAGAACTTGCACTAAAGCAACAAAAGCTCTCGTCATTATATTAACACACATAAAAAAAGTTAACACAAACATTAAATTGTGTCACACACGATTATTAACGTGTACAATCATTATAACCATACAGGTAAAAGACATAAAGGGTTCATTAGAAATCAAATGCTAGTGGATACGCCCGCTAAAACTACTCCAGTACTAATTCCTTCAAGATCATAATTAAATAATTTTCTTATCGTGTGGTGGATGAATAAGGAAATGATGAAGTTCAAACCACCCCTAGGTTTCCGTCACAGCTTTTAACACCATCGGAGACATCTCTCTAAAGTGCTGGTTTCCTGACGATGTTGTTCGTCATCGTTAAGTAAGTGATCATTTCTAATACGCATAAAATCATGTCATCATCATCTGTGGTGCATGCCTTGAGTTCGAACTTGAAATCTTTTAAGTTACGAGCTCAGTTTTGTGGCCTACGCAAATGTCCTTCTCATCTGGTATCGTCTTGTGATCGGATCGTTGAGCTCCTTTAGTTATGGTTGAGCTATACGATGACTGATGCATACGTGCCTTCAAATAGGACAAGTTACCACAAAGCTACTACGGCTCATTCCTCAAAAGGCCAATCCAGACGATGCCTGCATGGTTACACTGACATAGGCTGGACTTCAAAAGAGACGTTGACCTCTGAGATTGTTTCGGCATTTCTTCTGAGAGATAGTAAGACAGGGGATGTCGGCACATTAAATTTTGTAAAAAATACTTGTAAATGTGTCTTTAAAAGATTCTTTGACAGAAATAAAATCATTCAATATTTAACGGTCATGCACTCACATGCTATCACTACCTATTTTGTTAATTTGTATTTTTCCCAAATTTTACGTGTGTATTTATTTTATTTTTATTAATACAATATTTTGCATTGCATTTTTTGGGAGCCTAAATTCTTTGCTTTGCCTTCAGCGGGTTTGAAACTACATTCATACTAAATTTACTATTTACTTACTAAGGGTCCTGCTGAAGCATTTTAAACTTTTAGATATAATAAGTAGTATCTATGTACGAGTATGTACAGCAAGCAGAGTAGAATACACAACACTTTTAAATTTATGATAAAGTAGACAAGAATAAAAAAAAAGATATAATTCGAATAACAAGAAACTCTCGTAATAAAATAAAATAATATAAAAAAAATGAAAATTACGACATTTTAATCTAAATTGATGTACAACATGTTAATTAATTATTTTATATAATTATATTCAAAAAAGGATGGATACGACACTCCCCGTACCATGGTAACGCTCTTACCACTGAATGACCATATCATCTATTTATGTTGCTCACTGTACTTCGTAGTACCTCACACGTTTGCCCAGGTGGCCACTTCGCTCGAGCGTAATTCACATAGGACGTGTAGCTAGTGTGAATACTCGTTTTTTTATCTCGAAAGTCGAGTATTGCGCTAGCTTTGTATACGGTCTCCTTTATTAAAAACTCATCGAAGTGGCACATGGGTAGTTTGTTTTTAGTCTATTTTTATAAACACTTATATCATTTTAAAGCAGTGACTGTCCTAGTAATATTACTGTTGGATTGGCGAGTCAAAGGTTTCAATTTCGAACTCTAGAGAACCCGCTGACTTGAGTAGAAATAGAAATGTTGATTTACTAGAAACATGGTTACAGGTGAAAGAAAACATAGTGAGCGAACCAGCATACTGGAGGATGTTCTATGTGGTATTAAAGCCAGAGGCATACGGGTGGTTTAAACTGTGATAAAAATTTCTTCATACGACAAGAATTAGAAGCAGAATCTTTATAATAGCCATAACATAGATTTTTCGAGTCACACACAGAACTTGGTTCAGCCTGGGTTAAAAAGTTATTAAAATAGAACGCAATAATATTGTTTTTCTTTAATTGTGTATTTGTGTAGTTTCACATGATCTGTTAAATTGCTATGCTGTGTGTCAAAATTCCTAAAATGTGGAAATCGTTTGACATGGTATGGGCATGTGATTCGGAGGGATGACGATCATGTGACGAGAAAAGTTTGGAGTATGAATGTGGATGACTTCATGAGTAGAGGAAGACTGAAGAAGCGATGGATGGATTGTGTTAAAGACGATATGGGTAAAAAAAGAGTGACTGCCGATATGACGGCTGATAGAGATGTAAGAATGCATGCCGCGCCGAACCCAAGTAAATTGGGATAAGGGCAGAGGGATGAAGATAATGAAAATGCCTTTGTTTTCGTAACTAATTGGACAATGTTACACAAAAACAACTTACACTCTATCTAAATAAAAATGAATTATTTAGATAAAATTATGTGAATAAGGCTGATTACAAAAACTACTACCTCTTACGACACCCGCAGGAGAAAAACTAGACCAAATTTGTAGCTCTAGTTTTATTTAGCTAGGTAGAATGTTCCTTAAATAATTTAGTAACTTACCTAACACAGATTCGTTGTCTAGTAAAGTCCTATTCAGTTCAGACATTTCTGTTGCTTCACTTGTAAAGGACTGTGGCGCTTCATATTTCCTAGGTGGCTTCGAAACTGGATTCACTTCCATTTTCATAGTCTTCTCAGCCTCAGAAGCTACGGAACCTTCTATTAACACATCCCCATTAGAAGAACGAGTATCGTTTTTAATCAGTCTTTTAATTTCATTGTTTTGGGTTGTAAAATAACAAACTACTAGCGCAGCGCCGAAAATGATTACTATAGCTGTTAGACAGCCAACTAAAATCGCGAAGGAATCAGTGTCCATACCAGCTATTGTACCTACTCCTCCATATTTTGAAAGCACAAGTGCTAAAGTTTTCTCATCACGACCCCCAGGATTCTCAGCCACACACGTATAATTCCCCCTATCACTATATCTTGCATATATTATAGTCAGATTCACCCATCGTATCAAATCCATAGTATTCTCAGTAACAGTGTATCTAATCTCTCCAAAAGCTTTCATCTCAATAGTTTTACCGTTAAATCGCCAGCCAACTTCAGGTGGTGGATTCCCGACTACTTTGCAAGTCAGCGTCACGTTTTCATCGTAACTTTTGACCGTTGCGTCTGGTACCGGCTCGAGTATTGTCGGCCGGCACGCGAAGTTCGACGAGTCTAATTCATTCCAAAGTTTATCTTGTACAGATGCCGGCTCTGCACACGACGTGGGTGGGGTGTAAAGGTTGTGAGTGATCACCCAGTCCCGAAAGGTTTGGAGGTTGCAATCACATCGCCATGGATTGTTGTGCAAATCCAATCCAGACAAGTTTCTCAGAGCCATCAAAGTTTCCGGTTTCATATGACTCAAGTTATTTCCATTAAATCTCAATATTTTCAACTGCGGCAAGTTGACGAATGCTTTAGTTCCTATACGGTGTATCCTATTGTTACTCGCTTCTACTTTCTGCAGAAACTTTAAGTTGCGAAATATACCGTCCTCCAACTTATCGATGAAGTTGTTGCTTAAGTTTATTAATCTTAGTTTCTCTGTGCCTTTGAAAGTATCGGGGTGGAGTGATCGGATTCTATTCTTAGACAAATCTAGTTCTATCATTATTGCGAGAGTTATGAATGCAGTTTTGTGGATTACTTCAATGCTGCACTCTTTTAGGAATAGTTTCTTTAGGTTACTCAGGCCTACTTTCTTGAATGCTTCCTGATGTAGTTGTTGCAAATTATTGTTTGAAAGATCGAGTATTTGAATGTCGTTACTAAGATTAGCTGGTATCACTTTTAGACTTGAATTTGAGCAAATTGCAGCTTTATTTCCAGATTGCCATCTGCAGTCGCACGGCCTCTGACATTCCGTGGTGAAGTCTGCCACCGTAGTGGTGAGCAGCGCGAGTGGTATGCACGCGATTCTCATCCATGCCGTCCAATATTTATGGTCCATTTTGCTATGATGTTGGTCATTTCTTCGTGCCGTAGCATACCTGGAGCGTGTTCGTCAACCGACGCATTGGTGTTCTGAAACAAACGAAAATTGAATTTTAGTAAAAGCTTTACAATATTCAGTGTGGCAATTGAATTTTGTTGAACAATGGCTTTTTGAACTGCGAAAGGGAACTAATAACTTAATAAACTACTAGTACGAATCTTTCTAGTGATTTTTTTGTGTTTAATAAAAATGTTGCCCCATTTCTCTAGGGTGTGTTCACAGAAATTATTTTACATGCACACACACACACACAGACCTGAAACAATTATGTGTAAATCATACAAATATTTGCATCTCGCAGGAAAAGACCCTCGAACAAGCGACCCATCTCTCGACCACTACGCCAAACGCAACGATTAGGTTGTAGGTCATAAAATTAAAGCGATTATAATGACGCTTTAATCTCGGACCATTTTTTTTTGTTTTTAAAGCTAATATTGCTTTAACTGGGTTAGTGATTTTAAATTCAAGTTAAATAATATACCTTAAACTCGGAACCCAAATGCAAATTTTCATCCCAAAATAGAGGAAAAGGTACGGTTGAATGGTTAACGTTTTTATTGGAAACTGGTTAATTGGTGTTTTTCTTGCTGGGTTTTTTTAACGTGATACAGGTGGGAAGCAAAACAGGTGTTGGTACGGTGACCATGTCCCATGGTCTCGAAAGTTTATTTATTACCTCCCGGCCGAATTTGGGTCATGGCGGCCTATCTCCACGGAGATTAGCCAAGTACGCCGGAGATATTATAGTGCACAAGTGTATGCGCAAACACAGGTGGAGTTCCTCTTCCTTCTCTCTCATAGTCCGATGGGACGTCAATCCGACACGGCTGGAGAGAGATCAGGCGCAGGACCGACGCCTTACGTGCTCTCCGAAGCACGGGAGTGTCACACCACCAACTTCCTGACTCCAGGCTGCTACTGAGAATTTCCTAACAGAAAAACCCAATAGAACTTTGCCCGACCTCGGAATTGAACCGATTTATCTTTAATTGTTAAGGTAATTGCGTCTTTACGAGACTGTATTAACTGTTAGTCATGTCGGTTCGTTCACCTGTATGAGGACTGAATAGATAGCAATGACGGCACCAAAAGACGTATTAAAATGTGGTCGTAGAATTCGCGGTAGTGAGCAGAGGTCGAGATGGCGTAGTGGTCAGAGCGCCTGGAGTATTCATCCGGGAGGCGCAGTTTCGAATCCTGCTCGCGACCGTATTCTTTTCCATTTAATATTATAACTTTACAACCGGCTATTAGTGCCTCATCATTAACTTCGAAAGTACCAATTTCTCATGCTATATTTACAGAACTGAGAATCACTATAATTTATCAATGTTAACCACTTAGTTATCAGACACAGAGGCAGCTAAATCGAGTTATTTCTCTGTTACTGTTGTTATAAGTTGTGGAACTACGTCACGTATTTTTCTCGTTATTTTTCAGTCTTCACCCACCTTGGGATGCGGGGAATGGCAGAGACGGTTGTCATACAAAGTTTCTAATGGAAAAAATTGTGTTACTGCTTCATTAACATAATGGTGGCAAGCACGGTTGGCCAAAGTAGCAGCTCGGAGTTTGTAATGTATTTATTTATGTTTTTATGTAGGTACACATATTTAGACATTACAATATATACAAATTAGATAGATAAACTGCAATAATTTGCGTTAAAACATATGATACCTACTTATTGTTGAAATAAGGTGATTTTCGGAAATAAATATGTCTAAATCTGTCATCATATCTATGATGTCTATAGGAATTGGCTCACTACGTATTAGATGGGACTTAATAACAGCATTGGTGAAATGTGAGTCTACAATTGAGTATACCACTACCTGCTCTGTGAAGCTATTTGAGCGTGAATGTTACTTAAAAAAATCTGTAATTCAGCAGAAAACACTCGCTTACAAAAAAAAAAATGGCACACGCTGGAAAAGAAGCAGCAATTATGTCTTCATTTTATATTGTGCCATATACAAAGGTTAAATCTGATTATAAATCTTTTAGCATTATCTAAGTAATTTAATACTACAAGTACTGACAAGTGATTTCGGCTTTATTTTTTAATTGATCAATGAGAAGATAAGCGCCAGATGTTTTTGTAAGTCCTTATATTAAGGCCTTTTATAATTGTTTATTAGACGACACGAAGTGAGATGACGTCATATCTCATGTTGTACCGTTTATTATAGTAAAACTTATAAGGTATAGACTATATCTGTTGGTCTGTCTGTTAAAACACTGATAATTTAAGAATGCGTGGTCAAATTTAACATAACATAACATAGCATCACGCCTGTATTCCCCGAAGTGGAAGGCAGAGGTGTACACAGATTTTACCAATGCTGTTATTAATTCCCATGTAACAGGTGACGAGCCTATTGCCATCTTCCGGGCACAATTCCAAACTCCGGGCTACTGCTGAGAATTTACTAATAGATAAACTCAATAACACTTTGCCCGACCCAGGAATCAAACCCGAGACCTCATGCTCAGCAGTCGCGCTTGGGACCAATAGACCAACGAGGAGTTGGACAAATTTCTGTGTATATATTGTGCTGTTTTCAATTTAGGGTAATTTTGTTGTCTTTTCAATAATGAATATCACAAATTTATAGACAACTAGATACATCAAGTATAGGTCTAATTGGTCATGGTAAAATGTTTTTTTTTATTAATTTTTTCGATTTTTTATCTAATTATGAGAAACTAATTTGGCTATTTTATTTTTAGGTACATTATTTCATTTCTTATATGTTTTTTAAATATTCCCCCAAATAACGTAATATATTCACAAATTATTGACACACTTAGTTTCTAAACGAACTAAAACAAACAGCTGTCAGTTTCATATCAGTATCAGTAATGTAAAATGAAGGTCACAAACGTCAAACGAACAAGTGTTGCCAGCTCTAATATTAAAATGTTGATGTTCATTATTATAAAACGCATGTTTTTTACGATTTTGGGCATAGATCTATTTTGATATACGTGTAAATATACATTGTAATCTTAGTTCAAAAAATAAAACACATTCGCATCATGAAATGCGATTTTAGTTAAAATAGCTTCACTATATAAATGCCAGAAATCATTTCCTTTTACATAGTCTGGCATCACTAAAAATGACAACATACCTTCAGTCCACAGATTATATAAATATAATCTGTGGACTGAAGGTATGTTGTCATGAACATGTGACGTTACTGCAAGTGACTTCAGGTCAAATGAAGGTTATTAGTTATTTGTGCCTTTTATTTTGTAATCTCTTACTTTTATAAGTGGAAATTAACAAAATATAGCACATAATCAAAAAATCTCCAAATGGTTTTTCCATTAGCACGTCTCACGAAAAATCAGGCATGCGCCCAATTGCATGAAAACGAAGCGTGTGTGATATTTTGCTTTAATTAAATTCGAAATAGCAATAAAACACTTTTGACAGTATATTGTGCCATAAAGCTGTTTTTTTTTTCCTGTTTTTGCTAACTTACTATGGAAACTGAGGACAGCAGATTGATCTTAGCAGCGCAAAATTTGAGGCCTACTTTGAGGCTAATAATTGCATGCAAATTATATACACTTGCGGTATCTAGTTCAATCTATATCTGTGGTAAATATAAATATTTCGGTATAGCTTATTTTTTTAAACTTATAAGTTTTATTGATAAAGAATACGGCTGTGAGCAGGATTCTGCGCGCCTCCCGTATAAATACTCAAGGCGCTCTGACCGCTAAGCCATCTCGACCTCTGCTCAGTACCGCGAATTTTTCATCCACATTTTAATACGTCTTTTGGTGACGTCATTGCCATCTATTCAGTCCCTTTACAGGAATCCTTGATTTTTTACTATCCCATAGGAGCACACACCCATTTGCTTCGCTTCCACGCTTTCCTGAGAGATTTTTTTTTAAGACGGACAACGATTTAAATCTTTCAAAGTTCCTTTTAAGGTACGGGACCATAAAACACTAATCTTAGCGACCTTTCCTATATTACGCTATGCAAACATTGTAAAAACAAGAATCATCCAATATTCTCCAATATCGTCAAGTATCAAGACCAAGCGAGTGGAAAAGTCTAATATTACTCCAAGTCTACCGTTTATAACTTCCGAAACGATTATGTAGCGAAACTTTCTCGCTGAGTAAAGCGACTGTCTTATAGAGATTTTTTTTTTGGGAAAGAAAATCCTCATCTGAGGAAACATCAAAAGCGCTTATGGATTGAAGCGGGAAACTCGTAATAAGTTTTGTATCAACAATAGGGATGTTAACTCGATTTACGTTTGTATGCGTCGGTTCGCTTTTGATCGGTATGAAATCAAAGTTGAACTTTGAAAGTGTTGGGAAAATGTTGGTCTTGAAATTTTTGTTTCTGCCTAGTTTTTGCTCAATTACATTAGGGTCGACTTCCAGTCAAACCGGATGCAGCTTAATACCCGTATTTTACATGGAGCGACTGCCTATCTGACCACCAAAACCCAGTTACTAGTTAACACGATATCTCGTGGTATAACTGGTTGTCAGACTTTCAGGCTCTGAATACCCGTAACGGCTGTCATAGATCTTAATTTGACAACCGGGACTGACGATTTAGCGTGTTCTCGAGGCACGGAGGGGTCTCGGTATGAAATTATGTTCACCCATCCACAGACCGACCGCGGCAAGTGTAGCTTAACCTCGATTGATCGTTCTGTGCCACGAGCCCCGCTATTGGTAATTTTTTTTTTATTTCATTTGTATGCTAATAGACTACTTTGGCGGTTTTAATGCAATTCCCTCATAAAATCTTACTGTCCTAATGCTACTATTATTATTAATGCGAAAGTACCTATGTATGTTAAGGTGTTGTAGTTTGTAACGCAATCAGGCAATAAAGGTTGAACCGATTTGGATGAAATTTGATATAGTCTGTACTATACCAAATTTGACCTTGGCGAGATGAAATTTGGTATAGTTACAGATTTGGCCTTGGAGAAGAACTTGCGCAAACTTTCATCGCGTAGATCAGCTAGTGATATAATAAAATACACTCGGCGTCACAAAAATCGCACCTCTTCGAAAATAAGTTTAAAACATGTCCCGCCAGTAACGAATACATTAAACCTTATTAATATTGGTATCAATTGAAAGTATGTTTAACGACCTTTAAATTAACAACAGTTAGAATTCCTAAACACAACAGATCTCATTAGCACGTAACGTTAAAAAAAATGTTGTCAAAATACGCATTACAACGGCCACTAATTGCACCTCCCTACAAGGGTATAAAACGGGCGACCCGGGTTAAATGTGAGTCATTCGCTATTCAACCTTTAAAGTGAACACACGTGAACAGCTACAGCAAGAAAAATACCCCAGAAGATGGATACCACTGCAGATGAAGCCGCTCAAGTCATTGCACTACTGCAATCAGGGATGCGGCAATGTGATGTTGCTCGGCAACTGAACTTGAGTCGTTTTGCCGTTCGACGAGTGTTCCAACGCTTCCAAGAGACTGGTGGCTATATCCGAAGACGTGGATCTGGAAGACAACGGTGCACATCCGAAAGAGACGATCGCTTCATTGTTTCGACGTCTTTACGTAATCGGTTCTCCAATGCTGTTGAGCTGCAACAACAACTGCGATCAGCTCGCAGAACTTCTGTAAGCGTCTCCACGATTAGAAGAAGAATGCGGGAGAAGAAAATTGCAGCTCATAGGGCTGCTACAGGGCCAAAATTAACTGCACAGCATAGGAGAGACCGGTTGCAATTTGCCCGTGACCATGTGGATTGGACAATAGACCAATGGAGGGCTGTGCTCTTCTCGGATGAGACGAGGGTGTATCTTTTCTGCAACGACAGGCGTCGAAGAGTGTATAGGAGGCAAGGGGAACGATTCGCGCAAGCCTGTATTCAAGAGACAGTGGAATACGGGGGTGGCTCGTGCATGTTCTGGGGCGGCATGTCAATCGAGGGTAAAACGAACCTTGTGTGCGTTTCTCGGGCTGGAAGTGCTCGCGGGCAAGGGTCGCTGACTGCTGCTCGGTACATAACAGAGATCTTAGAGGAGCTGGTTGTCCCTTATGCTGGTTTTGTTGGCAGTGGGTTCACGTTAATGCACGATAACGCCCGCTGTCACACCGCTTTAATTGTAAGAGACTACCTGCAAGAAGTTGGAATCCCTGTTATGCGCTGGCCGGCGCGAAGTCCAGACCTGAACCCTATTGAGCATCTTTGGGATAAACTGAAACGGCGAGTACGGGCACGTGATCCTGCCCCTACCACTCTCCAAGACCTCCAAGATGCCGTCGTTGCAGAATGGGACAACATTCCTCAAGAGACTGTTGTCACATTAATTCGGTCCATGAGAAGACGCATGGAAGCAGTCATCAGGGCTAGAGGGGGTAACACTAGGTTTTAAGTTGTTTTTAAGGACTTCTTTGTAATTTTTGCTGATAAAATAAAATTTAACTTTTTAATCATTTGCATTTGCTTGCTTTTTTTTATTCCCTGGTAAACAAAAAACCAAATCCATTGATTTATTCTGAAATTTAAATGAATTGCCTTTCCAATGATACCTTACAGTCATATGTCTACCATTGATTAATAGGGTTAAAATGACTTTGAAGGGAATTCTTAAAGAGGTGCGATTTTTGTGACGCCGAGTGTATTAAGTTTGTATTAGTTGGATGTTTGTTACTCAATTACGCAAAAGCCACTGAATGAATTTGGATGAAATTTAGTATAGAGATAGATTAGGCCTTGGAGAAGGACTAAGACTTTTTGTCGCGCAGACGAAGTCGAGCAAGCTTTTATGACGTATAATCGCAAACGAAGTAAACGTTAAACTTATTAATTGGTATGCAACAGTGACTGGTATACCCAAACAGAAAGTCACGGGTTAGAAGGACTCTGAACCCGCGACCTTCTGTTTAGGTACACCACGATCCCGATAAAATTTACCTTACGGAAAAAAAATACTGTTCATACATTTTAATAAGTTCTGACTTCACTTAGTTCAGTATACATTCTTCACCTACTGTTAAATGTTCAAAAGCCGAAATTACGTAATTACACGGAGACCATAATGAATGTCGTATAAAAGGAAAAAATGGTGCCTTAATGTAAATTAAACACTCAATTTGTACCTGAAATGGACGCGTAGTTTGTACGATAAACGAAATTGTCCCCCCCAGGGTATTCGGGTCTCTGTTGTGACAAGGAATGGGTATTCTCGTGTTGTGTTTTAATCTTAACCAGGTAAAAAACAGGTAAATTGGGGAAAAAAACGGTTGTGAGCAGGGTTTGAACCTGCGCCTCTCTAAGCGCTGTGTCAACTAAGCTATCTCGATCTCTGCACACTACTCCAAATCCTTCTACAATTAAATACGTCTTATGGTGACGTCATCACTGTCTTCGAACCGGCACGACAAAATTTGGACCTAATATCGTAGAGATATGGATGACCTTAACAATCAATCTGCCTAGCCTTTTCCCAATTACATTGAGGTCGGCTGCCAGTCAAACCGCAATATTTTATGCTGCTAACCTCGATCAATCGATCTGTGCGGCTGTTACTTAGCCACGAGCCCCTTTACGATCACCTTAACAAATACCGATAAAACTTTTAAAAGGAATATGGCATGCGTAGCGATCTGCGAACCGTATTTCAGTCATGGCGGCTTATCTCCACTGAGACTAGCTAAGAATGCAAGAGATATTATAGTGCACAAGTGTATTATACAGCGCAAACACAGGTGCACTCCGTCTTCCTTCACTCTCATAGTCCGATGGGGTGGCAATCCGACACGACCAGAGAGAAATCAGGCGCAGAACCGACGGCTTTACGTGCTCTCCAAAGCACGGGGGTGTCACACAACCAACTTCCTAACTACGAGTCTTTTGTTAAGAAATTTTCAGTAGCAGCTGAAAATTTATTGACGGGTAAACCCAATAACGCTTAGCCCGACCTGGGAATCGAACCCAGGACCTTTCACTGAGCAGCCACCATTGCGACCACTAAACCTGTGTCTTTGTGTACTCCTATAAATACTCCTGTGTGTGTAAATACTCCTTCTGACCGTATTTCGGTCACGGCGGCCTATATCCACAGAAATTAGCCAGGTACGCAGGAGATATTATAGTGCACAAGTGTATGCGCAAACACAGACGCACTCCCTCTTCCTTCACTCTCATGTTCCGATGGGACGGAAATCCAACATGACCAGAGAGAGATCAGGACCGACGGCTTTACGTGCTCTGCGAAGCATCCCTCATGCTTGTCGCACCACCAACTTCCTGACTCCGGGCTGCTACTGAGAATTTCCTATGAGAAAAATTCAATAACACTGCCCGACCTGGGAATCAAACCCAGGACCGCACGCTCAGCAACCGCGCTTGCGACTACTAGACCAACGAGGCAGTCGATATCACGAAACTTGTACTTCAACTGCCACGTTGGTCAAATGGTCCCAAGTGCGACTGCTGAGCAGGAGGTCTTGGGTTCAATTCCCGGGTCGGGCAAAGTATTATTAAGCGTTTTTGTTAGGAAATTCTCAGTACCAGCCCGGAGTATGGAATTGTGCCCGGTTGATGGCTCACCACCTATTACATGGGACTTAATAACAGCATTGGTGAAATGTGGGTGTACAATAATTGTATACACCCATAATTAATTATTGCCTACTACTTCGGGGAATACAGGCGTGATGCTATGTTATGTTGTTGTACTTCAAATTGAGGTCAGTTGTAAGCATTTTGAAGGCACAATTATGTGGAATATGAAACTAAAACCAGGGCCAATATTGATTACCTAATTACCAACTAATTGCTAATTTAATTAAAGCTTCGGAGGCCTGTAATTATTCAAACCTGCTTTTATTCGAATCGTATTTAATTATTCTGACATGAATAAAAGTTTGGTAGCGTTTTAAAAAATTTACTTAACTTGTCAAATTATAAGAAAATTATTATCAAAATCTTTTATATGTGTAACCTATGAAATGTCAAGTTTTGTAACTATTAAATTCATAGAAAACATTTTATCAGTAATATATAATATCTCCGCCTTACTCGTGATGTCTTCCAAAAAGGTCAGGTTTCTTAATCGGTGAGGCGCCATCAAAAGGACGTATGTGCGAACCTTGGGTCTATCGATTCCGCATTACCGAGCGCATCGGCCTATCGCAGTGCCCCGCTCGCCACCGTGGAAGAAAAAACAATACCACGCATAAGTAGACAGTAGACCGTAGACAAATGAGAGTGTTCCTGGTCGCTCGGCGCTCGAGTTGACCACCGCTCTCCGCTCGCTTGCGATCTGGTGTCGGGCTGACACCAGGTTATCGTCTCCCGCCGCTGCTCCTCAAGTAGGACAGTCAGAATCTCTACCACCTAAGTGTTTTTCGAACATATGAACTTGCTTTGAGTAACGCGCTGTTACCCACGCTAGTGACCGTGTGCGAAATTGTCGCTGCTTAACCATGCCTGGTACTCACAACAGGCGCGCCTATATGACCAAGCATCATAGCAGGTGGCGTTCGGTAGTTTCTGCCTACCACCATGGGAAGGCTTGACTTTATGTATTTGTGTGAAGTTATAAAATTTTTTGGAATTTAAAATACGGTCGTGAGAAGAATTCTTACCGTCGCTAGTGTGATTGTGAGATTATGTGACTGTAAACTTTACAGTCACATAATCTCCGTTTACAGTGTAAACGCACCCGCAATGCATAAGATATTCCCAGTGCTTGGCATTGTTAAACAAGAAGTATCAAGTCAAATACTAAAATACATTATAATTATAATTTTAAATGGAAAAAGAATACGGCTGCGAGCAGGAAATACTCCAGGCGCTCTGACCACTAAGCCATCTCGACCTCTGCTCACCACCGTGAATTCTTCTTCCACATTTTAACACGTCTTTTGGTGCCGTCATTGCTATCGCAATACAGGAGACCGGTAGCAATGACGTCACAAGGTCAAGGGCCTCTTCTCATACAGAGAAGGCACGAGCATTGATCACTTAACCAGCACACTGCGGGTCGGCGATTTCGGACCATCAAGTCCAGGTTGTCTGCGATATTTCAGATTAACAAAGTGAGTAGTACATTTATGACATTGAAAAAGTCACATCGGTACATGCCGGTAGAACCACCCTCAAGAGCCGAGCCCGTAACCACTCGGCGACCACGACCATCCGAAAACGGTAAAGTAAGTCACCCAAAAGATGCCATCACACATAAAACGTGCCTGAATACTAACACGTAACTAGTGCGACCATAAAAAGATATATAGTAAATTTTAGGGGCAATATCTCTCGAACCAAAGAAGACATAACGGCCCTCTTTCAACCACAGAATGGTGAATGCTTTTTTACAGGGCACGCACGTTCGTTCAATGGCTCGGGTGACCATGTTTTGTTGGACGTTCCGTCTATTCCTTATTGTGGTTTTTGTCATTTGGGAAGTGATATTTGGTAAGTAGGTCTTTAGCCTATATGATTACGCTCATATAGCCTTATATACTGATTTCTGGACTTTAAAAGAGACTGTGACATCTGTGTTTGTTTCGGCTTTTCTTCTCAGAGGTAGTCAGATAGGAAGGCGCCTTCTAGTTTTTAATTTGACATGTAAAAGAGTTCCAAAAAAACCTATTTACAGAATAAATGATTTGAATTTGAATTTAGGACCGCGAATCGGTAGCGTAGGACGCCCTCAGGCTAGGTGAAGTGACGATCTGCGGAAGGTATCTGCGGTAGCTGGCAGGGGCTGGATGGGAAAAGCTGAGGCCTGAGCTCAGTGGCGTACATTTGGCCTATGTCCAGCAGTGGACTGCTATAGGCTGATGATGATGATGATGAGGTCTTTACATATTTTATTTATAATAGAAAAGTAATTATAATACACGGTACCCATAGCCTGTAGATAGGAGATTACTAGAAGTATTTTCATTACAAATAGTTTACTGCAAATACCACAAACAATTTGGCAAAATGGTGTATCATCGCTTGGTGTACCCAGTGTGAGCGGTTTTGCTGAACAGAATAAGACGTAGACCTGGTTGACACTTCCAAGTGCCTAGGTTGTACTTTGTTAGACCTAAAAGACTGAAGAGCTGGTGCTGCTATAATCGTGGCCATACTGGGCATATAAACATTATTTATAGAATTTACTAAATCTGAAAGTAGTTAATTCAAAATCGGTAATAGAATCAATTGTAATAAATTTTACATTGGAAGTACTGGACACAATACGCGGGCTTCCAGCTGCGCGTGCGTGTAACTTTGTGAGTTAACATAAGACATTTTTCAAACATTTAATACAGGTTCTTTCTAAGAAAATATAATGATCCGATTTTCGGATTTTGTATGTACTAAAAATTATTTATTTATAATGTTGTAGATATTAGTACCATTGACACGAAAATAAAAATCTGAGCATCTCCAATCTTCAGAGAGCACGATAATCTACGGAAGTTGGCATTAGGCTCACTACATAACTACATCGGTGAAATGTGGGTGTGCATGAGTAAACCTCTGCCTAACAAAATTTTTGGGGACACAGGTGTGATGCTATTTTATTAGGACATATCCTAAGTTCCATGATTTTTATGGCCACCACAAGACATCTGGCACGACATAAACTCTACGGGAGGTAACACGACATCGGTAATGTTGGTTTTATCACCAACATCCCACTGATTTGCCGTGTGATGGCCGTTCCTACAAAAATAAGATGGCTGATGGCTGGTAGAAAGTCATCTGGTATTATTGAATCTTTTTATGTGACCTATGCAAATATTCTCCCAATCTGGTGTCGTCTTGTGACGGGTCGTTGAACTCCCTTAGTAATGGTTGAGTTACACGATGACTGATGCATACGTGCCGTCAATTAGGACAGGTCACTTCAAACATGCTATGGCTCTTTCCTCATAAGGTCATTAAGGACAATCTTGCATGGTTCAATCATGACTGGAGACCTTGACCTCTGAGTTTGTTTCGGCATTTCTTCTCACAGGTAGTCAGATAGGAAATGCCGGCGTCATTTTATAAAAAATAGACTTGTTAAAGTGACTTCAAAAGATCTTATTACAGAAATAGTCATATATCATTATGAAAGGACTCGTGAACAGGTGTTGTCATTAGAGACTGGACTTAATTACTGTGGTAATCATTAAGGCTTCTGCGCCACGCAGTTAAACTCGGGAATATATTCTTTTCACACAATCACTCAATTATTCTAACTTAACAAAATAGGCTATGTTCTATTTCAGGATCTCAAGTAACTAGTGGTCACCCAGTAGCCGAAATTTGACCATAATTTACGTTTATATTAAGTTTCTTTTGTCAAACGGATGGCAGTGTGTGTAATGTTTTTTTTTATTATTTTAATGCATTTTCTAATGCATATTATATAAAAATATTAGCTTTCTGCACTCCTTCTCCATATAAACTTTAAATGTGCCAAATTTCATACTCATCCGACTGCGTAATTTTCGTAAAAAGTGGTACAAAGTTTTTGCTTCACGTATTAATATAATGATTGATTAATTATCAAATGTCATCCAAATCCGTTATTGTGCAATTCTTTGATTAACAAATAGGTATCAAGATAAATCTTTGAAAAGCATTAACGCATGCTTAGCGAACTCTAAAGTTACAATATTAAAAATTATTTCTTTTTCCGTTTTAATATGGTAACTTTAACAAATATCAAATTTCATAAATTACATACATCAAAACTCTCAACATTTTGATTATTACTAGCTGGTACTTGCTGACTTTATCTGCGTCAAATAATTCGAGTACTCTATGTCCTTCTCAAACGTCAACTATATCTATATACCAACTTATGAAAATTTTAATTTTAAACGAGAAAAGAAGACGGTCGTTAGCAGGATTCGAACCTGCGCCTCCAGGATAAATACTCCACCTTTAGGATTCGTTAAGCCTGCGTTAATGCCTTTCAAAGATTTATCTATATTTATCACAATTTGTTCAGCGGTTTTGGCGTGAAAACCCAAGAAACAGACAGACAGGGTACTTTCACATTAATAATAATAATAACACGAAGTAGGATTATTATTTCTATATTTTTTGTTCCCCTACAGAATTAATGCTCTAACTGTTCGCGTTTGGTCGAGGTAATCATATCACATAACGCTCAAGAAGCGTACTTCATCTGCTAATCGTGATCATTCTGACAATAGCCACATAAATCTCTATTCACCAAGTCTCTTTCTTCAAAAGGCCATTCCAGATGGCCCACATGATTACGCTCACATAGCCTTATATACTGATGTCTGGACTTTAAAAGAGACGGTGTGACCTAAGAGTATTTCGGATATTCTTCTTAGAGACAGTCAGATAGGAATGCCGGCGCAGTTTAGACTTAAATTTAACATATAAAAGAATTCGAGAAGATTCAGAGAGGGGCTCGTGGCTTAGTAACAGCCACACAGATCGATCGGTCGAGGTTCAGCTGCGCTTGCCGCGGTCGGTCTGCGGATGGGTGACCATCATTTCATACCGCGACCCCTCCATGCCTCGGAGAGCACGTTAAGCCGTCGGTCCCGGTTGTCAAATTAAGATCAATGACGACCGTTACGGGTAGTCAGAGGCCTGAATGTCTGACAACCAGTCATACCACGAGATATCGTGTTACTCAGTAACTGGGTTGTGAAGGTCAGATAGGCAGTCGCTCCATGTAAAATAATGGTATTAAGCTGCATCCGGTTCGACTGGAAGCCGACCCCAATGTAATTGGGAAAAGTATAGGCAGATATATGTAAAAGAATTCCATACAACCTACTTACCGAATAAATAATTTGTATTTGAACCATTTCTTAGAGAAGTAAGGCTGATAGTAGATGCGGTTGCAATGTGCGCAAAGCTTTAAGGTGAGAAAAGGTTGGAATCCACTTATCTATTCAGTTAGTATACTTAGGCCTTAGAATTCAGGGCATGCCTTGATTTGCCTACCGAGGTAAATGTATATTACGTGGGCAGGTTCAACAATATTTCAGTTTAAGGCTTGGCAGTAAAAGGAATTTAACTGAGCCCGTTTTAGTACATCTAATTTTGGGAATTGGACTAACGGTTGTTTCACTTTTTATTTATGCTGTTATTTTACCCGAAAATTATACCTGTAGGTGTTAAAATGACTAAAAATAAATTTAAAGTCAATTTGACATAGTATTCACGCCTGTATTCTTCGAAGGGGTAGGCAGGACACAGTAATTGTACACATACACTTTCACTAATGCTGTCATTGAGTCCCATGTATTATGTGGTGAGCCTATTGCCATCTATTGGCCACAATTCCAAACTCCGGGCTGCTACTGAGAATTTCTTAGCAGAAAATATTCAATAACACTTTGCCCAACCCGGGAATTGTACCCAAGGCCTAATGCTCAGCAGTTGCGCTTGGGATCACTTGACCAACGAGGCAGATTAATTAAGAAATATCGTTTCCGATTACGAAGTATTTTCACAACTACGTTGGGTTCGGCTTCCAGTCTGACCATCCGGTCAGCTTAATATCAGTATTTTATATGGAGTGACTGCTTATCTGACCTCCAAAACTCAGTTACTGGGTAAAACAATATCTCGTGATAAGCTTGGCTCTCACGAATCTGTCAACCAAAGATCTTCATTTGACAACCGAGACCAGAACCCTAGGATTAAATTATAATCACCTATTCTCAAGTTAACTGACCGATTGATCTGGGCGGTTATTATTTAAAATGGTTCACTGCAAACAACCAAAAAAGGCGAAATGTATAATATATGATTTACGTTACGAAATGTCAAAAGTTTTGAATGTGACATACAATAAAAAACTAGAATTAAAGATAAATGTTTGAAAAGCATTAACGCATGCTTAGCGAACTCTAAAGTTACAATTTTTTCCATTTAATATTGTAACTTTAGAGTTCGCTAAGCATGCGTTAATGCTTTTCAAAGATTTATCTTGAATTATTAAGGTAATTGCATTCTTTACGACATTGTATTAACTGCAAAGTTAGTCGTGTCGGTTCGGTCACCTGTATAGGTACTGAATTGATTGCAATGACGTCGCCATAAGACGTATTAAAATATGGAAGAAGAATTCGCGGTGGTAAGCAGAGGTCGAGATGGCTTAGTGGTCAGAGCGCCTGGAGTATTTATCCGGGAGGCGCAGGTTCGAATCCTGTTCGCGACCGTATTCTTTTTCCATTTAATATTGTAACTTTAGAGTTCGCTAAGCATGCGTTAATGCTTTTCAAAGATTTATCTTGAAATACTCATCAGTCATGACAAAAATATTAAATTGTTAAATTAAATTATTTTAGTATTGGCGTCATCTTACATTGTTCTCAAATATATTTTTTTGCAACAGAAACAGTGTAACCAATACCTGCTATTGTAAAAACCTATTTTATAAAAAGAGTAACCATGGAGTTTCTTGCCCGTTCTTCTCCATAGGCATCTACACTTTCGAACGTGGCAACTAGATTCTGACAATTCAAAAGTGCCTGTAAATGGTTCAATTGAAATAAATGATTTGACTTTGACTTTGAGCCATGAGCCCTTTTTGAAAGTTCATACTTACAACGTGAATCCATCGTAATACTTTAGGAGGTTAATGTGCCCATGTATGAATATCCAACATCAACCCATCAACTTTTACTAAGGAACTAACTTTGAAAGTGCGTAAATAAAAAGCAGCCGCTCCACACATTTTGCTCAACCAGGTATAAAAAATTCTATTCAAATTCAAATTCAATTTCAAATTCAAATCATTCAATTCCATAGTAAAAGTGTTCGTATAGATATATGAGTACATTGAACCCCTGAATTATGACTACTGACTTCTCTTACACGTTGTATATGAGATTGAAAAAGGTAAATTTCACAACCCCCGTTGCTCAAGAAGCGTTTCTGTAACCACTTGGCCACTTCGGCATTTTTTGACTCAGACAATACCAGTCCGTAGAATACCCCATTACTTACGCCCAGTAACCAATTTTTCTCTTTCAACAAAACGCGCCCTTCCAAGTCGTCTATTTGATGGTCTTTTATATTAATGTCCCACCCTATCTAAGGTCACTCTGACCTCAAATTCTGACAGGGACGAAAGTATATCCAATAATTTATTAGATGAATCCGGTTTGATACACTGGCAGCAATTTCACTGAAGGCTTTGAGGACATGCTACGTTTAGGATCGGCGATTGAGTCTACTTCTATAATACTGCATCACGTTTTGACGTTTAATTGTGATAACTCTGAAAGACTAAGATGATGAAAAGATCTGTAGCGACATCTACCACGCTACATGATAATGACGTGACGAATCCCCTGTCGCAAAAGCTGAGTTTTGACGTCGAATGTTCATATAAACAACATTCTGACGATAGTAATATCTTAGGTTTGCGCGATCACTACACATTATAATAAAACAACTTTTAACCGGATTAATCGCGTGTATTATTATTAAAATTATTTCAGTCTGATGTGTAAATAAACTGTTGAGACACCTGACACCTTAGTCCTCCTGCGACCACGAACGCTGCAAAGTGTTCGAAACGTCAGGAAAAACAAAAAACCAATAATACACGCGATTAATCCGGTTAAAAGTTGTTTTATTATAATTCTGACGATAACTGATAAACTGGGGCACATCAGACAATATAACCCGCCTGGTTGAAAGTTTCTACCTTTTCAATAAAGGAATAATATACCTCATTCTTCCATAGATGCAAAATTAGTAAGGAAAACCTTCTCAGGTGGGATTACACATGGATGCAAATGTGGTGCTTTAGTCAACAGTGGGACATTTCATCATGTCCTGCGTGCCCAGACGAGATCATTACAGGATCTTCTGTACGCCACTAATAACGTGATACTCGGAGTTGAGATTTAGGCTGACATAATTTAAATTGCCATCGATGTGATAAATTATGGTGACGTCATGGATATATTTCAACGAATGATGACGTCGACGACCATAACACGTATCACTGATGGCTGTTGCTAGGAATCGCATGTTCGGATAAGTCCTTATCTCCTAATGTCGTTATTAATCTCTTGTGTGCAAGCTTTTCCTGTAATATCCATAATGTTTTGTGTGGTACATTATCTTTTATTATTTGTCGTGATATTGATGGTTATTGGAAATTCTTCATTGGTCTAGTAATCGCTAGCGGGTCTGCTGAGCGTCAGGTCATGGGTTCGACTCCCGGGTCGGGCAAAGTGTTCAGCACACTACACGCCCACATTTCACTACTAATGCTGTTATTATGTCTCATGTAATGAGACATCATGTCATGGTGGTGAGCCTGTCGCCATCTATCCGGCATCATTTCAAACTCAGGGTTGTCGCTGAGAATTTCCTAACAGAAAAACTCAATAGTCCAAGCCGGGAATCTCAGCTCAGCAGTCGCGCATGGGATCAGTAGACCAATGAGGCAGTTGGAGGGTTATCAAGTAAACAATGCTATCTATAGTCAAAAAGCGAGAATCCTAATAATATTAATATTATAAATGCGAATGTTTGTGAAGATGTATGAATGGATGTTTGTTACTTTTTCATGCAATAACTACTAAACAGATTTGGATCAAACTTGGCACACAGAGAGGTTATTTAAAAAAAAAACGTTGCCCTACACTAGGAATTTCTTCCTGTATATAACTTAGATTACCTGGATTAACACGTAGAATACAATTTTCATCCTGACTGAACCCAATTCTGAAGTCCGCGGAGACGAAGTCGCGTGCAAAAGCTAGTATTTTATACCTTTTCTGTAATAATATAGTAACATAAGGACGTAACTGCGACGTGTGTGTCTACTCTAAGTGGGTAGGCAGCACTCAAAGTCGCATGTTTCAGTAAGTGATGAATAATGCGGGGTGACGTTGATTGACGATGAATTATCCAAACGTTACTACGTATTCGATTCCACTCTGTTGTCACTGTTTTTGTGTTATTTTGGGCGAATAATGTAATCTATACAGATAAATCTTTGAAAAGCATTAAAGCATGCTTAGCGAACTCTAAAGCATATAATATTAAATGGAAAAATTACGGTCGTGAGCAGGATTCGAACCTGCGCCTCCCGGATAAATACACCAGGCGCTCTGACCAGTAAGTCATCTCGACCTCTGCTCACTACCGTGAATTATTCTTCCACAATAGATGTATAAATACATGTCAGAGTAGACCTCGGACATGGCTTTATACACCATCGAGAACATCTCTCAAGTGTGCTACTTTCCTCACGATGCTGGTGTATTTCCTCAAGGTATATTCTTTTTAAAATAAAGAGGAGGGGCTCGTGGCTATTTAACAGCCACACAGATCGATCGAGGTTAAGCTCCGCTTGCCACCGTCCGTCCGACCATCATTTCATATCGAGACCCCTCCGTGCATCAAAGAGCACGTTAAACCGTCGCATAAGGTTGTCAAATGAAGATCTATGATAGCCGTTACAGGTAGGTCGAGTAACTACTCGATAGCTGGGTTGTTGAGATCAGATAGGCAGTCGCTCCATGTTAAATACTGGTTAAGCTGGACCGGTTTGCATGAAAACCGATTCAAAATAGTTGGGAACAGGCTAGGCAGATTCAGATTTATTCGAGTCAAAGAAATCGCACTATACTTTACCACGAACTTTATCAATTTAATGTATGACTAAACGCAGTTTATTCAAATATTTTCGTTCCTAACTCAACAAAATGTACCTACCTAACTGGCGTGACAGGACCTAGCCTCACACGTATGACGTGACGAAACCCCATAACCATATCATGACACTCCCCTATGGTAAAATTGTTCATATTTATGGCGTTATAAAAGTGATAGTTTGCGCCATATAGGTTCAAGGTTATCGGCTTCGGTATTTTGATGTTATTTTTGGTTTAATTGCGTCGTTGGTCCCAAGCGCTACTGCTGAGCATGAGGTCTGGGGTTTTATTCCCAGGTCGGGCGAACTGTTATTGGATTTTGCTGGCTTATGTCTTTCTTCAAGGCCCAATCTAGCTGAACATACAAACCTTATCATCTTTTTACACGATTGCCCAAAAAAATAATTATGTTTTTAGGGTTAATTTTGGGGTTGTATGTATGTTTGTGGGTTTCTTTATTCCACCATACTTCTAAATGCTTGAACCGATTTAGATGTATGGGGTGACGTTAGAATTATTATATTATCCCGCGTAATATTGGCTAGGATTATATAAGATTTAAAAAAGTGTCTATTTTACACAGAAAAGTGTGAAATAAAAATACTTACAGGCTTAGTGGTCAGAGCGCCTGGAGTATTTATCCGGGAGGCGCAGGTTCGATCCTGTACACGACTGTACCTGTACTCTTTTTCCATTTAATTTGTATTGTATTTTGTATAAATTGCGCCAGTGCAAAGACGAGACGAGTAGTTCATAATATTAGAAGGATTTTAATACACTTAAATATGGCAACACCTTTCAGTTAAACCAGAAAATTAAATTAATATTATTTCACAATGTACCTAAGTATATTATGAGTTCACATTCGAGACATTATGTGTCTCAAATGTGTTCTTGAAAATTCTAAATTATATTAGCGTAAGCTTTACGTTAATCCTTCACGAGACACGTGAAGTTCAGATGACTAATTGTTGAAGAAAATTTATGAAGTAGAGATATATATATATATATATATATATCATTTTGAGTTTTATAAGCTATGAAGATAAAACAACTTTTAACCGGATTAATCGCGTGTATTATTGGTGTTTTGTTTTTCCTGACGTTTCTAACACATTGCAGCGTTCGTGGTCGTAGGAGGAAAACAAAAAAAACAATAATACACGCGATTAATCCGGTTAAAAGTTGTTTTATTATAATGTGTAGTGATCGTGCAAACCTAAGATATTACTAAGCTATGAAGATATTGAGAATGTTTTACAAAGAATCACGTAGAGGTGTCATTTGGGTCGCATTTCGCAGTTAAATCCCATGGTCGTAGCCTATTACCGTCACTGCCTCGTTGGTCTAGACCAAGGAAGTTCGCAAGCGCGGCTGCTGAGCGTGAGGTCTTGGATTCGATTCCCAGAATTTTCTGTTAGGAAATTCTCAGTAGCAGCCCGGAGTCAGGAAGTTGGTGGTGTGTCACCCCCGTGCTTCGGAGAGCACGTAAAGCCGTCGGTCCTGCGCCTGATCTGTCTGCGGTTGTGTCGGATTACCGGCCCATCGGAATATGAGAGTGAAGGAAGAGGGAGTGCACCTGTGTTTGCGCATACACTTGTGCACTATAATATCTCCTGCGTACTTGGCTAATCTCCGTTGAGATAGGCCGCCGTGACCGAAATACAGTCAGGAGGAGTATTACCATCACTTCATTAATCTACACTCCGGACTAATTCTGAGAATTTTCCTAACAGAAAAACTTAATAACACAATGCCCTATAGAACCCAGATCCTCGAGCTTAGGAGCCTTGCTTGCGATCACTGGACCAAACAGGCAGATCTTCAATGTGTTTGATAAAGTATATAAGTACGGATATACTCACGAGCCACTCTATCGGTAGTATTTGACCAGTTTCGAGCTCTGTACTGCAGGTTCTGATTTATATAACTTGGGACTTAGTAACTGTATTGGTGAAATGTGGGTGTACAACTGGACACCTCTGCCTGCACCTTCGGGGAATAAAAGCGTGATGCTATGTTATGTTTATAAGTAGTACGATTACACTATCGCCACAAAAAAGGTTTTGTTCCAAAAATCTTTTGGACTATTTAGAATGTTTACACCAATAATCTATTAAAGGTTGTGGGAAGCACAGTTATGTATAGTAATAGAAGTCGCAACACGTAACAGAAGTCTTTGGTAATACTTTGAGAGGTCAATCTACCCATGGATACGAATAACTTTTACAAATAATTATATCACTAAGCGACAAAACCCACCAAATAAATAAAAATAAAAATAACTTTTACTATTAAACCAACATCGAAAGTTGAAAATAAAAATCAGCGTTCCTATGACTATGAAATGTTCATAACTATTCAACCAAAATGTATGGTAAAGCTGATTGTATGTTTCGTGCTTTCAAAGTTAGTTCCATAGTAAAAGTTGTTCGTATGCATGTCAAATTCAAAGTCAAAAGTCATCGAAAGGCGAAAATAGAAATCAGCGTTCCAAGAAATGTTCATACCTATTCTATCAATACGTATGGTGAAGTTGATTCTTTGTTTCGTGCTTTCCAAGTTAGTTCCATAGTAAAAGTATACATGTCAAAGTCAAAGTCAAAGGTTTTTATTTCACATAAACCGATTTAAAAGGCAAATATGAAATGTCAAATTTAATTACACGGTTCGAAAATAGTTGTTTCCTGTGGAGAAGAACTGGCAAGTAACTGCATCGTTACTCTTTTACATGGGACATCGACCCGTCAGAGTATGACAACGAACTTTTGTTGCACGTTGTATAAAGTCGCGTGTAAAAGGTTTTTATTTACTATATATTATTACTCTTAATTTATACTACTCACGTGTGTGACCTCGGCCAGGAAACAAAGATCGATCTCATTCATTGACCTTATATTTTGGCATAGGCCACTGCCCGCGCTCCTGTATTCCCACTTAAGTTTCCTGTTTCTTTTTTGACTGTATTCGCTATAACTCTTTTCTTGTTTTCTAAAAAAGTATAACACAAATAGAATCGAATCTCGAAATCCTCCTAATTTTGTGTGCTCCGTCGTATAGTCCGACTGCCCCAAAAGGAGGCTATGTTTTTTCCTACATTTCGTAGTTATAATTCAACGTTTTCTAGCAATAAATGAGTTATTCCAATACTTCTTGTTATTTAATATCACTCAACAGTGTTCGCAACCGTACGATAATTTTCATACTTATACCATAATTTCGTGTCTACGGACGAGGTACGACATCATTATTGTCGTACGCAGATGGTATAAGAATTTTCATTATGCTATATATTAATTAATTATAGTGATTATTTTGAAAAGTACGTTCATTTTGTTCCATGTAATTAATATTAGCATACGCATAAACATTGATATCACATTTAATACGATTTATTTTGCTCCATGTACGATAATTCTACGGTACTGGTACGATAGTTGTCTTGCTTCAAGCTGTGAACACTGCCACCCAATTAGAAACGAGCTATGACGACAGCATTCAAACACAACAAAGGGTACAATTGGTAAAATTCAACAAACTGTGTTACCAACATCAATCAACGTCAAATAAGTAATACTATTTTAATAGTGGCAATACTGTACCTCGTTCGTTTTGTCACGAAATTCTGTGGCGCTTCGTTGAAAGGTCATTGAACTCGTTAGATATGAACTGTTATGAAATGGTGGTATTCCGCGTGGTTCTAAAAGTATCATAATTATAGTACATCCATTCATACTCCATATAAATGAATAACCAGCCCATAATGTTCCCACTGCAGGGCAAGGGCCTCTTCTCATATAGAGGAGGCACGAGCTTGATCTCCACGCTAGCTCACAGCGGGTTGGCGATTTCAGACTACCAAGTCCAGGTTTCCTCACGATGTTTTCCTTCACCGAATGTCTGTGATGTCTTAGATTAACTAAGAAAGTACATATGACATTGAAAAAGTCACATTGGTACATGCCAGGTTTGAAACCACAACCTGCGGCTCAGGAGGCGGGCCCGTAACCACTCAGCCACCACGACGCACCGGATATGGAGTATGGGTCTAGTGGTCCGAAGCGCGACTACTGAGCACGAGGTCTCAGGTTCGATTCCCGGGTCGTTTGTGTGGTACATTATCTTTTATTATTTGTCGTGATATTGATGGTTATTGGAAATTCTTCATTGGTCTAGTAATCGCTAGCGAGTCTGCTGAGCGTCAGGTCATGGGTTCGACTCCCGGGTCGGGCAAAGTGTTCAGCACACTACACGCCCACATTTCACTACTAATGCTGTTATTATGTCTCATGTAATGAGACATCATGTCATGGTGGTGAGCCTGTCGCCATCTATCCGGCATCGTTTCAAACTCAGGGTTGTCGCTGAGAATTTCCTAACAGAAAAACTCAATAGTCCAAGCCGGGAATCTCAGCTATGGCAGTCGCGCATGGGATCAGTAGACCAACGAGGCAGTTGGAGGGTTATCATAAACAATGCTGTCTATAGTCAAAAAGCGAGAATCCTAATAATATTAATATTATAAATGCGAATGTTTGTGAAGATGTATGAATGGATGTTTGTTACTTTTTCATGCAATAACTACTAAACAGATTTGGATCAAACTTGGCACACAGAGAGGTTATTAAAAAAAAAAACGTTGCCCTACACTAGGAATTTCTTCCTGTATATAACTTAGATTACCTGGATTAACACGTAGAATACAATTTTCATCCTGACTGAACCCAATTCTGAAGTCCGCGGAGACGAAGTCGCGTGCAAAAGCTAGTATTTTATACCTTTTCTGTAATAATATAGTAACATAAGGACGTAACTGCGACGTGTGTGTCTACTCTAAGTGGGTAGGCAGCACTCAAAGTCGCATGTTTCAGTAAGTGATGAATAATGCGGGGTGACGTTGATTGACGATGAATTATCCAAACGTTACTACGTATTCGATTCCACTCTGTTGTCACTGTTTTTGTACTATTTTGGGCAAATAATGTAATTTATAAAGATAAATCTTTGAAAAACATTAATGCATGCTTAGCGAACTCTAAAGTTTTTTTTTTTATGTTATAGGGGGCAACCGAGCAGACGGCTCGCCTGATGGTAAGCGATTACCGCCGCCCATGGACACCCGCAACACCAGAGGAGTCACAAGTGCGTTGCCGGCCTTTTATAAAGGAGTTATAATATTAAATGGAAAAAGAATATGGTCGTGAGCAGGATCGAACCTAATCTCGTCATCCCCTTTGTGTTTAGGTTTTTTCTGACCTTAGAGTTACAAAAATAGGAGCCGTCGACCGGAAAGACAAATCAGAATACAGAATCTTTTTTTTTATTTGAGTGGTGACCCACTGTAGATATGTCATTCTGCATTACGTTTAAGCGTGGGCAGCAGTGGGCTTACTCTTGAAAATAATTCCGTTCGATTGACATTGGAAATATGTCAGTTCGTACTTTTAATTGCCACAATGTCTAAAAAATTATTAAAGATTCGGGATATTAAGAAGACAACATGCTTTAAAATTGGGGTAACAGTAATATTGGTAAATTAATTTTAAAATTACGCGTTGTTTAAAGGCGTCTATTTAATATTGGAATTGGTATTAGTTCCAAGAGTAACCCCACTGTTCTGTTAAACGTATCGCAATGGCAATCCAGCTGAACGTTGTTCAGCTGTTTTATAAAACGGATCTGTTTTGTAAAACAGCGGATTCTACTATCCATCTGCGACATATATATAATCATATAATATTTTTTTCAAATACTAGCCTATGTGATACATATATAAATCGGCTCAGGCGTAAAGACATGTCAGAGTAGACCTCCGACATGGCTTTATACACCATCGAGAATATCTCTCAGGTGTGCTACTTTTCTCACGATGCTGGTGTATTTCCTCAAGATGTATTCTTTTAAGAAAGAAAGATGAAGGGCTCGTGGCATGAAACAGCCGCACAGATCGATCGAGGTTAAGCTCCACTTGCCGCCGTCCGTCCGGCCATCATTTCATATCGAGACCCCTCCGTGCATCAGAGAGCACGTTAAACCGTCGCTTCGGGTTGTCAAATGAAGATCTATGATAGCCGTTACAGGTAGTTACTCGATAGCTGGGTTATTGAGATCAGATAGGCAGTCGCTCCATGTTAAATACTGGTATTAAGCTGGACCGGTTTGCATGAAAACCGATTCAAAATAGTTGGGAACAGGCTAGGCAGATTCAGATTTATTCGAGTCAAAGAAATCGCACTACAGTTTACCACAAACTTTATCAATTTAATGTATGACTAAACGCAGTTTATTCAAATATTTTCGTTCCTAACTCAACAAAATGTACCTACCTAACTGGCGTGACAGGACCTAGCCTCACACGTATGACGTGACGAAACCCCATAACCATATCATGACACTCCCCTATGGTAAAATTGTTCATATTTATGGCGTTATAAAAGTGATAGTTTGCGCCATATAGGTTCAAGGTTATCGGCTTCGGTATTTTGATGTTATTTTTGGTTTAATTGCGTCGTTGGTCCCAAGCGCTACTGCTGAGCATGAGGTCTGGGGTTTTATTCCCAGGTTGGGCAAACTGTTATTGGATTTTGCTAGCTTATGTCTTTCTTCAAGGCCCAATCTAGCTGAACATACAAACCTTAACATCTTTTTACACGATTGCCCAAAAAAATAATTATGTTTTTAGGGTTAATTTATGTATGTATGTTTGTGGGTTTCTTTATTCCACCATAACTTCTAAATGCTTGAACCGATTTAGATGTATGGGGTGACGTTAGAATTATTATATTATCCCGCGTAATATTGGCTAGGATTATATAAGATTTAAAAAAGTGTCTATTTTACACAGAAAAGTGTGAAATAAAAATACTTACAGGCTTAGTGGTCAGAGCGCCTGGAGTATTTATCCGGGAGGCGCAGGTTCGATCCTGTACACGACTGTACCTGTACTCTTTTTCCATTTAATTTGTATTGTATTTTGTATAAATTGCGCCCGTGCAAAGACGAGACGAGTAGTTCATAATATTAGAAGGATTTTAATACACTTAAATATGGCAACACCTTTCAGTTAAACCAGAAAATTAAATTAATATTATTTCACAATGTACCTAAGTATATTATGAGTTCACATTCGAGACATTATGTGTCTCAAATGTGTTCTTGAAAATTCTAAATTATATTAGCGTAAGCTTTACGTTAATCCTTCACGAGACACGTGAAGTTCAGATGACTAATTGTTGAAGAAAATGTATGAAGTAGAGATATATATATAATTATATCATTTTGAGTTTTATAGGATATGAAGATAAAACAACTTTTAACCGGATTAATCGCGTGTATTATTGGTTTTTTGTTTTTCCTGACGTTTCGAACACATTGCAGCGTTCGTGGTCGCAGGAAGAAAACAAAAAAAAACAATAATACACGCGATTAATCCGGTTAAAAGTTGTTTTATTATAATGTGTAGTGATCGTGCAAACCTAAGATATTACTAAGCTA
This sequence comes from Xylocampa areola, assembly GCA_935421205.1. Taxonomy (NCBI): domain Eukaryota; kingdom Metazoa; phylum Arthropoda; class Insecta; order Lepidoptera; family Noctuidae; genus Xylocampa; species Xylocampa areola. Next base: position 3,543,649 of record OW285216.1, read on the forward strand.
TGAAGATATTGAGAATGTTTTACAAAGAATCACGTAGAGGTGTCATTTGGGTCGCATTTCGCAGTTAAATCCCATGGTCGTAGCCGATTATCGTCACTGCCTCGTTGGTCTAGACCAACGAAGTTCACAAGCGCGGCTGCTGAGCGTGAGGTCTTGGATTCGATTCCCAGAATTTTCTGTTAGGAAATTCTCAGTAGCAGCCCGGAGTCAGGAAGTTGGTAGTGTGTCACCCCCGTGCTTCGCAGAGCACGTAAAGTCGTCGGTCCTGCGCCAGATCTGTCTGCGGTTGTGTCGGATTACCGGCTCATCGGAATATGAGAGTGAAGGAAAAGGGAGTGCACCTGTGTTTGCGCATACACTTGTGCACTATAATATCTCCTGCGTACTTGGCTAATCTCCGTTGAGATAGGCCGCCGTGACCGAAATACAGTCAGGAGGAGTATTACCATCACTTCATTAATCTACACTCCGGACTAATTCTGAGAATTTTCCTAACAGAAAAACTTAATAACACAATGCCCTATAGAACCCAGATCCTCGAGCTTAGGAGCCTTGCTTGCGATCACTGGACCAAACAGGCAGATCTTCAATGTGTTTGATAAAGTATATAAGTACGGATATACTCACGAGCCACTCTATCGGTAGTATTTGACCAGTTTCGAGCTCTGTACTGCAGGTTCTGATTTATATAACTTGGGACTTAGTAACTGTATTGGTGAAATGTGGGTGTACAACTGGACACCTCTGCCTGCACCTTCGGGGAATAAAAGCGTGATGCTATGTTATGTTTATAAGTAGTACGATTACACTATCGCCACAAAAAAGGTTTTGTTCCAAAAATCTTTTGGACTATTTAGAATGTTTACACCAATAATCTATTAAAGGTTGTGGGAAGCACAGTTATGTATAGTAATAGAAGTCGCAACACGTAACAGAAGTCTTTGGTAATACTTTGAGAGGTCAATCTACCCATGGATACGAATAACTTTTACAAATAATTATATCACTAAGCGACAAAACCCACCAAATAAATAAAAATAAAAATAACTTTTACTATTAAACCAACATCGAAAGTTGAAAATAAAAATCAGCGTTCCTATGACTATGAAATGTTCATAACTATTCAACCAAAATGTATGGTAAAGCTGATTGTATGTTTCGTGCTTTCAAAGTTAGTTCCATAGTAAAAGTTGTTCGTATGCATGTCAAATTCAAAGTCAAAAGTCATCGAAAGGCGAAAATAGAAATCAGCGTTCCAAGAAATGTTCATACCTATTCTATCAATACGTATGGTGAAGTTGATTCTTTGTTTCGTGCTTTCCAAGTTAGTTCCATAGTAAAAGTATACATGTCAAAGTCAAAGTCAAAGGTTTTTATTTCACATAAACCGATTTAAAAGGCAAATATGAAATGTCAAATTTAATTACACGGTTCGAAAATAGTTGTTTCCTGTGGAGAAGAACTGGCAAGTAACTGCATCGTTACTCTTTTACATGGGACATCGACCCGTCAGAGTATGACAACGAACTTTTGTTGCACGTTGTATAAAGTCGCGTGTAAAAGGTTTTTATTTACTATATATTATTACTCTTAATTTATACTACTCACGTGTGTACCTCGGCCAGGAAACAAAGGTCGATCTCATTCATTGACCTTATATGTTGGCATAGGCCCCTGCCCACACTCCTGTATTCCCACTTAAGGTTCCTGTTGTTTTTTTTTTAACTGTATCCGCTATAATGCTTTTCTTATTTTCTAAAAAAGTATTACACTAATAGAATCGAATCTCGAAATCCTCCTAATAATACCTTGACTGGTCAGAGAGGTTTTTTTTGTGTGCTCCGTTGTATAGTCCGACTGCCCCAAAAGAAGGCTATGTTTTTTCCTACATTTCATAGTTATAATTCAACGTTTTCTAGCAATAAATGAGTTATTCCAATACTTCTTGTTATTTAATACCACTCAACAGTGTTCGCAACCGTACGATAATTATCATACTTATACGATAATTTCGTGCCTACGGACGAGGTACGACATCATTATTGTCGTACGCAGATGGTATAAGAATTTTCATTATGCTATATATTAATTAATTATAGTGATTATTTTGCAAAGTACGTTCATTTTGCTCCATGTAATTAATATTAGCATACGCATAAACATTGATATCACATTTAATACGATTTATTTTGCTCCATGTACGATAATTCTACGGTACTGGTACGATAGTTGTCTTGCTTCAAGCTGTGAACACTGCCACCCAATTAGAAACGAGCTATGACGACAGCATTCAAACACAACAAAGGATACAATTGGTAAAATTCAACAAACTGTGTTACCAACATCAATCAACGTCAAATAAGTAATACTATTTTAATAGTGGCAATACTGTACCTCGTTCTTTTTGTCACGAAATTCTGTGGCGCTTCGTTGAAAGGTCATTGAACTCGTTAGCTATGAACTGTTATGAAATGGTGGTATTCCGCGTGGTTCTAAAAGTATCATAATTATAGTACATCCATTTATACTCCATATAAATTAATAACCAGCTCAGAACTGTCCCACTGTAGGGCAAGGGCCTCTTCTCATACAGAGAAGGCACCAGCTTGATCACCACGCTAGCTCACTGCGGGTTGGCGATTTCAGACTACCAAGTCCAGGTTTCCTCACGATGTTTTCCTTCACCGTATGTCTGTGATGTCTTAGATTAACTAAGAAAGTACATATGACATTGAAAAAGTCACATTCGTACATGCCAGGTTTGAAACCACAACCTGCGGCTCAGGAGGCGGGCCCGTAACCACTCGGCTACCACGACACACCGGATATGGAGTATGGGTCTAGTGGTCCGAAGCACGACTACTGAGCATGAGGTCTCGGGTTCGATTCCCGGGTCGGGCAAAGTGTTATTGAGTTTTTCTGTTAGAAAATTCTCAGTAGCAGCCCGGAGTTTAGAGTTGTGCCCGGTAGATGCCAATAGGCTCACCACCTATTAAATGAGACTTAATAACAGCATTGGTGAAATGTCTGAAAATCTGCCTAGCCCTTCGGAGAATACAGGTGTGATGCTATGTTATGTTTATGTTATGTTATGTAAGAATACTTCTCTGCCTAATCTTTTGGGGTTAAAGGCATATTTTTGTATTATAACTTTCCTGAAACACATTCATATTAATTATAGTTTAACGGTTATTACTCACGCGCATTCTTCGGGATTGCCCGACTAGTTTCGAACTGGAACGGAGCCCTTAGTCATGAGTTAAACAATAATTAATGTTAAGGCATATTGTTATGTTTCCTAGATATCAGAGTAAACTTTCATCTGTTCCGTTAAATTTTAATTTTGAATATCCGTTTAGATCTTGTTAGGCTTTAATAAAATATATAAGAAGGAAATTATGATACTTACCAAAATATTATGAGCCGTAATATTGTTTTAAAACTTGAAGCATTCCCGCCATAATATCTGAAACAAGGAGGGGATATATTAATATTGTGTGTTCACATTACTGTGCGGAAAAGGTTATTATTAAATTGGGGATACGAAAGTTAAACATTTCACTCTTTTCACTCCCAAAATGAGAGTATAGTATTTTTTGCTTGTTATGTTTAATTTAATAACGTTGTATGACTATTTAGTTCAAATGATATTTCTGTGTTTTAAATCCTTCGTAAAGCGACAGGCGCATGGTTCATTAGGAACCTTCAACTTCACCTTGACCTCAGAGTGCCTACTGTTAGGCAATTCATAAAAAGGGCATCGAAGAGATACTTTGAATCTGCCCCTAATTATTCGAATCCCTTAGTTGTCTTTTCCGCTGATTACAGGCCATCCCAGATCAATAAAATCCAACGACCATGTCACGCTCTCATTAGACCCAGTGATAGGATCACTGTAGCTCAAGAATCGACCAAATTCACAAGCACACTCTGACGCGCTGGACTACTTCGTTGTAGACCTCATCGGCGAGGTCCGCGTCCGTCGCGAAATGTCTCATCCTGTCCACTCCAACCCTTGCTCGAGCCAGCCCGTGCCGAGCTAGTAGCTTTAAATTCATCCCTTAATAATAAGGAAACTTATATGATCCAGCTAGTCCCTAGTCGTACCCCCAGCAACGCCCTAAGTCTAGGTTCGTGTCCCGCAGGAGACGCCCTTAGCGCTGTTGCTTAGTTTATAGTATTTTAAAATATGCTCTGGCTGGAGGCATCAAACTGCCTCGCCTTAGATATTGTCCGGTTCCGCAGACAAAACCCTTCTGCAAGGCCATTTCAAAATACAAAAAAAAAAACTGTGTTTTAAAATAAAACAGCATGTGTGAACCCTTTTTTATATTTCACAAAAACGACACTTTAACTAAAGTGGTTCAACCATCGATGTATGTATTTGATATAATGGCGTCAATTCTAAAGTAGCAAACTAAACTAAATTTAGAGCATTGTTGTCTTTTGACTCGCGACATCACCGCGGACTCAACTCATGACTAAAGGCTCGGTTCGAGTTCGAAACTAGTCGGGAAATCCCGAAGAAAGCACGTGAGTAATAATCGTTGAACAATAATTAATATGTCTAGATTTTGTTTAGGACTTCCTTATTAAACTTTATTAATAGCATAACACATGAGAAAACTTTAGTTTTTTAGACAAACAGAAAACTAAAAAAAATACACGATATCTAAAATTCAACAATTATACTATTCGTGTGCGTGTGTGCAAGCGCGCCCGCGTGTGCGTGTGTCTGCTTGTGTGAAATTGTAAAGTGTCAACTCATGACGGTATGGACCGTCAAAAATGAAGATACTGTGGGGTTTTCGTTGGTGAAATTATTGCCATTTCAATATTCCTATTTGTTTTATTAATTGCCCCACATAAGGATGATTATGATATCTGCCTAGCCTTTTCCCTATTACATTGGGTTCGGCTTCCAGTCAAACAGGATGCAGCTTAATACCAGTATTTTACATGGAGCGACTGCCTATCTGACCTCCATAACCCAGTTACTGAGTAACACAATATCTCGTGGTAAAACTGGTTGTCAGACCTTCAAGCCTCTGACTACCTGTAACGGCTGTCATAGATCTTAGTTTGACAACCGGGACCGATGGCTTAACGTGCTCTCCGAGGCACGGAGGGGTCTCGGTGTGAAATGATGATCACCCATCCACAGACCGACCGCGGCAAGCGCAGCTTAACCTCGATCGATCGATGTGTGCGGCTGTTACTTAGCCACGAGCCCCCCTAATTAGGATTTTCTCCTATATCGTGGGTGCGTTTACAAACACACTCACACGCACATACATAGACCCGGAACAGAAGATGTTACAAATATTTTCTGTGGGTACGAGATCCATGACACGCGCCAGCTGTTTCTCGGCCCCTCCGTTAACCGCGCTGTCTATTTGAAAATATAACATTAAAATTATGAAATGAAATTAACGTATCAACATTAACACGATGTAGGAACGCGCTTATTCGGTATCCTTTCTTAAGTAAGGCTATCAAATAAGAGTGAGTCATTAAGAGTAGGCTTAGTTCAGAACCATTACCGCCTACGACGTAAAAGTAAGTGCGTATGACTTTTTAGGCTCAAAAGACCAAAAAAATAAAGTTTATTACACATAATTTAACCTTATATCCCTTTATATAAATGAAGGAGAAAGGTTTAAGAATAGGATCGGAGGTTGAATGTCTGGCAGGATTTTAAAGGTAATCGTCAATAAAACCAACATTAAGGCTCTCCGCCACTGAGAGCATGTTTACTTTGGGTTAGTGATTGGTAGTGAGTCACTTCATATTACAAAGTACAATGTAGGTATTAAAATATCATGAAATTAGAGATGTAGATAAGTCAGGGTGAAGAGATCCGTCCGCCACGGTGGCTCGCCAGAGACTAACGTACTTACCCCTCGACTCGCCTTAGTCGCCGACCGTCCGTAGTACTCGGTGTTGGAACACCAATAAAGTAAATCAGTGTTGCCATCTCCGACATATAGTTTCATTTTTCTAGTGGTTATAAGCGCGGCTACTGAGCGTGAGGTGCTGGTTTCGATTCCCGGGTCGGGCAGTGTTGTTGAGTTTTTCTTTTAGGAAATTATCAGTGTGAGCCCGAAGTTTGAGCTCATTACACGTCAATTGGCTGACACCTACGACATGGAACTTAATAGGGGTATTTGTGAAATATAAGTTATAACTGTGTACACCTCTGCCTACCCCTTCTGGGAATGCTGCTATGTTTTTAACACGATTTTATTAGCTTGATTATGTACCTACGTATCTATGTAACGGAATCTTTGAACGTGATTTTCACCCACTATAAACGTCGGATTGAATTAAAACTTCACACAGTTATCAAGGACCAATGACAATACAATAATTCAATAAATTTGTCCGATTATCCTGATCAGGATCTTCAGAATTAACGATTAGAAAAAAAAAACATTTTATAGTAAAAGCAAATGGGGTGCTTTATATGATATTTTATAATGACTTTAACACAAATTTTTTTAGCTTATTGAATATTAACGTTATTATATTAAATGGAAAAAGAATGCGGTCGCGAACAGGATTCGAAACTGCGCCTCCCGGATAAATACTCCAGGCGCTCTGACCACTATCTATTCAGTCTCTAGACAGGTGACCGAAGATAGCAATGACGTCGCCAAAAGACGTGTTAAAATATGGATGAAGAATTCGCGGTGGTGAGCAGAGGTCGAGATGGCTTAGTGGTTAGAGCACCTGGAGTATTTATCCGGGAGGCGCAGGTTCGAATCCTGCTCACGACCGTATTCTTTTTCCATTTAATATAATAACTTTAGAGTTCGCTAAGCATGCGTTAATGCTTTTCAAAGATTTATCTATAATTATTGAATATTATTTCTACTTTTTAGTTCGGATAGTTACAAAAGCGTATATTTTAGTTAATTTTTTAACTATAATTTATTTTATGTAATATTAACCACAACAATAAACTACGTAAAGTTTATATGTCTCAGTGGGTGTTCTTAAAATACTGAAATAAATTTGTAAATTACAAAATATCAGGCCTGTATTCGAAGAGGAGATTGGCAGAGGTGTATACTCACATTTCACGGTTGTACTAATTAACCCGTTCACTGCCCAATGTACCACATATGGTACACGGCGATTGTTTAAGTATTATCTCTGCTTCGTGGACAAGGAACCTGGATCACATGTTTTAAGTGGGCAGCCACCGCCAAATTTATTACTAAGAATTCATTAACAGAAAACTCCAGTAACACTGATTGATTCAAGAATCAAAGCCAGAACCTCACACGTTTACCAGTCGCGCTTACGATCAATGAGACAGTTCACTTTAACTAATATAATTATCTACAAAGCGAAAAACCAAAAACGGAATTACATCTAGATTAGGGACAATCGCTGGATTATAACGTTTCACACAAAAAGGCTCACAATACAGACTAAAACGGCTGAAGGCTGTTAAAAATTTAACAATAGATAGTGGTTGCCTTTGTCGTGGACGTACAAAGCGAAAATTGTGAATGTGGTCAGGATACTAAGTTACTGGATGGGGTAGCGGGCAATGGTTATTTTTATGTTATTATTAATTATAGTTAAATGGTTATTACTCACGCGCATTCTTCGGGGTGGTCTGAGATTGACTCGCAACATCGCCGCGGGCTCAGCTCATGAATAAGAGCTCCGTTCGAGTTCGAAACTAGTCGGGCAATCACGAAGAATGCGCGTGAGTAATAACCGTTAAATTATGATTAATATGAATGTGTTTCACGAAAGTTATTATACAAAAATATATTGTATATAAATAGGTTTAGGCTATACGATGACTGATGCATACGTGACGTCAGACAGGACAGGTCACCTCAAAACTGCTATGGGTCTTACCTCAAAAGGCCATTCCAGACGAACCCTGCATGGTTACACTTACATAGATATGTACTATTGTGTCTTGACTTTAAAAGAGTGGTTGACCTTTGAGTTTGTTGCGGCGTTTCTTCTCAGAGATAGCCAGATAGAAAACGCCAGCACCATCTAGTTTATAAAAATGACTTGTAAAAGTTTCTTCAAAAGATCTATTTATAGAAATAAAATCATTTATCATCTATATTTTATACTACAGCCCAAAAAAAAAATTTTATGATTTTAGTGCTAACGTCTAATAACAGCATTGGTGAAATATGGGTGTACAACTATGTATATTTCTGCCTTCCCCTTCGGGGAATATAGGCGTGATGCTATGTATGTATGAACTTCATGATTAGCAGCCACGCATGTGCCGAAACCAATGAGGCAGTAATTGCTATTGCCACATCTAGAATTAAAAATAAACATCTGTGTACTTGTAAAACTGTGGGGCTGTTTCATTTTAGTAGTCATTGTAATTTCGCGTCGACACGGCCCGCCGCTGGCCGGATACCACCAACTTTCGCTTTGACAGACATTTCCATGTTTTCCTGCTAAATTATATCTTTTATTTTAGTTTATCATTGCTAGGGTTACAGTTGGCACTGCTATATTTTCTTAATACAATTTTTAATGATAGCTTTTCCGGTCTTCTCGTCTCTTTTGATGAAACACGGTTTATTGTTTCAAAAAAGCGATTTAGATTGAGGTAACAGATGACTCAGCAGTTGCATTAATAGGTATCGTTCATCACATATACCTTTAGTGTTTCTAACAGGTTGACGCTGAGGTGAGAAACTTTATTTAATTAAGGATTCAAGGACCCGAATCCTATTGTGCCTGCCTGCCTACACATACTCTCTAACATGAACTTTGACTGGTTCTTCACCAGTCAAAGTTCCTGTTTGTCTCATGGCATTAAGTCCGCCTCATGTTACCACCTTTTGTACATTAACTATAAATATAAACATAACATTGTTAATCATAAAATTGATAAAATTCATTAATTAAATATACACAATCGATAAATCAGTAAAACCTACCTAGTGATTCCGATATAAATTATGCCAAAGCATAGCTAACATATGCCAAAGCATGATGAGCTGTGCAACGCAGCTGCTAAGATTTATTTATTTATTAAATTAACTTTTTACAGTTCTTACAGGTAATAAATACCCAATGCAATAATAAAGTCACTAAACATTAAATATATTAAAGAAATAATATATAATAAGGGTCATTATCGAATTCCGCCAATAAACAATTATAAATATCTAACCGCGTTGATACGCTGTTAGATTGCCTGTATTCTGATGGCTCGACTAGATACAGATAGATATAAAGATATGTCACTGCAAAGCAACGTAATGTTTTATTACTTGTATAGTGTATAGTGTATCTAATGCGACGAAACCAGCTAGAACGAAGCCTATTAACTAGTCACAAAGTTAAAAATTATGTCTTACATATAAAATATCAAAATTGACTAACTTATTACATAACATTTGTTGATAAATCATTCTCAGTACAGGCCGCTCGTTTGTGGAATGCATTGCCAGTGCCAGTAAGATGTGCACAATCTTTGCCAGTGTTCAAAAGGCTTGTGAAGGAACATTACTTGTCGCTTAGTACATCGTGATTTACATACTTAGTAGTTTATTATTTAAATTGTATGTATATGTATTGTAAAAATTATATATCAAAATATATATGATATATATGTAGTATTAGTGTTTAAGTTTATGTAGGTACCTACTTTTATTTGCACCACACAAACCCCATATGTCTTACTGTTGAAATTAAATCCATCCAAAGGTTGCCTGGTAGAAATCGCAGACAGCGATAGGGCCGCCCATTGTATAATTTAAAAACCAAATATTTTCTGTCTGTATATGTCCATTTAGTGTACAATAAAGAATATATATATAAATATAAATAAATAAATAACTTTAGAGAACTCTTAGCTCTTCTAAACTGCAACTTATGTAATATGAAATGCGTATTTCTTTAGAATATAAAGTTCAGGCAAAATGTTGCGAAGCTCGGAACATTTTCATTGATATATTTTGCTGAGAAGTTGTGAGTAGTTCCGACATATTACGCTACGTTAGTAACATCGCTGCCTAACAAATGTTATAGGAAAATGTAGACACTTTTACTAAGAATTCACAGGACGTGGATATTTTTCTTAACTTAGATACCCATATTTTTATTGAGATAAATTTTTCAAATAATTAACTCTCAGAGATAAATCTTTGAAAAGCATTGACGCATGCTTAACGAACTCTAAAGTTATAATATTAAATGGAAAAATAATACGGTCGCGAGCAGGATTCGAACCTGCGTCTCCTGGATAAATACTCCAGGCACTCTGACCACTAAGGCATCTCGACCTCTGCTCACCATCGCAAATTTTCGCCTTAATAATATAAGTAGGTACTTCTTCGTGTACTGAGAAAATTCTAGTTTGTACCCTTACTTTTGTTTGCTTACTTATTGTTTTTGACTCCCTCGGTCTAGTGGTCGCAAGCACGGTTGCTGAACGTGAGGTCCTGGGTGCGATTCCCAGGTCGGACAGTGTTATTGGGTTTTTCTGTTAAGAAATTCTCAGTAGCAGGTGTTAGCAAGTTGGTGGTTTGGCACCCCTGTGCTTCGGAAAGCACGTAAAGCGGACGGTGCTTCACCTTATCTCTCTCCGGTCGTGTCGGATTGCCGTCCCATCGGAATATGAGAGAGAATTATCACTTATTTATCACTTGCTTATAACGGTGAAAGAAAACATCGTGAGGAAACCATCACACATGAGAGATGTTCTCAATGTTGTGTAAAGCCATGTCAGAGACCTACTGTTACGTTATTAACACCAGGTACAGTTTAAACCTAACTAACACTAGGTTATTCATCAACCACACGATAAGAAGAAGATTATCTCCTGCGTACTTGGCTAATGATATCAATCTATAGGCCACCGTGACCGAAATACGGTCTAGAGGAGTATATTATATATTTTTTTTCTTTATATACTGGTACAAAGGTAGTCTTTTATTTATATTTAATAGCCTTTGATTCAATTATTAAAGTAGGTATCAGTTTACTTATTCAAGATAAATCTTTGAAAAGCATTAACGCATGCTTAGCGAACTCTAAAGTTACAATATTAAATGGAAAAAGAATGCGGTCGCGAACAGGATTCGAACCTGCGCCTCCCGGATAAATACTCCAGGCGCTCTGACCACAAAGCCATCTCGACCTCTACTCAATTTACTTATGTTTCCAGTGCACGAAAAATATCTCAATTACCGCAGAGTAATTTTTTCTACCTTCATTTTAACTAGGTAAAACTCATCAATACACTTAAAGCGTTCCACATTTAAGCACACTCACCAAAGTAATTGTCAGTTGAAATATTTATTGCAGGTTCGAGTCCCGGGTTGGTCGCGTGATTTATTGTAACCCCGAGAGCGTCTGGGTTTTTCGGACACTTTGTTTTTTACAGTAAAAGAATGAATCGGTTTTTGGTGCTGCTATTATTTTTGGTAACAAAAAGGGATGTTTTTTATTTGATACCTTATAAATGGTCGGTTTTTCTCGAATTCGGGTGTTTTTGGTCTTGTCTTTAACTTTTGTTTGTATTATTATGTCAGCCCAAGAACAATTTACAGTTGTGAAGAAAATACCCTTTTTTAATAATTAACTCAATAAGCCTAGTGTGGATAGAAGATGCCAACCTCGAAGAAGGTATCGCAATCAAATCGCGGACGTTCTCAATAAAGGACAGATCAGGAGCCACTTAAATCAACGAGCATTCATGAAGAGGCTAATAAACATAGATGAAGCGAAAGACGTGTGTCAGAATCGTAGCAAATGGAAATCGATAGTCTCTGCCTACCCCAATGGGACATAGGCGTGATTGTATGTATGTATAAGCCTAGTGGTATGATCAATCTAGTGGTGAGTCAAATGTCAAATCCAAGGCACGAGCTATAAAACTTTCCATACTCGTGTACCTAGTAAATATATAGAAATAAAAACACACATTCTCGAGTTTTTACACAATTTCGTTTAACTGCCTCGTTGGTCTAGCGGTGCCAAGCGCGACTGCTGAGCATAAGGTCTCGGGTTCGATTTCCGGGTCGGGCAAAATGTTATTGAGTTTTTCTGTTAGAAATTTCTCAGTAGCACCCCGGAGTTTGGAATTGTGCCCCGACCTCGCACAATTCTAAACTCCGGGCAGTTGGCAGTAGGTTCACCACCTGTTCACATGGGGCTTAATATTAACATTGGTGAAATGTGGGTGTACACATCTGTCTACCCCTTCCTAGTTATTATAAAATCGTAGTAATACTCTGCATTCCTAAATCCTTAATGGTTTCAATTAAGTCCCACTCGAGTTTCCGACAACCACAGTAAACGGATACCACGAGTTGGTATTCACAAAACCAATTGCTAATAAATAATGAGGAGTTACTGATTGCTACCTCATTACCAGGAACACCGAATCTCATTACCCTAATTTCTGTAATTTCATTTGAATACATTCACTTTCATAGTTCAACGATTTATCTTTTTTTCTAGCCTTTTCCTAAGTATATTATGATAATGACTGCCTCGTTGGTCTAGTGATTGCAAGCGCGGCCGCTGAGCGTGAGGTCCAACAAGTGCACCTGTGTTTGCGCATACACTTGTCCAATCTAATCTCCTGCGTACTTGGCTAATCTCCGTGGAGATAGGCCGCCGCCTTAACCAAAATACGGTTGAGAGGAGAATTAGTATTATGATAATCTTTTATTAATAAATACAATATAAAACCTAAATATTGCAGAAAACATCTGCCTGCTGAACATGATGTCCTAGGTTCGAATCACAGATCGGCTAAAGTGTTATTAAGTTTATCTGTAAGGAAAGGCGCCCGGAACATGGCAATAGGCTCACCACCTATGTACTAAAGACTGCAACTGTAAAATCTGTGTGCACAGATGTGTACATCTCTGCTTCGCACCCTTCCTTTATAGGTAGTACACAGCTCGAGAAATACAGGCGTGAGTTCTGTGATAAATATGGCTATGATAATATATAAAGCTATAATAAATTTAAAAAAAAAAAGTTTTTTAGTTTGCAACGAGGATCTTAGTATATTTGTTTTTATCCAAAATAGACCTACGTTTGGCCACCAACTCGCCTAATAATAAGCGTCTGTGTGATGGTGCATGTAGATCCAGATCTATTCACTCAAAGTGAGTGAGATAGAGTTGAGGAGAACGATAGTTGGGGAGTTGATGCACCTGTCCAGACCCGTCTCCCACACCGGTTGTACTGGACTACATCCCGAAACACGACTAGAAATCACGGCATGGCTTCGTCCCGTCAGTCTAGCCGCGGCCGAAGCCTCCCACCAGAGTTGTGTTGTCTGTCTTGCACCACCCAAGGGACTCCATTTTAAGGGTGCACTTCTACGAATACAGGCAACTCAGCTCCCAAATATTACAAGGGTTAATGCTTTGAATGCTGAAAATTATACTTAAGTGACCAAAGACCACTACGAAAACAATACCAATTTCTCTAGAAATCAAAAATGTTTGAACATATCAACGTAATGAGAATTTCTATAATTTTAGTAAAATCTTAGGTTTTCGCGATCAATATACATTATAATAAAACACTTTGCAGCGTTCGTTCTCCTGCGACCACGAACGCTGCAAAATGTTTTATGAAGTGACTGCTTATCTGACCTCCACAACCCAGTTACTGGGTAACACGATATCTCGTGGTATGACTGGTCGTCAGACTTTCAGGCCTCTGACTAGCCGTATCGGTTGCTATGGATCTTAATGTGACAACCGGGACCGACGGCTTAATGTGCTCTTCGTGGCACGGAGAGGTCTCGATATAAAATGATGGGGTGACCATTCACAGACCGACCACGGCAGACGCAGCTTAACCTCAATTGATCGATCAGTGCAGCTGTTACTTAGCCATGAGCCCCAGTGAACCTTAATTTTATAAAAACCAATTTCGCTGCTATCCATTATAGTGAATGCCTGTTGCCAGTCCACTTTCTAACCCAGTTGTATTTCAGCCTTGCCCTGTGGGTCAAAATAATTAAATTAATGTTCATAGTCTTAGTTCTCCAACTTAGACCCTACACGGATATAGAGAAAACTAGATATTCAAATAAAACTTTTTAATTTGGGACTCAAAAATCTTTAAAACTAATGTTAGTAATACAATCTCTACATAGTATTAAACAAAGTCTCTTTTATACGTCTCTTTATCCGCTAACTCCTCCTAGACCATGCAACGGATTTTGATGCGGTTTTCACCATCGTTTAGAAAAAATTTCACAGATGGTATAAATATTATAAAACCCAATTCAGTTGTTTTGTAAGTAGAAACAAATGAATAATTTGCAACTAAGTCGCCGTATAAATAAATTTGCGAAACTTACGTAGGCTAAACGTAACTTCGCTCTTTTTTTCTAATTTATACCTGCAAAGCCGGGGCGGGTCTCTAGTCCATTATAAATATAAAATGATTTGACTTTGAAGCACGGAGAATACGAGTAAGAAATGAGTTACTAACCCAGTCATGCTGCCAACAAAATGCCTAACAACAATGCATTAAACCCCATAACGCTGATTAATATAATAACAATAATAATTTAATTTTCACATGCCCAATGCATGAGGTAAACAATGCATTTAATATTAATCACTTATAGTCCTATTGAATTATACTCATTTAGTACAGTCACGAGCACAAACATGTACACATTTGCAATTTTAAACTCCATATAAATAGTAACCTGATTAACATAGAAGTTTAAGTATGTCTATTTAAAGAAGGAATGGTTACTCTATCTGTTTTACATATCTAATTCACTTAGAAATACACGCTGGAATGCTCTGGCTGGGGTCTTCATTTCATAATTTTTTCTTAAGGCAACCACAGGAAAGCATGGTTAAGCAGTCGACATCCTCCTAGGTTGAACTGCGAGATGCCGCATAGAAAATAAAACCACGCAGCCTAAATTACTCGACTGTAACTACAGACTGAAAGGAACATCAACAGTGAACTTTTGTCAAGTGAACTGCTACTGTGAACTAGTGAATAAACTGAAGAACCGAACATTCAAGATAAATCTTTGAAAAGCATTAACGCATGCTTAACGATCTCTAAAGTTACAATATTAAATGGAAAAAGAATACGGTCATTATATTAGTATTCATCCGGGAGGCGCAGGTTCGAATCCGGCTCGCGACCGTATTCTTTTTCCATTTAATATTGTAACTTTTGAGTTCGTTAAGCATGCGTTAATGCTTTTCAAAGATTTATCTTGAATTATTAAGGTAATTGCATTCTTTACGACATTGTATTAACTGCAAAGTTAGTCGTGTCGGTTCGGTCACTTATAAAGGGACCGAATTGATAGCAATGACGTCGCCATAAGACGTGTTAAAATATGGAAGAAGAATTCGCGGTGGTGAGCAGAGGTCGAGATGGCTTAGTGGTCAGAGCGCCTGGAGTATCTATCCGGGAGGCGCAGGGTCGAATCCTGTTCGCGATCGTGTTCTTTTTCCATTTAATATTGTAACTTTAGAGTTCGCTAAGCATGCGTTAATGCTTTTTAAAAGACATATCTTGAATTATCATCATCCTGTTCGCGACCGTATTCTTTTTCCATTTAATATTGTAACTTTAGAGTTCGCTAAGCATGCGTTAATGCTTTTTAAAAGACATATCTTGAATTATCATCATCCTGTTCGCGACCGTATTCTTTTTCCATTTAATATTGTAACTTTATATTGTTTATGTATACTAAAACATTATTATTACATCACTGATTTTATTTATACCTATTTATACCTATAAAACTGATTTACATCTGTGACTCCTCACCATTTAAGGCCCAGTTGAAAATCTTAGTAGTCAGAGCGCCTGGAGTATTCATCCGGGAGGCGCAGGTTCGAATCCGGCTCGCGACCGTATTCTTTTTCCATTTAATATTGAACCGAACATTGTTTATCATTGGTGGCATAACGTTCACATCCTGCTGGCACCTTAGTATATATGTCGCAGATGGATTGTATAATCCGCTGTTTTACAAAACTGCTAGCTGATTTACAAAACAGTACTGTT
The DNA here is from genome assembly GCA_935421205.1 of Xylocampa areola. Lineage (NCBI taxonomy): Eukaryota > Metazoa > Arthropoda > Insecta > Lepidoptera > Noctuidae > Xylocampa > Xylocampa areola. Next base: position 3,559,684 of record OW285216.1, read on the forward strand.
ATGATAAACAGCTGAACGACGTTTAGCGGTTTTACATAATTACTGAACAATAAAACGCAGAATTGTATGAACGTTTTGCGTTTATCAATGCAGCGGGTCAACGATCAGAGATTATGTAAAACAGTGTGAAATGAACTGTCAGATTGTTCATTTTAGTTCAAAATTTTGTCGCATATGGCTCTGTGTATCTTAAGTTAACAACAATTTTATTTTATAACGTGGGCAGCAAAATAAAAGATGAAAATTTAGAATGACGTAAATACTAAACCACTATAATAGTCGACAATATATCGGGATCATGAAAGAAAATAAACGTAATTGATCCATGAGCGAGCGAAGCGAGCTCGGGAGTTTCGTGCATCCCGACACGGACAGGTTAGGATCGAAGAGGATGACAGTGGCCAGTGAGCAAGCGTAGCGAGCGAACTACCCCCGTTATCCTCTTCTATCGTGTTTAAGTTTTTTCTGACCTTACAGACACAAAAATAGGAGCCCTCCACCGGCTCCGTCGTCCCAGCCACGGAAAGACAAGTCAGAATACAGTATAATTTTTTTTTACTTGAGTGTTGACTATCCATTCAATATACCTATACAATAAACAAATCTGTCCCACTGTAGATATGTCATTCCGCATTACGTCTGAACGTGGGTAGCAGTTTTGTTAAACGCATCGCAATGGCAATCCAGCTGTACGTTTGTTTAGTTATTTTATAAAACAGTACTGTTTTCAAAACATTTAGCAGTTTTTTAAAACAGCGGATTCTATCATCCACCTGCAATATAGTGATATAGTATAGTGTAATACCCGGCCTCACAGAAAACCGGCGTGAAACAACCCTTGCGTTGTGTTTCGCCGAGTGAGTGAGGCTACCGGAGGCCCAAACCCTTTAAAAAGTCGGCAACGCACTTGTGACTCCTCTGGGGTTGCGGGTGTCCATGGGCGGCGGTAATCGCTTACCATCAGGCGAGCCGTTTGCTCGGTTGCCCCCTATCCCATAAAAAGGGAATTCTTTGCCGGTTCGTAACAATTTGCATTCTCTATATCTGTGGTAAAAACCCCAGTTAGAACTATGCTAAAGCCAGTTTGACAGGTATGTAAGCAATAATTCATATGGGTCCTATTTATGCATAGGTAGGTGAACGGTATCCGGGTCTAACCATTATTTATCCGGGATAAGGATAGAGGTCGCGGGTCATTCTGGCGTACGACAAGTTTATCCTGCATTTGTACAAGTAAAATCGTTTGTGATTTTTTTGAAGCACGTTTGGCTGGTTCTGTTTGGGTATCATCATTCTTTGATAGTCTCTTCTATAGGTTTGATATCAACATAACATAACATAGCATCACGCCTGTATTCCCCGAAGGGGTAGGCAGAGGTGTACACAGTTGTACACCCACATTTCACCAATGCTGTTATTAAGTCCCATGTAATAGGTGGTGAGCCTATTGCCATCAACCGGGCACAGTTCCAAACTCCGGACTGCTACTGAGAATTTCCTAACAGAAAAACTCAATAACACTTTGCCCGACCCGGGGATCGAACCCGAGACTTTCTGTTCAGCAGTCGCGCTTGGGACCACTAGACCAACGAGGCAGTATGTGATATCAACAGTATGTGATATGTCATTAAAACGGATAAGTATCACGCTTATACTGACTTGACGGTGGAAAGACTTGCTGCTGCGTCGCGTGTCGCAGAATCGATTCCTGCACGGAGAAAATATTTGTATGATCTACAGATAATTGTACCGGGTAATTGTGTGTATGCATGTGAGATTATGTTTTTGTAAACGCACCCACGATACAAAGAAATTCCGGGTGGGGGGCAAAGATTAAAAAAAAATACTGCCAATTTCACGACCAAACTCGTCATAAAGAGTTATCGAAAGAGGGATTGCTTTCGAATGGGAGATTATTTAATAATTGTTGTTTTTATTTTCATTGTGTACTTATTGTATTTTATGGTTTATTTTTAAATATATGCGTATGCACCTTGGAGAGATCTGTATGATGTTGTAATGTTATAAATAAATAAATAGAAATAAATAAATAATATGCTATTACTTTAAATAACAAAACCCTCACGTCTCATTGGTCACAATGGCGACTCTAGACCATAAGGTCTCATTAGTCATGATTAACAAAATAATATAACATAGCATCACGCCTTTTTTTCCCGAAGGGTTTGGCACTAGTGCATACACTTGCACACCCACATTTTAAGAACGCTGTTATTAATTCCATTCCCGTGTAATAAGTGGTGAGCCTATTGCCATCTACGGAGCATAATTCCAAACTCAGGACTGCTAAGAATTTTCTCACAGAAAAAACCTAATAAAACTTTTCCCAACTTGGGAAGCGACTGTTGAGCATGAGGTACTACATATTTACCGTAGCAGAGCCATGCTTTGGCACGAATGGGCCGGCTCGGCCGGAGTGATACCACGGCCTCACAGAAAACCGGCATGAAGTAACGCTTGCGTTGTGTTTCGCCGAGTGAGTGAGGGTACCGGAGGCCCAAACCCTTTAAAAGGCCGGCAACGCACTTGCGACTCCTCTGGGGTTGCGGATGTCCATGGGCAGCGGTAATAGCTTACCATGAGGCGATCCGTCAGAACTTTTGCCCCATATACCATAAAAAAAAACATGCTCAGCACTCGCGCTTGGGACGACTAGACTAACGAGGCAATATGTGACTACAATAAAGGTTAACCTAAAACGGCTATTTGAGAAAAATGTTGTCATACTAATTATAATTTTTCATGGAAACATTGAGAAATAATACACTACACTAAAATAATACTTGACATTGCGTGTCATCACTCTTCCAACTGAGCTACCGTGTCGTTATTCGATATTATTAAATTTTAAGCTTCCTTGTACTCGTCTTAAGGAGACGTCTAAGGAGATATTTATTTAGCAATCATTTACAGATCTGCAAAACACAGCGTTACCACTTTGCAGTTGTAAGGTGGCGAACAACATCCCATCCGGTCGCGAACAGGATTCGAACCTGCGCCTCCTGAATAGATACTCCAGGCGCTTTGACCACTAAGCCATCTCGACCTCTGCTCACCACCGCGAATTATTTTATTATTATATTTTTATATTATTTTATATTTTTTTTTTTTTTTATTGATGCTTTTTCAAAGACATATCTTGAATTATTAAGGTAATTGCATTCTTTACGACATTGTATTAACTGCAAAGTTAGTCGTGTCGGTTCGGTCACTTGTATAGGTACTGAATTGATTGCAATGACGTCGCCATAAGACGTGTTAAGATATGGAAGAGGAATTCGCGGTGGTGAGCAGAGGTCGAGATGGCTTAGTGGTCAGAGCGCCTGGAGTATCTATCCGGGAGGCGCCGGTTCGAATCCTGTTCGCGACCGTATTCTTTTTCCATTTAATATTGTAACTTTAGAGTTCGCTAAGCATGCGGTAATTCTTTTTCAAAGACATATCTTGAACATCCCATCCTTTAAATCCTTTATATATGTAGACGTACTCATTGATGTTAATCGTTATTTTTTCCGGGTCCAACACACGATTTTACCGGACCCTACCACCATAAAGGATCGTAACATTAAACAAATGATCCTCAAAAATAACGGACTAACTGTTAAAGAACACATTACCGATAATGTGACCCAAAGCACTTAGGGGGTAATTTTAAAAGGCATATAAAATTAAAAGCATTTGGAATAGAATTAAGACGCCTTTTAGCGGACGCCCTAACAAAATAATATGGGTATTATATAATCTATGGCGACAAAATGTCAATTAATATAGATGTTACATGGGACGATTTGGGTAAATCCGGAATGTAAGATAATTTTCGCTTACATTTTCTTAATGGAATTTCTGGATTTAATGGTATGGAATGGCCAATATTCGGCGATCCATTCACATCCATTTTAAATAGAAGAAGCCGAGAAATATTTGTACTACAATCATCAAATCCGAAAATAGTAAATATAGAGCGAAAAATACTCAAAGGACTAAAAATTTTATTTTCTTTCTTTTCCTTTTTTATATTTAAAATAAAAAACGTTGCCCCACACTAGGAATTTCTTCCTGCGTCGTGGGTGCGTTTACAAACATATAATCTCACAAGCACACACACACCCAGACCCGGAGCAATTATCTATAGATCGTACAAATAATTGCTCCGTGCAGGAATCGAACCTGCGACACGCAGCGCAGCAGTCGGTCTCTCGACCACTGCGCCAACCGCGCTGTCATCACGGACGGATTAAGGACTAAAACTAAAACGGCGTAACGAAAATTTTGAAAATAAAAACGTTGTCAGGAATAGAAACCGATGATTTTGAAAAAAAAAATACACGCGCCTTCCGATAGTGTCTTTAGTAACGATGAAATTCTGGAAATTGATGATATATGGTAAATCGAAAAAAAAACCTCATTTGTAAGGAAATACTATTTCAATTGCCAATCGCCTGCCGATGTCTTTGAAGAGAAGGCGAACGCTCGGACCCCATGACCCGAGTGTTTCAACCCTAAACGGCTCGAAAATATAATTACTGATAAGATTGTTATAGTTTCGCCGTTTGAGGGTCTCCGCAGCTGAAGCAGCGGCACAGAGCGCCGAACTAGGAAGATGAGATGGCGCAAGGGTATCGATAATTATATATATGAAATTAAACATTTTCCTAACGAGTCAACCGATTTATCAGAATCAGGGCCCTGAGATCATATGTAAGAAACGTAGATACTAGTTTTTCTACCGCGAAATCGTCTCAGTGCTTATCAAAAAACATTGTGAGGAAACTTGGACTTAATGGTCTAAAGTTATAAAAAAATGTGGAATGCAAAATACAATCATGAGCAGGATTCGAACCTACGCCTCTCGGATAAATACTCCAGGCAATCTACCAACTAAGCAATCCCGACCGAGATTTTTAGATACTGACCCATATCCGTGAATATTTTGTCAAGAGATACATCGGTATTGTTATAATATTAAATTCGTATGTTCGTCATTTGGGTACGGGGCAACTGCCTCGTTAGTCTAGTGGTCCTAAACGCGACTGCTGAGAATGAGGTCTTGGGTCCGATTCCCAGGTCGCGCAAAGTGTTATTGGGTTTATCTCTTAGTAAATTCTCAGTAGCAGCCCGGAGTTTGGAATTGTGCCCGGTAGATAGCAATAGGCTCACCACCTATTACATGGGACTTAATAACAGCATTGGTGGAATGTGGGTGTACAATTGTGTACATCTCTGCCTACCCCTTCGGGGAATACAGGCGTGATGCTATCATTTGGGTTCAGCGCCTTCAGTTCACTTCAAAAGCGGAAAAAACCTATTGCCAGATGTTACTATTCCGAGCTTAGATATTTTTGGACAAAAGATTCGTGTCACGGTAGGCTTTGTTCTATAAATAACTAAATACGTTGAGGTAGCATGAATTGTTATAAATGGTCACCCGTTTGGTAGTTGAAGCTATCCATGACGTTAAAACAATTTTCAGTTCAAATTGTTTGACTTAAATAAATGTACACACTAGTAATTCTCATGAGTGAGTGAATTTGATATTAAATGTCAGTTGAAATAGAAAAAAATACAGTAAAAAATAGAATAGATTTAAATCAATATGGTAATAAAATAAATACAATTAGTTCGACAACAAAATTAAATCTCAAAATAACTTACATAATCAGCCCATAATTGTCCCACTGCAGGTCAAGGTCGTCTTCCCATACAGAGAAGGAACGAGCATTGATCACCACGCTAACTCACTGCGGGCTGGCGATTTCAGACCAGTAAGTCCAGGTTTCCTCACGATGTTTTCCTTCACCGTCTTATACTGTGAAGAAAAACATCGTGATATCTTAGAACAACTTGTGGCTCAAGAGGCGGGCCCGGCAACCACTACACAAATGTCAAAATACAAAAAAAAAAAAACATTTTTCACAAAAACCTAACCCCCGAAAAAGAAAACCGAAAAGACATTTTTTTTGTAAAAAACCTACTTAATTGTTTTTGTAGTATAATTTACACAACCTAAGCTAGGTCTAAAGTTCTCATTACGATAAACGAAGTAAGCCTAAACACGAAGTAGTTGCTGTAAACCGTTGAGGAGTACCCTCGACAATTTTTCGTCTTCATCATTAGATTAACTCCAGGTTTCCATTGTTTTAATGCTATCAAAAAGCAAACTATCTACAACGTTTGAACAGAATAGGTTTTGCAAATTTATAAGCACTATATCCACTCCCCACACATCCTCAGGGGTGGACTTTCTTTTTCAAATTTAAATGGGAACGGTTTGGAAGTATTCTCTATCAAATAAAACAATTATTATCAATATCGGACTCTGTAAATTTTACGTGTAGGCATACAAAAAAGAAATATATATGTATATCTCACCGCGTGATTGTGAACACCAGTTTTTACAATAATTCTCGCGATATCGTAAACTGACGAAAAATTGTGAACACCATTTACAATGTAACGTATTATTTCTCAGTAGTTTATAATTTATCAAGGTCAATTCGTCAATTTGTATTCAGTCCGGTTTTATCACCCGTAAAATTGTAAACTTGATTGGTCTGTTTTGGCGGTAACTCGTGTCGCAGATCGATTGTAGAATCCGCTGTTTTACTAAACAGATCTGTTTTATAAAACAGCTGAACGTTCTGGATTGCCATTGCACTACGCGGGGGTCCTATTTTCGTCTATAATGTCATAAAAAACCTAAACATGAAGAGGATGACGCGCGTCATCCTCTTCAAACCTAACCTTTCCGTGTCGGGGTACGCTGAACTCCCGAGCTCGCTTCGCTCACCCATGCGTCAGTTTAATTTATTTAATAGCACTGTTTTGTAAATCAGCTAGCAGTTTTGTAAAACAGCTGATTCTACAATCCATCTGTAACATGGATAGAGACCGTGCTACCTACCGCCAAGGCTGACCAATCGGCGATGGTTTACAATTTTACGAGTTATAAAATCGGACAGATTGTGTACCATGTCGGGTCGTTCACAATTTGACGGTTTAACATAGATAGATTATAAACTATCGAAAATGAATATGTTAAATTGTAAGCAGTGTGGTACTGTTCACAATTTATCGACAGTTTACATAACAACTGGTGTTCACAATCATACGGTGACATATATACGCGGCGACTTGACAATCTCCACATTTTTACGTCGGTTGAAAACAACAAAATAAGTCCAACAAACAATCAGCTGTCCTAATAGCCCGAATTCACTGCACAAAAGAAATTAAACGCTAGTTTAAAGTAGAGTCTAAAAATCCTTCAAAACCGTCGACTCAATTTATATCAGTTAACAGTTATTACCGTAAGCTCGGATTACGTTCTCTAACACCCCATTTAACGGGGACCGAACTAAGCGTCTTCACTGGCTTGTTATGGTGTAAGCAGAGATTAAAGGTAACCAAGCTTGTGGGAAGTTTGCAGGTTGTATTTCGTGTATCGATAAAAAAATTGTTATACTGGTAAATCTATCAAACGCATTCACGCATGCGTAGAGAACTCTTAAGGTGTTATTTTTTTTGTGGAAAGAAAATACCTTTAAACGAGCAATTCTTGTATATATATGTAATCTGAATCTCGAAAACGGCTCCATCGATTTTCATGAAATTTTGTATGCAGGGTGTTTCGGGGGCGATAAAACGATCTACTTAGGTTTCATTTTTAGAAAACGTCGCTTTACTAAATAAAAAACCCCGAGCAAAGCTTGGTCATTCAGGTACTTATATATAATAAATAGAGATCGAGATGGATTAGTGGTCAGATCGCCGGGAGTATTTATCCGGAAGGCGCAGGTACGAATCTTGCTCACGGCCGTATTTTTCTTTGCCATGCTGACCCGGAAATCGAACCTAGGACCTCACGCTCAGCAGCAGCTTGCGGACACTAGATCAGTGAGGCAATACATGGCCTAAAAATGTATAAAAAAAATCCAGTGTATTACCAGTACCATAGAGACTTATTCAGAACCCAAACTACATAAGAATAACAAAATCAAATACATTGACCTATAAAACAGTAAATATAATAAATTTATTAAGACCACGATTACATTTATTTTGTGCCCAACATCCAAGAAAAGGTTTTTTGAGCGTCATTACGGAACCCCAGTTACACTTTATTTTTACGAGTTCCGTATACGATATTACGCATGTTATTTGTTACGTACAATTCGTTCAATGGTTCGGGATAAATGTAAACAATTGTTTTGGGTTCATATATTTTTATTTAGTATTGTTTGATATGGTTTTATTTATTTACAGGGGCGGAGCTAGTCCCTACTGCCATTCAGGAAACTGCTTGTTAAAAACATAGCTTAAAAGTATTTCCAAAGGGTATGAGCAGTCGAGTTCTGTTGCACACATTTCACACACTGCACGTCAAAGTCAAAGTCAAAGTCAAAGCATTTATTTCAATTAGACCGTTTACAGGCACTTTTGAATTGTCAAAAAAATAAACTAGTTGCCACGTTCCAAAGTGTAGATTCCTGTGGAGAAGAACGGGCAAGAAACTCCACGGTTACTCTTTTTCATCAAACAATTACAATATTTTGGTTACATTGTATTTATAATATAAAAATCATATGTGAGAACAATGTAATATGAAGTCTATAGAGTCTAGTTACAATTCAAAACTTTGCCATGACAGTTTAGAGATGACCAGCCCCAACCAACGGCGCCCGTTCACGAACATGACGCCAGCGTCAGCATCACTAAACTCGACCATATTGTAGGGAATCTAATGACCCAACACAAACGCCACCGTCAGCGGGACACTTGAGTGAGCATGACATACTCTAGCTGCCAGACAATAATCAAATATATTTAATCATGTAGAATATGTAAATGATTACATGGTATTCACATTTACAGTATAATAAAAATGAAATGCTAAATTATTAGACAAACGTATTTTTAAATATTATTAGAAGGACTGAACAAGACAAAAAAAATTGTCCATCAAAATTATATAACAATGTCAAAAAACAAAATAACTACATTCTAAGAGACAGTACGTCGAAGTGATGACAATTTTGAACCTTAAGAATAGCGTCATTCACATCGTCAAGCTCCGGTGCACGTCTGTCAACTTTAAAAATTAAAGACGTGTCATCAGCAAATAACACCATTTCGGGTTGATTTTGGTACAAATACGGTAAATCATTTATGTATACTAAAAAGAGGAACGGACCCAATATCGAACCCTGAGGCACGCCTATTTTAATTTCCGAGCCCAATGAATTTACACCGTTAACTTGAACTTTTAGTGTTCTATTTTCTAGGTATGATTTTATTAGACTTAGAGCCATATTCCTAATTCCATAATGCTCGAGTTTCAGCAGAAGCGTCTCGTGGCTAACGCAATCAAATGCCTTAGAAAGGTCACAAAATATTCCAATGGCATCTTTGCACGTATAAGTCCCAATTAATAGGTGGTGAGCATTTTTCTTTAATCCAAAATCTGCGTTTGTCCCCTAACTCGCCTGATGTTAGGCGACTATGTGGCTAAGGATGGAACACGTAGATCCAGAAAAAAAACTATTTACTCTAAGTAGAGTGGATAGATTTTGGGCGAACGATAGTTGGGGAGTTGATGCAACTGCCCAGACCTGTCTCCCACAACGGTTGCACCGGACTACATCCCGAAACACTACTAGGTCGCACATCATGGCTTCGTCCGGTGGGTAGTAACCAGCCGCGGCAGTTGCCTCCCACCAGCGATATAGCCATAAACCGTGTACAAAATCTAACTTTGATTTTGTAAGTGATTATAGACCAGGTTTCAAGGTATTTTTTCACATCGCCATCTTCTGGTAAAAGCCGTAGCCCGGTTAGTGGAGTGTGATATTAGGATAACATCAGAACCTGGCGCATGGATAACATTTGCTGTGACATAGATAGATAGAAGGAGACCGTATCGATGGCGGTTACCACCAACAATAGCATTTCCAAAGAGGGTTGATGTCAGGCAGACGGCCGGTCATAAAACAGCCAAAATTTTAGCAGCATGCCAGATATAGGTATGCTGCGCCGACCCCAAATAAATTGGGATAAGGGTAGGCGGATGATGATGATGATCTTCTCGTAAAAAAGCCAGAAGATAGAATGAAATTTTACAGTCAAAACAGAAGTTTTTTTTCCATATATACAAGAAACGCCTTCCATTTATCAAATTCAAATTCAAATTCAAAATTCAAATTCAAATTCATCAGATCCTTATATATTATATACTTAAACCTTTCCTGAAAAATATGTAAATACTAAAACACCCCATCCAAATCGGATCAGTAGTTTTTCAGAAAATCATAGAATACAGAACTTCCTTTTTTTTGTCTAAAGTCGGATAAAAAATCTAATTTGAGTTTCACTGCTGAGAATTTCACTTTTAAATTTCAAAGTGAGTAAATTATTGCAAACTCCGGGGTGCTGCTGAGAATTTTCTATCAGGAAAACCAAATAACACTTAACCCGACCAGGGATTCAAACCCAGGACATCACGCTTTGCAGCTGCGTTTGCGACTACTGCCTTATCCTTTCTGGGTACCGGCTTGATGATACTGGCGGACAAAGTTTATAGACCATTGATCAGGCACTGGGCGAGTAGACATATGAGGAGTGACATTTAAACATTTAAAGAATTAATTAAGAAATTGTGTGTCGTTGATATTATTATTATTTTACTAACAATAGGTGAAGGTCTTACTAACTGTATATGAATCGACGTAGGGTCTGAAATATGTAATATTTGTCATTAATTAATGAATTTATATAATTGTACCTAATGGAATTTGGTAAGGTGACACGAACTTCATATTATTTATTATTAAAACTAATTTTAGTTCACAGCAATCCCTTTAATAAACTGACAGACTGCCTCGTTGGTCTAGTGGTCTCAAGTGCAACTGCTGAGCACAAGATCTTAGGTTCGACTCTCAGGTCGGGCAAAGTGTTATTGAGTTGTTCTGTTAGGTAATTCTCAGTAGCAGCTCGGAGTTTGGAATTGTTCGCAGTAGTTGACAATAGGCTCACCATTACATGAGACTTGTATTGGTCTACTTCTCATCGTGTGGTTGATGACAACCAAGTGTCAGGTTTAAGCCACCCGTAGGTCTCTGATATGGCTTTACACACCATCGAGAGCATCTCTCAGGTGTGCTGGTATTCTCACGATGTTTTTTCCTTCACTGTTTTGAGCAAATTATTATTAATTTATAATACGCACATGACTTCGAAAAGACAGTAGTGCGTACCTTGAATTTGAACTTGCGACCTTTGACTTGTCAGTCCAACGTTCATACCCTTAGGCTATCATTCTCTCTACAGTATTGGTGAAATGTTTTGTATTACTTCTGCCTACCCCTTTGGAGAATACAGGCGTGATGCTATGTCTATGTCAACCAATAAACATTTTAACAGTTCTATAAATTCCCTTGTAAAGAAGAACCTAATTTTAGAGTGCCTGATTTAACCCCCATTTGCAACAGTAATTTTAAAGATTAAAAAGCAATTCCAAATGTCTATTAGGAGGCAATATTTGTCCCGGAGAAGCAAATAGTGGGTTAAATGTCACATGCTGGATTTATTTAAAGACTCGGGAAGCAGTTTGGAATATTTATGGCCGAATGACTTTTTACCCAAATGTTTTTAGGCTTTACAAACAGGGTAATAATAGAAATTTCGAGTTTTCGAATGCAAAACATCGTCTTTTGTGTTATAAAATATTTTAATGTTATTTTGACATTGGTTATTGTTTTACCAGATTTTATCCAATGTTTGGTATATATTTTTTTTATATTTTTTTATACGTTCGTCACTTTCACGTAAATAAACAGTTTTTCATTATTTCTGTCTTCTTTACACCACAGACGTACGGTGAAGGAAGACATCATGAGGAATTGGACTTAATGGACTAAAATTGCCAACCCATAGTGAGCCAACGTGGTGAATTACGTGCCTTCTCTGTTTGAGAATGGACCTTTGCTTTGAGTGGGGCAGTTACGGGCTAGTTTTGTTGTGTTATTTATGTACTATTATTAATTTTCTCTATTGATTCATTGGACATAGTTATTTAGTTAACAATATTAAGTAACATAGGTTCAAAGATTCAAATATATTTATTTTGCCAATTAGCGTATAATGCTGTTACGTAAACCTACTGTTTACGTCACTTACAAACTTCATTTTCTTATGCAGGCGTTCCAAAAATATTTTTAAAAGAACTTTTAATTATAGTCTATGTTAATAGCCAATACCTAATACAAAATAAGTGATAATTAATTAGGATAATTGGTATTGGTATTGCCAATACCAATTAATTATCACTTGCTTAAAGCGGTGAAGGAAAACATCGTGAGGAAACCAGCGGACCTGAGAGATATTATGTTCTCTATGGTGTGTAAAGCCATGTCAGAGACCTACGGGTGGTTTAAACTCTGACACTGGGTAGTTCTATGATCGTCTTATTAACATATTAATTTGTAACTAACTTGTTATAATATAGGTAATAACAGAGTCTGCACATCATAACGGTAATACATAGAATTTAGGTAGGTAAATATGTAGGTATCTTATGTACCTTTGTATTTACATGGTATTATGAAACAGAAACTTCGGTTATGCAATTTGCCTGGTGCAATTCGGCTAGACTACAAATGGCAACCATATTGTTTAATTATTTTACCCAAGTCTCTGTGTTACATCATGTGTACGAATTTAGTTTAAGGTTGCTACTAATATTGCGAAAGTTTGTTAAACAAACACTCCCAAAAAGGGTAATGGATTTTGATGGAATTTGTAACGTAAGTTGAATGTAATCCTGACTTATTTAAAAGGGTGCTTTGATATCAGAAACTCAGAAAATCGAAACTTTGCCACTGTAAATGCAATAGGCGTCGCGCTTTCTTAAGCCAAAATGATCTAGTAGTTTAAAGAATGAACTGAAAAGAAGAATTATACAAAAAAATAAAAACAAACTGAGGTTCTTAAGAAGGAAGAAAGGAAGAATGAAACAATTAATTTATTTTGAGCTTGCAATGATTACAGGAAAACGTTACAAGAAACATCTAATCAAATACACAGACGTAATGCAAAAAAATGGATTACGTTATGATATTGCGTGTTTGTGACGCATACTACCCCCTTATGTCTCAAAAGTTTTTGTTCATTTTCTTTCTTTCTTTCTTTCTTTCTTTCATAAAAATAACAAAGAATCACGGTGCGTTTAAATCCCCGCACTATAATAAAAAAAAATGAATGCCAAATGATATTATTTATGACCCATCGTCCCCCTGACCTTATCCCAATTTAATTGGGATCGGCGCAGCATGTCTTTTTCTTCCATACATCTCTGTCAGCCGCCATCTCGATAGACACTTCCCTTCTAGCCATATCACCTTTACACAATCCATCCATCGCTACCTCGGTCTTCTTCTACTTGTGTAGCCATCCACATTCATACTCAGAACTTTTCTCGTCACATGATCCTCATACCTCCGTATTACGTGTTCATACATTGACAAACGACTTCCATATAACTTCTCGGTCACCGGCGTAACTCTCAGGCTTCCCCTTACTCATTCCGAAATCTATCCATTTGTGTCACACCACACATCCCTCTTAACATTCACATCGCAGCTGCATACAGTGACCTTTCATTCATTTTATTATTTATGAGCCAAAGTACCTGTAGTAAAACTGTTCCTACTCCACATTTTTTTTTTTTAATTTTCTTTCGTCTCACCGAACAAAACTGTATTTCTGTTACAAGGAACTAACACCGATTGTGATCTCCGAAGTGCTTACAACGTCGGCAAATGTACAAAGTTAAATTAACCGCGATATAATTTGACGACACAAAAGGCAGTGGCCTAACCGTCTCTGTTTATCGTTACGATTCTTGGAATAGGACAAATATTTGAACAAAGTTTATATATTTATACTAAGGTATTCTGGCTAACAATTTTAATGTTTCTGTAAAGGTATGGAGAAAGCGATGATGCCACCGAAAGACGTGTTAAATTTGGAAGAGGAATTTGGGGTAGTGAGCAGAGGTCTAAATGGCTTAGTTAGTCAGAGCGCCGGGAGTATTTATCAAGGCGGCGCAGATTTGAATCCTGCTCATGGCCAATTCTATTTTTCCACAAATATATAACATTAAACTTTAGCTACGCAATCGTTAATGGGTTTGACTGATTTACCTGAATTGAATGCGGTTTCTGAGTAGTTGAAGGACATGTAATAATATACCATCACGCCTATATCATAAATTTAACCGATGTAGTTATTATATTGCACTACCGACCTGCCCCGGCTGCGTACGGATGCAATTTATACAAAAATACTATCCAAAATTCCATCTTTTCCGGTGAATAACCCTAAAATTTTCTTTCATACACACCTAAATAATGCTTGCTGTCCTGGAAATAATGCAATAATAATTAATTTGAAAGGTAACTTTAATTTATATAAACGCAATAATAATGATTTTGAAAATATTTGTATCATTGTTTAAGAGTATTTAGTTGGTCAGTCTATCAAATAAAAGAGGGGCTCGTAGCTAAGTAACAGCCGCACAGATCGATCGATCGAGGTTAAGCTGCGCTTGCCGCGGTCGGTCTGTGGATGGTTGACTATCATTTCATACCGAGACCCCTCCGTGCCTCGGAGAGCACGTTAAGCCGTCGGTCCCGGTTGTCAAATTAAGATCTATGACAGCCGTTACGGGTAGTCAGAGGCATGAAAGTCTGACAACCAGTCATACCACGAGATATCGTGTTACTCAGTAACTGGGTTGTGGAGGTCAGAGCTCCATGTAAAATTGTGGTATAAAGCTGCATCCGGTTTAACTGGAAGCCGACCCCAATGTAATTGGGAAAAGGCTAGGCAGATATATATATAGTCTATCAAATAAAAATATCAAAGAAAACCGACGAAGATACCGACTGCTGCGCTGCGTGTCGCAGGTTCGATTCCTGCACGGAGCAAATATTTGTACGATCTACGGATAATTGCTCCGGGTCTGGGTGTGTGTGTGTGTGCTTGTGAGATTATATGTCTGTGCACCCACGATACAGGAAGAAATTCCTAGAGTGGGGCTACGTTTAAAAAAAAAACCACCAAGTACCGAGACCAAGATCCCTTTTTACTCATTTTAACTTCATTCGATTCACGCACCTTTTTATAGTACGTTCTCATGTAAGAGAATTTCTATTTAATACTCCTAACCGCACATTTTCCGGTATACTATGGTGGAGCCGGAAATATTCTAAGCTATTTTTAGACCATCGGCTTTTATCGGATTTTCTTCGCCATGCTCGGGATCAACACATTTGCTGATCAAAAGCTCCAATATTGAAATTATTTAGCGTCACGTCGGTATACCCTGGAAGGGTGGGCAGAAGTTTACACTCATATTTTACATGATTAATTTCCATACAATAATTGTTGAGTGGAATAATCCAAAATCGAGGCTGCTACTGGAAATAACTGTTTTTTATTTCGTGTCGAATGGATGGTCGTCATAGATGCCCTCTACCTGACGGCGAGGGATATGTTAGCGACTTAAACCAGTGAGATAGTAGGATAACATCAGAACCTAGTGGATGGACAACATTTGGTGTGACATAGATAGATAGAAGAAGACTGTATCGGTGGCGCTTACCACGAACAACAGCATTATCAATGACGCTTGACGTCAAGCTGGCGGCCTGTCATAAAACATTGCCAAAACTTTAGCAGCATGCAATTTTAAATCCAAAAGTGGAAGAATAGTGCATGCTGCGCCGGCCCCAAATAAATTGGGATAAGGGCAGGGGGATGATGATGATGACCGTTAGCTCGAGTAAATCAAACCGGTGCCCCTTCTGTGCCATGCCTTTGGCGCATTCCTCTCATTCATTTTTGACTGTCCTGTTGGTCTAGTGGTTAGTAGCCCTGACTGCTATGCCGGAGGTCGTGGGTTCGATTCCCACCCAGGACAAATGTTTGTGTGATGAGCACGATGATTTGTTCTGTGTCTGGGTGTAATTTATCTATAATATGTATGCATTTAGAAATATATAATTATGTTTATCAGTTGTCTAGTACTCATAACACAAGCTCTGCTTAGCTTGAGACTAGACGGCGTTGTGTGATAGTTATGGAATATTATTATTATATATTATATTATTCCGGAGGAAACAGAACAGTATCCTCAAAATCCTCACAGTGTATGTCTGTATGTGGGTACGCACACCACAAGGTCGCTGTAATACATCATCCACGACCTGAACTGCCTCCTACCAGTGATGGTGGTGCGACCTTTTCTCTAACTAGGCTGAGCGCGGGAGCTGTTTCCTCTCCGGCGGCGCCTACATCTCCGAACAGGATAGGCCCTCTCCCGATTCCTCCCTGCGGTCTCTTTCTGGAGCATAATTGCTTCGCAGAAGAAGGCACTGAAAATAACCTACTGAAACAGCCGGTTCCACAGCGTCTGTTTTTCCCGATGGGTATAATCTGGTGGTCTTCAAAGCTCTCCCTGGGCCAGCGTGTTCCATCTTCGACCGCACCGTCGCTTAACATTAGGCGAGGTAGCGGTGAAACGCGTACATATATAAATTAATGTTTAGGTATATACACGTCGAATTAAGAACACCTCCTTTTTATACGTCGGTAAAAAAGGAAAATCGATTAACACTTTCTCTGACCCGAGAATCGAACCCAATTCTCAACAGCCTTACTTACGTCCACTAGACAGACCAATGAGCAGGTTTTTTTTTAAACGGTGCCCTGCACTAGGCTTGTCTTCCTGTATCGTGGATGCGTTTACATACACATAATCTCATATGCACACACACACAGACCCGGAACAATTATCTGTGAATCATACACATATTTGCTCCGTGCAAGATTGGTACCTACGACACGCGGCGCAGCAGCCGATCTCTCGACCACTTTGCTAATCGCGCCGTCATACTGTAATGTAATTCGAAACTAATTCATTAATACAAATAGAAGTTAGTGAAAGTTTAATTAATTAATTAATTAATGTTGTCTGAAAGCCAACAGCTCTAAATAAAAGTAAATTCAGAGTTTCTAAAGTTATAAGACACCGAATGAGCTGAAAAAGGAGACTCCGAGGTGTTCTTGCTTCTATCAACTTCAACAATATAAGGTCATCAATATTAAACCCAAATATCTATTGAAATTAATCTATGATTTGTAAAGATGCTTTGTAGAAAAAAATATCTCTTTTTTTACGTTTTAGCTAAAATAATTATTTTAATGCTTATTTCTGTTTGCATAAAACCATAACTTTTTCTTTTTTTTATAAAAAACATTGCCCCACACTAGGAATTTCTTCCTGTATCGCGGGTGCGTTTACAGATATTTATTCTCACACAGACCCAGACCCGGAGCAATTATCTATAGATCGTACAAATATTTGCTCCGTGCAGGAATCGAACCTGCGACACGCAGCGCAGCAGTCGGTCTCTCGACCACTGCGCCAACCGCGCTGTCTTATGATTAACACCGGTGAAATGTGGGTGTACAACTGTGTACACGTCTGCCTACCCCTTCGGGGAACACAGGCGTGATACTATATTATGATATGCGATTCTCGTAAACTTTTTTTAACTATGATATCAATATCACTTTTTATATTTACTCTTGTCTGATATCATTGTTCTAAAACAAATTTGTTTTGAAAACATCTGTTTACAAAAACATGAAAACATACTCTATTTTCGTCACTCAAAACACACTACATACATCTAAATTCATGGTAAGCGACGTTATGAATATTTTAAATTCATACACAATTAGGTATTTAGTTCAAAGGGTCGGGTAGGCTTTGTAGTGCCACAGTGTAGACAACTTGGGATCAAAACGGAACATTTACCAGTATAACAAAGTGGAACGAATGTAATTATTTCCTTTTGATGTATTGTGTGCCTGAGTTTTGTGTTTTAACGATGTGAAAAAGATATCGTTGCCTACAGTTAGTTTTTGGTGGGAGTATTTTTATTTATTGTGGCGAAAAAATGGCGTCGTATCGTTTGAAGGTTAATCTGTTCTATTTCCAAGTCCTTTGTACGATGTCAAATAAAATCCCAAATAAAGTAACTTACTAAACATTGGCGTCAATTTTAATGGATTTCTACTAAACTAAATTTATAGCATTGCTGTCTTTTGTTTAATAACTGATTATCAGTTATGTTAGTATGAGCAAGACGGGACGAAAGTTATGTCAAAATTTAGGCACGTAAAACTATATTCTCCATACCGTTTTAATAAACACACTTTTAGGTGGATACTATAATAAGAGACGTCAAACTAAAATTGTATGGATAGTTTGGGTTGACATGATTAAATTTGAAGTTTACGTCTCTTTATTTCAATAGATTCAGTTGGTAAATAGTGGTTAACTTGCTTTAACTTGTAAATTTGATAAATCTTTGAAAAGCATTAACGCATACATAGCGAACTCTAAAGTAATAATTTTTGGAAATTAAAATACGTATCAATTATTGTTCACCGGTTACTACTCACGTGCATTTTTTGGGATTGCCCGACTAGTTTCGAACTCGAACGGAGCCCTTAGTCATGAGCTGAGCCCGCGACGATGTCGCGAGTCAAACTGGAGCTGCATCGCATCATCGGCGCGTAGCGTTTCGCACGCGCCGATGATGTACTCGGTGTCGGAAGTACTCGTGTGTTTCCGCCACTCGTCGTGTCCGAGATATTGTCTTTACTATTCATGCCGGTGCATACTGCGCTGACTCTGTCACACTCCAGGTTTTTATAAAAAAATAAAAATACGGTTCCGAGCAGGATTCGAATAAATACTCCAGGTGCTCTGAACGCTAAGCCAACTCAACCTCTGCTCACTAACCCAAATTCATCTTCCACATTTTAATACATCTTTTTGATGACGTCATTGCCATCTTGCCACTTTGCCCGAACCCGGAATCGAAACCGAGACCTCATGCTATGCAGTTAAAATTAAAAAATTTAATAGTTTTTTATATCTAAGTCAGTAACAAAGGGCCTTAATATCTTCAAGGTGACGAAGCCACAGAGGCCGGGTGGGGTAAGGAATGGTATCACATACCATTACCCGACACTGAGCTATCGATTACAACCTTGTGGTTAGCCTTGTGGGGTATCACTTACTAATATACGAGTAACTGTTATTTGCAGCCAGTTAAGTCAGGTTATATATATAGATTTATTTTTTATTGTTTTCTGGCAGATAGAGTATGTCATGCTCATTAAAATGTCCCGCTGATGGTGGCGTGTGTGTTGGGTCATTCGATTTCCTACAATATGGTTGAGTTGGGTGTCACGCATGTGTCATGATCGTGAACGGGTGCTGTCGGTTGGGACTGGTCATCTCTAAACTGTCATATCAAAATGTTGAATTGTTAAACTAAACTCTTTTAGTATTGGTAGTATTTTTGTAACTCTTTTGCATTCTTTTCACATACTATTTTGCAACAAAAACAGTGTAACCAATACTATTGTAAAAACCTATATGATGAAAAAGAGTAACCGTGGAGTTTCTTGCCCGTTCTTCTCCATAGGAATCTACACTTTGGAACGTGGCAACTAACTTCTGACAATTCAAAAGTGCCTGTAAATGGTTTATTTGAAATAAATGATTTTGATTTTGAGATGTAGTTAATAAATACTATTTTATCTCTGAACCCCATAACACAGGTTTTCTCAGCAGTGATCTCATATTTTGTATTATTCTATTTATCATCAATCATGATAATCAATCAATACATATAATAAAAATGTTACCGATCGCTGTCTGTACATGGAAGGTATGTGAGAAAAAACATTATTGGGACCTTTATCAACGCAAATAGAACCCAAAATAATGATTGTTAGAATTTTCGTCTGTTTGTTTGTGCGTTTGTGCACGGTAATCTCAGAAACGGCTTATCCGATTAAGATGTGGTTTTCACAAATATATTGTGGTAAGCTTCACTTAACATTTAGTGTTGTTTGTTTGTTTTATGTCAATCGGTTCATAAATAAAAAAGTTATGCTAATTTAAAGAATCACGTCGAACATTTGTTATTTACGACATCCACGCGGACGGAGTCGCGGGCACAGCTATACCTATATATAATTATGACATCTGTATCTGCGTACTCGTTCCTCCGTGTGGTTCCGGAAAAAAACAGACCACCCCATCTCTGCCCATGGGTGTCATAAAAGGCGACTAAGGGACATAAAATTGGAGATTCCTCCTCCAATAAGTAATGCATCCTAAACTCTGCCGATCGTACTGGTTTACCGGTCCACTGGACCACAGGGAGCAGGACGGGAGAGTGGGCTTGCACCAGCGCAACTGCTTGTCCACTTGAACTTTGCGCCGATGACCCCTAACTATTTAAAACCAATTTCGGTCTAGTGAGTCATATTAGGGCTCATGAAAGGCTGTTGGGGTCGCCGTTATCGAAACCGATAAGGAGGACTATATCTGCGTACTTCTTTTGTCAATTTTTTTTTTTTTTATCTTTTTATCTTTTCCTATCATATCCCTAACGCTCGCATTGAAAGTCGTAGCAAACTGGTAAGGGTACTCCCTTTACTAGTCTGCTCCGACTTTCGATACCTGGAGTTGCTCATTCGAGGTAATGGTGATATAGAATGAGCTGTTATGCACCGGTTGAACTTAAGTTAGTGAAATGGCGACAGGTCAAAGGAACAACTTGTGATCCACGGAAACTCCTCAAGATGAAAGGCAAAATTTACAAATCTTCTATAAAACCTGTCGTCCTGTATGGATCCGAATGCTGGGCTTTGAAGATGACGGATGAGAGAAGATTGCATGTAGCGGAGATGAGAATGTTGAGATGGTGTGTGGAGTGACCAAAATGGATAAGGTAAGAAATGAGTAGGTATATATGAGGAAGTCTGAAAGTAGCGCAACTGAGGGAAAAGTTGAAAAGAAATCGTTTGTCGTGGTATACATGTCGCAGATTGCAATTACGCTGAAATTATTATTAGATGAAAATAATTAAAAATGACGTAAATACTAAACCACTATAATAGTCGACAATGTATCGGAATTATCAAAGAAAATAAACGGACGGGGGCCAGTGAGCGAGCGTAGCTAGCGAACTACCCCCGTCATCCTCTTCGTGTTTAAGTTTTTTCTTACCTTACAGACACAAAAATAGGAGTCCCGCAAAGCGCTCCGTTGACCTAGCCACGGAAAGTCAAATCAGAATACAGTATCTTTTTTTTACTTGAGTGGTGACTATCCATTTGATATACTTATACAATAAACAAACCTGTCCCACAGTAGATATATCATTCTGCATTACGTCTAAAGGTGGGTAGCTGTTTAGTTAAACGTATCGCAATGGCAATCCAGCTGAACGTCGTTCAGCTGTTTTATAAAACAGTACTGTTTTGTAAATCAGCTAGCAGTTTTGTAAAACAGCGGATTTTACAATCCATCTGCGACACACACACGTAATGAGGAGGAATGAAACTTAAGAGAGTAATTAATATGAATGTTGACGAATGGAGAGTGAGAGTAGACGAAAGAAAATATGGATGAATTGTTTGAGGGAAGACATGAATAGAAAGGAAGTGAACGATGTCATGACGACTGATAGGTAAGAATGGAAGAGAAAAAAATATTGCGGCAACACCAAATAAATTAGGACCAGAGCAGGATGATGGTTATTAAACTCTTGATTAATTTAATATTTCTATGCGTTGGTACATAGGCTCGTGCTAGCTAACATGTGCATAGACTTTTTATCTCAATTGATAGTTATAATTATTTTATATAAATTCAATTTTAGATTTGTATCGAATCTATAAATAATTTTGATACAGGCAGACGTGTTGCTGGGAAGTTTGTTGCGCCGCTTCTTCTTTCCAACTATAACACTAGGAAGCGGTTATCTTAATGTTTGTCGTTCAAGAAGCGCTAATTTTTATCCTAATGTGAATAAAGAAATTTTGATTGATTTTGAAACCGTACAGTATTAAAACAACGTGTATTATTGTTTTCTTTTTCTGACGTTTCGAACACTTTGCAGCGTTCGTTGGCTGCCTACTACTTTGCAGTAAGTCGCCTATATAGGGAATGAACAGATAGTAATGACAGATGACGGAATAAACAGGGATGACGGTACCATAATATGCATTAATATCTGGAAGTAGAATTACGGAATAGGGAGTATAAATCGGAAGGGTTAATTGGCAAAGCGTCTAGAGTATTATTTATCCGGGAGGCGCAGGTTCAAATCCTACTCACGATAGTATTTTTCTTTCCAGAATAATTTATGACTTTAGAGGTCACATGCGACAATACATGCATGTCATACGTATACGAGAATGATGTTGATTAATTTTCCATATTCACGATATGTCTTTGAAAAAGCATTAACGCATGCTTAGCGAACTCTAAGCCATCGTCGATGGTCGAGATGGCTTAGTGGTCAGAGCGCCTGGCGTATCTATCCGGGAGGCGCAGGTTCGAATCCTGTTCGCGACCGTATTCTTTTTCCATTTAATATTGTAACTTTAATTTTCCATATATTTATTTGTTACTCCATATGCAAATTAAAATTTACATTTCACTGTATCATGAACCTGTTTTATTAAATATATTTTATCACAATTTTTTATCTAGTGCATGCTTGCGTACGCCGTGGTTGCCCAATATTCGGTCGTATCCGAAAACCAGCGCTCCTACATTTCGATGCTCATGATGGGTATTGCGATAGGGTTTTTGGTTTTGTACAGGTTCTTAATATTATTAATTTTAGTTTTCATATTTTTTCTAGCGTAACTTGTTAACGAGTTCAAAACAAAGTTTATCTTTCTTTCTTTCGTTTGAAAGATATATCTAAACATCAAAATTATTATGTTCTTCATAACCATAACCACACACAGAGAAAAGTATTCTCATTTTAATCACCGAGTCTAGATTAAAAGGTCCACATGAGATGAAAACCGTCAGAGGCCATACACGCTATAGCTTTTAGACAAACGTAATTTTGTGACTAAATTCTGTGTACATATGTCTAAATGCACTGACATTTACATAGCGTCGTGTTGGACAACTTTGTGTAGGGACACACTGCTACGAAAAATGTCGAGCATGCTCGTGCTACTGCATCGCATTAATGACATAGCGTTTGTATTTTCTGAAGGGTATATTATAATAAATCCTACAAAACCAGCAAAGTTTTATACTCATAACAATAATATTTCTGTATTAATTACTAGAAGAAGAATAAGAATAGGAATAATGTTTAATTCACCAAAAAAGTATACAAAAATAGTAATATCTTAGGTTTGCGCGATCACTACACATTATATTATAATTAGTCCTCCTGCGACCACGAACGCTGCAAAGTGTTCGAAACGTCAGGAAAAACAAAAAACCAATAATACACGCGATTAATCCGGTTAAAAGTTGTTTTTTAATATAAGTATACAAAAACCTTATTACATAGACTTATGAGCTAGTATTAAGTATACAACTTGGGAGCATCTGTAGCCAAACTAGGACAAGTCCTGTATCTCGGCATACAGCGCCAAAACCCCTCGAAACATTAATTATTATATTTATTAGCCCAACTGGACATGAAACTGCATCTTGATAAAATTAACATAAGAAAAGAAAATTAATATAATGCGTTATGCTAGAAACTACGAGTATGTGTGTAGGTAATTATGTTTGTTTGTGTTTAGTAGCGGGAAAGTAGTGCAGTTTAAGTTTGCTTGTCGTGTATTTAGTGTGAGCATGCAACCATTTGTTTTTTTACTTTTTATATATTTGATAATCTATTTTCTATTTTTGTATCTTAAGCAAACTGTTGAATTTTTAATTAATTGTTGTTGTTGTTTAATGTTTCCTTGAATTTTTTTAATTAATATATGCATAACATGGCCTTAACATGTATAAAAAAATATAATTATAAATAATATTTATATTGTATCTGGTCGAATCGGCACGGTTGCTGCAATGGTCCAGAGGTTGACAGCTTAGCCGCGTGTCGCGGAATCGATTCACTCGGAAAAAAATATTTGTATGATCTACACATATTATGTTTCGGGCCTGTGTATATGCACGTGATATTTGTGTCTATACACCTACAATTTAGAATCGGAATTGAGGAGGATTTTCTTCTGAATCAAAATATCTCTGCAACAGTTAGATCGAGCAAAGGAAGCATAAAGCTAGCCATGTTTTTGAACCGTATGTCGCATACCATCAAAATATAGTGCAAGGTGTAAATCCAACGAATCGTCGCTGTTTTCAGTCGCAAAGTTTGCTTTCACGAGATGCACCGTCATATTTCAGCTGAAATTTATTTTGTACGATGCAGTCATTTAGATGTAGGTTGGTGAAACCGATCACCCAGTTAAGAGAAATATACGGTTACTGGGCTTAATGATTGATATTCTCTTTTGTTTTGTTTTAATTCGGAGTATTTTACAACTGATATTGTTTTTTTTTAAAGTAATGTCGTGATTCAGGCATTACTTTGCGGAAGTCTATAACAATGGATGCAAATAAATACAATATCTAGCTAGTTAGTTTCAGTCACTTGTATAGGTACTGAATTGATTGCAATGACGTCGCCATAAGACGTGTTAAAATATGGAAGAAGAATTCGCGGTGGTGAGCAGAGGTCGAGATGGCTTAGTGGTCAGAGCGCCTGGAGTATCTATCCGGGAGGCGCAGGTTCGAATCCTGTTCGCGACCGTATTCTTTTTCCATTTAATATTGTAACTTTAGAGTTCGCTAAGCATGCGTTAATGCTTTTTCAAAGACATATCTTGAATATCTAGCTACTTCCTGTACCTGTGCACCGCCTGCCCGCACGCAAATATAAAAGCGGTAAAAAACAATCAAGTAAATAATTCAATATTTTTAAACAATCTTCTTAACCCCTATCATAAAAAGATTAATATCAAATTCATCTATAAAACATGAGTTAACCTTTTTATTTTCGGGTAAGCTGAGGGCAGTGTTCATAAATGGGCATAATTTCCTTAGGAAAATATTTAGTATTTTGCCTTTTACCGGGGTTTTGGCTCTACCCCGGGTTTGCGCTCGCCTCACCGAAATAGGGTACAATGAATTAATGAACTTCCTTTGCCTAAATAAAGGCTGTGTGCCTTCATGGAGCGATAGCTATACTTTATATTATAACTTATTAATAATAATATTGGTTTAAAGAAACAATTTCTGCCTTATCTTTGTTAAGTTTAATTTTTTTTAGAGCAAGGTAGTAGTTAAAAAAACCTTTAATTAAATACATAGATATATGTGCACGCCTGTGGTGCCCCGAGGCAGTGGACAGTGGCATAGGTACACTGTTTATACATCCACATTTCACTAATGGTGTCATGAAGTTCCATGTACATAAAGGTATTGAGCGTACACACCGAACTCTGGGCTGTTACTGAGAATGTTCTAACAGAAAAATCCAAAAACACTTTATCCGACCCAGTAATCAAAATCAATCAAAATCAAGATTTATTTATTCAAATTAGGTTATAAATTACCGTTTTTGAACTAAAACATTAAGACAGTCTTATTAATTATAGTTTAACGGTTATTACTCACGCGCATTCTTCGGGATTGTCCGACTAGTTCCGAACTCGAACGATTTGACTCGCGACATCACCGCGGGCTTCGCTCATGAATAATGGAGTTCGAGTTCGAAACTAGTGGGCAATCCCGAAGAATGCACGTGAGTAATAACCGTTAAACTATAATTAATATGAATGTGTCTCACGATAGTAATTAAACAAAAATTAAGACCCCACAAAAATAAGCCCACCGCTTCGCTCAATCGAATCCAGAGTTAAGTTACCTGTAGATCGTACTAATATTAATACCATGCGAGAATCTAACTAACAACACGCGGTTTTATTGCGTCATATTTTATGGTATCTAAACAAATACTTTGACAAAATGTTCTCACAATTTCTTTTATAACCATTTTGAAATGGACTTTGAACTGAGTTAAATACTTTCTTTAAATGGGTTTTAGTTCTGTAACTTACTTCTTGCAGTGTCGACTTTAACTCCAAAGACTTCTGAGAAAAAAGAATTAGTCATTTTGGTTTTTTTTTGACGTAAATAATATCCTGTTGATTATACTGCAGAAGATGTTTAGCCACGCAGCGCATATAAGATTTCTTCTTCTAATGATATGGTTGATGAACAATCTAGTTTGTGATTTTTGTTCCACGCAAACCTCTGACATGGCTTTACGAGAACATCTCTCAGTTGTACTGGTTTCTTACAATATTGTCCATCACCGATTTAAGCAAGTGATAGCAAATTTTGAAATATGCACATGACTTTTGAGAAATCTGTGTTGTGTACCTCGAGTTCAAACTTAAGACGCCGCCATTCCAACGGTCAATACACTAGGTTATCACAATTTGTAAACTTACTATGAAAACAGTATAGCTTTAAGTAAAGTAAACGACGAAAAAACAATAACTTATTTAATTGTCCTTCACGTCGGCGTGGTTATTGTAATTGAATATAATTATGAGAGAAGGGGGAGGAGTGGGACTTGAACAAAACTGATGAAAAAAGAAGTTGTATACGGCAGGATATGCTTAAGCATTGCATCGCTTTAATAAAACTGTTGTAAGAATATAATATCTATCTATAATGTATGTTTTATTATATATTACATACTAAGGCGTATGTTGAGTACTTTTTTTTAACGAAACATTGGAAAATAATAGAAACGGACGGGGTTTGACAGTCCGTGTCATCACTCTCCCAACTGAGCTACCGTGTCGTTGTTCGATAATATTAAATTTCAAGCTTCCTTGTATTCGTCTTAAGGAGACGTCCTTACCTTCCCTAGGAAGCTGACGATGTCTATTTAGCAATCATCATATTGACTGGCAAGGGTCGCAATTTCAAGCCCCGTTCGTGTCTATTATTTTTCAATGTTTCCATAGAAAAGTAGTAACGATTGAAAGACTCAACGATATGATATTAATACAATATATATTTTTATTTCATTGTGACTACTTTTTGACATTACTTAAACATAACATAGCATCACGTTGTATTCCCTAAGGGTCAGGTAGAGGTGTACTGTTTTACAACCATATATCAAAAATAACGTTATAGTCCCATGTAATAGGTGCCCGGTTGATTGGTATAGAACCAATCAACCGGGCAATTTTAAGCTCCGGGCTGCTAACAAGATTTTTTTCCCGAACACCCAATAGCTTTGCTTGTCCTGAGAATGAACTTTTTGAATTTCCATTCATCACAAAGATTCAGAAAAAATATTGTTCAAGACGACACTAATAGTGACATCTTTCCTTCGTGATGTAATTCCCGCACCGGTGTGAACTAAGCAAGCTGTCAACTGTCATCGGATGGTTCTAGATGGGTGCGACAAGGGCAGCACATTCAACAAACTTCACTCCTCTCGACAAGCTCGTTACCAATGTCGGTTGTACGTTTTTTCTTGTTAACATTTTATTTAAAATATACGTTATTATTTCATATATACGTTTTTAATGTTTTTATTACTCCATCTCCTCGCACCGCGTCGCTCCAGCTACCAGGCAAGCATAAATGCAAAGAGCCATATTTCATTGTATAATGCAGTCAGCTGACGAATTCATTATTTTGCATAACAAAACCTCGCCAAGTAAGACGAAGACGAAACAATAACCACACTTCCCGTTAACTTTAGGGTTGTTGGTATAATTGCAGAATTGTTTGAATATAATTATGAAGAGGGGGTGTGGGAGGGAAGTTGGACAAAACCTACGAGGCAAGGATTTTAACTGCACACTATGTTATTATATTAAATGGAAAAAGAATACGGTCGCAAGCAGGATTCTAACCTGCGCCTCCCGAATGAATATAATTATAATACTTGAATATAATATTGAATATAATACTTTATAAAAACACATGAATATATTATAGTCTGAACAAGCAATTCATAATAATAAGAATGGAACATTTTTTATTCCAATATAATAATAGTATGTATATATTGTTAACTAAATTATAACATGACATACGAAGAAAATATATATTTTTTGATATACTTATTTGTCTTGAGTAATTTTAATTATGTTTAATATTATATTACATAATACAATACACATTTAGGAAGGACATTTAAAGAGATCATTTAAATAACGAATTCTTCACATAAATAAAGTTAACCAGAAGGAATGTTAGCATCCTCCTCTTTTCTACGTTGCCGTGCCCTACAGGGTCCATATTGTACTGTAATTATTACTATATTTAACACCTTTATAACATATGGAGTGCAATAAAGTATTGAGTATTGAATAAATACTTCAGGCGCTCTGACCACTAAGTAATTTTTCCCTTTAACCTTTCGGCTCAGTAACTTACAGATCTGTACGTTGTAACAATAAAAATCTATTGTGTCTGCTAATGACTGACGCAACAGCTTAATATAATAACTTTAGAGTTCGCTAAGTATGCGTTAATGCTTTTCAAAGATTTATCTTGAATTATTAAGGTAATTCTTTACGACATTGTATTAACTGCAAAGTTAGTCGTGTCGGTTTGGTCACCTGTATAGGTACTGAATAGATAGCAATGACGTCGCCAAAAAAAAAAAAATATGGACTAAGAATTCGCGGTGGTGAGCAGAGGTCGTGATGGCTTTGTGGTCAGAGCGCCTGGAGTATTTATCCGGGAGGCGCAGGTTCGAATCCTGTTCGCGACCATATTCTTTTTTCCATTTAATATTGTAATTTTAACACAATAACACTTTGCCCGACCCGGGAATCAAACCCAGGACCTCGTGCTCAGCAGTCGTAATAATTTTAGTTAGTCAAATACTTCTACTTCCCTTCTAACTGCCTCGTTGGTCTAGTGGTGCCATGCGTGACTGCTGACCATAAGGTCTTGGATTCAATTCACGGGTCGGGTACATTTTTGTACATTTTTGTAAATGTCACTCCAATGCCACTGGTCAATGGACCAAAGAGACAGTCAGAAACAAAATATTGCCACAAATAAATATCACGGGTTCAAATCTCCCCCGTATTTCTCTATTTCACAGTTTCCATAAAATAATAATTTGATCTTTAAATAAAAAAATCTTAACAATACTTCTCCATTTTATTCTCCAGGTACCTAATAAATAATACCACAGCCCAGAACAGGTAAAAAAGTCCACAAAAAAAGGGTAATATACTGAAAACTTTTCGCAATCATTCCGATGCCTTTTGTACGAATATTTTACGAATTAGTCAGTACATTTATACTTTTTTTAAGTACAACTTAATTTTGTTGCGTGGGCGCCCAAGTAATGGCCTAAGTTAGAATGTTATTCTCCGTAAAGTATTCCTTTCTTGATTGTTGAAATTAAAAGAGATTTTATTACAAGTAACTTTTTTTTTCATTTTGTTATTTTGGTAGTCAATTTGGTTTATAGGATTGGCGAAATTGGCTCGTCAACTTAAGGGGGAAAGCCTATTTATAGAAGGCAATTTTTAAATTCTCCCTCATTGGTGTGTCCTGAGTCGTGCATGAGGTCTTGGGTTCCCAGGTCGGCGAAAGTGTTATTGGGATTTTTCTGGTATTCTCTTTATTTAATTTTTTATACATAAAAGAGTACAAAGGCGGTCTTAATGCAATGGGAATTTTCTGCCAGACAACCGGTGATGCAGAGACAAAAACACCAGATGCACCAGAAATCAGTAGTAGTCCGGAGTCTGGAATTGTACCGATGGCAATAGGCTTGACCCGGTTAGTGGAGTGTGATAGTAGGATAACATCAGAACCTGGCGCATGGATAACATTTGGTATGCCCATAGCTAGATAGAAGGAGACCGTATTGCTGGCGGTTACCACCAGCAACAGCATCCCCAATGAGGGTTGACATCAGGCAGGCGGCCGGTCATAAAACATAACCAAAACTTTAGCAGCATTCCAGTACAAGTAGAGAGTTTGATGGAAGATGAAAACATGCTGCGCCGACCCCAAATTAATTGGGATAAGGGCAGGGATATGATGATGATGAGATAGCTCACTGCGTATTACATAGGACTTAATAAAAGCATTGGTGAAATACAGTGACGGGTGTATGATGGTGTACACCTCTACCTATTATTATTGTTATTTATTTTTTCAGATCGATAAGATGGCAATCAAGTATACAGCCCTCAAGAAATATCTCCTTCGCCATCAAGTTTCGAAATACTGGCTTTACACTCAGGCAGTACTTTTACGATCATTTCGCTAAAGTCTGTCTCCGTTTAGCCACTATAGCAGAATAGAGACCAAACGATTTATTTTATAAATCTAATTACTAATTTCCTTCAAAATTTTTACGGCCTTTTCAGTAACTCATAGCTTGTGATAACGTAGTGGTATGACCACTGGACTAGCATGTTAACAGTTGTAAGGTCGAATCCAAGCTACGCACCACTGACTTTTTAAAGTCATACCTATTGTGCGTATTAGAAATTAAGTATCAGTTGCTCAAAACGGTGATGGAAAACGTCATAAGGAAAGCAGCACACCTAAGAGATATTCTCGATGATGTTTAGAGCCAGTTCAAAATCCTTCTCTCCGGCTCCTTTAAACTCTGACAGTAACCTGTTCATCACCACACGATAAGAAGAAGCAACTGACAAAACTACGGATCAAAAGGCTATAGTTTGCAGGAGATCTAACTTACATAATGGATTCCTTCGCAAAGCGACAGGTCCCCCATGGTTCGTGGGGAACCTTCAACTCCACCTCAGGGTGCCCACCATTAAGCAATTCATAAAAAGGGCGTGGAAGAGATACTCAGACTCCGTCCCTAACCATCCGAATCCCTTAGTTGTTTCTTCCGCCGACTGCAGGTCGTCTCAGATAAGTAAAGTCCGCCGACGACGTCACGCTCTCCTCCGTCGCGACGATAGAAACACTGCAGGTCAAGAGTCTAAAAGTAAGCGCGTCCGTCGCGAAATATTTCTTCATGTCCACCCCGACCCTTACTCGAGCAGGCCCGGGCCGAGCCAGCAGTTTTAAATGAGTCCCTTTTATTATAAGGGAAACCGATCTGATACAGTTATAGCCCCCAAAGCCGAGGCTCGTGTCCCGCAGTGCTGAGTTGCTTAGATTGTAGTAACATAAAATGTATGCTCTGACTGGAGGCATCAAATTGTCTCGCCATAGCTATTGTTCGGTAACGCAGATCCAACCCTACGGGAACCCCCAAAAAAAGGAGATCTAACTTAACAACACTATTGATTCTGACAGTCACGCCATTCATACTTCCGAATAGCTCAATCAATTGTCAGATCGAGCGTAGTTTCGACTACAGAAGTTATGTATCGATACAGCACCTTACGTCCAATTGTCGGTTTAGAAATCGTCATATTAACGGCTGTGTTGCATATATCTTTAGACTCTTCGAGGCGTCCATTCTTTATTATTATTAGGCCTATACTTAAATACTAAAAGACATATTTACGAATTTGTTGAACTATTTAAAATCGTTTGTAATTCGGGATGTTGTAATTATATATATTTTTCTATTGATAATAGATAAAGATAGTTATATTGTAATATCTTAGTTATATTACCATAAAAACCACCACCGGTAAAAAAATTGGGTAACATAAAAAACAATAAAGAAGGTAAGTACATTATTCTTTTCCACAGGAGGTATGGTAAAAGGAACCGACTCAGCTAATGTTGCCAGTGCGAACTGATTATAACCACGCACTGATCAACGCTGGTTTTCAGTCCGTCCCTTTTACTTAATATAAATTTACTGAGCTTGCGTGTTCTGTAAACGAAACTATACAAACATAGGACTTAAAAAATTATCAAAATAAAAATGTGGTATTTGACGCATTACTTTAAAATAATTTATTGCTGAGTAACTATAAGATCATAGTTGGTTTAGTAAACCAAATTAATTCATCAGCCCTCTTTCAATATTTCAAAACCAGAAATAGAGAGAAAATGTTTAAAGTCGGTTAAAAATTGTGAAGTTTAGTATCAACCCTATGCAGGTGGTGAACGTGTTAAATAATGAACGACGCAAGTTTAAACTGAGCTTGTTACCCCGCTGTGCTCATTACGCCTTTCTGTAGTTGTGGGTAGGCACAATACTAGGTACCACTGGATATAGAGGTACCTTCATACAAGTACAAATAGCTTGCTTTATTATTATTTTGCAACGGGCTATTAGTACTTCATATATCTATACTAGTAGTCGCAAACTGGCCAAAAGTCGACCATAATTATATTTTAAATCTGAACGTTACTCACGTTCTATTGTCATAGATATGTGCGTGTGAGTCAAACACATGGTAGTACTAGTTGGTCTAATGGTTGCAATTACAGCTACCGAGCATGAGGTCCTGGGTTGGATTCACAGGTCGGGCAAAGTGTTAGTGGGTTTTTCTGTTAGGAAATTCTCAGGAACAGCCCCGAGTTAGGAAGTTAGTGGTGTGAAATCCCCGTGCTTCGGAAAACACGTAAGACCGTCGGTCCTGCGCCTGAACTCTCTCGGTTGTGTCGGATTGCCTTCCCATTGGACTATATGAGAGAAGGAAGAGGGAGTGCACCTGTGTTTGCGCATACACTTGTGCACTATAATATCTCCTGCATACTTGGCTAATCTCCATGGAGATAGGTCGCCGTGAAACACGGCTGGGTGTATATTATAGTGTGTCTAATGAATTTTTTATTTATTTACTAAAAAAATACTAGCTTTCTGCATTCTTTCTTCATATAAACTTTAACTGTGCCAAATTTCATACTCCACTGTCCCAGTAATTTCATACTCCACTGTCCCCGTAATTTCCGTAAAAAGGAGAATCCAAAAATATATGTAATTATATAAGGTCCTAATTTATTAGGTAATTTCCTTTTAAGGGGTCAATGTGTAAGTGATAAGGATTCATTAAGCCATGATTCAAATTTTTATAATAATTAAATTTTTTCTTTATATTCGCCGTTCAGGGAGCAATTTTCGTCTTTCTACTATGGTTATTACAAATAATTTGTTATATCCATTTAATTCTTAGCTAAAGTGAATGTATTTGACTTATATTTTAACCCTTTCAAAGGAAATTACCTAATAAAGTAGGACCTCATATAATAAAGTGCTGAAAATTTGTTTGATTGTCAGAACTACCAGTTCGATTTAAAAAAAAAAAAATTTGCATTTAGTAGCCCGGTTCTCGAGGAAGGTTATGGGTTATTTTATATCACGATATAATTTGTTAAGCTAATTGCATCTATACGACATTGTATTAACTGCAAAGTTAGTTGTGTTGGTTCAGTTTCCTGTAAAATGACTGAATAGATGGCGATGACGTCACCAAAAGACGTATTAAAATTTGAGAGAAGAATTCGGAGTAGTGAGAAAGGTCGAGATGGCTTAGCGGTCAGAGCGCCTGAAGTATTGATCCGGGAGGCCCAGGTTCGAATCCTGCTCACGACCGTATTCTAATTTCCACAAGAATAATAACTATCATTGACCTATGAACTTTTAAACTATGGCGTTGCATGATATTACTACATACTAACAGGAATTAACGCGCAGTAAATACCTTCGATTCGCTTGACGTTTCGACCAGGTTGCACTGATCGTGGTCACAAGCAGACTGACTGTCTGAATCGAAGGTATTTATTGCGCGTTAATTCCTGTTAGTGTATAGTAATATCATTGACCTCTTCAGAGAGATTCTAGCATCACAAAATATACTCTCCTTTTCACCAAGTGGGTACTGATATTTGCTTCAATACCGCAATCAAGAGTACAAAAGGATGAAGCTTCGGTACTGAGCCTCTTGAATCGTCGACTTGAGTTGTAGTGTTGGGTACTTGAAGTCGTTTGGCGTAAATAAGAACGTCGATAAATCTGCGGGGTAATCGTGCAACTCCCCTTCAATGGCTATAGATTTCATATTGACATAAAACCACCTGAAATAGCATCACGCCTGTATTCCCTGATGAGATAGGCAGAGATGTACACACGCATTAATATTCATATTACTATATGGTAAAATCAACAGCAGTGATATCGTTGGACTGACAAGTCAAAGGTCGCAAGTTCGAATCCAAGGCACGCACCACTGTCTTTTCGAAGTCATGTGCGTATTATAAATTTATTATCACTTGTTTAAAACGGTGACGGAAAACATTGTGAGGAAACCAGCACACCTGAGAGATGTTCTCGATGGTGCGTAAAACCATGTCAGAGACCTACGGGTGGTTTAAACTCTGACACTAGGTTGTTCATCAACCATAGATTAAGAAGATGGCTATATCATGCAACGCGATAGTTTAAAAGTTGGTAGAGGTGTACGCAGTCGTACAATCACATTTCATCAATGCTGTTATTAAGTCCCATTTTATAGGTGGTGAGCCTATTGCCAACTACCGAGCACAATTCAAAACACTCCTGGGCTCCTACTGAGAATAACACTTTGCCCGACCTTGGAAATTGCACCCAAGACCTCATACTCAATCGTGCTTGGGACTATAAGACCAAAGAGACAGTCATGACGACAGTTTTTGCTTCGATCTTAATAATAGCAAAGATGATGATTAATGATTGACAGCGCGGTTGGCGCAGGTTCGATTCCTGCAAATATTTGTATGATCTATAGATAGTTGTGCCGGGTTTGGGTGTGTGTGTGCGTGTGAGATTATATGTCTATAAACGCACCCACGATACAGGAAGAAATTCCTTGTGTAGGGCAACGTTTTTTTTTAAAGAGATTGGTACAGGTTTTTTTACTTTTAAAAACATACAGACATATAAGTTTATAACTTTAGAGTTTGCTAGGCAGGCATACGGTAATGTCATCTTAATCGACGAGCATGCATGACGAGGTTAATTAACACAGATGAAACAAAAGAGGTGTGTCAGAATCGTAGCAAATGGAAATCGATAGTCTCTGCCTACCCCAATGGGAAACAGGCGTGATTGTATGTATGTACATAGATTGCTGTCTTCTGTCTATAATGTCTCTATTATAATCTCAAATTTTAATAAATAGTACACATTAAGATTTGAAAAGCAATGTTGGATGACTTACAATTTAAAAAGGTCTTCTCATCTCTCAACCCTGCCATCTCTCAATATATCCTGGGGAGCATAATTAATTAAGGAAGTTTTAACTTGGCTCGTTATTCACCCGTATGCGTTGGTGGGTAGACAGAGACGTAAGTGTCGTTAGTATGCAAGCGGCGGGCTTGTAAAAAGGTACTGCAAGATGGTAACATGCTAGTAGAAAAGTTTTAACATTTTGTTAGCAACTGTTTAAACATGGAATTAAACTGGAAATAAAGTTGTTGAAAACCAATGACTTTGTCAAAAATCTAATAAGTTGGTATGGCCTACATCAGAACTATAGGGAAAATTTAAAACTTAAAAATGGATAAATCGAAGTATTTGGTAAATATAAACTGTATAAAGATATTATTATTTTGCACTTTTGATTGTTTTGATTACGTATATTCGTATGTAAGCAATTGAGTTATTTAATTGTCAACACACTTGGTCGTAAAGTGGCTCTTATTGCACCGCTTATAGGTTCATAATGAGTTATATTGCACGCGTGCTTATTATTTACATTACCGCACGAGTGCTGTAATGTAAAAAAACTTTCCATTACCCAAAAATCTCAGCAAAGAATTTGATGAATAAAAACTCTTTTCTTTAATTTTTGTGATTAAATGCACTATCTTAGTTATACATACATAAACTCACACCTTTCTTCCATGGGGGTAGGCAGAAACTACAGAACGCCATCCGCTACGATCCTTACGTATGCCTCTTGTTTCGTCCACGTCCATATTTTAGTTTCAATATGATAAATACAAAATTTCAATTCATAACATAATTTGTTCCTCGCAAGTGTGTTGAAGAACATCGTATGAAACAAGGTGACCTTTTGTCAATACACACCCGGCCGAATTACGCCCTCGCCTTATGGTTCGGGCTTGCGGTCTAGTTTCATGTGTAATAACCAACTTAGATCACATGATTTCTTTTTTACACTATGACTGGTGATGTAACCTTTGACATTAGCTTACTCATCAACCACACGATAAGAAAACATGGATTTTCGACCGTAGTATGTTCTTACAATCAAGATAATTATCATAAATCTTCATCAACATAAGTAATTCAATTTCCTCATCAAATACAACATGCAACATCACAAAAATAAATATAAAAAATTTCAACAAAAATGCTGAGGCACACGTAACAAAATTTATTGGCTACTTAAGCGCCATGATCAACTTTTTTGGCCTTATTAGGAAAGTTTGGAATTCGTGAATAAATTATAATGTGATACGGAAAATTGTTTCAGCAATGTTACCGCTTAAATTGTAGCGTGAGTTGTACTTTTAAATGTTGCCATTGCCTCGTGTAATGCGGCCTTAATGCGCTTATTAAAGGTCTCCCCACACTTGTGTGACATGTATTTTGCGATATGTATTTCTAATACTTTGTATGCCTAGATTAGCTGTGCCCTACGGTTTCACTCCTTTTTTTCGTTTTACTTGACTAAATAACGTATGACCTATAAGCAAAAAGATTTTTTCAAATCCGAATTTTAGTTCCAGAGATTAGCACGTTCAAACAAACAAACTGTTCAGCTTTATTTTAACATACTACTGCTACTTTTTATTTAATTCGGGACTAATTTGTGTATATTTATAATCAGCGCTGAGAATGAGACAGAAACTGGCGTCGTTTCTATTCACCTCTTGCTCACTCACTACAGAAATAAAAGAGAGATCAAAGGAAGTGACGTTATTTGAAGGTTTTATACCTATTTTGAATAAACTAGACATATTCAGGCCTATGCTCTGCAGTGGGTGAAGTTGGGCTGTGGATGATTATGATGAGACATACATATATATACAGGGTGTAACAAAAGACCGTAGTCATACCTAAGGGGGTCAATGTACTCATTTATATAAACAACTTTTACTATAGCACCATATAATATAAAATATATATAGTTTTACCGTGGGAGAGCCATGCTTCGGCAGGAATGGGCCGGCTCGACCGGAGTGATACCACGGTCTCACATAAAACCGGCGTGAAACAACGCTTACGTTGTGTTCCGCTGAGTGAGTAAGGGTACCGGATGCCCAAGCCCTTTAAAAGGCCGGCCACGAACTTGCGACTCCTCTGGCGTTGCGGGATGGGCGGCGGTAATCGCTTACCACCAGGCGATCCACCTGCTCGGTTGCCACACACCATAAAAAAAAACTGCAGCTCCATACTTTTTGGGTGAGTATGTATGAATTAATTTTCTTGGGTCCCCTGGTATCTTTTTTTTTTCATTTTTTAAGTTCGTTCCATAGTAAAAGTTGTTCGTATACAATACATTGATGAGTACATTGACACCCTTGGGTATGACTACGGACTTTTGTTACACCCTGTATAATTGACATAACACTGAATAACCGTAAGTGCCTTCCGTGTGGTTAAAATCCAATATATTGTTAAGCATTTTTCAAGCCCCTCCCCCTAAACACATGGAGGTGCGCAGATAAAATCTCATCATCTACGAGCAACATATTTCATGGGCATTATGTCGGATCATACGGTCCTCTAACAACATTTACCGGGGTCAAATACTTCCTTTAATCGATGAAAAAATAACTACCTTGTTCAAACAATAAACATCAACAAAGAGTAAACTAGAAGGAATTCACTGGGTCGTTCATCCGTACACAAACTGTATCGCGATCAAAGAACCCACGGCGCACAATTAAACTTCACGATTCCCTTTGTTTAAAAAACCCAGTAAAATTTTTCCACTTTCGACCAACCGGCAAAAGTCCGATAGTTTACCAACAATCTTGATGAAAGCAATCGGCCGGTTCTCCGTGGCCCGAGCTACGTTCAGCCCTGAATTTCAGTTGTTTTTATCGTCACAACAAAAACATTGTTTATTATGTTGACGGCTTTCCGAACAACCTTGTTTGAATATTCGGCGCGATAAAGTGACAGCACTTGTAGTTTGGCACTCACACATAAGTAACTTGTGACGTTTGCTTGTGTTTGTATACGTGTTTCTGTAGTGCTTTATGTGATTTTTTATCGTAGGGCTGGGAGTGTAGTGTATTATATCGCTGTGTTGATCCTGGGAACGTTGTCAACAAGTTCAATAAAATATGCTTGGGCTTAAAAATAAGTGAACATATATAGCATTACGTCAGTATACCCCGAGGAGGTAGGCAGAGGTGTACACAGTTGAACACCCACATTTCACCAATGCTTTTAGTAAGTCGCATGTCATAGGTGATGAGTCTATTGCCATCAACCGGGCACAGATTTAAACTCCGGGCTATTACTGAGTATTTCGTAACAGAAAAATGTAATAACACTTCGCCCGACTCGGTAATCGAACCCGAGACTTCATGCTCAGCAGTTGCGCTTGGGATCACTAGACGAACGAGGCATACATAAAATGAAATATACCTCATGGCGTAATTAGCCGAGTTCTCCATAATTTATAAATATTACTTACATCCGTTCGGTTTTATTAAAAGAAAAATATTTATTCTATACCTAAAGGTTGAAAAATTAATATTTTAGCCAATTTATTTTCTTTACTTTACTAAATGGACTTGTTTTACCCGGCGGACTAGTGCAAAAACTTAATAATGCAATTCATACAACAAAACACTCCTATTATATTGATATAATTATCGGAATTAATTAATTCCCCAACGGATCATGCCGGTCCGTTGGGTCCTAATCAAAATTTGCGAAAAGTTACCTGTTTCATTATTATTTCGTACAAAACTCTGAAACTTCGTTGGTAATTTTGCAAATGGCGTATCTATAGGATATTATGAAACACCATAAGCCGTAATACTTTGGCCTTGATGAAAATTGACGCATCATTTGGGATCGTTTATATTAATTAAGCGAGAAATCTAATAAAGAAGGGAATTGTTGGACATTACAGTGCATGAGTACCTAAAAACACGGCCAAGTGCGAGCCGTACTTAGGCTTCCGTACCATCAAAATTATTATAGTTTAATTTGTTTTTATTATTTATTATTAAAATTATTCACTATAATTAAACTGAATGTGGTAGTTATATGTATTACCGTTTTTATAATAAAAGACAAAGACGTTTAAATATGTCGCGGATGGCAGCACTGTTCTACATTATTGGTGTTGGAACACCGAGCCTTACGGGCTATCGGCGACTACAGCGAGAGGAGGAAGGACGTTAGTCTCTTGAGAACCACCGTGGTGGACGGACCTCTACACCCTGACTTATCTCTGATTTAATGATATTTGAATATCTACATTGTACATTGTAATATGAAGTGACTCACTACTAATCAATAACCCAAAGGAAATGTACGCTCAGTGGCAGAGAGTCTTATTGTTGGTTTTTATTGACCTTTAAAATCCTGACAGACATAGAGACCTCTGATCCTTCTTCAACCTTTCTCTGACAATTTTTTTTTCCATTTGGGTGTTGACTTGTTAAGTGTTGAAAAATATATATTTGCCGTCATAGAATAATATGAAAGATACCTACAGCCCTTTGTCAAATAGACAGTAAGCCAGATAGACAAGTGAAATCGTAGTGATAGAGTCTTGTTGATACCCTTGTGAGGGTACTGTACCCTAAAAAGGTAAACAGTAAATAATTTCCGTGCTCCACTGAAAGAATAAGTACATAATGTAGGTACAACGTACTTTTATTATCCAAAGTCGTAAAACCGACTGAGAAAAGAGGTTTTTCTGATACCTATATCCCGGTTTACTTTGAGGATTTCTCGATTCTTATGTCTCGGGAACCATTTATAATTAAATAATTAACCCATGTATTTCGCCTGTATTTAAGAGCGTTTTATAATTTAGAAGCACTTCCGTGTAACATTGCCGTTTTAGGGGGTGTGATTTTTTTTATGGGATTTGGGGCAACTGTGCTGCCGGATCGCCTGATGGTAAGCGATTACCGCCACCCATGGACACCCGCAACTCCAGAGGAGTCGCAAGTGCGTTACCGGCCTTTTAAAGGGTTTGGGCCTCGGGTACCCTCACTCACTTAGCGAAACACAACGCAAGCGTTGTTTCACGCCGGTTTTCTGTGAGGTCGTGATATTACTCCGGTCATTCGTGCCGAAGCATGGCATTACCACGGTGAGATTTCACTAAATCATATTTGATTCTGCTGCCTCGTGGTCTAGTGTCCGAAAGCGCGACTGCTGAGCGTGAGGTCCTGGATACGAATCCCGGGTCAAATCAAATTAAATAATTAATTTTGCAAGAATGCAAGGTCGGGCAAAGCGTTATTGGATTTTTTTTCTTAGCAGATTCTCAGTAGCAGCCCGGAATTTCGGAAGTTAGCGGTGTAACATCCCCGTGCTTCGGGGAGCACGTAAAGTCGTCGGTCTACGGCTGAGTTCTCTCCGGTGGTGTCGGATTGTCGTTCTATTCATCAGAGTAAAAGAACAGATAGTGCACCTGTGTTTGCGCATACACTTGTGCACTATAATATCTTCTGCCTACTTGGCTAATCCCCGTAGAGTTGGCCGCCGTTACCGAAAATTTGTTAGGTACGAGTACATGAGGGATGTTTAATGATGTCTGGACTTTAAAAGAGACCTTGACCTTTGAGTTTGTTTCGGCGTTTCTTCTCAGAGGTAGTCAGATAGGAAACGCCGACGCCATCTAGATTATAATGACATGTAAAAGAGTTTTTAAAAGACCGACTTACAGGAAAAAAAAAAACATTTTGAACGTCTCTTCTCCCGAAGTTAAGCAACATCGGACGCGGTTAGTACTGAGATTTTTGACCGTCTGAGAATACCGCGCGACATTGAAAAATATTTAGTACCTAATGTTTGTTTTGTATATATATATTTAAAGTAGTAAGTAATGGCAGAGAATGCCTTTGGCATTAAGTCCGCCCCTGTACAAATGTGCTTAAAAAATTTATATAAAAAGTACCTAGCCAATTTAATGATTTGTAGATTAAATTATTTGGTTTTGTAAGAATTTTTACAACACGTAAAATGCCTAGCTGTTAAAAATATTAATCAACTTTATTAAAAACACGAGTTAATTTTGTTCAAAATGAAATAACAGCTTCATTTGAACGTTACTTTAATTCAACTTAGTTTCAAAGTATAGGCCCCCGTAGGTCTCTGACATGGCTTTACACAACATCGAGGACATCAGAAAGTGTGCTGGTATTCTTACGATATTTTCCTTCACCGTTTTGAATAAGTGATAGTGTTACTTTTACCTTGCCTTTGGCTCAAATCTGCGACCTCTGCCTCGACAGTCCAACGGTATAATGGTATATAACGGCATTAACGCATGCTTAGCGAACTCTAAAGTTATTATATTAAATGAAAAAGAATACGGTCACGAACAGGATTCGAACCTACGCCTCCCGAATAAATACTCCAGGCGCTCTGACCACTAAGCCATCTCGAGCTCTGCTCACCACCGCGAATTCTTCATCCATATTTTTAACACGTCTTTTTGGCGACCATTTTCCATTTAATATTGTAACTTTATTCTTTTTCTTCCTTGCAATGTTGCTGACTTTGATTTGACAAAATTTCATAAGAGGTTTATTTATTTGTTGTCTGTGTTTAGTCTAAATTAGCTCAATAGCTGTAAAATTGCTGAAAAAAGTGGCAGAATAAGAAATACCATTATTTTTTGAACACCTATTATGTACCTTATGTAAGCAAATAAACGACTTTATTTTTTTTATTTTAAGATAAATCTTTGAAAAGCATTAACGCATGTTTAGCGAACTCTAAAGTTATTATATTAAATGGAAAAAGAATACGGTCGCGAACAGGATTCGAACCTACGCCTCCCGGATAAATACTCCTGGCGCTCTGACCACTAAGCCATCTCGACCTCTTTTTTATTTTAGTTTATTGTCTGCGTCAAATGATGAAAAAAAAAACGCTTTCAGACAGAAGCATTATGGCACAATAAACAGTATCATATATATATATTTATATCGTTAGCTGCGTGAATTGAGATGTTTTAGTGCTATTTTGAATTTAATGAAGGCACACCAATCTGACACGCTTAGTTTGCATACAAATAAAGGTACGTACTTGAAGCAAATAGATAAATAAAAATCTATGTTCACGCTTGTATCTCCGAAAAATTCAGCAGAGGAAAGTTGTTGTACACTCACATTACATCCCATACCCATCACCAGTCCCATAAGTGTTGCCATCAACCGGGCACAATTCCTAACTACGGGCTACTCCTAAGAATTTCGTAATAGAAAACCCGATAATACTTTGCACGACATGGGAATCGAACTCAGGACTTTATCCTTAGCAGACGTGCTGCGACCACTAGACCAACGAGGCGGTGATTAAATAAAAATATTCATCCATCATAATATAAAAATCACCAAGTAAACCATATATTATAGTTTATTAATTAACCAAAAGTAGTTCAAAAACCTTCTAGCATTCCATTACAAGCTCCCATTGTTCGCGTATTGATTGACGCTAATAGACGTTGAACCAGCAAATCGTAGTTTATTTCAGCCGGAATAGTAAACCGACACGCTTTTGTGGATATTTTGGGCGCCTAACTTGTTCTAGTGTTTGTAAATACGCTTATTTTTTCTTTAGTGTTACTTGTATTGGGTCTAAAGGATTCTCACGATTTGAATATTAGGTTAATCATTGGTTTCGTAACCATGAAGTAGTTGCTAACAGTTGCAAATTAGCTTTTGGAATAGTGGCGTCGCATCGTTATAAGTTCGTTGACCTTGGGCGCAAAACATACATGCTAAGCATTTATTATTAATAGTCTTTAGTTCTTGAAGAGTTAGGAAAAGTTGTATGAACTATATGACTGCCTCGTTGGTCTGCTGGTCAAAAGCGCGACTGCTGAGCACGAGGTCTTGGGTTCGATTCCCAGGTCAGGCAGTTTTATTGGGGTTTAGGGAATTCTCAGGAGTTTGGATTTGTGTTTGGTAGATGGCAATAGGCTCACCATCTATTGCATGAGATGCAAAAATTCCAATAACTCTTGGGCGTTAAAATGTTCATAAAGCATTCTGTCACGTCGAATAATTATTATGGGTAATTTGTGTCAGTTAATTTAAATTAACTTTAGTATATGAGATAGCCATCATTTTTTTATTATATGAGGGCTTTGTCGCTTAGCGACCATATTACCATAATTGAAGTAGTCTTATTGAAGAGACACTAATCACTAACGATCTGTTTTTATTTTCTATTTTAATTTTAATACAGATTTATGAACAATTCTATTGTAACCAACCAAATATTACTTTGACCAAACATCAACACACCAAAACCTCTTTCAATACACACTAGCCCTACCATACTCCATCTCACCTAGCCAAAATAAACTCACCTTCGAAACGAGACCTTTATGTGCACCATAAAACTAGACAGGATAGGACCTCACATCAGAAACCTTCACAAAACCTTTGTCTAAGATCCCGAAAATTCTCGCTTACCAAAATTCAATTTAGTCTGTACGGTAACTATGCTCGCAACTTCCATTCAGTAGAGGCAGAGTTCGCCAAAAATGTTAATAAACTTTTTC
The DNA here is from genome assembly GCA_935421205.1 of Xylocampa areola. Classification (NCBI taxonomy): domain Eukaryota; kingdom Metazoa; phylum Arthropoda; class Insecta; order Lepidoptera; family Noctuidae; genus Xylocampa; species Xylocampa areola. Next base: position 3,603,304 of record OW285216.1, read on the forward strand.
AAATATAGCCCCCGTCATCTTACCTTGGGGGTAACTGTTCCTAAAAGAGGAAGTGCCGAGGCCTTCCCTAGAACATTATGTGTTCCAATAAAAGGTATGCATGCTGTTCAGATGTTCTCAAACTTTCGAGTTAAGCCCAGGCTAGGGAGGAAGGTTTCGCCCGCAGCTGTTTTGTGAAATAAAACCATATTTTTGTAACTTAACTTTATCCTATATTGAAGGTGTGTGGATGTGTTATCCTATTTTTGAAACAAATTGTTTGACAACATCAGTATTATGAGAATAAACAACTAAAATTCTATGAATTTTTGAGGTTAGGTATAAGAAAACAGTCTTTTTCTTATAATAAAACAACTTTTAACCGGATTAATCGCGTGTATTATTGGTTTTTTGTTTTTCCTGACGTTTCGAACGCTGCATAGTCTGCTAATACACGCGATTAATCCGGTTAAAAGTTGTTTTATTATAATGTGTAGTGATCGCGCAAACCTAAGATATTACTATGTGAACCAGTCTTTTTCTTATCGTATGGTTGATTGAACAACCTAATGTCAACGTTTAAACCGTCCGTAGGCCCCTGCGTGACTTTACACACCATCGAGAACATCTCTCAAACGTGCTGGTTTCCTCATGATATTTTCCTTCACCGTTTTAAGCAAATTATATAATTTTTTTATCAAAAATGGATCTACGTTTGGCCCCGAACTCGCCTGATGGTAAGTGACGAGGATGGAGCACGTATATCCAGAATTAATCTATTCACTCTTTAGTAGGGTGGATAGATTTTGGGAGAACGATAGTAGGGGAGTTGATGCAACTGCCCAGACCCGTCTCCTACAATGGATGCACCGGACTACATCCCGAAACACGACTATGTCACTTCACGGCATGGCTTCGTCCGGTTGGTGTCAACAAGCCGCGGCCGAAGCCTCCCACCAAAGTTGTGTTGCCTGTTTTGCACCACCCAGGGGCCACGTGTAGGGATTCCATTTAATAAGGGTGTACTCTTACGGACAAGGACAACTCAGCCCCCAATTTGTAATACGCACATGTCTTAGAAAAGTCAGTAGTGCGTGCCTTGGGTTCGAACTTACGGTATTTGACTTGTCAGTCCTACGGTCAGACCACAAGGCTATCAAGAGTACATTTGAACATCCGAATTTCACCAATGCTTTCATTAAGTCCCATAATGATGGTGGTGAGCCTATTGCCATCAACATTTAATAAATACAAACTACGGGCTGCTACTAATAATTTTCCTAACAGCAAAACTCAATTGCCTGTTTCCCATTTGGAGTAGGCAGAGAATATGGATTCCTACTTACTACGATCCGCTACCTCTTTCACTTCATCTATGTTCATTCACCCCGTTAGATTGCGCACGTATAAATGCCTTTTGACGTGTCCTTTTTTAAAAACTTCGGCCATTTTATTACTTTACGTGTTCAATAACAAAAATTTTATCAATCGCCGTTCATCCATCCTTTCTATATGCCCAAAACATCTGACCCCTGAGACTATACCCTTCTCAATTCTCATCACAGAGATTCTTCGTTCTTTTCTTTTATACATCAATCACGGAAACAGTCGCAAAAAAGTGTTTTTCAGCATTTCAATTTATGTTGTCCAAGGTGATGGTACGTTTTGCAATGTATTACATAGCATGGTCGTTCCCCAACAAGTTTGACGTAGAATTTAATTTGACGTCATACTGGTGACATCATACGTTGTCGAGATCACACGCCAAATACATCTCATTATACGGCGAATAACTGATATGCGAAGCATTAATATTGTAATTACATTTTCATATGGAATATATCAAAGCAGAATATGTGTATGTAGATTGTGAGTTTATATGTATTAACTTGGATTTAGATAGCTTATTTATACATGTCTTTTAGTAAGAGCGTTTTGTGCGAAATTTCTGTTAAATCTACTATTTTTAGTTGATGAATCCATTTTTGAATAGAAGAGGCCTAGATTTATTACTATTGTAGATTTATTTATTTATTTCAGTCAACAATATACCATTGTATGTTTAACATTCTAATTGAAATTTTGTGAATAACTAATTGTAAATGTGAGCACCATATAGGATGTCTGGTGGTTTTGAGTATTTTAGCTGCACTAAGCAAATTAAAAAAATCATCATTACAATATTATAATTTGTCGATAAAAAATAATATAAGCATGTCACATAATTTCTTAGGGCTACTTATAATTGTCTTTAATGTAGAAGGATACAGCTTCAAATCCAGTGCCAGTTAAACAATATTTAATCTTGGTGTTTTTATTGTTCGATACTTGTACAAAAAAGTTATATCATAAACAAGTACGGAGTTCGTATGGGAAGTTAAAACGTGGTTGATGGCCCATGTTTCTTTAATAATGAAATATTGTATCGAGATTTAAAAAAAATACGCTCCGTGGTTAAAAAAATTTTTACCTCCTACTCTTTTTTTTACTTGACGACCAATTGCTTGTGAAATAATCATTTTTTTATTTATTTAATTCTTATGAAACGATTCGATGGCGTGTCAAAGAAGTTTTATTCGATATTTTTAACTACTTAATTTATAGGAAATATATACCGTGTACAAAAAAAGAAACCTACAAAAATTTGAGAAACACAGAAGGTTTCGATACAGCTCGTGAATTCGCGGTTTTATACGAAAGGCCGAAGTGGAGCCGAAATTTTTTCTATCACACTTCTCATTTCGTGCGAGTAGCACTCAAAACATTATTTATACGAGCCATTTCTAGATTTATTTATGGCTTTGTATTCGGGTATCGATGGTGTGTGAAATATGTCGAGTGGTTGGAGGACATAAAATGTTAACAGTTATAGGAAAATAAGTAACGAATTCTTTCGAATTAATATTTCAAACAAATTCTGTGTTCCAACCGCTGCTGACCGACCTGGATTAATTGTTCAGGAGGCGCAGGTTCAAGTCCTGCTTACGACTGTATTTTTCTTCCACAAAAATGTATAACTTTAGAGTTGTTACGCATGTGATAATGGGTTTGAAATATATATGTTACTGCTGGCAGGGCGAGACTGTCAAATTGTCTGTCCATTGAAAGTTCAACGCTCTATTAAAATATATGTCTCATAAATAGTCATAGACGCACTTGACTGCTTCGTTGGTCTAGTGGTCGCATCTGCAGCAGTTGAGGGTGAGGTCCCTAGTTCGATTTTCGGGACACGAATAGAATTATCGTAATTTTTCTGTTAGATTATACTCAGTAGCAGCCCGGAGTTTGTAATTGTGGGATTTCATAACTGTACCAGTGCAATTAAGGTGTACAACAGCAGGTGTACTCCCCTACCTACCTCTTCGGAGATATCAGCGTGATATAGCAATACTTCTATATCATAGACTGTATCTCTAGATGCAGAATCAGACTATCTCATTATTTTCATTCTTCTGACATTTCATTCTTCACATTTATTTGGGATCGGCTCAGTATGCCTCTTTCTCCCTTATATATCCAGAAGATAACCTTCATCTTTTAGCCTTACTATCTTTTACCCAGCACTACTACATCATCATCATCCACAGCCAAACTTCACCCACTATAGGGCATAGGCCTCTCTCTGCTTGTCCAGTCTCCATGTTCCTGTGTTAGTGTCATCCAGGATTTTCCAGCGATAGCAGCAATATCATCTTGCCGTCGAGCGACCAACACTTGTACATCCTGTCCTTGGACGCCACTCGGTCACAGTTGTGCTCCACCTCTCAGCATTACGCCTTGCATACCCTCGCATAATCACTTTCTCTACAGTTTTTTGTTGTAAAGACACATTTACAACCTCTTTGTGGTCCCTCGCACCGCTTAGCGTCCACGCACATCTTTGGTGGAAAGCTAAATCTAGAACTATTAGGGAGGTTCAATATAGCACCCCTTTCATTTCGCCACACCACATTGAATTGCATTCTTCAAACACAATATTGTGCGCACGACTATATAGGTTTCGTTCAAACATCAAAGCATATTGAACAGTGGAATCTACTGCGGTTCCTTTATTCTGCCGACCGTCATTGGTCAAAAGGACTAATCATACTTATACGTTAAAGTACGTCGTACTTAAGATTAACGTACGTTACGTACTTTATTTTTAGTTTGGTAAATAGACAAGTGGTCATATCGTGTTGATGAGTGGTGAAATACCTGCCTCTTGAGCCACAGGTTCAGATCTGGCTTGTTTCTTAGATAATCTAAGATATAACTGGCAAAAGGTGCAAGAAAGCTTAGTGAGGAAATTGCCAACCCGCACTGAGCTAGCGAGGTGATCAATGATCGTGCCGTCTCCCTATGAGTAGAGTCCATTGCCCTACAGTGGAAAAATTATGAGATGATTATGTTATAAGGATACATTATTAATATTTCTGCAACAAAATCTAACTCAAGCATAATTTTCGAGCAGTTGATAACATAATTATTTGAAGAAACGCTTCGCATCGCTAACTAGTTTTCAAAGGCGGACGGGTTTATTTACAAGAAAGACGCCAACAAATTGGTTTAAACGTCACCCGCTTTCGGCTAATAGTGGAAAGACGTTCCACATTCCACTTGACTTTAAGAACAAAAACGACAATATACGGGTGTAAGCGGTTGTGACTGGAAATCTGTGTTTTTTTTCTGTTTATCTTTATTTTATATAATAGGTTGTTCGGAAAGTAATTTAGTTTTTTCCCGACAGAGGATTTAATTTTATTTTTTTGCACCCAATTTCACATTTAAGCCGTATAATTTTGATATGCTTTGAGAGCTCATATAGCAAGGCTTGTGTGTGAAAAATCATCTGGACAAACTGAATGATGCACTTCAACAGAAAAGGTCAGAACTAATCAACAGGAAAGGTGTAGTGTTTCACCAAGACATCGCGAGACCTCACACAAGTTTGGTCACTGGGTATAATGGGATACAATGCCACACCCACCATATTCTCCAGACCTGGCACCATCGGATTATTATTTGTTCCGGTCATTCCAAAATTTTTTAGATGGTAAAACCTTCACCTCAAATGAGGAGGTCAAAAACCACCTCGATCAGTTTTTTGCCAGCAAAGACCAAAAAATTTATGAGCGTGGAATTATGCTACTACCAGAAAGATGGCAAAAGGTGTTGGACCAGAACGGCCAATATATAATTTAATAGAGTATTTGTTTATTATACGAAAACTGCATTTCATTACCACAAAAAAAACTAAATTACTTTCCGAACAACCCAAAATTTCCTCGTTTAGATTTTTAATCTTGATGGCAAATTTATTGTTTTGATTGTAAATATTGAGGTGACGGAGAGGTAACGAGCCTCTAGCGCCATAGATTATAGGTTCAAACCTGGCATAAACCAATACGACTTGTTCCGATGTATTTATATATATATATATATTTCCGTATATGATAGGTATATTCTTGGTTAAACCAAAACATAATTCAGGTGAAGGAAAACATCATGACGAAACCTGGACTTGATGGACTGAAATCGCCAACCCGCACTGAGCTAGCGTGGTGATCAATGCTTGTGCTTTTTCTTTATGAGGAGAGTCCCTTGCTTTTGTGGAACAGTTAAGGGCTGGTTATGTAATGGTAATGATATTGGATTGGTTTCGTGGATAAATAAGACCCGCACGGATTGATCAATTAAAAAAAGTTATTATATTAAATGGAAAAAGAATACGGTCGCGAACAGAATTCGAACCTGCGCCTCCCGGATGAATACTCCAGGCGCTCTGACCTCTAAGCCATCTCGACCTCTGCTCACCACCGCGAATTCTTTTTCCATATTTTAACACGTCTTATGGCGACGTCATTGCTATCAATTCAGTCCCTATACGGAGGACCGACCGTATTCTTTTTCCATTTAATATAATAACTTTAGAGTTCGCAAACATGCGTTAATGCTTTTCAAAGATTTATCTTGAATGATCAATTAAAGTTAAGACATGCTGGTGGGGATTTTGTTTCTCCATTTCTTCTCCCCAACTAAGGCTGTTAAAAACGGTGAAGGTTGTTCTAATTGGGAGCTTTGTATAAATACTAACTTTTAAACTATCGTGTTGCATGATATTGGGTACTATATACCAACAGGAATTATACCTTAGTTGCACTGTCCGTAGTCACAAACAGATTACCTGGTCGAAACATTAAGCGATTCAAAGGTATTTATTGCACGTTAATTCCTGGTAGTATATAGCTATACAGCCATGTATGAGTTTCAGAAATAGCTAATCGTAGCTTAATTTTAATCTATCTGCCTAGCCTTTTCCCAATTACATTGGGGTCGGCTTCCAGTAAAACCGGATGCAGCTTAATACCAGTATTTTACATGGAGCGACTGCCTATCTGACCTCCACATCCCAGTTACTGGGTAGCACGCTATCGTACGCTACGTGTTATGACTGGTTGTCAGACTTTCAGGCTTCTGACTACCCGTAACGGCTGTCATAGATCTTAATTTGACAACCGGAACCGACGGCTTAACGTGCTCTCCGAGGCACGGAGGGGTCTCGGTATGAAATGATGGTCCACAGACCAACCGCGGCAAGCGCAGCTTAAGCTTGATCGACCGATCTGTGCGGCTGTTACTTAGCCACGAGCCCCTCTAGCTTAATTTTAATAAATGACTGTTTATTTTAAAACTTATTTTGACTCAATTTGTTCCTAGATGGGTGACTGCTATGGGTGAGATTATTTCGTATCACGGAAAGCACGTGAACCCGTCGCGTTAATTTCGTCTGACAAAACAAGAACAACAGCCATCGTTACTGGTACTCAGATGCCTGGAAGTCTTAAAATCCTAAACAATGCTCAACCATAATATCATAAAAATTTATTGGGTACTGAAGAAACGTGCCCGGCCCATTTAACCTCCCGTATATTCCACAATGTCACCAAAGTTGGCAAGAAGCAAGAAATTCAAATTATGTCGATAGTTAGAATAGTTTCACTTCGCGTCAAAATGACGATTGTTAAGAATCCCTTTGTTCTCAAATTTCTAAATAGGTTGCAAGGTTTTGGTGTGTCAACTTGATCTGTGGACGAAATGGGAATTGCAGAAGTACCGATATAGGTAGCAGGTTCACTCATACGGCAATCAATGACATTAATTTTAAAAAAGGTTACTTGCAGATGTTTCATGTAATGACCAAACAAACAAAATATTACTTATCTTAACATCACGCCTATATTTTCCGAAGGGGTAGGCAGAGGTGTACACAGTTGTACACCCACATTATACCGATACTGTTATTAAGTCCCTTGTAATAAGGTGGTAAATTCGAACTTCGGGCTGCTACTGAAAATTTCCTAACACGAAAAAACTAATTACCCTTCGCCCGACCTGGGAATCGAATCCAGGATCTCGTATTCAGCAGTCGCGTATGTCACTAAAACAACAAGGCAGTTTTGCCCAGAAAGTAATTTTGACAGAAAGCGTGACACATACTAGGTCCTACAACTTTACTCGTCCACAGACGAGCTACGCACACAAACACGTCAAGGTCTGACAATCGGCGATAATATTATCAATTACAGTGCGGGAAAGCACACACACATACATTTTTCACTCATGATTAGACGAGCTTTATATTTCTATATTTATATTTTTTAGACCTTTGCTTCTAATATAGTGATCTAGTGGTCCCAAGCTCGATTCCCGAGTTGGGCAAAATGTTAATGAATTTTTCTGTTAGGAAATTCTCAGTAGCAGCCCGGTGTTTGGAATTGTGCCCAGTTGATGGCAGTAGGCTCACCACCTATTACATGGGACTTAATAACAGCATTGGTGAAATGTGGGTGTACAACTGTGTACACCTCTGCCTACCCCTTCGGGGAATACAAGCGCGATGCTATGTTATGTTATGTTCTAATCTGAAAACCAATATAAGACGGCGCTGTTCGCGCAGTGGTCTTGAGACTGGCTGCTGTATCACATGTCGAGGTTTCGATTCCCGGACAGACAATTTTTTTTATGATTTACAGATAGTTGTTCTTGGTCTGGTTCTATGTGTATGTGAGATTATGTGGCCTTAAACGCAGCTAAGTAGTGTTTTTAAAAAGAAAAAAAAAAGGTTTCTTTTACACATTCTTAGAAGTGAATTTTCTGTTATTTCTTATTCAGTAAAAGTCCTTACTTCCAGTCCAATTCGGATGTACAATACTAAAGTACCTATGAAAGCTACAAATAGTTTCTCAGGCTAAAATTTTGGAACATTATCACGAAAAACAGGACGACTGTTTATATTATATTGTAAATGTGAAGGAAAATTTACGAAATTCTGAGTTTCTAATGTCAGAGCCAAGTTTTTAGTGAACCATTTCGACTATAGTCTTGTGTTGCAATTATCATTCGAGAACGTTGGCATAGTTAAGAGGGTTTATTTTTTGTTGTGAAAATGGAATTATTTTTCAAGAATCGGAGCGAAAAGCAGTGATAACCTAGAAGTATGTCCGTTGGACTGACAAGTCAAAGGTCGCAAGTTTAAATCCAATGCACGCACCACTGACTTTTGTAAGTCATGTGCGTATTATAAATTAATTATCACTTGCTTAAAACGGTGAGGGAAAACATCGTGAGGAAACCAGCACACCTGATAGATTTTCGCGATGTGTGTAAAGCAATGTCAGAGACCTACGGGTGGTTTAAACTCTGACACTAGGTTGTCCATCAACCATACGATAAGAAGAAGAAGATCGGAGCGAAGTAACGCAACGGAGAAGTGGACACTGGCAATTTGTTTGACAATGCTGAAAGTGGCACCGGTGACTGAGAAGTTGTGTAGAAATCGTTTAGTATGATATGGGCATGTAATGCGGAGGGATGAGCGTCATGTGACGAGGAAAGTTTTGAGTATGAATGTAGATGGCTATAAGAGTAGAGGAAGACCGAGGAAGCGATGAATGGATTGTGTTAAGGATGATATGGCTAGAAAAAGAGTGACTGACGATATGACAGCTAATAAAGATGTATGGAATAAGAATACATGCTGTGCCGACCCCAAATAAATTAGGATAAGGGCAGGGAGATGATGATGACGCATGCTTAAAAGTAAACGTAGCAGAAAAAAAGGTCTGCTTCGTTCGTTTAGGGTCGCAAGCACAGCTTCAAAGCCTGAGTTCTTGGGTTCGATTCCGGGGTCAGGCAAACTGTTATTTTGGGTTTTTTTGTTAGGAAATTATCAGTAGCAGCTCGGAATACAAAGCACGCTTGTATTCTTCTATCATCTCACGACCGTATATTTCTTCATCACTACAAATTATAAAACAAAGGCCTCCGCCGCGTCTATCTGTCCGTCTGTTCGCGATAAACTCAAAAACTACTACACCGATTTTCATGCTGTTTTCACCAATAGATAGAGTAGTTCTTGAGGAAGGATAATTTGTCAAGTTTTTTTATATACTTTGCAGTTAATACAATGTCGTAAAGAATGCAGTTACCTTAATAATTCAAGATAAATCTTTGAAAAGCATTAACATTTTCCATTTAATATAATAACTTTAGAGTTCGCTAAGCATGCGTTAATGCTTTTCAAAGATTTATCTTGAATTATTAAGGTAATTGCATTCTTTACGACATTGTATTAACTGCAAAGTTAGTCGTGTCGGTTCGGTCACTTCTATAAGGACTGAATTGATAGCAATGACGTCGCCATAAGACGTGTTAAAATATGGAAGATGAATTCGCGGTAGCGAGCAGAGGTCGAGATGGCTTAGTGGTCAGAGCGCCTGGAGTATTCGTCCGGGAGGCGCAGGTTCGAATCCTGTTCGCGACCGTATTCTTTTTCCATTTAATATAATAACTTTAGAGTTCGCTAAGCATGCGTTAATGCTTTTCAAAGATTTATCTTGTATAATTGTATTTGTTGGAGGTGTCGGAAAAAAATAAGCCGTCTGGGAAATTTCAACGAAACCGCTGCCTAAACCGTTTGAGATATAATAAAATGATGTATCGTGGAATTGTGTATCCTATATAGGTCTATAGAAAAGTCCACGATGGCATATGTCTATCTCCTAAGGATAACATACTATATCCATTTTAATACTTAAAAAAATGGGGATTTATAAAGCGAAAACGAGATCAAAATTACATGATTACTTTTGGTCGCGATAACCGACATCCACGCGGGTGAAGCCGCGGGCATCAGCTAGTATTTTATATAAATTAACATATGGCACTTTTACAATTGTTTACAAACAATACGGAAAAATCCACCTTAACCATATTGACATAAAAACATTTTTTACCTAAAGCTCCGATTATTTTAACCATTTTAAATGTCACCACTACCACGGTGTAGTTTACAGCTACATATGTTTTAATACTGATCAAACAGCCTGACTGAATATCAGTTTTACACCTCAGTTGATATATACACGCATGTGTTATAGATAATTTTGAATACAATAATACGCGACAGCGATTACTTTGGTCGGTTGATTAAATTTGACCGATATATTCAGTGTTGCGTAACACGCGGCAGTATGAATTGTTTTCAATCAACGCGATCATTGGTTCCCATTGTGTAACCATGGTAAAATATTTGGAAGGAACAGTCTCGTATTTTTTTATTACACGACTGCCCAAAAAAGTGGTGTTATGTTTTTAGGATCATGTATATATGTAAGTATGTGTTTGTAAGTTTCTTTATTTCACCATTGCGTCTAAATGCCTGGATCGATTTAAGTGTATGGGGTATCGTTAAAATCCTTACATTATCCCGAGTAAGACAAGCTGGTAAGATTAAAAAAAAATGCAAAATAGGGGTTATGGTAGACAACATTCACACATGGCAGGAGTGCATTTCATTTAATTTTTGAATTAATTTCATCTTGTATTTTTCATAATTTGAATCCGTGTGTAATAATCTGAATGTGCCCGTACAAATAGGCATTAGGCCCACCAACAGATAGAGGAGTACTATGTACCGTCTGCCAATTTTTATTATCATGGGACTTCTTCTTTATGTGGTTGACGAAAAATCTCGTGGCAGAATTTAAACCGCCTACAACTCTGAAATTGCTTTACACAACATCGAGAACATCTCTCAACTGTGCTGGTTTCCTCACGATGTTTTCCTTCACCGTTTTAAGCGAGTGACAATTAATTTATAATACGCACATGTGTCGAAAAGTCAGTGGTATAGGAAGGTTTGAATCTTCTTATTCTTTTTGTTTGAGAAATTTGCATATAAAGCGAATTGTAACCACTTGGCTATCATGACAATAGAGAGCACCTTTTGTATTAAGTCAATTGAGAGAGAGCAGTAACTGCCTCGTTAGTCTAGTGGTCCGAAGACTGCTGAGCAGGTCACGGGTTCTATTCCCGTGTTGGGCAAAGTGTTATTGATTTTTTCTGTAAGGAAATTCTCAGTAGCAGCCCGGAGTTTGGTATTGTGCTCGGTTGATGGCAATAAGCTCACCACCTATTACATGGGACTTAATAACAGCATTCGTAAAATGTGGGTGTAAAACTGTGTACACCTCTGCCTACCCCTTCGGGGCGTACAAGCGTGATGCTATGAAAGAAAGCAGTCTGCTGGTTGTAGCTCTTAGCCTGCCAAAAGCCGTTCTACATCTGGCCACGTCTTGCAGATACCATTAAACCGTCTGTCTCAAAAGGTATAGCTGATACAACTCAGGATTAACTTCATTCTATATTTTAGCTACATCCAACTGTTTTCTCAGACTATTGTTATCTGTTTTCCTGAAGGAATTTGTTTCAATTTGCATTAGGAAGTGCCGACTCGTCTCTTTATCTGCGACGCCGACGTGACGAGAGATTTCTTTTTATTTGCTATTGTGCGAATATTTTTTACAACTTTTGTGAATCATTCATGTTTATGACATGATAAAAAATTACTCCGTTGACTGTTTTGTCTGTAGGGCACTGATACCAACTTCCATTAGATTTTATGTCATATAATAGGTTTAATAGGTTAACTATTCGCTCGTCATATACGTACGTTCGCTTAATGAAGCATTTTTTAAGGGCACCTCGCAGATTATCCTAAGAGGTTGTCAACTACTTAACTGGGCTTTCTGTGGGTGCCTTTTTTTTTTTTTTTTTTAATGTTATAGGGGGCAAACGACACATGCCCATGGACACCCGCAACACCAGAGGAGTCACAAGTGCGTTGCCGGCCTTTTAAAAAGGAGTACGCTCTTTTCTTGAAGGTTTGAAGGTCGTATTGGTCCGGAAATACCGCAGGCGACAGTTCATTCCACAGATTAAGATTTCTTTTCTTTTATTAAATTAATTATTAATTTAATTAGGGAATAATTTTCTTAGGGCATTTATATTATAAACTAAGCGACAACACGCCAAGGGTACCCCCAGCGGGATATAGGCCTCGGATATGGGCGTCCCTGGTGGGAGGTCAGCAAGGGACTAGCTGGATTGGGTTCAGAAGTCAAATCATGCAGTGTATTTAAAGTTAGCGGTTTCACACATTTGTATTTAAGGATTTATGTGATTTAATTATGTGGTTACACTTTGGAACATAGCAACTAACTCCTGACCATTCAAAAGTGCATGTAAGTGTTCTAAAGAAACTTATAATTAGTTGATTTGATTAGAACTGAGCCTTATAGGGACGGCAAAGGGCTCACATCGAAGCTAATAACAGTGTCATGAAAATTTATACTTTTATGCGGTACATAAGACGGACTTTAATGCCATAAGGCATCATCCGGCAGTCAACTACAAAAACAAACTTAATGAAATATGTATTTTTTATAGTATCATAGCATCACGCCGGTATTTCCCTAAGGGGTAGGCAGAAATGTACACAATTGTACACCCACATTTCACCAATGCTGTTATTAAGTCCCATGTAATAGGTGGTGAGCCTGTTGCCGTCTACCGGGCACATTTTTGAATTCTAAGAACTACTGAGAATCTGCTAACAGAAAAACCCAGTAACACTTTGCCCAACCCGAGAATCGAACCCAAGACCTCATGCTCAGCAGTCACGCTTAGGACCACTAGATCAACGAATCGGTATTTTTTTATCTTTTTTATTTTATCCAAAAACAAAATTGGAAAAATCGATGCACTTACGTTTACCCTAAAATACAAAGTAAATTCGACAGAAAAATCTTTTATGCTATCACTATAACCCCTGCATATCCCATAAACTCTTTATCCCATTGTAACACAAACGTATGGCCACAGTGACATCCCGTATGTATATGGGGGCTGTCAGATGATATTGACAGGCAGATCCCTGGGATCACAGTAAAGCAGTCAATCCCCACTATTACATACACCGATGGTAAAGGAAAAGCTCTTCCAGTCCTCGGCTTTTGTGGTATAGCCTTTTTGAGTATAAAAACGGGTAATAAGTATATAGATAAATTAGTTTGACAAAATAAATACACCAACACACGTGACACAATTGAGGTCGTGAGCGCAATAGAGGCCAATATTTTCAGACACAATAAAAATTTATTATGTCTCGAAAATGATCATGACAATGAGAAGATCATTTCTGATAATAAATAATACAGATAACCATTTAAAGCAACTTATGACAGGTCAGAATTTAGGTACACGGTTTCAAATAGTCATTTCCTACGGAGAAGAACCGGCAATAAAATCCATAGTTACTCTTTAAGCTTTATATTTTACAATTTCTGTAAATACATTCATCATACTCATCGTAATCCCCTTATCCCAATTTATTCGGGATCAGTGCAGCATGTACTCTTCTTCCACTATTTCTATCAGGCATCATATCGCCAGTCATTCCTTTCCTCCCCATATCATCTTTAACACAATCCATCCATCCATCCACATTCATACTTAAAACTTTCCTCGTCGCATGATCCTCATCCGTCCGCGTACCCATACCATGCGAAACAATTTTCAAACAACTTCTCCGTCACCTGTGCCACTTTCAGACTTCCTCTTATATGTATTCTCATTAAAGTTATGACTTTTTATGGAAATTTTCTTTCTACGGTCCAGACCAGGATTAGAACCTGCGCCTTCCATATAAATAAGCTATCTTGACCGCTACTCATTTCTGTAAATACAATGTTCATTAAAATTTAAGTCGAATGAACTTCTAGATATGACGCTGGGGTCGGTTTTCTGTGTAACCGGATGCAGTTAAATAACAGTGTTTTACATGGAAGAATGTAAGTACTTTAATAGAGTGGTGAAAATGTTCTACGATGTGATATGTTCTTAGAAATATTGTTAGCACAACTATTATATTTTGTAACAGAATCAAACAAAATGGTTGTTTAGCCATATGTACTTACGTCTACGACTTCCAAAGGCGACGTGATTAGACCTGCAAAAAAAGAATTTGTCTTTAATTCACAACAAACTTTTTTTTTAATTAACCAATAACATAATTAATTATCTATTTAATAATACATGAAAAAACTTTGTACCCACTTTTACGATAATAACTATATAACGTATGAAATTTGGTACAATTAAAATTTATATCGAGAAGGAGTGCAGAAAGCTAGTATTTTATATAATATCTGCCTAGGTTTTTCCCTATTAAATTGGGGTCGGCTTCCAGTCAAACCGGATGCAGCTAAATACCAGTATTTTACATGGAGCGACTGCCGATCTGACCTCCACAACCCAGTTACTGGGTAACACGATATCTCGTGGTATGACTGGTTGTCATACTTTCGGGCCTCTGACTACCCGTAACGTGGGAGAGCTCCGTAACGGCTGTCATAGATCTCAAATTGACAACCGGAACCGACGGCTTAACGTGCTCTCCGAGGCACGTATAGTATTTTATATAATATGCATTATAAATACTTCCATTACATTATAACATTACACACACTACCATGCATTTGGAATACACAGGCACATATATCTTTGACAGTACAACTTAAATAATCAAAAATAAAAAAAAATAAAAAAAGTTGATGTTGGGCCGGTGGGTAACCACTAGTTAAATTAAAAAGATATTTTTTCATGGTGGAGTACAAAAACATATCAACATTTATTTATTTATTTATAACAACGTAAGCTTACACCAGGGATCACGGACCGATCCGGACCGCAGTCCGCCATTTGGTGACCCCTGGCTTACACTATAGAACACCAAGACACATGCTAAAGAGAAAGAAAATATATAAAATTACAATACAAAAGCCATTACAAACATGAACCATCGTGGGTTTCACAGCGGCATACCAGATAACTCGGATTCCATAACTTGTTTACATCATTAAGAAGGTTATATATATATATCTTAGAATATCTAAGTATCTGCCTCGATGGTCTAGTGGCCCCAAGCGCAACTGCTTAACATGAGGTCTCGGGTTCGATTTCCGGGTCGGACAAAGTGTTAATGAGTTTTGCTGTTAGGAAATTCTCAGTAGCAGTCAGTTTGGAATTGTGCCCGGTATATGACGATAGGTTCACCACCTTTTACACAGGACTTCATAACAGCATTGGTGAAATGTGGGAGTGCTGTGTACAACTCTGTCTACCCCTTCGAGGAATACAGGCGTGATGCTATGTTATGTTAAATAACGCGATATAATTTCGCTTTTTCGTTTACTTTTCTATGGGATGCTAAACCATAATAAATGGTTTGTAAATAGAAATCATCATCAATCAATGCAGAGCCGCCATTGCTATGCAATGTGTGTTTTGCACACAAAGCAACATGGCGACGGAATTCCCAATTGGAGCTTAGACTCCCGACGTACAGTTCACCAAGCCACTATATGTAGCTGTAAATGTTTTCTGTGGTCATTTATATGTTAAAAAAGTGAAAAAAATACTACTTCAATGGCTTTGTAGCCTAGACTAAAATGCCACAGAAAGCATTATAAAAGTTGATTAGATTCCCATGTGACCTTAATCCATACAAACCCACATTTAAAACACACACACTCACACACACACTTCCCTTTACTTCTTCATATTTGTTAATAATTTAAGTTTATATATATATATATTTGTTAGAGTCTAATGACACTTAACTTGTAACTACCTACTATTTTTATGTATAATGGCATAAATCTGTAATTTATTTATAAGGGGATAAACTGGCTCCTGTAATACAGTTATACTAGCGCAGGAGCCAGAGAATTAATTTGTATGTACCTATAAACAATTGTGTCATTTTTTTTTTATTATAATAACAGCATTCCCAATGAGAGTTGATATCAGGCAGGCGGCTGATCATAAAAAATTGCCAAAACTTTAGTAGCATTCCAGTACAAGTAGAGAGCATGTATGGAAGAAGAATACATGCTGCGCCGACCCCAAATGAATTGGGATAAGGGCAAGGATGATGATGTTTTTTTTTTATAATTAGTAATGCCACTATTATTCAACACACCAAGGACTGTTATGTCTTGAAAGTTCATGTTTGTATGTTTGTGGGTTTCTTTATTCCGCCATAACTTCTAAATGCCTGAACCGATTTAGATATACAGGGTAAGAATCAAAATAAGAATCGTTACACTCCATCAAGTAACATAAGAGAGTTAAAATTAAAAAAAAAAAATGCTATGGTATCTACACAGAAAGGTATGACATAAAAAATTATCTAAAAAACCTACAAGAAAATGTTCCACAGTACATGTTTCCTAACTGCGATGAACATAGGGGGCTGCCGAACAGACGGATCGCCTGATGGTAAGCGATTCCCGCCGCCAATGGACACCCGCAACCCCAGCGGAGTCGCAAGGGCGTTGCTGGCCTTTTAAAGGGTTTGGGCCTCCCTACCCTCACTCAGTCGGTGAAACACAACGCAAGCGTTGTTTCACGCCAGTTTTCTGTGAGGCCGTGGTATCACTCCGGCCCATTCTTGCCGAAGCATGACTCTCTTACAGAATACATAGCAGTTATGCTTTTTAATTTTTTTTACAAATTTATTTTATTTTACTCAGAAACTGATCGAAGCGCCGTTGCGAAGGTTGACAAACTCCCATTCAATAAAAATAAAAATAAACCGAACCAATAAATAGCTTTAAGCATTATATTAAAAATATGAATGTCTTGTTTTAAACACTGATTAAGATTTCAAAAACGGCAAACACACCTGCTGTTATTAACCTTTCGGCTCAGTAACGTACAGATCTGTACGTTGTAACAATAAAAATCTATTGTGTCTGCTAATGACTGACGCAACAGCTTATGCCCCATGTAATAGGTGGTAAGCCTATTGCCATCAACCGGGCACAGATCTAAACCCCAGGCTGCAGCAGAGAATTTTCTAACAGAAAAACCCAATAGTACTTTGCTCGATCTAGGAATCGAACTAAGGACGTCACGCTCATCAGCAGCGTTTGCAACCATTAGATGACTAGATCAATGAGGCAGGCTTTTCAAAGAGAGTATTACAACAGTTTGCTGAGTTCGAGTTCCCTTGTATAATGATCACACCTTTTTTGTGTCACGATATGACGACACATCTATGTATCTATCTATATTTCTATATAGACAAATACGTGAACAATTGAACACTCACATTTTTTTTCCCCATTTTACTGATGTAATATGTATATTTTCCGTAACATTGAGCGTCAACACAAGTGGAAACTGCCGGGTCACGTGCGGATCTCGTGCGGTACTCCTACGGATCACGTACGGGGTCGGTACGGTACACGTACGACTCTATACCGAGTACGTGTCGAATTAGGTGCATTATGTGGGCACTAGGTTTAATTGTTTTTAGAACGGATAATCCTAAATGGGATGGGAGTTTAGATGGTTTAGTTTTAAGTATCGCTTTATCAAAATGTGTACCGATTTTCAGGTGTCATTTTATTGAGAATACGTTTTTAAACAGTCATGTGTAGTTTTTATTTTATTTATCTATATTAAAAAATACAATTGAAGTGTCTATCTGTGATTTCAAAAAAATTTAAGTGGAAAAAAAATTGATGTTTACGATGACATTTTTAAGAAGTTTTGTCTGTCTGTCTAAAATTTCTCGAATAGGCTCCGAAACAGCTCAACAGATTTCTAATGAAAATTTTAGGAATTAAAATCAACACATCATCATCTCCCTGCCCTTATCCCAATTTATATGGGGTCGGTGCAGCATACCTATATCTGGCATGCTGCTAAAGTTTTGGCTATGTTTTATGACCGGCCGCCTGCCTGACGTCAACCCTCTTTGGGAACCGCCACCGATACGGTCTCCTTCTATCTAGCAATGCCACACCAAAAGTTATCCATGCGCAAGGTTCTGATGTCATCCTACTATCACACTCCACTAACGGGGCTTTAATTAAAATAAAAACTTAAATTGGTTTTACAATTTTTGTATAAAAACTTTCGTGGGACATATTCATATCAATCCCGCGGCGATGCAGCTCCAGTTTGACTCGCGACATCGCCGCGGGCTCAGCTCATGATTAAGGGCTCCGTTCGAGTTCGAAACTAGTCGGGCAATCCCGAAAAATGCACGTGAGTAGTAACCGGTGAACATTAATTAATATGGTTTAAGAATCATGGCTTTATGGTATTAAATTGTTAAGTTTAGTAGAATTGCTTCAAACATAAAAACTGGGACAAAACACAACAACACTTTTTATACTTTATCAAAGATCCCCCCCCCACCCCTATTATAGTGGTGAATTGAAAAAACATATTTTATTTTTAACACATTAACGAATACGAAGCGAACTCTCAGGTAATATTTTTCATAGATAGAAAAAGCGGACTACTCAAAGTTCTGCGTGGTCTTACATATAAAATAAAAGTCGCGAAATCTTCAGAATCTCCTCCTTTTGGAAATAACTGTGCGAGTTACCTTTTTACCCTCATCCCAAGTTTGGTCTTCCACGAACACAATGAGCTAAAACATATTTTTCGTGCACCTTTTAACATGTATTATGGTGACGTCATCGTCAGAAATTTATTTCATTTAACTAGCTGTGCCCCGCGGTTTCACCCACATATAATTGTATTTTAATTAGCCTAAGCTACTTCTTATATAGTCAGCTGCCTGCCAGTAAAATCTTATCAGAATCCATGCAGCCGTCTCAAAGATTAGCTGGAACAAATAGATCGAAACACAGACAAAAATTATGAACTGGTTTTTAGGCATAGGAATCGTGCAAATAACAGTATGAGTACAGATAGATCTTTGAAAAGCATTAACGCATGCTTAGCGAACTCTAAAGTTTAAAATTTGCATTCAAAGCGCCTGGAGTATTTATCTAGGAGGCGCAGGTTCGAATCCTACTCATGACTGTATTATTTTTCCACACCAAAATTATAACTTTAACTGTATTAGCTTAACAAAACAATTATTTTGACATTACAAACAGACGCTTCAATTTTATTTATTTTTATTATTTTTCCTACAAAAAAACCTTGTACTTAATGCTGCACATTGTTTTGTGCGAACATAATAAGCCTCTAACATTTAATATTTTGAATTTGTGTACAACTACAAGCCTAAACAAATCAGTGTGCAGAATTACCGGCTTATACGGGTAAATGTATCGGAAAAGTATTCACTGTGACCCCAGCAATACTGAGGCCATACCAACGTGCTTTAGACTTCGCGAACAAATACATGTGTATTTACCCCCTATAATAGATATGGGGCCATAGAAACTGCGTGAGGAGAGAGAAACAGAAAAATATAATTAATCAGAAATATTTTAATATCTACAACTATTCAAGATAAATCTTTGAAAAGCATTAACGCATGCTTAGCGAACTCTAAAGTTATTATATTAAAAAATTAATGTTATTATATTGTATTAACTGCAAAGTTAGTCGTGTCGGTTCGGTCACCAGTATAGGGACTGAATTGATTGCAATGACGTCGCCATAAGACGTGTTAAAATATGGATGAAGAATTCGCGGTGGTGAGCAGAGGTCGAGATGGCTTAGTGGTCAGAGCGCCTGGATTATTCATCCGGGAGGCGCAGGTTCGAATCCTGTTCGCGACCGTATTCTTTTTCCATTTTATATAATAATCTACAACTATGATTGATTTGATTGAAAGAAATCATAATTGTCAATTTTATTTATCAGTTTTTCTTAATAATTAAATTTATTAACAAGATTATATTAATTGCAAAATTTTAACAAGGCACGCCTGCCATTTATGGATTAATTTTTTTTAATTTTATTTATTGATTTATTTATTGTACACCAATAGTTATATATAAAAGAGAAACTATTTTATAATCAATAAATGTACTATGAGCGGCCTTTATTTCCCACCTTTTTGTGTACCATAGACACTATATTAGTATTTTCATCTTACTAGCCTATGTTACCCGGGACAATGCAAGGATCCTAACGATACCCCATATATCTAAATCTGTTCTGGTGTTTAGACGTTATGTTGGAATAAAGAATCTCACAAACATACATACATATGTACACATACATACTTACATGAACTCCTTTTTTGGGCAGTCGTGTAAAAAATATATATTTTCAACTGTTATTATGGACTTAACTAGAACAGCGGGCAGTTCACATGCTAATGATTATGAATGAGGATTTTTGTTTTTTTTTGGTGATGGCCTCTTGCAGAAACCAAGCGGGGTTTTGTCTACGTAACCGGAGAATATCATAAGGCGAGGCAGTTTGATGCCTCCAGCCAGAGCATATTTTAAAATACTACAAACTAAGCAACCGCGCTAAGGGCGTCCCCTGCGGGACACGAGTGATTATGAGGCACTTAGACTAGCTGATTTATAGCCAACAAGAACTGAGAGCAGTAAAGGGAACATGACTGAATAATAATAATAAGATTAAATATATACATACACTTTAAAAAATACAGGTACGTAAGTAATTTAATTTAACAATTCACTTTCCACTGTTTCTTTATTAACTTTTCAATCGACTTTATTATTATTCAATCTAACGGATAAATTGATTAATAATATTGGTAACATAAATCGCAGACTAAAGATTAACTTGAAAAAGAATTTTTTTTATATATTTTTTGAAAAAGAAATTTTTATATTTTTTATTTTTATTTGTTCTTTGTCGGTCATGTATAACCTGCAAGAGCCCATCATAAATATTTTCTTTCTTTCTTCAAAAATTCCACCCGTATTAAATTATCATAAGCCCGCTTGTGTTGGGGCCACCCCCACTATATTGCTTTGCAATTCCAGCCAGTAGTTTACACTGTCCCGCGTAGCGAATGAAAGTTAAGTTCTTGTGATTGCCTAGATTCATGCTGAAGCGTTTTATTGTCTGTAAACGGCACTATTGTGCCAACAGTTCGACGAAGCTGCAAATAAATATAAGTTGATATTTGGATTGAGGATTTTTTGATTTATTGGTATTTTAAATTTGTAAGAGTGTCTTTGGAGTTTCTTGTCGATTCTTCTCCATAAGACTAACTCCTTAGAACCTTATACCTAGCTTTAACATTTCATAAATAGTCTTTTTGAAATAAAAACATTTGACGTTCTTGCTTGTATTTGTATTGCCATAAAACGTTATATATTTTTTGCCTTATATTTTACCAATCAGTGAATCAAATGTAAAAGAATGTATTTGTTACATGTTGCAATTTGCTGTATCTGAAATAAATATATCAATATTAATCACCGAAATGCCGGAGAACTGTAATACAATTTGGTATTAAAATGGCGTGCGAATTTCCTTTTTCGGACGCCGAGTATACAGACTGTGGTTTTGAACAGTGGCCATATTATAGGAACATATACAGCAACAAGTTATACGTTGTATAAAAATAATTATAACAATAATCGCCAAGAGATCAACGTCCTATTCGTCTCGTAAGAGCTTACGCTTCTCTGTGACACTTTCGCATACTACGCACAACGCAGCAACGAGCACGCCGCCCGACGAGTAGGTAGGATGCATACAAGTCAACGATAAAGACCTAACGAGCATAATAAGACTACAACAATGTAGTTTTAGGATTGAGTTTTTGTCTCATTATTGGTTTCTAAACTCCCAGTAGCTATAACACGACATACACGCAAACAACAGTAAAAATGCGAAATTAATTCGATTTTCTAAGGTATACTTTTTTATTGTTTTTTAATCAGTTACACCTATAGATTCACCTCCTTCAATTTGGCCACTGTCTAGAACCACAGCCTATATAGTCTATGCGCTTCCAGGTAGAGGTAAAATCACCGACGAAGTTATCAAACAGCTTAATATTAAAATAAAATAAAGTTAATGTGGTTTTCTATTTCTAACCCAAATAAATGTTAATTTAGCGACAAAAATAAATAGTTTAGTGATCGAAATGTTCATGTGTCATAATTAAACTAGCACAGTTACTTGATTTTAAACATTGACTGAGATTTAAAAGTAAATGTAAAGATGTCGCGTTGCTTTTTATTCGGATCACCGCATTAGTGCGGTAACGTAAAGGGAGCAAAAATTATACAGCACGCGTGCGTATTTACCCAAAAGCGGTGCGATAAGAGCCACCTTACGAGCAAGTGTGTTGAAAAAAGTCTTTTGGTGTGATGCCATTTTTTTGTCATGTAAGGAAATCTATCACAAATGTTGTACCGGACTCCTAACGATTATAAAACTAAACTTTCTTCCAAAAATCCTTACCTGGGTTACCTTGGGATAGCAGCTGCATTCCCCGCAGCCCCTGCAGGTTATATTCGAAAGCTTCAACCGGCCCTGTTACTTGCACAGACGCCCGAAGAGCGCCTGTGGAAACACTGCACGCTAGGCGCCACCATCTCGGGCCTGTCGCTGGTCTGGCGATGAACTATCCAAGTCCGTTGCCGGTAGGATACGAACGGTAGCTTAAGACCATGTAGTACTCTCTCGCGAGAGAAGTTGCCTCTGCTCACGATCAGAATATAACTTTAAAAGTTCGCTCTGTACCTATACGCCTAACACAAATTTAACATAATTTTTACCGTGGGAGAGCCATGCTTCGGCACGAATGGGCCGGCTCGACCGATTTTCTGTGATACCACGGCCTCACAGAAAACCGGCGTGAAACAACGCTTGCGTTGTGTTTCGTCGAGTGAGTG
This sequence comes from Xylocampa areola, assembly GCA_935421205.1. Taxonomy (NCBI): domain Eukaryota; kingdom Metazoa; phylum Arthropoda; class Insecta; order Lepidoptera; family Noctuidae; genus Xylocampa; species Xylocampa areola. The sequence goes on from OW285216.1 coordinate 3,626,283, forward strand.
AGGGTACCGGAGGTCAAAACCCTTTAAAAGGCCGGCAACGCACTTGTGACCCCTCTGGGGTTGCGGGTGTCCATGGGCGGCGGTAATCGCTTACCATCAGGCGAGCCGTCTTTTCAGCCCGCTATCCAATAAAAAAAAAAATGAAATCCTCTGAATATTTTTTCTTTTTCTTGTTTTCACAGTCTCTCTGTTTAACGTTTACGTTCAAACAATAGAATATAAACGTCACCGTGATCATTTCCTATGTGCCATTGTTTCATATCGCACTTGTTTTTATAGGATTTTTGTTCGCAATGCGAATTACGAACGGATTTATACTAAACTGTGCTGCATAATCGGATTCTTTTGAATTCAGCGAGTTTGTGCACATTGGCGCAGTTCTTTTGTGGGATGTAGGATGTTTTTTGTTATATTTTTGGTTGAAATATAAAATAACTTTCAGCTACTCGGGTAATATATGGTATTAAAGTAATATGGCTTGGTACGGGACGATGGTAGCAGACCAGACGGCATGACGCTATAACCTTGGAAGTTTAGGCCTTTGGTGTGGGACGCAACATGCGTGGACACCTTTGCTCCATCGCATCTTCCAGCTCGACTAGCTATGCTGGCGCCGCTGGTGCTGCTGCAGAGACTCTCAAACGGCGCAAATATAGCAATCTTGTCGGCTGCTACGACTTTGAGCCGGTTGGGGTCGAAAGGCTCGGGTCATGGGGTCCCAGTGCACGCCAGCTTTTCAAAGAAATTTCTGGCAAATTGGTCGACGCTTTGCGTGACCAGATGGCTGGCCTGTTTCTTGGTCAGAGAATTAGCATTACCATTCAACGTGGCAATGCTGCCAGTCTTCTGGGCACATTACCGGATGACAGCGATGCGGAGGAATACTTCGACGCCTAAACAACGCTTGGTTTTATTTATATATTTTACTTTTATTATCATTTTCTTGGACATAGTTAAGTAGTATTTAAGTAACTAATTATAACTTCATGATTGTTTGACTTTTAATATATAGTTGAATAAATAGGTGTAATATTATACTAAAACTAAATTGGGAGTATCAATACTTACATTTTTAGTGTGTTAGGTCATTAGATTCCTTACAATAGGGTAAGAATTCCGTGATGCTGACGCATGCGTTATGTTTGTGAACGAGCGCCGTCAGTTGGGGCTGGTCATCTATAAACTATCATGGCAAAGTTTTCAATTGTAACTATAGTTAGGCTCTTAAAGTTGGTTTCATGTAAAATTGTTCTCACTTTTTTTTAAATGTATGTTTAATGTAGGCAGCAATACTGTTATGGGAAAAAAAAGAAAATAAACACGTTATTCTTGCACGCGTACTGTAACAACTGGCAATAAAATACAAAAATAAACTTATTTAATACCAATGCCTTGTACGAATAAATAAATATTTTTTTTTTGCTGATAGTAAATTTTTTGTGTTGTAAGGCTAAACTTACGAAAGAGGTGTTTTTTTTTTTTTAAAAACGTTGCCCCACACTAGGAATTTCTTCCTGTGTCGTAATTGCGTGTACAGACATATAATGTCACAAGCACACACACACCCAGACCCGGAGCAATTATCTATAGATCGAACAAATATTTGCTCCGTGCAGGAATCGAACCTGCGACACGCAGCGCAGCAGTCGGTCTCTCGACCACTGCGCCAACCGCGCTGTCAAAACAATATCGACATTATTTGAGTGCCAAACCTTTTTTACATTATTTCCGCGGAGTCTTTAAGTTTGAAGGTTATGTAGCTGTTAATTGTTTTGTTTTTAAATACATGTACCACAGTATGGTTGGACATATTGTACCGATACAATTTATCCGACAGTTACAATACAATATATTTTTAACTGTTTTTTTATTTTTATTTGGATGACTAATCTTTGTGATAAAATAAAATATTACCAATAGAACAAAGAAAACTTACAGAGAGCACTTTCAGCTTACCTTATTTTCGTATACATTCATTTAACAAATATTTTATTTATCATTTATTTTTCATTAATCATCTACCTCCGTCCGTGTGTCACTACAGGGGTGCCAACTTTAAGTTAGCGCTGGATGTTCCACGTCCAGCATATAATGAGTCCCTTTCGGCACTGGCATATTTGACAGTTTTTCTAATTTTCTATGTTAATTTTAAAATTTGAAATGTTTAGTTATAGTTATTATTATTTACCATGCCTTTTTTCGATTTTTTTGCTGTCACTGTGACCAGTGTGGAATAAATGTTTTCTTTCTTCTTCTTCTTCAAATAAATTTAAACAAAATTGCTCAAACTGATTCAATTCCGAAGGCAACAATTTTACGACATGTAAAGAGAAACAAGATTTCCGTTGATTCTCAAATCCAAAAGAAAGACATTGCCATGACACAAACAATATAAAAAAGCCCCATTTAACAGAAGTAAAATAGATTTATATTTTATTTTCTTAGTTTTTAATTAGGTACCTACTTATTATAGTTTTGTATATCTGTTTGTTCAAGACATAAATAACATGTCTGTTAAATTAGGTAATTAAACTAATGACACCAAAAATAAATATATTATTTAATTAAATATTATTATTACTACTGGTACAATTTAAACGCCCATAGTACGATTTAAAATATCTGTAAAACGATTTAAACAACTAGTTGGCTAAATTGTACCGTTAGCAGGCCTCTGATCATCATTTTTAGCTACCTTAACTGCAATCTAAGATAGCAAGTTTTTTAGATGTGATAGCCAAGATATTGACCTATAATTGTAATAGTCATTCATATGTGTAAGTCTTTTCATAAAATAAATATTGACGTCAAAGTAAAAAGTGGTACGATATAACCGACTCTCCTCCTTATGGTTACACACGACGTTACTCGTAGTGTGATATTAGAGCCTCTCATAGCATCACGCCTGTATCTCAGAGGGCTAGGCAGAGGTGTATTACTGTACTCTCAAATATAAAAAAGTTTTAAAAGTCATATTGTATGTAAAAAGTTTTTAAATGTAAATTGTTAATGGTGGTAAACGCTTCATAATATAGCATCATAACATATTCCTGCATCACGCCTGCTTTCCCCAAAGAGGTAAGTAGAGGTGTACACAGTTTTACACCCACATTTCACCAATGCTGTTATTAAGTCACATGTAATAAGTTGTGAGCCTATAGCTATCTTCCGGGCACAATTCCAAACTCCGTACTACTACTGAGAATTTTCTAACAGATAAACTCAATAACACTATTCCTGACCCGGGAATCAAACCAGAGGCCTATCACTCAGCAGTCGGGCTTGTGACAGCTAGACCTACGAAGCAGCTGTGGTCATATTGTACAAAAGTATCTACTATCTATTGGGTTCCATCCAAATACAGGATTGTTACTAAGAATTTCTTAACAGAGCACCAGTTGGGCTTTAATTTAAAAATAAATCATATAACCCGCCAAGTTGTATTTAAACTCAGTAAAGGAACCAAAAAGGCAGGTTACCTTGTTAATCAAAATACAAATTTGTGAAAACTCTCTTTGTGGAATAACAATAAACTTTGGCGTTCCTGAAAGATTTACAGTTATTCAACAATAGGACTGTTTATTTTTCAGTGTTACTTTAGAATTTCACAGAGAATGATTTAAATGTTAAACCTACTTTGGAAGTTTTGGCTGTCTTAAAATAAGGTGAATTTTTACTACAATGCGATAATAGCATTTATTATATTAATTGTAAAATTGACAAATTAAGATCTATGACAGCCGTTCCGCAGTCAGAGCCCTGAAAATCTAACAATCAGCTATACCACGAGATATCGTGTTACCCAGTAACTGGGTTATGGAGGTTAGATAGACAGTCGCTCCATGTAAAATACTGGTATTAAGCTGCATCCGGTTTCACTGGAAGCCAACCCCAATCTAATAGGGAAAAGGCTAGGCAAATTGTGTTGCAAATATCAGTATAGTATAGTCTTGCTGCATGCCGTAATGAACTTAAAAAAGTATTGTATACGATATTAATAGCGTCATTCGCCGCCATCTTGGCCAAACGTCAATAACCATTGTCATTTGTGACGTGTTGAAGTAGGGTTGGGACTGTATTCGATTGTAATCGATATTTTGATTTCTTAATGCAATGTTACGTATTTTATCATGACTCACAGAAAATTCGATACAAAACTTGTTCCATACGCAAAGAAAGGGTAGCACCCCCTCGAATATATAATATATAAATACATACATTTTTGTAGGAACCCCCCAAATAATGGCTACGGCCTTGAACAGACCATATAGATGGCGACACAAGATTATCGAAATAATCTTCCTTTTTCTGAGAATTTCAAAGGGTTCGGTTTTCCTCTAGGGCCCCAATTAATTGATTGTCATGTGACCTCTGTCGTTATGTGGAAGTGACAACGTGTTGCACTGCTGTGGGACCTTTCGTAAAAATTACGGTATACCCATGAGACCTTTAGTTCTTTAACCAGGGTCGGCTGAAAGTGACTCGAATTCGTCCGTGTATTATGTTGATTTTTTTCTCTCGCATAAACCAAAGTCCACATTGTCTGTCTGTGCTCGATATTCTCCGCAACGACTGAAAACATTTTATTCGTGTTTCAATAGTATGCGAGGCTAGCTTATACTGGTATTGTAGCAGTCTTCTGCACCTATAAATATAAACTGAAATGGCTACGCTAAGTTCCATGATACACTGCATTCAAAGTAGTTTGTAATAAGAAAGTTTTAGTCGTACAACTTCGGAACTCTTCGTGTTACGTCGGAACTGTTCGTGCTCACTCGGGCCGTTCAACATAGCGTCAGCAAGAGAATGCTCAAGTGTTCTTTTCTTGAACATTCAATTAAATAAAGAATTATCCTTTTGAGTAATTAGTACAATAAAATGAGCCGTCTTTGCGCATCTACTGTTTGTTGTTTTAGGAACTGCTTTGAAGAGACAGTGCACCGTTATAGTGATAAAATAAAAAAGTACGTTTTCTCTGCTTTTCAACCGTAGTGCAGAAACAGTCCCATTAACTATTATACGTATTTGGTTCCCACAAAAATATATAGATATATGGAGTAGTTGGTGGTAGCCCCAATTTTCACTGCTTGCGTATGTGCATATATTTGTGGGCGGGCCGGCGGTGCACAGGTAATGCATGACTACCCTCAATAATGTGTAAGTAGCTAGATATTGTATTTATTTGCATCCATTGTAATGAACTTCCGCAAAGTAATGCTTGATTCTATTCAAGACAAAAATATATACCTATATTTTTGTGGTCAAAAAATACGGGCGTGAGTAGGAATCGAACCTGCGCCTCCCGGATAAATAATTTAGGCTGTCTGACCACTCATCCATCTTGACCGATGTCATCTCACGATCGTATTTTTCTATCCACTTCTTTTTTAATTTAGTGGTCTCTGCGCCTGCGTTAATGCATTTGAGATATCAGGCTCATTGTTAGTCTAACAGCCGCAAGCGCGCCTGCTGAGTGTGAGGTCTTGTGTTCAATTCTCGTGTCGGGCAATGTATCATTATAAATAAGTCATCTGCTCCATATAATTTAGTAGAGTATATAATGTATTTGAGAGAAAATACCTCTAAGCTCTATTAAAAAATCCTAATTAAGAACCATCCCGTTATTAATGTTAATGTTTCAACCAGTATAAGTTAGCACACGAGCTGGGCAGATAATGAATACTCAATTTTTAAGAGAAGAATATTGTTAGGAAATCTAGTATAGTCTCATTAGACAATCTAGTATATTCCAGGGATGTTACGGATATGAAATTCCTGACCTGGATATGGATAACATCAGAACCTGGCGCATGGATAACATTGGGTGTGACATAGCTAGATAGAATGGGACCGTATTGGTGGCGGTTACCACCAACTACAGCATTCCCAAAGAGGGTTGACGTCAGGCAGGCGACCAGTCATAAAACATAGCACAAACTTTAGCAGCATTCCATTACAAGTGCAGAGTATATATGGAGGAAAAATACATGCGGCGCTGACCCCAAATAAATTGGAATAAGGGCAGGGGGATTATGAGTTACGATTACGCGGATATGAAATAATTTCGGATTATCCGAAAGTTCCAGATAGTTTCGGTTACGGATAGTAAAAGGGAAATACAATGAAATTAATCAAAAAATTCAAAAGCACCCTCGCCATTTTTTTAAATCTTACTGCTCAAAAAAGGAGTATTATGTTTTTAGGGTTATTGTATGTATGTATGCTTGTGAGTTTCTTTATTTCACCATAACTTCTAAACGCCTGAACTGATTTAGATGTATGGGGTATCGCTATAATTCGTACATTATCAAGGGTAATAAACTAGTATTTTTGGCGACGTCATTGCTATCTATTTAGTACCTATACAGGTGATTGAACCGACACGACTAACTTTGCAGTTAATACAATGTCGTAAAGAATGCAATTACCTTTATAATTCAAGAAAAATCTTTAATAAGAATAGATTGCAATGTCATCGCCAAAAAGACGTGTTAAAAATATGGATGAAGAATTCACGGTGGTGAGCAGAGCTCGAGATGGCTTAGTGGTCAGAGCGCCTGGAGTATTTATCCGGGAGGCGCAGGTTCGAATCCTGTTCGCGACTGTATTCTTTTCCATTTAATATTGTAACGTTAGAGTTCGCCAAGCATGCGTTAATGCTTTTCAAAGATTTATCTTGAATTAAAATAAAAGTTTATATATCGTATTTTGTATAGTCAGAGGGGTATAAATAATAATAATAATAATAATAATATTCCACAACTATCACACAACGCCGTCTAGTCTCAAGCTAAGCAGAGCTTGTGTTATGAGTACTAGACAACTGATAAACATACTTATATATTTCTAAATGCATACATATTATAGATAAATTACACCCATACACAGAACAAATGATCGTGCTCATCACACAAACATTTGTCCTGGGTGGGAATCGAACCCACGACCTCCGGCATAGCAGTCAGGGCTACTAACCACTAGACCAACGAGGCAGTCAGAAAATATATTTTCTGTTGCTTATAAATTATGCATTTTGAAAGTACCTCGGTAGTCATTATTAATTTTAAGGGGGACTCAGTAGAGCTTTAACAGCTGCAACAAGGTATTAAAATCTAGCTAATTATCACGTGTTACAAATTGCCTACACACTGCCGCTTATTTCACTTTTGGGTACGGTTTATATGAAGGCGTCTAGCGATTTCGTCGACAACAACATTTTTAACCTTATTTTATGACATAGCAAAGCATCATGCCAGTATTCCGTGAAGGAGTAGGCAGAAGTGTAAACAATTGTAAACTCACTTTTCACTAATGCTATCATTAACTGACCGTAATTGTAAATTGCAAGCTGTTACTGAGAACAGGACCTCACACTCAGCAGGCGCACTTGCGGCTGTTAGACTAACAATGAGCCTGATATCTCAAATGCATTAAGGCAGGCGCAGAGACCTCTAAATTAAAAAAAAGTGGATAGAAAAATACGGTCGTGAGATGACATCAGTCAAGATGGATGGGTGGTCAGACAGCCTAAATTATTTATCCGGGAGGCGCAGGTTCGATTCCTACTCACGGCCGTATTTTTTGTCCACAAAAATATAGGTATATATTTTTGTATTGAATAGAATCAAGCATTACTTTGCGGAAGCATTACAATGGATGCAAATAAATACAATATCTAGCTACTTACACATTATTGAGGGTAGTCATGCATTACCTGTGCACCGCCCGCCCGCCCGCAAATATATGCATATACGCAAGCAGTGAAAAATTGGGGCTACCACCAACTACTCCATATACCTATCTATATATTTTTGTGGGAACCAAATACGTATAATAGTTAATGGGACTGTTTCTGCACTACGGTTGAAAAGCAGAGAAAACGTACTTTTTTATTTTATCACTATAACGGTGCACTGTCTCTTCAAATCAGTTTCTAAAACAACAGACAGTAGAGGCGCAAAGACGGCTCATTTTATTGTAATAATTACTCAAAAGGATAATTCTTTATTTAATTGAATGTTCAAGAAAAGAACACTTGAGCATTCTCTTGCTGACGCTATGTTGAACGGCCCGAGTGAGCACGAACAGTTCCGAAGTTCCACGAAGAGTTCCGAAGTTGTACGACTAAAACTTTCTTATTACAAACTACTTTGAATGCAGTGTATCATGGAACTTAGCCTTTTCAGTTTATATTTATAGGTGCAGAAGACTGCAACAATACCAGTATAAGCTAACCTCGCATACTATTGAAACAAAAATAAAATGTGTTCAGTCGTTGCGGAGAATATCGAGCACAGACAGACAATGTGGACTTTGGTTTATGCGAGAGAAAAAAATCAACATAATACACGGACGAATTCGAGTCACTTTCAGCCGACCCTGGTTAAAGAACTAAAGGTCTCATGGGTATACCGTAATTTTTACGAAAGGTCCCACAGCAGTGCAACACGTTGTCACTTCCACATAACGACAGAGGTCACATGACAATCAATTAATTGGGGCCCTAGAGGAAAACCGAACCCTTTGAAATTCTCAGAAAAAGGAAGATTATTTCGATAATCTAGTGTCGCCATCTATATGGCTTCAATGGTTCAAGGCCGTAGCCATTATTTGGGGGGTTCCTACAAAAATGTATGTATTTATATATTATATATTCGAGGGAGTGCTACCCTTTCTTTGCGTATGGAACAAGTTTTGTATCGAATTTTCTGTGAGTCATGATAAAATACGTAACATTGCATTAAGAAATCAAAATATCGATTACAATCGAACACAGTCCCAACCCTACTTCAACACGTCACAAATGACAATGGTTATTGACGTTTGGCCAAGATGGCGGCGAATGACGCTATTAATATCGTATACAATACTTTTTTAAGTTCATACGGCATCCAGCTAGTCTATACTATACTGATATTTGCAACACAATTTGCCTAGCCTTTTCCCTATTAGATTGGGGTTGGCTTCCAGTGAAACCGGATGCAGCTTAATACCAGTATTTTACATGGAGCGACTGCCTATCTAACCTCCTTAACTCAGTTACTGGGTAACACGATATCTCGTGGTATAGCTGATTGTTAGATTTTCAGGGCTCTGACTGCGGAACGGCTGTCATAGATCTTAATTTGTCAATTTTACAATTAATATAATAAATGCTATTATCGCATTGTAGTAAAAATTCACCTTATTTTAAGACAGCCAAAACTTCCAAAGTAGGTTTAACATTTAAATCATTCTCTGTGAAAATCTAAAGTAACACTGAAAAATAAACAGTCCTATTGTTGAATAACTGTAAATCTTTCAGGAACGCCAAAGTTTATTGTTATTCCACAAAGAGAGTTTTCACAAATTTGTATTTTGATTAACAAGGTAACCTGCCTTTTTGGTTCCTTTACTGAGTTTAAATACAACTTGGCGGGTTATATGATTTATTTTTAAATTAAAGCCCAACTGGTCTGTTAAGAAATTCTTAGTAACAATCCTGGATTTGGATGGAACCCAATAGATAGTAGATACTTTTGTACAATATGACCACAGCTGCTTCGTAGGTCTAGCTGTCACAAGCCCGACTGCTGAGTGATAGGCCTCTGGTTTGATTCCCGGGTCAGGAATAGTGTTATTGAGTTTATCTGTTAGAAAATTCTCAGTAGTAGTCCGGAGTTTGGAATTGTGCCCGGAAGATAGCTATAGGCTCACCACTTATTACATCGGACTTAATAACAGCATTGGTGAAATGTGGGTGTAAAACTGTGTACACCTCTACTTAACCCTTTGGGGAAAGCAGGCGTGATGCAGGAATATGTTATGATGCTATGTTATAAAGCGTTTACCACCATTAACAATTTACATTTAAAAACTTTTTACATACAATATGACTATTAAAACTTTTTTATATTTGAGTGTACAGTAATACACCTCTGCCTAGCCCTCTGAGATACAGGCGGGATGCTATGAGAGACTCTAATATCACACTACGAGTAACGTCGTGTGTAAATAAGGAGGAGAGTCGGTTATATCGTACCACTTTTTACTTTGACGTCAATATTTATTTTATGAAAAGACTTACACATATGAATGACTATTACAATTATAGGTCAATATCTTGGCTATCACATCTAAAAAACTTGCTATCTTAGATTGCAGTTAAGGTAGCTAAAAATGATGATCAGAGGCCTGCTAACGGTACAATTTAGCCAACTAGTTGTTTAAATCGTACTACAGATATTTTAAATCGTACTATGGGCATTTAAATCGTACCTACCAGTAATAAAAATGATATTTTATTAAATGAAATATTAATTTTTGATGTCATTTACTTTAATTACCTAATTTAACAGACATGTTATTTATGTCTTGAACAAACAGATATAAAAAACTATAATAAGTACCTAATTAAAGACTAAGAAAATAAAATATAAATCTATTTTACTTCTGTTAAATGGGGCTTTTTTATATTGTTTGTGTCATGGCAATGTCTTTCTTTTGGATTTGAGAATCAACGGAAATCTTGTTTCTCTTTACATGTCGTAAAATTGTTGCCTTCGGAATTGAATCAGTTTGAGTAATATTGTTTAAATTTATTTGAAGAAGAAGAAGAAAGAAAACATTTATTCCACACTGGTCACAGTGACAGCAAAAAAATCGAAAAAAGGCATGGTAAATAATAATAATAATAACTATAACTAAACATTTCAAATTTTAAAATTTACATAGAAAAATAGAAAAACTGTCAAATATGCCAGTGTCGAAAGGGACTCATTATATGCTGGACGTGGAACATCCAGCGCTGATTTTCAGTTGGCACCCCTGCAGTGACACACGGACGGAGGTAGATGATTCTGATCAAAATTCGCAAAAACTTATTTTTTTCTCTAGCACACAGCATTCTCTACCGGCGCCATTACAAATTGGTCGAGGGTTGATAGAGCCACAATTTTTTTTATTTTTTATATGTGGCTATAGTGTCACTTAGACCATAAGAGGTCTATTGTGATTGCCACTTTGCGTTTAAATTATGTATGTCATTGAGTGGATTCAGGCGTTACCTTGCGAAAATCCATTACAATGCTCCTCGCGTCGTTTTCCTCAAAGCTGAAACGTCATCAAAAAGAAAGTGACCCCCTCCACAGATCGCTTTATTTTTGATGACGTCGCACCATCCGGTTCTGTTTCCAGCACCACGTATGGCTTCGTGCATATTGGTGACCAGTGACGTGCGAATTTGGTTGTACCAGCTAATTGGGCTACGATCCCGTGGTCTCTTTCCTAGGATCTTGCCTGGATGATCATCTTTTCAAGAATGCTTTCTCTCTTCCTGGCTATATGACCAAAATACTCCAAGACCCGTTGAAGGTAGGTTGATGATAACCTATAGTGGTGATTTTGAGTTCCTGGAGTATAGAGACATTCGTCCTTTTTGCTTTCCAGGGGATGCACAAATTCTCCTTCAGCAACACATTTCGAAAGTATCCATGTCTGCGGTTTGATGAATATTGATGAAGTTCTCATGGATGTAATCATAGCATTTTTTTAGAAGGGCAGCCATAATACAAAAGAGTGACCAGGAGCTACGAAAATTTGCTAGGGAAGTGAAAAACCTGCTGGGGCTAGTAAAAGCGCAGCACATACAGTGGCTTGCCGCCAGTAATCAGCTCGGACTGTTTTATGGTAAGGTTCGAAAACTGATTCATACGAAAAATAAGTTGAATGTCCTTCTAAAGGCTAGAGATAGCAAGGCCCTTCTTCTTTTTCTTTGCGTATCGATGGCAAACCTATTTTTTTGCGGCCCAGAACTTAGCAACGCAAATTGCGGAATCCGTGGCATCCATTAGGTCCTGCTGCGAACAGGTGCTAGGGCAGGCAGGACAGGACACCATGTGGGCCACTGATTGGACTGCTCCGTATACGCAATCCAGGTTTCGGTCCTTCGAGAGTCCCCACCTGTACCTGTTTTGCTTACTTCGGCCAACTTGCGAATTCTGTTTAAAGACTTCCAGATTGGCCACGGTAGTTGATGCCCAGGTTCCCGGGAGGCTCTCAGAAGGCAGAACAAAAGGATTGGGAAGAGATGTTCGTGCACACCACATATTGCATCTCGCTTGCATCGGTTCTGTTACAAGGGGATCGATGCATTTTTATTTATTATTTATTTATTTATCTTTATATCACAAAGGTAAGTATCTTGTATTCTAAGCCCCACAAAACCGTTGCAATTTGAGGAAGCTATTGCGACTTTTCGTCTTTGTGGCGGTAATTTGTTCCCATTTCTGGGGTGCTGCATATCGTCATCCATTTTTGCACTTTCCTTGGAGTTGGAACTAGCCAAGGCCCTGCGAACATCTGGAGGCGCTATTCTAGCCAGTAGTGGACACAGCAGCTTTACAGGAGTTGGCTTCAGGCAGCCGGTAATAATCCTGCAAGTTTCATTTAATGCTGTATCCACAAGCTTTGCATGGGCAGAGCGGGCCCACACAGGGCTTGCATATTCGCCGGCGGAGAATGCAAGTGCGAGGCCTGATGTCTGCAACACTTGTGGTGTTGCTCCCCACTTGGTTGTAACAAGGCGATGCAACAGATTATTACGGGAGTGCACCTTCCGTTTCAAATCCTTGCAGTTGTTTTTATAGGTGAGAGACCTGTCCAGCAGAAAACCGAGATATTTGGGAGAGTTATTGTGACCAATAGCTACTCCGCGCCAAAAGATCTTGAGCCTACATCTCCGCAATGCACAATTGCGGAGATGGAAAACGCATGACTCAGTCTTAGATGGATTAGGCTTGAGCGAGTTCACATCGTAGTACTGGCTTAAGTTGTTGAGTGCTACTGTGAGATTAGCCTCAACGTCATCAAATCTGTTCGCTTGGGACGTAAGAGCCAGATCGTCTGCATAAAGAAAACGGGAGGTATTTAGACTGGATGGTTGGTCGTTAGTATAGATATTAAATAGTAAAGAGGCCAGGACCCTTCGCTGAGGGAGACCATTCTTCTGTGCCCTCCAATGACTACTGTCCGAAATTAGTTCTCTGAGAACGTTGGTAAATTTATGATTGCCAGTCATGGTCTCAACTTTCCACAACAGCCGCCACAGATTTATAGTGTCGTAGGCTGCTGGAGGATCTACGAATACAGCGCCAGTGTCCTTTTTTTCAAAACCATACTCAATATATTGCGTGAGCTTTAGTACCTGGTTACAGCAAGACTTTGTGGGTCTGAAACCTGCCTGCTCTGGGATTAATCTTAGGTCAACAAAGCTTGTGAGGCCTACCAGCAGCAACCGCTCAAAAAGCTTGTAAATATGGCACAATAGTGATATAAGCCTGAAGTTTTTAGGGTTGTCTGCTGGTTTTCCTGGCTCTGGTATAGCTATGACCTTCGATTTTCGCCAGATGCGAGGTATTTGGGAGGTTTCAAGACATGTATTAAACATTTGCAGCAACCAAGGTACTGCAACTGGGCCGAGGTGTTGCATCTGCTCTACCAAGCTCTAGCTTTACCAAGTTTACAGGTTTTTTATACCAGTAATAATGTCCTGTAAATGAGAAGGCTCGCCCAGGTGGTCGGAGTTGCTTGAAGAACTGTTCAGCTTTCGTATCTTTGGGAGACGGCGGGATGGTTTGCCATTCAGTAGGAGCTGGTGGGCTATCTGATTAGCCGTAACCGTACTAGGTGTTAAGGGAGCAGGCGGATCATTGGTAAACTTACGGATGGTATTCCATCCCTTTTTAAAAGGACCCTTAAATCCAAAGACGCAATATAAAAGAGATGGGTGGAATATGTTAGCTCACCGCTTGTTGTGCTTATGCAATGTCGATGTCGACCTCAACTGCCCATTGTACAACATCCGGACGAGCCACTGTTACGTAATGAGATTATTGTTGCCATTAAATAACAGCAAAATAATCGCGCGGCAGAGATGGACTCTATACAGTTTCGTGGCAGAATCCCCTGACAGCCTGCACCAATTAATGTCAGTTTTTCACAAGTCATGCCAAAAATTCGTCCTAAAGATCAATACCAAGAAATCGTAGGTGGTGTCCTGGTGGACATTATCCGTACCGAAATACTAGTCATGCTATATTTCGTTACTTAGGGACTACTGGGGTACACATAACATCAAAGTGTGATGTCGATGCTAAGATGGCAAAGCGCATCTTTTATTCTGAACCACAGTAGGGCAATAGAAAATAGAGCAGTCAGTTTCTCATATTTAATCGCGAACTGCAAAAACGTCACGTGATAAAATGTGACATTGGACCCTCACAATGAGAAAGACTTGCAGCCTCAAGGTCGGAGTGGAAAGCTTTAATTTAAAAAAAACTGATGACGGAAGACTACTCTAAACATACATCAGCCGTGATGCAAAGTTCAAAACTAAAGAAAATTAGAATGCTTATAGTTGTGCGGCGGCGGTTGCTGGCGGTATATCAAAGTAAACCTTTATTATATACCGGTACCGAAATATAAAATATAATCATACCAAAAAGTAATGGTACCTAAATATAACGGTAGTGAAATATAAATGTATGCAAACAATTGGGTATCCGAATCAAAAGGGTAGGGCCGTTACCCTTAAATAAAACTACCTTTATTTTCAGGTTATTCAGTCCCTGGTCTCTGGTTAGATTCCCAGGTCGGGCGGTGTAAATGAGTTATACTGTTGGGAAATTCTCAGTAGCAGTCAGTTTGGAAGTGGGCCAGGTAGATGGCAATAGGTTCACCACCTATTACACGGGACTTAGTAACAGCATTGGTGAAATACTCATTGTTTGCAACCGTTATACCAACGAGGCCCTTTAAACTCTTTTATATGTGTTGAAAGTCTATCATGGACTCTGGTCTGAAAGACATATTTTTGATGGCTGAATAGACCTGTGAGGTCCAGGGTTCAACTCCCGGGGGCGGGAGTATAGTTGGTTTTTTCGGGAAAATTTCTCTATAAATCACGACACTATAAATCTGTGGCGGCTGTTGTGGAAAGTTGAGACCATGACTGGCAATCATAAATTTACCAACGTTCTCAGAGAACTAATTTCGGACAGTAGTCATTGGAGGGCACAGAAGAATGGTCTCCCTCAGCGAAGGGTCCTGGCCTCTTTACTATTTAATATCTATACTAACGACCAACCATCCAGTCTAAATACCTCCCGTTTTCTTTATGCAGACGATCTGGCTCTTACGTCCCAAGCGAACAGATTTGATGACGTTGAGGCTAATCTCACAGTAGCACTCAACAACTTAAGCCAGTACTACGATGTGAACTCGCTCAAGCCTAATCCATCTAAGACTGAGTCATGCGTTTTCCATCTCCGCAATTGTGCATTGCGGAGATGTAGGCTCAAGATCTTTTGGCGCGGAGTAGCTATTGGTCACAATAACTCTCCCAAATATCTCGGTTTTCTGCTGGACAGGTCTCTCACCTATAAAAACAACTGCAAGGATTTGAAACGGAAGGTGCACTCCCGTAATAATCTGTTGCATCGCCTTGTTACAACCAAGTGGGGAGCAACACCACAAGTGTTGCAGACATCAGGCCTCGCACTTGCATTCTCCGCCGGCGAATATGCAAGCCCTGTGTGGGCCCGCTCTGCCCATGCAAAGCTTGTGGATACAGCATTAAATGAAACTTGCAGGATTATTACCGGCTGCCTGAAGCCAACTCCTGTAAAGCTGCTGTGTCCACTACTGGCTAGAATAGCGCCTCCAGATGTTCGCAGGGCCTTGGCTAGTTCCAACTCCAAGGAAAGTGCAAAAATGGATGACGATATGCAGCACCCCAGAAATGGGAACAAATTACCGCCACAAAGACGAAAAGTCGCAATAGCTTCCTCAAATTGCAACGGTTTTGTGGGGCTTAGAATACAAGATACTTACCTTTGTGATATAAAGATAAATAAATAAATAATAAATAAAAATGCATCGATCCCCTTGTAACAGAACCGATGCAAGCGAGATGCAATATGTGGTGTGCACGAACATCTCTTCCCAATCCTTTTGTTCTGCCTTCTGAGAGCCTCCCGGGAACCTGGGCATCAACTACCGTGGCCAATCTGGAAGTCTTTAAACAGAATTCGCAAGTTGGCCGAAGTAAGCAAAACAGGTACAGGTGGGGACTCTCGAAGGACCGAAACCTGGATTGCGTATACGGAGCAGTCCAATCAGTGGCCCACATGGTGTCCTGTCCTGCCTGCCCTAGCACCTGTTCGCAGCAGGACCTAATGGATGCCACGGATTCCGCAATTTGCGTTGCTAAGTTCTGGGCCGCAAAAAAATAGGTTTGCCATCGATACGCAAAGAAAAAGAAGAAGGGCCTTGCTATCTCTAGCCTTTAGAAGGACATTCAACTTATTTTTCGTATGAATCAGTTTTCGAACCTTACCATAAAACAGTCCGAGCTGATTACTGGCGGCAAGCCACTGTATGTGCTGCGCTTTTACTAGCCCCAGCAGGTTTTTCACTTCCCTAGCAAATTTTCGTAGCTCCTGGTCACTCTTTTGTATTATGGCTGCCCTTCTAAAAAAATGCTATGATTACATCCATGAGAACTTCATCAATATTCATCAAACCGCAGACATGGATACTTTCGAAATGTGTTGCTGAAGGAGAATTTGTGCATCCCCTGGAAAGCAAAAAGGACGAATGTCTCTATACTCCAGGAACTCAAAATCACCACTATAGGTTATCATCAACCTACCTTCAACGGGTCTTGGAGTATTTTGGTCATATAGCCAGGAAGAGAGAAAGCATTCTTGAAAAGATGATCATCCAGGCAAGATCCTAGGAAAGAGACCACGGGATCGTAGCCCAATTAGCTGGTACAACCAAATTCGCACGTCACTGGTCACCAATATGCACGAAGCCATACGTGGTGCTGGAAACAGAACCGGATGGTGCGACGTCATCAAAAATAAAGCGATCTGTGGAGGGGGTCACTTTCTTTTTGATGACGTTTCAGCTTTGAGGAAAACGACGCGAGGAGCATTGTAATGGATTTTCGCAAGGTAACGCCTGAATCCACTCAATGACATACATAACATAACATAGCATCACACCTGTATTTCCCGAAGGGGTAGGCAGAGGTGTACACAATTGGACACCCACATTTCACCAATACTGTTATTAAGTCCCATGTAATAGGTGGTGAGCCTATTGCCATCTACCGGGCACAATTCCAAACTCCGGGCTGCTACTGAGAATTTCCTTACGGAAAAACCTAATAACACTTTTCCCGACCTGGGAATCGAACCCAAGACCTAATGCTCAGCAGTCGCGCTTGGGACCACTAGACCAACGACGCTCTTCAATACCCAAAGTAATTTTAGCTGAGTCAACAATATAAGATGTTAAAGCTTCACTTTTATCTGTCACTGCATCAACACTCCCTTCTTTTTTCCTGAAATTAATATTAACGGCGTACTAGCCAACATTTCTGCAAATTGTTGTTTAGTCTCCAGATTCTGAAGTTTACAGATATATCAAAGTAGACGCAGCAGTCGCAGTCGACACCCTGCCTGCGCCTCAGCCAATCTAACCTACAATGACATTTCGGTACCGAAATCACAAAACGGTTAAATAAAGGTTTTTCTTGTAAAGGTTGAGATTCCGATACCAATTTTCTACCGATTTTATAACGGTGGTACATACCGGTATTGTCTACCGCTTTCAGTCCCTGCCAGAGACCTCATGATAAGCAGTCGCGCTTGGGACGACTAGACCAACGACGCAGATACTTAGATATTATAATATTTGTTATATTTTTTTCTGTTAGAAAATTCTCAGTATCAGACCGGAGTTTGGAATTATGCCCGGTAGATGACAATATGCTCCCCACCTATTACACGGGACTTAATAACAGCATTGGTGAAATGTGGATGTAAAACTGTGCACACTTCGGCGTACCCCTTCGGGGAATTCAGGCGTGATGCTATCTAGATCCTATGAATTTAAGTTTAATGTATGAACTGCACATCACAATCGCTACATCTTATGAGACAGATCCGTCCCGCTGGCGAGCAGGCCCAACCATTCGCGTCTACTCAATTGTGCCACAACTAGGTCAGGCCGAGTCGAGTCGATTTTTGCCATTTAATTAGAGCAGAGCCAACGGGAATTCACTAGTGCTCTTTTTCGCCACTAATTTACTACACTTGTGTGTGTTTGTAGTACGTATGTATGTGTACGGACTAAGAACAGAGCACTTTATAAACTGTACGTCGTATAAAGAAGAGGTGGTTTCTTAAGTTATTTATTTATTTAAGCCCCGCGCTTTTACCCGCATGTAATTATATTATAATTAAGTTACTCCTTATATAGTCAGCTGCCTGCCAGTGAAATTTTATCAGAATACGTCCAGCCGTTTCAAAGATTAACCGGGTCAAACAGAGAGACAGATAAACAGACAAAAAAAACTAAAAACTGATTTTTAGGCTTATGTCTCGTGCACATAACTTTAAATTAAACGTTGCCCTACAATAGGAATTTCTTCTTGTATCGTGGGTGCGTTTACAAACACATAATCTCGCTTACACACACCCAGACCCGGAACAATTATCTGTAGATCATACAAATATTTTCTCCGTGCAGGAATCGAACCTGCGACCCGCGATGCAGCAGCCGGTCTCTCGACCACTGCGCCAACCGTGCCGTCATATAGATCGAAATAGGTTCCTCATGTAGGATCATGAAGTAGATGGCAATAGGCTCACCACCTATTACATTGGACTTAATAATAGCTTAATAATAGTGAAATGTGGGTGCACAATTGTGACACCTCTACCTACCCTGGGGAAATAAAGGCTTGACGCTATGATGCAAAAAAATAATAATAAAGAAACTCACAAACATACATACATACCGTTTTTCTATGAACTGTAACTGAAACATAGCACTCTTTTTTTGGGCAGTCGTATAACAAAACCGACTAAAAGGGTGTGTGGACTAAAAATTTGAAATTACTAGTGTAGTATATATATATATTTAATCTTAGTAATTTATGTTAGCCGAGAAAATTTTGAGATTCCAACGTTACCTCATAAATCTAAATCAGTTCAGGCATTTAAAAGTTATGATGCTATAAAGGAACTCACAAACATACATACATACTTATAAAACCCTAAAAGCATAACACTCCTTTTTAGGGCAGTCGTGAAAAAATTTACAAAACTTTTTCCCGTTTCCACTGAACATATAACCATTACTGAAAAGGAAAACAGGTGATGTCATAAATAGAACCACCTTAGGGATGAGGCATCTTCGAAGACACAGGTGTTTACCTCTTACACTGTTGATAACATGTCATATTTCTTTTCTTTTTTTAGGGTTCCGTACTTTAAAAGGAAAAACAGATTCCTTATAAGATGATTTCATTGCCCATCTGTCTGTCTGTCAAGACCATTTATCTCAAGAACGCGTGAAGGTATCAAGTTGAAATTAATATCAGATAATTAGTTCTATGGCCCGCTTGGAGCAGTAGAAAATGAAGTTTTTAAGTCTATGCAATAATAATATGACCATGTATACCGCATATATTGACACACCGCACAAACACAGACACACACGCCTCACATAATGTTAGAACTATAATTAAAATAATTATTGAATTCAAACGGGACTTAATCGCGCTAAAATTATAATATTTATTTACATCGACGTTTCGATCAAGTTGCATTGATCGTGGTCACGAGTAGAGTCTACTCGTGACCGTCTTTCGAATCGCGAAAGTTTAAAAAGTATAATTAAAATTTAAGTCTCTTTGTATTGTATAATATTTTTTGATATAATTATATAATAGAATTAACAAGCGAAGTCACTGGGCTCTATTGTACAGGTTTCACTAGTGTAGGGCCCAGGGGATCGAAATATTTTGTTAATGATTATTGTGTCAATAAAAATGTATAAATATTTATTAGTGTCGTGGTGGCCGAGTGGTTACGGGCCCGCCTCCTGAGCCACAGGTAGTGGGTTCAAAACCTGGCATGTACCAATGTGACTTTTTCAATGTCATAAGCACATATGTGCTTATGACATTGAAAAAGTCACATTGGTACTATATTGGTTCTTAATTCATCTAAGACTTCACAGACATACGGTGAAGGAAAACATCGTGTGGAAACCTGGACTTGGTAGTCGGAAATCGCCAACCCGCAGTGAGGTAGCGTGGTTATTAAGCTCGTGCCTTCTCTGTATGAGAGGAGGCCCTTGCCCTACGGTGGGACAGTTATGAGCTGGTTATTATTATTATTATATTTATTATCTATTATTATAAAAAAAGGGGCTCGTGACTAATTAGCGGCCGCACTGATCGATCGATCTAGGTTAAGCTGCGCTTGGCGGTCTGTGAATGGGTGACCATAATTTCATACCGAGACCCCTCTATGCCTCGGAGAGAACGTTAAGCCGTCGTAAAATTATTATTGTATATAATATTTATTCATATACGATAATTTAATATCAGATAATTAGTTCTATGGCCCGCTTGGAGCAGTAGAAAATGAAGTTTTTAAGTCTATGCAATAATAATATGACCATGTATACCGCATATATTGACACACCGCACAAACACAGACACACACGCCTCACACGTCTTTAAATAATTATATTATTGAACCCTTATTCATGTAGTCGTGTGTTTTTTATTTAAATGTATTTGTAACGTATATATTAAGTTTATATTTATGTAGATATTAAGTTTAATATGTTGCCAATAGTTTATTCAGTGTTTATCTCTTTTTTTTCTTACTCCCTGACACATTTAAGTCTACTTCTCTTTATTTTCTCACTCTCCTCTCGCAGGTCTGCTGGAAGAGATTTCTCAAGAAATAAGCAGCACCTTTGTACTTTTATTTCCTATTTCTTCCACTCTATTTCTTTACTCATATTGTGTGTACATAAACAATTAAATAAATAAATTAAATAAATAAATAAGAAATGGTAAAACTGGTAAAAAATGGTAAAATGGTTTGGTATTGAGCACGCGGTACCTCAACGAGAATCGATCGCGAACTGCCCTAAAATATGGCGCAATGGTTAATGTTCAAATTTGCATGCGACGCACTTATAGACATAAGCTGAGTGTTCGATTTTAACTCGAAAATTATTATTATAAAACAAGTACAGTATTGGTCAAATTGTTATGTTTAACGGTCCTACTTACATTACGTGTTTTTGAGGTAATTATACAGTCGTGATGTTTTATTATTACATCATAATACTGTCAAATATTGTGTCGAACCAGTTTATATACTTTATGTTTAAATATGCGCATTGAGGAAAAAAGCGTTCGCAACCTGTTGTGGATGATTTAAAGGTCCCATAATATGTTGTTTACGTTGTTCTCGCTTACGAACTTCCAAAAACGGAGAAGGTTATCCTGTCGACAATATTTTTGAGGGTTTACCTGCTATAAGGGCGCAAAATTCCAAACTCCAACTGCTCCTGAGAAATTCACTATTCGTATTCATAATAACGCATCGCTCGAACCCAGGACCTTAATTTCAACAGCTATTGGATCAACTGATCGATCGTAAAAAAAGGTTTAATAAGCATTGCTTAAGGTTTGAGACATTTACAGGTTCCGATTTCAGTGCGATACAATGAAAACCTACCATTATCCGTGCCCCGGAGAGCACGTTAAACCGTCGGTCCCGGTTTGTCAAATTAAGACCTATGATAGGCGTTACGGGTAGTCAGAAGCCTGAAAGTCTGCCAACCAGTCATACCACGAGATATCGTGTTACTCAGTATCTGGTTTGTGAAGATCAGATAGGCAGTCGCTCCATGTAAGATACTGGTATTAAGCTGCATCCAGTTTGACTGGAAGCCGACCCCAATGTAATTGGGAATAGGCTAGCAAGATTGACATTGAAAACCTACCTGTAGATCTTTACCATGTACCATGTAGATCTTTCTTTAATTTTTTTACTGCTTAATTGCCTCTTAAGTCTAGTTCAAACTCAAACTCAATTTTTTTATTTCAAATAGGCCATATTACAGGCACTTAAGAAAAGTCAAAGCTAGATGCACGGTTCCAAGAAGTTGGTCTTATGAAGAAGAGCCGGCAAGATACTCCATAGTTGTCGCCAGTGCTATTGCTAAATGTAAGGTTCCTAGGTCTGGCAGAGCGTTATTGAGTTTTTCGGGTACGCAATTCTCTTTAGAAGCCGAGTATGAATTTGTGCCCAGTTGGTGGCAATAACTAACCACCTATTACATGGAACTTAGTAACGGCATTGGTGAAATGTGGGTGTACCGTCACGGGCACCAACATGTATAATTTTTCACTTTTTAAACTCGATATAAATAGTTATCTAAATAATATAGTAGTATTAATGTATGTCTATATGTAAAAGAAATGGTTCACACTTTCAAACTCCGGGCTGCTATTGAGAATTTCTTAACAGAAAATCCCAATAACACTTTGCCCGACCTGGGAATTGAACCCAAGACCTCATGCTCAGAAGTCGAGCGTGGGACCACTAGACTAACGAGACAGTTCATTGGTACAAATAGAAAAATATCAAATTAACCTTTTTTGACGAAAAAATATGTCAATGCATGGCTTCCCATGTCAAGATAACACCACTAAATAAAATTGACCCCCAACTGACCAACAATACACAGTTGAGTTGTTTATGTACCTGCCACCGATTTCCCCGTAGACCCCATAGTAGAACGAGATCAACTTCGCTGCACGTGCCCAGAATTGAATTGTCACCTTAAGTTCGATGGCAGGTGATTGACAGAAGTACAAGTCGATACCATCGTAAAATAAATAGTTTTTGTGCGTGACTTTGTTTGCGTGGGCGTCAGATTTGGGTCCAGCCATAATAATAAAAAAACCGGACAAAGTCAAAGTTTTTATGTCACATAAACCAATTTAAAAGGCTTTTATGAAACGTCAAATTTTTGTCGCACTCGCCGCAAGTGCGAGTCGGACTCACCCACCGTTGGGTTCCGTACAAATTTATAAGACTATATATAAATAATTAATTAATGATTAATTCTAAGTCAACGGAAAGTACCCTATAAATTTTTGATTCCCTTGAGAGTGTCGAAATATACGTTTTTTGTGGCTTAGCGGCCGTTTTTTTTTTTTAAGATAACTTAGAAGTTTGATTTTTTTACAGTTTGAAGGAACTGTAGACATGAGTATAAGGTTTTAATTTCAACTCGATTCTTCGACGCGTTCCCGAGATAAAGGGTCTTGACAGACAGATGGACATCAAAGTGATCCCATGAGGGTTCCGTTTTTTCCTTTTGAGGTACGGAACCCTAAAAGTTATATCCTATGTTGATTCAAGTTACAATAACCTACCTGTGTGCAAAATTTCTTTTTTTTAAATCCGTTCAGTAGTTATTGTGTTAAAGAGAAAACTTTCCCATTTATAATATTTACTAGCTGTGCTCGCGGCTTCGCCCGCCTATATCTTCAGACTGGAATCTTATTATTACTGAAATAGAATATAGCCTATTTTACTCAGTGTTAATGCAGTTGTTGAACGGATTTCTAAAATCGGTTCAGTAGTTTTTGAGTTTTTTTTGTTTAGATTAGACTTTTTATTTGTTTGTAATATAAAAATAAGGTCCTAATTTATTAGGTAATTTCATTTTAAGGCGGTATTGGTCAATGTGTAAGTGATAAAGATTCATTTATGCCATAATTCAATTTTTTACAATAATTATATTGATTTATTAATGTTCGCCGTTCAAGGAGCAGTTTTCGTCTTGCTCGTACTATGTTAATTACAAATAATTTGTTATATCCATTTAATTCTTAGCTTAAGTGAATGTATTTGACTTATATATTAACCCTTTCAAAGGAAATTACCTAATAAATTAGGACTTTATATATAAAACATTTTACAATCAATCAAAAATTTAGATTTAATTTTTAGTGTCGTGTGCGTGATATTTAATTTCAATTGTCAGGGGCCAGCTGTAAATCAGTGCTGTGCACCAGCGCAGCATATACTGAGCTGGACCCCCTGTTACACATGTATTGTTTTTATTGTATGTTGTATAATTTATGTAAAGTGTGTGTAACAAAATAAATGGTTTAAAAAAATTAACCTAACCTCTTTATAATTTTAGTGTAGATATAGATTAGTGAGATAATGAAATACTGCCTCATACGTCCAGTGGTATCAAGGGCATCTGCTGAGTGTGAGGTCCAGGGTTCGATACCCAGGTCGAACAGTGTTATTGAGTTTATCTGTTTGAAAATTCTTAGTAACAGCCCGGAGTTTAGAATTGCGCCCGGATGATGGCATCACCAATTAAATGATACTTCGGTGAAATGGAGGTGTAATAAGTACACCTCTGCCTAGCCCTTCAGGGAATCGAACCCTAGACCTAATGTGACAGTTAAATTCGAAGTATTTTATTAATTCGCTCCGTTTCACTCTTTTGGTAACCGTTGCTAAAAGATAGCAACTACCTATCTGATTTCAATTTATTCGGTCTACGAAGAAATACATACAAAATATATCTGCCTAGTCTTTTCCCAACATTGGGGTCGGCTTCCAGCCAAACCGGATGCAGCTTAATTCCAGTGTTTTACATGGAGCGACTGCCTATCTGACCTCCACAACCCAGTAACTGGGTAACACGATATCTCGTGGTATGACTGGTTGTCAGATTTTCAGGCCTCTGACTACCTGTAACGGCTGTCATGGATCTTTATTTGACAACCGGGACCGACGGCTTAACGTGCTCTCCGAGGCACGGAGGGGTCTCGGTATGAAAATTATGGTCACCCATCCACAGACCGACCGCGGCAAGCGCAGCTTAACCTCGATCGATCAATCTGTGCGGCTGTTACTTAGCCACGAGCCCCTCCAAAGAAATACATACAAAAGACTTCTATAAAACATCAAGTTCCCAAAAGCAAGCAAAACAAATGTACTTTGATTTTAATTAAGATAATTAATATTTATAAAATGAGAGTGATCAATTAAGATATACGAAACTAAGACTAAAACTAATTTATTAAATAACTAAGTTTCGTAATTAAATCCGTTAACTGAATACTTAATTTTTGTTATGCCTTTGAGCTTTGTAGTCTCAGAACAGGCACCGAATATTTTATTATTCACATAATAAACTCGAGGCTAGTTTACCTTCTCTGTATGAGAAGCGTCCTTTGCCCTGAAGTAGAACAGTTATGGGCTGATTATAAATACACAGCAACACGCCTGTATTGCCCGAAAGAGTAGGCAGAGGTGTACAAAGTGTACACCTAAATTTCACCAATAAATTATGTCCCATGTGGTATTAGGTGGATAGCCTCATACCATCTACTGGGCACAATACCAAACTCCAAGCTACCCAATAGCACTGCCCGATGTAAGAATCGAACCCAGGAGCTCATGCTCGGCAGGCGCGCTCGGGACCACTAGCTAGACCAACGATGCAGCAATGCATGCATTTTGTTCTCTATTCCAATAAATTTATTTGAACTGTCTGTCTATGATATCAAAATAAATCCCAAATTATAAGTGAACATTTCTCTTCTGTTTAATAATAATAAATCACTTTTAATTTTTTTTCGTCGATTCGATTTTCTTTCGATTGTCTTTAGAGCAGTATTTCTGTGGGTATCCTGCACAGTCTCAAAAGGAAATGGTATTTTCTAAGTAGGTAAGCTGTCCGCTCCCGATGTGTTTTATCCTAATTTAATACAACTTATTCGATTCAGGGTGTCAACCTCTAAGCCACACGAGGAATGAACAGCCACGTTCTGATTATACTTTATGTGACTTGAGCGGAGAAACTTAACTGGCGAGAGGCGAGTGTTGGGACGTTTGAGATACACTTGAGGTAAATGTTCTGATGTAGCCTTAACTAAGATTAGAGTGGTACGATATAAATAAATAAATAGAAATTAATTAAACATATTATAAAAAGCACGCCTGATATGTGTACCTGCTGTTTTATACCTTTTTGTGTACTACAGCCACTACATTACATTTTTTTTATCGTTATAGCCTTTGTACTCGATTTAAGGTTAGGATTACATCAAGGATTGTACCACACATCTAAATTGGTTCAGGCAATGTGGAATAAAGAAACTAACAAACACATGCATGATCCCTAAAACAAACTGGTCAGGTCATACTCGCGCGCAGGCTGCGAGTACTACAAACCTGAAATTGTTTTTAGGGCGTCCCTTTCTGTTATTTCCACTTACGTCTTTTTTGTAATATAACTTTTGTTAATCGTTTTCATTCATTATTTCAATCGTTAATTCGTCGTTTTCATGACCAAACCATCCAAGCATACTAATTTAAATTTTAGTCACTACATCTTTTTTTAATCTGTACCGTTGTCTAGTAACAAATTTAAAAATTTAAAAATCATTTATTTCAATCCATTTAAGATCGTAATTATGTCGTACACTTGAATTGAACCGGATAAATACTCCAGTATTTGAGTATTTATCCGGGAGAATCCTGCTCACGACCATATTCTTTTTCCATTTTAAATTATAACTTTCATATAATGTTTAGTTTGATGTCTCTAATTTAAAAGGCCACCTAAGCGCGTCGGATCTTGGCTCGGATTGTCGTGGTTTCAGTTTACAGACCATATCTCAACACAACTCATCCCACTCGAGGGAAACAACACAGCCAGCCCATAACTCTTCCACTGTAGGGCAAGAGCCTCTTCTCGTACAAAGAAGGTACAAGCATTAATCACCACGCTAGCTCACTGCGGATTGGCGATTTCAGACCATTAGGTGTCTTCAGATTTCTTAGATTAATCAAGAAAGTACATGTGGCACTGAAAATGTCACGTTAGTACATCATCATCATCGACAGCCCTCAATATCCCACTGTTGGGCATAGGCCTCCCTTATATTAACGACACAGTACATGCCAGTTTTGAACCCACCACCTGTGATGAAAACCTAATTTACACAAATACCAATAACGCTATATTTAGCTTCGCATCCATCAGTGCAATCAAAACCATTTTAAACTTCAAATCAAAAATCGATCGCACCAAGTCACCACTAATGAAAAATCTCAAGAAAACTAGCGCAAATCTTTTATGGAATTTATAAGGGAATACGTTATGTTCGCTATTACAATTTATGTTATAATACCAGGTGGGGCGAATGTCGGCGAAATGCCTGATATTGTTGTACTGTGCCTGTTGTGGCCACTTTATTCCTGATGGATGTCGAGTACAAGTTAAAAGCAGATATCGGAATAAGCAGAGTAGGTTCATCTTCGTTTTCTTCTCTGCATGTGGTTGCGAAAAAGAGTAGTCCATCTCTGCCCATCGACACCTATGGGATAAAAGACGAGTGAGGGATAGAAAATAGGAGATTCCCCAAAATAAGAAAAGCATCCATTGGACCACAGGGACAAGAGAGTCGGCTTCCACCAGCGCAACCGCTTGTTCAGTTTAACTCTGCGCCGGTGACCCTAGCTATATTTTCTGGTTATTTAAAACCAAGGTCAGTCTAGCCAGTCATATTAGGGCTCACTAGAGGCAAATTGCTATTGGAGTCGCCATTATCGAAACCGATAAAGAGGACTGTATATATATTATTTTCTTCTAAGCGAGTCGATGACACAAAGATTCAAATTTGGTTAGGCAAGCATTTTGCAATATGCACTGCACGTCATAAGCGATCATAACTAGGTCTGAGCCTTTTACCCCCACTTGTGGGTGTTATCTTTGCTTCGGCCGACTTTGAAAAGCCTATTTAAACATAATTTTGAGTAGACACCTCCATCTAAAAACCCTCAATGATAATATGATTTTTTTCTAGTACCTTATTTAAAATCGTATCAAAATATTATTTTGAAAAATTTAATTTTTTATGTCTATAGGGTAACCTTGTAAGGTTCCGGGATTTTAGAAGGAGATATCTTCCACTTTATTGTGTAACTTTTTTTAAAGATTAACTTTTTTTCCTATGGATATTGAATTTAATTTTATTGGGATATCTTTGTAGTCTAGTAACTTATGAAATGAATTCCTTGACTGGCAAAGAACGATTGACTTCTGTGACAAGAGTCGTAGTTTCAATTCTTGTACTAAGCAAAAATGGCTCATGGCTAAAAACGATGACCGCTCGTATTTAGACCACACACAGACTTCGTGAAGGAAAGTACGACTGCGTATGAAATTGAAAATTTATGAAACAACAAGATTTGTTTCCTTAACCTTATCCCAGTTCTTGGTATGTTTTTTACGTTAAATTATGCTGTTATCTCTCCTCTAATGCATTTTGCTTCAGCCTAACGATTTCTGATTTTTATACGAGAATTATACGATGAAATGTAAATGGGGAAGGTAAATGCAAAAATAATCGTTGAGGGGACCGAAGATAGTACCTTGGGGAATACCAGTTATAACAAATTGTTTTCACAGTGTATATAAAAAGCTTGAACAACTTAGATACTAGTAGGGTAGAGTACTCTTAAAAATAAATCCGCTCGATGTCAACTCGTACTTTTAAATGACAAATTGACTTGAAAATAATTCTAGAATTGGTATACTATTGTACTAAGATAACATATTTTAAAATAGAAATATCTGTAATGTAGGTAAATTTACTGTAACATATTAAATATACATACATTGGATGCAAATAAATATAATATCGAGGTAGTTACTCGTGAGTGAGTGCAAGGGGCACTCACTCACTTGGCGGTGGACGGTGGTGGCGAATGCAGCATGGTCTAGCTCCTGGTGACGCCCCGTGGGGGGCGAAACACGTCTTCAATACATCATACATTATTTTAGGGCGTTGATTGAACATTGGAATTGGATTGAAATTGATATTAATTTCAAGAGAAACCCCTCAGTTTATCGTATATTCACAAAGAGCCACGCCTGTATTCCCAGAGGATAGGCAGAGGGTATATATACATAGTTGCACACCCAAATTTCACCAATGCTATTATTTAGTCCCATGTAATAAGTGGTGAGCCTAATATTTATTATCCTAATATTTAATATATATAATATATATTATTATCCAGGCACAATTTCAAACTCCAGGCAACTTCTTATAATCCAATAACAATTGGCTCGACCCGGGAATCAACCCAACAATATGTATATTAGGTAGATTCTATGAGATAGTTCATAATGACATTGAAAAAGCCATATTGGTACAAGTCAGATTTTAATTATCTTTAGCTCATAAGGCGAACCCAAACCACTCGGCCACCATGATCAACACATACTAAAATCATATCAAACTTTAATTGAGTAATTCAAATAATAACACGACAACTAAAGCATAGACAAATTTAGCAAAATCCGATTTCGATGTTACATAATTATTATAATCATTGGAATTCATAATCATAATCATAATCATATTCTTTATTGCAAATCCACAATGTAAAGATAAGATGGTAATATAAATAACATGGTAGCAATCGTGGACCCTGATGGGCACAGCAAATAGTAAATTAGAAGAGAGGAAGGCGTTGTCTATATAGAAATATTTGTTTATGCTCAAGTATTCATATTCCTTTTTAATGTATCTAAGTATGTACTTAGTATTGTTATTATGTTTGTATTTTTAGTAGGTATTTAGATATAAGTATATTTTTTGTATTTTAGTACATTATATTATTAGGTTATCCGTTCTAAATTTTGTATAAATTTATTGTGTTATATTTATATTATTGTATTATTTATATTTGTTGATTATGGTGAATATTTTAGATTTTTTTTTTGTTACAGCTGAATATTTAATTGTTCATTTTTTTATATTTAAGTTTACTTTTATATTATGTATTAATTTATTATTTATTATATTTATATTATAGGTAAGTATGTATAGGTTTTAGCAGTAGAAGGTGTTTGTTAATATGATTATATTTGTATAAAATTAATATTTTCATGTTATTTGTTTATCCGTAAGATATTCACTTATCGTGTAGTATGCTTTATTTATTAGTATTTGCTTTAGGGTGTTTAGGACCTTCGTGTCGCTAGGCTCATCTTTTATTTTGTTGGGTAATTTATTGTATATTTTGATGCACATTACATATGGGCTATTTGAGTGTAGTGTCATGTTGGATGTAGGTAGCATAAGCATGTTTTTGTGTCGCAGTGATCTGTTTGTGTGTCGGTCTCCGCGCTTTGTAAAGAAGGTGGAGTACCTTCTAACGAATTTACATATTTCTAGAATATAAATGCATGGCAACGTAAGTATTTTATGTTTTTGGAAATAGGGTTTACAACTGTCTGTTTGTTCAATGTTTGTAAGTATTCGAATTAGTTTTTTTTGTTGTATGAAGAGTGATGGTGCGTCGGTGCTGTTGCCCCACATGATGATGCCGTAGCTGAGTCGGGAGTGAGCGTAAGCGTAATAAGCACTCAATGCAGTTGGTAGGTCTGTGGTTATTTTTAATTCTCGGAAAGCGTAAGTAAATTTGGAAATCTTGGATTTAATGTTTTGGATGTGTGTCTTCCAGTTGATGTGAGTGTCTATTGTAAGTCCGAGAAGCGTGAAATCGTCGACAACATCTATTTTTATATTATTTGTAGAGAAGTTAATTGTTATTGGAGATTTTTGGTAAGGGTAAAAAGTCATAATTTTTGTTTTTTTGTAGTTTATTTGTAAGTTATGTTGATCCATCCATTCTGTAGTTTTATTGAGTATTGTTTGTAGCTGTGTATTTATTTCTGTTTCGTTACGGCATGAAGTAAGAAGGGAGACGTCATCCGCGAATAGTATACAAGGCTCATTCATAATTTTTGGAAGGTCGTTGATATATATAAGGAATAATAAACATCCAATAACGCTGCCTTGTGGAATTGAAGAGTTTAGGATTTGTCTATCTGATCTTATATTAACTATTTCGTTATTATCTTGGTTATAATATTCAATTTCTACATATTGTTCTCTGTCTTTAAGGTATGACTGAAACCATTTATGAGTGACTACGCGAATTCCTATTTTATATAATTTGTCTAATAATATATTAAATTTAACTCTATCATACGCCTTAGTCATGTCAAGCAGTACACCTACTGCGTATTTTTTATCGTTTAAGATATTGACTATTTCCTGCATATATTTATAAACTGCCAGTGTTGTTGATCTTTGATTCACACATAATGTGTATCAAACGCTTTAGTGAATTCTGCGTATTAATTTTCAATAGGCATTAATTGGTCGCTGTTAGTGTTACTACTAAAATGAATTAATTTTGAGCAAATCTGTACAAATGAGGCAAATATTGTCTATTTGTAAATACATAGATATTTGTTCTGTATTAAACGTACACAATTTCGAAAATGTTTTAAGCTTCCGCATGATTTCTTATGATAAAATAACTTTTAAATTAACACGAATTAATCACGTGTATTAGTGGATTTGGTTTATCCTGACGTTTCGAACATTTTGCAGTGTTCGTGGTCGCAGGAGGACTGTCATGTCATGCGTCATAACAGTTCATTCAAAATTATTTCAGCCTACCGTACAAATTCATAAAATTATTTTTGTCTCTGATACTTTTTTAAATTAAATCGCGAAGCTATTTCCTAAGACTATCCCTGAGAAGAAATACCGATATTATATTTCTCTTTATCATAATGTTTAACTTGACTGAAGTGAGGACCTGGCTTCGAGTCCGGGGTAGTTCCTTTGTTGGAAATTCTGGGTAGTGCTTTGAGTTTGGCTAAAATACATTTTGTACAAACGTATATAGCTATAAGGTATATTGGCACCCCTTTCCATTAGCAGTTACAGAGATAGGTAAGATTTACAAAATGTTTTAATAACTTCAATGAATACGGCGATTTCTTATACCATGGAAAATAATAACATAGCATAGCATTACGCCTATATTCTCAAGTGTGGTGACTCTATTTTCAACCGGGCAGAATTCCAAACTCCGAGCTGGTACGGAGAATTTTTCAGAAAAACCCAATAACACTGCCCGACATCATAAAATCAATCGAACCATAAAATCACCTTTGCGACAACTACAGCAATTAAATAATTCATCCTATCCTACTAATATTACAAATAGGTAGCAGTGATACCCTAGTGGTATGACCGTTGGACTGACAAGTCAATGGTCGCAAGTTTGAATCCAAGGCACACACCACTGTGTTTTCGAAGTCATGTCCGTATTATAAATTAATTATCACTTGCGTATAACGGTGAAGGAAAACATCGCGAGGAAACCAGCACACCTGAGAGATAATTTCGATGATGTGTAAAGCCATGTCAGAGATCTACGGGTGGTTTAAACTTTGACACTAGGTTGTTCATCAACCACACGATAAGAAGATGAATATTACAAATGCGAAAATTTGTGAGGATTATTGATGTTTTTTACTCTTTCACGCTATAATCTGTGGCCTTTGCCCTTAAAGGCCCTTTTGCCTTTTTCAGTTTTGTGGTATTGCCAGTGAGCAGAAATCGCAGCCGTGGTTTATTTTATTTCTTTTCTTGTTGCTTACTTTCTATTATTATGTTTTTTCGTGTGTTTTTATTTTTATGTGTTAAATTGTGTATTCTGGTGTCAGAATAAATACTTTTTCTTTCTTTTTCTTCTAATTACTGAACGGATTTGAATGAAATTTGGCGAACAGGTAGTTTATAAGCTGACCTAGCACATACGATACTCTTTATCCTGACTTAACCCAATTTACTTCAAACGTCTACGCAGATGAAGTCGCGGGCAGAAGCTGGTAATATAAATATATTATATTAATAAAGCGAAATATCAAAAAAGTCCTGTATTAAAATCGAATGTTTACCCCGTTCGTTGTACATATCAATATTGGCCACGTTTTATTAAATTATTGTTTTCATGTGAGTCTGGCTACACGTGTATTTGCCATTTCTATTGGTTTTTGTTACCTGGTAACAGTCTATTGTTCAATTTGACTTGAAAAACTGTAACCAATAAGTTATGTTACAACAGACACGTGTAAGTGTTGTTCAAGGTTTCTAAATAAAAAATAGTTTGCGAATAGGCTCGGTTGATACCAATAATTTGTAACATCGAATTAAAAATTTCGGCATTGGTGAAATATTTGCTGAGAAAGGCTGTTTCCTAAACGAAAATTCCAAAAGAACTTTACGCTCGGCAGTCATAATTTCAATTTATAGACCAATGAGGCAGATTACATTCCACTTCTTTATTTAGAAATATTTTCGCCAAGTTGGCATGACTGGCGTTAGATGTAACTTTTGTGACAGAATCTTACTTGATGGCCAGTAATGCCAACTTATAGGGAGTGGACAGTTGGACACTGGACAACTTGTTAATGTCACTTTTATTATTTTGTCCATGTCAGTTTAGGACTTTCCTGTTGCCGGCGTAAATGTCATTGGACATTATTTTATTAGGATATATTGATTTGAAGAAAATAAAATAAAAGCTTTTATCTTCTCACCTAGAATGTGGACACATATCATTAATAAGCAATATATGTAGATTATACAAATGCAGTGTAAACTCTTCATAACGAAACTAGAGAATTTTTTTTATCGAAAAAGGATCTATGTTTGGCCACCAACTCGCCTAATGGCCTGCGCGTGATGCCATCTGCTATTATTAAGAACATTCTAACAGAAAAACTCATTAACTCTTTGCCTAACCCGGGAATAAAACCCGAGACCTCATGTTCAGCAGTCGCACTTGGGACCACTAGACCAAATAGGCAGTAAAGAGAAAATGTTCTTTCCAAAAACCCAATAACATTTTCCTGACCTGGGAACAAATCGAATATTCGGACGGTGTCGCGGGCTCAGCTAGTGAAATATAAAGTTTAGTTAACTATGTCTGTCCTGCTCCTCTCCTGTCATGTTCTTCACAAATGTTAGAGTGTAGTTTCAAACGGCTTTTTTGAAAAAGTGGTTATTTTTTCAGTCGTAGTAGGGTTGTGATTTTAACATTTTAGATGGTTGTGGATGTTCCCTGATTGAGTCTAAATTGGTGAATAGATTTTTTGTAAAAACCCAACTTCACTCGTTCGTTCGGTAAATTCGGTTCGGCCATTGCAAAAATCTGTGCAGAAAACAAGTAGTAAACGATTATACTGCATTTCAGAGTAAAAAAATTTCGATATTAGGTAATTCATCTCAGATATAAGGGATTTAATTTGACGTCACATAATTTTAATATGAATATGCCTTCTTTTATTTTGAATTTTTATTCTTTTAATTAGAATTTGACTTCTTTTAATTTGAATTAGTCTTCCTTTAATTTGAATTTGTCTTCTTTTAATTAGAATTTGACATCACTTAATTTGAATTCGGCTTCTTTTCATTTTCATTTGACTTTTATTAATTTGAATTTGTTTTTTTTTAATGTATGTCGTCTCGCTCTTATGATCGCTGTTGAAAAAAGCAAACAATAACTAGCCTTGTTTTAGTTTATTGTGATAATATTAGAGTTAAGTTGGATATTAAGAATAATTTTGAGGTATAATAAGCTATTCGGTTGGTTCTTCTTTCTCTTAAATACTATTTTATGGTTAATGACAGTCTAGTGTTGGCCAGTTATTTATTTATTTATTTATTTAATTAATTACAACGGTTGCGTTTACAACCAATTACAGTAACTAAAATTAACACATATCAAAATATACAAACAAGTAAATCAAATTAAGTAGAAAAATTAATAAGAAAAAATAAAAACATGACATAAATAAAAGAAAGTTAACAACACTTTCATAAACTCCTCTCGCAGTACTTCTGACATACCAATAAAATCTTCATCCATCCATCCGCAAACAGATCGCAAGTTGGATTAGACTCTAAGAGATCATTAAGCGCGGCCAGAGTGCGAGGAATTGGCGACTTAGCACGTGCAACAGTACGACATGAAGGCACGGCAAACAGCCTGTGCTTTCTTCCCCGGCAGTAATAGTCTGGGACAAAGAAGCGCGCCAGTGCATCAAGCAGATCCGGAGCGTCTATAGCGCCACGGAACGTCTTACAGGCTATTGTGAGCTGATCTCGAGCTCGCCTTACCTCTAGCGAGTTGTATCCGAGGCAACCCAGTAAGAATTTTGTCGGATAGAGGTAAGGATAGTAGCCGTGCTTCTGCTTATATTATGTTCGTATAATAACTTTCGTGAGGCATATTCTTATTAATTATTGTTCACTGGTTACTAATCACGAGCATTCTCCGGATTTGCCCGCGATTGCCTGCAATGTCCGTATTGCCGCGGACTCAGCTCATGACTAAGGGCTCCGTTCGAGTTCGAAACTAGTCGGGCAAACCTGAAGAATGCACGTGAGTAGTAACCGGTTAGAAATAATTAATAGTTATGTTTTGCTTATAAGAAATTATTTCTGAAATGAAAAAGTTTTTTTTTTACAATTTCTTTGACCGGTGTTAATATATTTACACAAATTTACTAACATAAGTAAACTAAATAATAATTATAATCACAATGTTATTAAATCTTTACTTCTGAGGTTATTTTATGACCACTCCACTTTTTTCATGTGTTTTAGCCAACCTAATGTACCATAAACTGCCTCGTTGGTCTAGCAATCTCCTGTTTTTCCCCAGGAGCACTGCATCTACTGCAATGCTTTTAACCTGTCTATATTTATTTCTGTCGAAACTTGCCAGATCACATTGAATAATTGATCAAGTAATGTATTCTGTGCCGCAGATTACAGTAATTTTGGGAACAGGTATAAATAACTGTTCCATGGTCCACGAAACATATACTGCAGGATAGGCGTTGACTGCAGAAGATGCAAATGACTTTTATAAAGTGTCGTTGGTCATTATCATTGAATATCTAACTGGTAAATGTTTCAACAGCTTTAAACTTTTTTGTCATATTGCATTACATTACATTACATAGCATCACTATGTATAGCATCACGCCTGTATTCCTCGAAGGAGTAGGCAGAGGTGTACACAGTTGCACACCTATTAAATCATGTAGGTGGTGAGACTATTGTCATATATTGGGCACAATTCCAAACTCCGGGCTGCTACTGAAAATTTCCTAACAAAATACTCAATAACACTTTGCCCGACCCGGGAATCGAACCCGAGACCTCCTGCTCAGAAGTCGCGCTTGGGACCACTGACCAACGAGGCAGTATTAACACAGTCATAAAATTGTGTCACACACGATAAAAATCGTGTACCTATGATCATTGTAACCATACAGGTGAAAGGCATAAAGGTTTGATTGGGAATCATATGCTAGTGTCGGAAGGGGTAAGCACGCTAAAACGACTCCAGTATTAATACCTCCAAGTTCGTAGATATTATAAGGCCAGAGAGAAAGAGACATCTGTTTAGAATAAAAGCCGTCGCGTTAGGCAGATTTTTTAAGAAATTGAATTTATTTTTCTCCACTGATTTTTGATTGTTTTTTTTACTATTTTAATTATAAGTAGTGCGTTTCCAAATATACAATCTCACATACACACAAACTCAGACAAAATGTTATAACTAAAAATTACTTTAAGTAAAACAAAATACTTGTACAAGTTATATTCAACTTATCTCTTCAACTCGTCTCTAAGATTGAAAGCACTTTACCAAAACTTGAAATAACAGTATTTTATCGACTGACAAAATACACGTCCCAAAGAGAAATGTTCCAAGAATAGTGGCTACTCACCGCATACTGGATTATCTATGTGCTACGAAGCGTAGCCGGCGTAGCCTTGACATCATTACGTCGGTTAAGCCGTAGTGCTGTAGCGTCGTAGCGCCGTAGCAATGCTGCAATCAAGTCTATAGATACTATTTTCTACGTAGAATCTATCGTAGGTTTTTTCCATGGATTGTTATTGCGAAAGTAAATAAATATAGACTAACTATTCTTGTTTCTTCTCTCTGCTCGCGCGACTCCTGAGCATGAGGTCTCAGGTTTGATTTCCGAGTCGAGCAAAATGTTATTGAGTTTTTCTGTTAGGAAATTCTCAATAGCAGCTTGGAGTTCGGAACTGTGCTGGGTAGATGGCAATAGGTTCACCACTATGTGGGTGCAGAACTGTGTATTCCCCTATACTATTTGATCTCTCTCCGGTCGTGTCGGGTTGCCGTCCCATCGGACTATGAGAGTGAAGGAAGAGGAGGTGCATCTGTGTTTGCACATACACTTGTGCATTATAATATCTCCTACGTACTTAGCTAATCTCCGTGGATATAAGCCGCCGTGACCGAAATACGCTAAGCTTTAAACTAAGTTGTTCTTCAACCATTGGATAAGTAAAAAAACTGTAATTTTTTGTTGACATAAAAATTCGGTCTTTTACAGATTTCGAACCTACGCCTCCCTTAAAAGTTCGTTACGCATACGTCAATGTATTTGAAAGATTTATCTGTGTACGATAAGTATTTAATAAAAGCCCTTCTCTAACTTTCAAACTCTAATACATTCTGTTTGCAAGTTACACCAAATCTTATTAATCAATCCCTCGTCAGTGTAATTACAACCGACTATAACTTCTCATTAGTTAATGTGGCTGTAGAGACCTGCTATATGAAGTAGGTCGATAGACTGAGATAGTATTAGTTTAGAAGTTGGTCGCTTTTGAAACGATTTTGGCCAAATATTGTGGTCATAATGATAAAAAGAACTTACTATTATTTTCTAAAGACACATAAAAATAATAGTAATATCTTAGGTTTGCGCGATCACTACACATTATAATAAAACAACTTTTAAACGGATTAAGGAAATACCGTCGCGATTTAGTTTTAAATATGTATCAGAGACAAAAATAATTTTATGAATTCATCAATTATATGTACGGTAGACTGAAATAATTTTAAATAAACTGTTGAGACGCCTGACACCTTAGTCGCTGCTTAGAACCCTGCAAAGTGTTCGAAACGTCAGGAAAAACAAAAAACCAATAATACACGCGATACCTTTTAAATGATTGCTAAATAAATATCGCCAGGCATCTCCTTAAGACTAGAAGAAATTTAATAGATACCAACAGCGACACGGTCGCTTAGTGGAAGAGCCATGACATGGTATGTCAAATCGCGCGGATTTGGGTCCCGTTTGTGTCTATAATTTTCAAATGTTTTCTTAGAAAATTTTAATTAAAACAGGCATCATCATCATCATCATTTGATGATTTGTTCTACATATTATTAATACCTTGAGATTCTTTATAAATAATAATTATAAATTATATTCATTTCTGTAAATAGGCCTTAACGATAGGTTGACACTAGGATATTCAACAATACCAGGCGTTGCACAGGGGGGTTCTGACCTGTGAGGTTACTCTTGAAACTTAATACTAATTCCAATTCAATTCTAATATTACACAGACGCTTTAAAACAACGCGTAATTTTAAAATAATTTTACCTACATTACAGTTGCCTCAATTTAAAGCATGTTGTCTTCATATTATCCCGAATCTATAATTACTTTTTAGAAATTTTGGCATTTAAAAGTACGAACTGACATATTTCCAATGTCAATCGAGCGGAATTATTTTCAAGAGTAAGCCCACCGGTCTCTTAAGAGGACCTGGAACTCCCCTCCACGAGCTGATGGTGACCACCGGGGTGGTTTTAGTGAGGTAAAAATCCCAAACTCTCTGGTCTTATCCCCAAAAACCGGGTGCCCTTTAAAGGTTCCATTGAAAACAAAACATTATTCTATAACCATACGATAAGAAGATTAAACCAAGTAAATGAAATTAAACTCACTCTAAATCCAATCACTCACCCTCTTAATTAATGACGAAGCAAATAGCACCGTCGGATTTCAAACTTCACATTTCCTTTGGCAAATTAAGTATATTTCAGTGCAATAACTGAAATTATAAGTAAAGATACTGAAACGACAAACCGCATAAATACTGCAATGCGCTTAAGTGAGCTTAAGTTTGATAACTAGTAAATGCTTTGTGGGTAGGAGCTGTGTAATACATAAATTGGTTTTTTTATGTTAATAGATAATTTCAATAGATTTTGTCCCACTGAGACAAAGGGGGGCTCGTGGCTAAGTAACAGCCGCACAGATCGACCGATCGAGGTTAAGCTGCGCTTGCCGCGGTTGATCTGTGGATGGCTGACCATCATTTCAGACCGAGACCCCTCCGTGCCTCGGAGAGTATGTTAAGCTGTCGGTCCGGGTTGTCAAATTAAGATCTATGACGGCCGTTTTTTTTTTTTTAGCCGTGGGAACCGAGCAGACGGCTCGCCTGATGGTAAGCGATTACCGCCGCCCATGGACACCCGCAACCCCAGACGAGTCGCGAGTGCGTTGCCGGCCTTTTAAAGGGTTTGGGCCTCCGGTACCCTCACTCACTCGGCGAAACACAACGCAATATATCAATCCGGTCGAGCCGGCCCATTCGTGCCGAAACGTGGCTCTCCCACGTTACGGGTAGTCAGAGGCCTGAAAGTCTGACAACCAGTCATACCACGAGATATCGTGTTACCCAGTTACTGGGTTGTGGAGGTCAAATAGGCAGTCGCTCCATGTAAAATACTGGTATTAAGCTGCATCCGGTTTGACTGAAAGCCGACCCCAATGTAATTGGGAAAAGGCAGTAATAGATTTTGTCCCACTGTTCGATGATAAAGCTAGAATATTAGTGACTATCGTGATGACGGCTGACAGAGACGTGTAGAATAAAAAGCTGCTACAAAGCTGAACATGCTGCGCCGAACACAATTAAATTGGGATAAGGGCGGGGGGATGATGATTTTGTCCCGCTGTTAGGCAAAGGCTTCCTATTTCATCCTCCACTGTTGTCTATCTTAGGCAAGTTTGGGCCAATTTTTTATTTAGGCATCAAGCTCATCCTCCCATCCATCTCCTATATTTGCCGTGGTCTACCGCAATGTTAATGGACGTTTTCCGGAACCTGGTAGTGGTTTAAACTCATAAATCATCCCACAAACACCAGGCATGTCCGGTTCAGACCCACTTGAGCTTGGCAGCTTTTATTAATGATTATTTACGGTTAAGTGCGGCACCAATTGTCGTGGTGGTCGAGTGGTTATAAGCTCGCCTCTTGAGGCACAAGTTGTGGATTAAGTTTGGCGTGTACCTTGTTTGGTTCACCTCGTTCTTCTTCCACGTTTCTTAATACGTCTTTTGGTGACGTCATTGCCATCAATTCAGTACTTAAACAGGTAACTGAAATCAGAGTAGTGAGCAGAGTTCGAGATGGCTTAGTGGTTACAGCGCCTGGAGTATTCATCCGGGAGGTGCAGGTTCGAATCCTGCTCACAACCATATTCTTTTTCCATTTAATATTATATCTTTAGAGTTCGCTAAGCATGCGTTAATGCTTTTCAAAGATTTGTCTTGAACTATTTAAAGTCCTATTTTCGTATAATAAAGTTAATAGTTTGTTTGAACGAGCTAATCAATAGAACTACCAGTCATATTTGAAAAACACCTGTATGAATTTAATAGCCCAATTCATAAGGAAGGTTATAAACTATTAAACATCATGCTATTACCCTTAGGAGCCGAGCAATAAGTATTTAATAGATTAAACACTGTCGGAGTGTTTGAAGTATTGTGAGAGGCATGAATGAATATAATTATAAAGGATACAAAGCCTTTAGTTATGTATATTTCTTTTACAAAACATAGCATCACACCTGTATTCTTCGAAGGGGTAGGCAGAGGTGCACACAGTTGTATACCCACATTTCACCAATGCTGGTATTAAGTCCAATGTAATAGGTGATGGAAACTCCGGGCTGCTACTGAAAAATCCCCAACAGAAAAATCAATAACACTTTGGCAGACAGGAAATCGAACCCGAGCCCTCATGCTCAACAGTCGCACTTGTAACCACTACACCAACGTTTTCTTTATATATTACGGTTTTTTTGGCTAAATAGTGGTATTGGCTTTGGCCATTTTATTTTATGAATAAATAAAGATTAACCACAACTTAATATAGTGAAAATATTTTAATACTCCCAAGTACTGTACGCCCTCAAGAAATTCTCATAACAAGAACAATTTTGACTATAAACATGCGCTTGAGTGAAACTTTTACGTATTACACGCTATGCTCCGGGTGATTTACTAACAAATACGAAAATTAATTACTTGACAAACTCTGGGGTTTGACGTCATAATGATGACGTTCGACACCGAATATGTAGAGGTGGAAGTTTGATTGGAGTATTGGTGGGTTTTGAGAGATGTATACAAAGTTTATACAGCCTTTATAACGTAACGTAATATATCATCACGCCTGTATTCCTCGAAGGGGGAGACAGAGGTGTGCAAACTTATACAACGATATTTCA
Organism: Xylocampa areola; assembly: GCA_935421205.1. NCBI lineage: Eukaryota > Metazoa > Arthropoda > Insecta > Lepidoptera > Noctuidae > Xylocampa > Xylocampa areola. The sequence goes on from OW285216.1 coordinate 3,667,512, forward strand.
GCAAAGGTGTTACTAAGTCCAATGTAATAATAGTTCTTTAAAATTAATCGTCAAATGGATGCCTCGTTGGTCTACTTATCCAAAGCCTGACTGCTGAGTATGGAGTCCTGGGTAACATTACCCAGATTTTGTTTGCATTTTATGTATGTACTTATATATTTATTGGTAAATACATATAACTGCCTCGTTGGTCTAGTGGTCCCAAGCGCGACTGCTGAACAGGAGGTCTCGGGTTCGATCCCCGGGTCGGGCAAAGTGTTATTGAGTTTTTCTGTTAGGAAATTCTCAGTAGCAGCCCGGAGTTTGGAACTGTGCCCGGTTGATGGCAATAGGCTCACCACCTATTACATGGAACTTAATAACAGCATTGGTGAAATGTGGGTGTACAATTGTGTACACCTCTGCCTACCCCTTCGGGGAATACAGGCGTGATGCTATGTTATGTTATGTTATGTTAAATACATATAAATCTTTGAAAAGCATTAACGCAACTCTAAAGCTATATTTTTTTATGGAAAAAGACTCAAAATGACGTGATGGCTTAGCGGTCAGAGCGCCTGGAGTATTTATCCGGGAGGCGCAAGTTAGAATCTTGCTCATGACAGCAGTCTTTTCCATAAAAAAATATAACTTTATTTTTTGTTATTTAATATATCTAATGTAAGTAATGTATATATGTATGGAGGAACGAGGTGTGGTGTTCCTCCATAGAAAAGGGAGGATCCTCCAACCAGGCGGGTGATATTGCCTGGCGGGCCACGGCCCAACGGTTAATGTCGGGAGGTTGTATATATACACACTCGTCGTCAAACTTTGATTGCGCGATGCAGAGTGTTGTGTGCGTAGTTACCATGTAGCGAGATAGATGTCGCTACATATGTATTGTAGGTATGTATATTGTTAACAGTGTTTCTTTGTATTTGTATAAATTAATTTTTCGTGTATATCTTACACACTTCGTCAACATCTCTTGTTTTAAATTCTCCTCTCGCAGGTCTGCTGGAAGAGATTACTTTAAGAAATATGTAGTGCCCCTGTAGTTTGTTTTCCTAGTTTTTTTGTCCATTTATTTGTGTATATAAATTAGTCAATAAATAACTAAATCAGATTCGGGGATCGGACAAAGTGTTATTGAGTTTTTACATAAGAACATTCTGAGAAGCACGGAGTTTGGAATTGTCTGGTTGATGGCAATAGACTCACCACCTATTACATGGGATTTGATAATTGCTGCAGCTTATGCCGAGATAGGTTTTTTTGGTCAAATATAGAAATATATATAATGATGTCCGAGACAGATCGTAGAATCAGCTGTTTTACAAAACTGCTAGCTGATTGAAAAAACAGTGCTGTTATGTAAAAGAGCTGAATGACGTTTAGCGATTTTGCATAATTACTGAACTATAACACACGGGAATTGTATACCCAGCCACGGATAGACAATTCAGAATACAGTATGTTTGCTTTTACTTGAGCGATGACTGTCCATTTAATATACCTGTACAATAAATCTGTCTGACTGTAAAATGTCATAGTAATATCTTAGGTTTTCACGATCACAAAACACATTTGATTAAAACAACTTTTAACCGGATTAATCGCTTGTAGATTGTCATTTTGCATTACAGCTAAACATGGGTAGCAGTTTTGTTACGTACTATTGCAATGGCAATCCAGCTCAACGTTGTTCAGCTGATTTACAAAACGGATCTGCTTTGTAAAACAGTTTTGTAAAACAGCTGATTCTTAAATCCACCTATGACATGTATATACGAGTATATATGTATACTCGGCTCTCGACTTCCAGCCGCATTTCTTTCTTTCTTTTTAACTGCATCGATAACATGTCGGTGTGCCTAAACCTTCGAGGACAAAATCGTGATGCTGTTATTTTATGCGATAAATAAAAAAGTTTACTAAGTCAAACTAAACCACAATCATGACATGCCTCGTTGGTCTAGTATTCCTAAGCGCGACTGCGGAGCACGAGGTCTCGGGTTCAATTCCCGGGTCGGGCAAAATCTTACTGAGTTTTTCTGTTAAGAAATTCTCAGTAGCAGCCCGGAGTCTGGAATTGTGCCCGGTAGATGGCAATAGGCTCACCACCTATTACATGGGACTTATAAGCAGCATTGGTGAAATGTAGGTGTACAACTGTGTACACCTCTGTCTACCTCTTTGGGGAATATAAGCGTGATGCTATGTTGTTATGTTACAATCATTCTAAACCAAAACATTTGTATTCAAAACAAAATAAAACAGAAACTAGAGTGTTAGTAATAATCACGAAAACAGCTTTGAAACATTTGGCGTGTAGATGCTGATAACATCTAGATTAAAAGCGCTCCTAACGGTACTTCATAGGTACTCTGTTGCATTTGCGTTTAGATTAGAATCTATGTTTAACTGAACTCGAAATATAGTGTGATCACGATGTTTTTGAAGTCGGTTAAAAAGGTACAATTAAATGTAATTTTTCTGAAATCTACACGTCACTTTTTAAGCGAGAGGGCACATTTCCTCTAAAAATTCAATATTTAAATTCAAATCGCTTATTTTGTCAATAGGTCTTTTACGTGTCAGTTTCTTATATAGAAGGCGCCAGCATGACGTATTTGATTGCCTCTGAAAAGAAACGCTGAAACAAACTTAGAGGTCAAGGTCTGTTGCGATGAATGCAGCAACGACTCTGGGACCGCGGTAAAGGTTAGGGGAGGACTGTGTGTTCTTTAGTTGGTACGGGGCCAGCATAGTGTTGATGAGAAATTCTTTGCTACCAAAGACATTTCAAGAACCTAGAGTAGACATTGGGAAGATTTTCATATCAAGCATCAGTGATAGTAGTTTTTACTCTGGTGGGAGGCTGCGGCCACGGCTGGTTACTACCCACCGAACGAAGCCATGCCGTGAAGCGACCTAGTCGTGTTTCGGGATGTAGTCCGATGCAACCGTTGTGGGAGACGGGTCTGGGCAGTTGCATCAACTCCCCAACTATCGTTCTCCCCAAAATCTATCCACTCTACTTAAGAGTGAATAGATTTATTTTGTATTTACGTGCTCCATCCTTGGCAACACCGTCGCTTACAACACGCGAGTTGGTGGACAAACGATGATCCATTTATAATAAAAAGTAACGTCAACTACCTAGATTACTTCACGTTTGACAGTTTTCTGATTGACTTTACCCTTTAGTGGTAAATTTTGGACTACGATTTTGTGCCTGATGTCCGGTTTTTAACTAGTAAATAGTTGAATATCTTTGTTTACCACACTAAAATAAGACACTTATCAAAAAAAACACGCCGACCATTTTTCAAAATCTTACTAGCCTATGTTACCCGGGAAAATGTAAGGATTCTATCGATACCCCAAACATCGAAATTGGTTTAGATATTTAGAAGTTATGGTGGAATATATAAACTCACAAAAATACATACATACTTACATACATGAAGGCTAATATCATAAGACTCTTTTTTTTGGGCAGTCACGCAAAAAGGAGTTCATGGTCTGTTTTAAAATGCTTCACCGTTTTAAGTGATCATTAATTTTTAATACGTACGTGACCTTCAAAAGTCAGTGGTAGGCCTTGGGTTCGCACTTGTGAACTTTGACTTGCCAGTGCACTGGTCATAACGCTGGGCTATCACTGCTGTAAAAAGATATGGTGAACTGCAATACTAAATACAATTACACCTGTTTCTCATTGGGGTAGGCAGAGACTATCGATTTCCATTTGCTACGATTCTGACACACCTTTTTCGGTTGATCTATGTTCATTAACCTCTTCATACATGCTTGTCGATTTCAGTGGGTCGACCTGTCCTTCTTTTTGAGAACGTCCGCAATTTTCCTCCCGATCAGTAGCCGCATTTACGATCAGCAAACTAACGAAGCAGCGAGTTGGTTCTTTTTGTCGACACGTTTGTCGATTTTAAACGTCAAATTCTACTTATGATGTTGATAAAACTATAAATTTCAATACATAAAAACTTTTATCGAGTCGACAAGTTTGTCGACAAAGATCTGTGCTCAGACGCCAGTTCATATATATCGATTTATTTTCAAAATACAGTGTGTCTCGCCCTAAGTCTCACTGTCCTTTCGCTTACAGTATGACGCAGGGTTTACGAGCTAAAACAATGACATGACAAACAGAATACCTACATTGTCAGAGACCCAACATGTCCACACGTCATGAATTATAAATAAGATAATTTTGAACCAGGAACCGTACAATATTATACCCGCATTTGTCAACAATATCTGGAATTGGGAAGAAAAGAATGACTGGCATGACGACGTGTATTATATACGTACCGTCACGCCTTTATTCCTGAAGGGTACGGCAGAGGTGTACTCTTGCGCACTCATACGTCACCGATGCAGCTGTTAAGTCCCATGTAGTGAGCCTACAACACGTGTAGTTAGAGTAGTTGGTGATAGTTGCAATTTTCACCGCTTGCTTCACGGATTTGAAAAAAACACGGATGTAACCTTGCCTTGTCATAGGCGAACCATAGATTACGCACACACACGCAGCGCCAGTACACCGAGTGGATGAGTTTTAAGTATTTGTATGCGTATAACTCGTATATGACAAGCGAAATTGAATGACTAGGCATGCTTCTCACATATCGTACTCAAGCTGCATCAGTAATTTTTTAAGGTCCGTGGCTTGCGTATGTGCATATATTTGCGGGCGGGAGGCGGTGCACAGGTATTGCATGACTACCCTCAATATTGTGGAAGTAGCTAGATATTGTATTTATTTGCATTCATTGTATGTATTTTCTTCTTACCTACTTCAAGTTTGAAAATGAAAGGGTCAGTTAAAGTTCTAATTACTTAGAATTAGGTCAGTGCTTGTGTGAAACCTAGTCAGTGAAATTAAAATATGCTTTTTGTATATAACTTTTAACCAAAGCAAAGTGTTTAAAATAAGTTTTAGCGTAGTTCAGATTACGGTAGAGCTAACGGATTAGTAAATATAGTTCATTATTATTAATAGAAACATTGCACGCCTGTATTCCCCGAAAGGGTAGGCTGAGTTGCACACATTACATGTACACCCAAATTGCACTGACGCAGTTATTAAGTCCCATGTAATAAGGTATTAACCTATTACCGTCTACCAGCTACAATTCCTAGCTCCAGCTATGGGGAATTTCCTAACAGAAAAACTCAATAACACTACGGCCTAACCCGAAAATCGAACCAGACCTCATGATTAGCAGGCGTGCCTTAAACCATCCAAAATTACCGCACTAGTACATGTACAGTATGTAAAATAAAATACATGCTTCCATAAATAAGCCGCATTACGAACCTAAAAATTATGCAACAAGAGCCACTACAAGCAAGTGTGTTGAAAAAGAATTAATTCCATACACTTTACTAATTGGTATTTTAATTGAAATCACTTCATATGTTTTCTGACAAAAGATATTCCATTCGATTTCGTAATTCCAGTATCCGACTGTACTTCGTAGACAGTCTGTTAATTGCTTTACACCGGGTAGAAATAACATTACGTCATCAATGTACACAAAATGTTTAACAAAAACGAATCTGATTTAAAATTACGTTTATTTTTGTCCAAACGTCCCTTACTATAAAGGTCGGTTGCACAAACATGACTATGACGTCCTAATTTATTATTTTTACAGCTTTTCTATGTTCATTCGATCAAAATAACACAGCAACATGTTGGTTATGGTTAATTTAAGAAAGATAGCAATTAGTTTATTGGCACCAAATATTAAGCATAACAAATAACATCACAGTAAAATTTAGACATATTAATATATATCTGCCTAGGTTTTTCCCGATTACATTGGGGTCGGCTTCCAGTCAAACCGGATGCAGCTTAATACCTGTATTGTACATGGAGCAACTGCCTTTCTGACCTCTACAACCCAGTTACTGGGTAACACGATATCTCGTGGTATGACTGGTTGTCAGACTTTCAGGCCTCTGACTACCGGTAACTGCTGTCACAGATCTTAATTTGACAACCGGGATCGAAGGCTTAACGTGCTCTCACTAAACACTTTAGACACATTAATCAACACTAATATTACAAATATTAGCTATATACTCCTTCCGACCGTATTTCGGTCACGGCGGCCTATTTCCACTGAGATTAGCCAAGTACGCAGGAGATATTATAGTGATACATATTCCGATGGGACGGTAATCCAACACGACTGGAGAGAGATCAGGCGCAGGACCGATGGATTTAGGTGCTCTCCGAAGCACGGGGGTGTCACACCACCAACTTCCTGACTCCGGGCTGCTACTGAAAATTTCTAAACAGAAAAATTCAATAACACTTTGCCGACCTGGGAATCGAACCCAAGACCTCACACTCAGCAGTCGCGCTTGCGACCACTCGACCAACGAGGCAATCAATATACATATTAGCTATAGTGCCAAAAGGGCCGCAGCTCAGCATAATGTCAGGAGGCAGAGACTACATGACGCTGGTTTTCAACTGCAACCCACGAGAGCCATACGCTCGAAACGAATACATAATGAACAAGTATATAAAAAACGTACCGTACTACAAAAGGCGTAATTGTGTGTGTGTGTGTGTGTGTGTGTGTGTGTGTGGGTGGGTGTATGTGTGTGTGTGTGTGTGTGTGTGTGTGTGTGTGTGTGTGTGTGTGTGTGTGTGTGTGTGTGGGTGTGTGTGTGTGGGTGTGGGTGTGTGTGTGTATGTGCGTGTGTGTGTGTTCTTGTTTAAATAATATTGTTTTACATATGTTACATTTTAATTAACTGATTAAGAAATCAGTCCTACAATTTAATAAAATTCATGCATTACCACTAACCCAATCAAAATCAATTCGTAATTGACGGAGTAATCGCGTAATAAACATACAGTCGAGTTAAGAACCTCCTTCTTTATGAAGTCGTTTAAAAATAAACTTTTCCTTTCCTACATCACTTCCCAAAAGTTTGTTAATGTTGTCACTTTGCTAGGCGAGCAGCGTACCTATTTGCTAACTCGGATGCCATCGAATTGAAAGTCGCTTTGTCGAACATTGCGTCGTACGTTACAGCTTGTCTATGATGAACAAAAATATTGAAAACATGCGGCGCAATGTGACCATCAATTCGTTGGTAACCGAGTTAGCCAATAGGAACGCAGGACCGGCTGTTAACGTAACGTGGTCTAAAGTCAAAGCCAAAAGTTTTTATTTCACATACACCAATTTAAAAGGCACTTATGAAACGTCAGAATTTAGTTGCACGGTTCGAAAATAGTCGATGGAGAAGAACCGCCAAGAAACTCCATGGTTACTCTTTTGAACTTCATATTTTTTACAGTATTTGTATATACAATTTAGTAAGAGGAATGCGAGAACAGTGTAATCTTCGAAACAAAGTAATTAATATTAAAAATATTTAGCTATATTGTAATAAACACAACGAATTTGGCAAGTTTACTGAGTTCTCACATTTACAAAATATTGAAGTTAAAGAAGCTATACAATACAAATACAAATACAAATACAAATAATTTTATTGGTTTAAAAATACTGTTTTATATTACATTGTTCTTGAAGTCTCCTTTTAAGCAATTAATGCCTGTGTTAGGAGACTCCGCTCTTCCATAGCATACCTTACAGTAAAATTAAAGCTTACAATTTAGAATAAAATAAATAAAAAACAAAAAATTCAATCGTGTGTGTGTGTGTATCAGTGTGTGTGTTAGTGTATGCGCGCGTGTGCGTGTGAGAATGTGAATGTGTGTGTGTGTGTGTGTGTGTGTGTGTGCGCGTGCGTGAGTGTGTTCGCGCGCGTGTTTTTGTGTGTGTGTGTGTGTGTACGTGTAATTGCGTATTGGTTGTTTATTTTGTGCGTATATGTTATTTTTTGTTATTTTTACAAATCAAGTCCCAAAAATGTAATGTAAATTAAACTGACTTTAGTCAAGCAAAACACTTAAAATTGGATGAAGTTAAAACCATTGTTAAACTAAAAAGGTTTTTAATGGAATTTTATAGGAAACGTAAAAGTAAAAACAAAAAAAAATATTTTTCGTATTAGTTAATAGAGGCAGGCATTGTAAGAGGCACGGGGGTATAAGATGACGGTCACCCATCCACAAACCAACCGCGACAAGTTCCGTTTAACCTCGATCGATCTGTGCGACTATTACTCAGCCATGAGCCTCTCCTGATTTCATAAATAATGTAAAATATTTAATTAAGACATTGAACAGTTGGTTGGAGCTATCTCCACTCATTTTAATTGGTTCATCCAATTAAGGATTGCAAATATATCGAACACAAAACCAATTTCAATTGATTTTATTCCTTACTGTATAAAGTAATAACGTTGATTATCGTATGGGCTGTGTGGTAGATTAATTTTTATACTATAATAGAGCGTAGTTTAGAATTTAATTAAGTTCGTTCGACAGACTTCGACTAAAAAACATTGATCGATTAATTATTCAAACTTAGTGATAATCGATTATGCTATTGCTTGAATAATTCTCTGTGAAGTATTTTGCACAGATTTAAGCATTTAACGCAAGCCACATAGGGAGATTTTATAAGATTATGTACACATTTTTTATTAACAGCGTGTGTCAGAAATTTGGACTTAAAAAAAAGGGATATGTAAAAAAAAAATTACGTAATATAACATGGTGTCTCGAATTGAACATAAATGAAACCCTCGGATGTATTTTTCTACTTGTATTTTGAATAAAAAGTGTATTTTTTTTTTTCAATATTTTGATTGCACTGAATGACGAACGTTATTAACAATAAAAATATTCACATTTGTGTAGGTACTTGACAAAAGTTAAAGGCAAAAAACTAAAACCTTAATAAATATTGCGCGACACTCGCTGCTGCGCAGGTACGCGTAGGCTCGTCAACACATGGCATCACGGCTGTATTCCCCGAAAGGGTTGACAGAGGTGTATACAGCTGTAAACCCAATACACCAATGCCATTATTAAGTCCCACGTGATCCGTGACGAGCCTATTGCCATCCACTGGATGCAATTCCAAACTCCGGGCGGGTACTGAGAATTCCTAACAGGAAAACCCAATAACACTTTGCCCGACGTGGGAATCGAACCCAAGACCTCATGCTCCACATTCACGCACCGCTAGACCAACAAGATCTATGATATTAGCAAAGTCAAATTGCCAGATTTAAACCCAAAACCTGTAGCCCAAGAGGCGGATCCTTAACAATACTCCATAGTTGATTAAATCCCCCTGATTTTATGGGAAAATCAATGACCCTTTATCCTTGAACATCTGCTATCTCATTACGTTTTGTGGTCATATAAATTGTAACAATTAATAGTTAAGCAGTAGTTAATTAATTAGTGGTTTGAAGGCCCGTTTTAACTGTGAACGGTCAATATAACTGGCAGTTAGTGGTACGTGGTTACTGATACTTATGTTGTTAACTATTGTGGTTATAAATGAGGGGTTAATATGTTGTAAACTTCCTGCTGACTGCCTCGTTTGTGTGTCGCAAGCGTGGTTGTTGAGCGCAGTCTCAAATTAAAACAAAATCATTTATTTCAAATAAACAATTTACAAGCACTTTTGAATTGTCAGAAGTTAGTTGCCACGTTCCAAAGTGTAGATTCCTATGCAGAAGAACGGGTAAGAAACTCCACAGTTACTCTATTTCATCATATGTTTTTTTTTGCAATTTCTTTCTGTATCGTGGGTGCATTTACAGACATATAATCTCACATGCACACGCACAGCCTATCTATCGTACAAATATTTGCTCCGTGCAGAAATCGTACCTGCGGCATGCGGAACAGCAGTCGGTCTCTCGACCACTGCGCCGCGCTGTGAAACATTACAATAGAATGGTATTGGTTACACTGTTTTTGTTGCAAAATAGTATGTGAGAACAATGTTATGACGCCAATACTAAAAGAGTTTAGTTTAACCATTCTAGAGTTCGAGTCTTGGGCAGTGATATTGGGTTTTTCTAGTAGAAAATATTCAGTACCTTAGTTTCAAACTCCAGGCTGCTACTGACAATTTTTTAACACAAAAACTAAACAGCACTGCCCGACCCGGAAATCGAATCCAGAACGTTATGCTCAGTAGTGGCACTTGGGACCACTAGACCATCGAGCGTACCTAATCGTATCAGAATGTATATGACACTAATAAGCGGTAATACTATACTTCACCTAAAACATTTATTTGAGGGCAATAGAAAGAAAGAAAGAAAAGAAAGAAAAATTTATTTCCACATCGAGCCGTAACTGAGAATTATGTGAAATATATAAACAATCGTATTATAAAACCATAAAACGCAACTGTGCGAAAAATGGTCGCCACTCAGCCTAATGCTGATGTGTCACCTGTATGGCAACCCAACCAGCGCTGTTATTCTGTGGCAACCATATTGACGTGTGGCGGCTTCCGGCATTAACATATATTTTTAATTTTCTAATAATAATAGACTATATTTCTCGACACACAGAATTAAATAAAACTACTATGCTCAGTTACACCTCTAAACCATAAACAACTGAAAATAGATTTGAATTTAAAAAAAAAATCTCTAAATTTAAAAAATAAGTTATTTGTCTATATTACATGACAAAACCCGTATGATTCTTTAAGAAAGTTAGATTTGTACATTAGAATCTCTTAAACGAATCAATAATAAATGCCCTTAAGTAAGCTTAATAATCAATGTCATATCGCAGCCATAGAAGACGAATTACATCGTGGCACACAAATAACAATCTGTCAGGTAAACTTAGTTTAGCGGTATAATACAGCAATATCTGTTCCCCACAGATTTGTAAGAGACGACTAATTGATTATATTAACATTATTATTGATTATTATTAGGTATGACGTTATTGCGAGCATGTATGAAGAGGTTAATGAACATGATGAAGCGAAAGAGGTGTGTCAGAATCGTTGCAAATGGAAATCGATAGTCTCTGCCTACCCCAATTGGAAACAGGCGTGATTGTATGTATGTATGTAAAAAATAACTTTATAAATTTTATCAATTATATTGACGCCTGACACCTTAGTCCTTCTGCGACCAAGAACGCTGCAAAGTGTTCGAAACGTCAGGAAAAAGAAAAACCAATAATATACGCGATTAATCCGGTTAAAATGTGTTTTATTATAATGTGTAGTGATCGCGAAAACCTAAGATATTACTAAGGGATCATTAATTTAGAATACAAACATGATTCCAAAAAGTCTGTGGTGCGTACTTGAGATTCTTATCAGTCCAAAGGTCATACCACTAGGATATCACAGCTTTCTAACAATACAAAACTTTTCCAGCATTCTTAATTTTCAGTAGTAAACAAATCACAAAAGTTATTTAGATACTATTTTACGTAAATAAACGGTCCGTAAAACTGGTGTCCATCCGGAGGACCCAACAATTAATTCTCGTGGCATCCACTCTATGTATCTCGTTGTTCTAAAACCCGGTGCGCACTCATATATTCCATTGCAAGTCCTCGTACTGGTGCTGTGAGCTATTACTTATGTTTTAGTGCAACTTTTGGGGTGTGGGTGCTTTCTCTATTCCATTTCTGTTAAAAGTTGCTAAGTATGGTCACTCTCTTATTGGTCTAGTGATCGCAAGTGAATACTGAGCGTAAGATCCTGTCCTTCTTTGACATGGACTTAACAACAGTATTGGAAAAATGTGGGTGTACGACAGTGTACACCTCTGCCTACCCTCTTTAGGAATAAAGGCGCGATACTTATTAATACGATCTTATTCTTCTTCTTCCTGCTTTGGCCCCAAGTTATTTTGCGTCGTTACCCAATAACACTTTGCCCGACCCGCGAATCGAACCCAAGAACTCATGCTCAGCAGTCGGACTTGGGACCACTAGACCAATGAGGCAGTTATAGCTAAAGCTATGATAGCCTAGTGGTATGACTTTCGGACTAGCAAGAATCTCAAGTACGCAACACCGATTTTTCGGAATCATGTGTGTATTCGCCTAAATCGTTGGAGGAGAGCATCATGGAGCAACCGATACACCTGAGAGATGTTCTCGATAGTGTGTGCAGCCATGTCAAAGACCTGCGTATGGTTTCAACTATGATACTACGTTGCTCATCAACTAAACGATAAAAGGAAGAAATGAATAATTAATTTATGTACTAAACTTTACAGTTTTAAATAAACTATTGAGACGCCTGACACCTTAGTCCTCCTGCGACCACGAACGCTGCGACGTCCAAACGTCAGAAAAAACAAAAACCACACGCGATTAATCCGGTTAAAAGTTGTTTTATTATAATGAATCATTCACATTATGTGAGTACTACATGGGCCAGCAATTCAAACATGAACCTCATAGACCGTCAGGCGATTTCGAATGCATTAATATAGTCTACGCAAAAGGCTTCCTAATTTGGTATCGTCTTGTGAAGACCCTTCACACTTTGAGCTCGCTTATGATTGAGATACACGATGACTGATGCATACGTGCCGTCAGATAGGAAAGGTCACTTCTAAGCTGCTATGGCTCTTTCCTCAAAAGGCCAAGACGATCCCTGCATAGTTACACTCACATTCTTATGTACTACTAAGTCTGGACTTAACTCTGAATTTGTTTCAGAATTTCTCCTCAGACATAGTCAGAAAATGCCGGCGCCATTTACTTCATAAAAAATATAGTAAAAGTGTCTTCAAAAGATCTATTTACAGAGAAAAAAAACATGCGTCATACTTCAAATAAACTATAAAATAGTTCACAGTCATTAATATAAGATAAAATTATAATGATGAGGTTCCATGCAGATTGCATCCGAAATACAGCTTTCCCAGCTCTGTATTTTCAAAAAAAAAAACAAGCTTTTGTTACTTTTTTTCCCTAGTTAGCCACCCAGTTTTGACCTGACCCCTAGTTTTAATGGATACTCCCGAAACACTAGTTTAGCTTCGCTGTTTAATAAAAAATGGAGTCACCGCATCGCATCCTGTGTTTCTGAATAAAACAATGTTCTGAGAATTGCTTGTTTGTAAAACCTTTATCTACTATATTATAAATTCGGAATTCGTTTACAAAGGGCAGAGTGGATTGACTTTTTGTTGAATATATCGCAGGTTTATTTTTCTAAATGATGCAAGTTTGGAATAGTAGCTGGTAGATGGCAATAGGCTCACCACCTATTACATGAAACATAATAACAGCATTGGTTAAATGTGAGTGTACAACTGTGTACACTGTCTACCCCTTCGGGGAATACAGGCGTGGTGATATGTATGTATGTTATTTGCGAAGGCAGAGCTGTCCTGTCCCTGTACACCATTTTTACTGTCTACATATCACTGATGTCATTATGAAGTCCCGACAGATACATTTTTGAAAGGCATTAACACCTGCGAAAACTAAAGTTAGAATTTTTTGTGGAAAGCAAAATACGGTCGTGAGCAGGATTCAAACCTGCGCCTCCTGGATAAATACTCCAGGTGCTGTAACCTCTGTAAGCCCCCCAGCAACGCCATAAGCCGAGGCTCGTGTCCCGTAGGGGACGCCCTTAGTGCTGTGTTGCTTAGTTTGTAGTAATATAAAATATGCTCTGGCTGGAGGCATCAAATTGTCTCGCCATAGCTATTCGGTTACGCAGATCAAACCCTTAATCACCACCCCGGATTCAGTTAACTGTATAAGGACTGAATTGATGGCAATGACGTCACCAAAAGACGTATTAAAAAATGTGGTAGAAGAGAGGCGCAGGTTCAATATTTATTGCGTTCCACAATGTAATTTAGGTGGTAAATACAATCAGTTAGAACATTATGGACCCTGTCGGGCACAGCAATGTAGGAGAGAGGAAGCACTATGTGTCTTTCATTGTATCAACATATAATTTGTTTCATATGGTATAACCTATACCTACTCGTAATAATTTTTCACAGAATAATTTAAAGTACTATTTCGACATATTATTATTATTAATTTTATAATTATAATCAAATCAGATCCTGCCCGGATTTGATTATATTTATAATTATAATCAAATCGGGCAGGATTTGATTATAATTATAAAAGTAATACGACGGTATTACCGAATTTTTATCACAAAGAAATACCGTTTTTAAAGCAAAGGATAACGTATTTATTATCTGATCTTATGTATAATCAATTCCTTTTGCAGAGGGGCTCGTGGCTAAGTAACAGCCACACAAATCTATTGATCGAGGTTAAGCTGCGCTTGCCGCGGTCGGTCTGTGGATGGGTGACCATCGTTTCATACCAAGACCCCTCCGTGCGTCGGAGAAAATGTTAAGCCGTCGGTCCCGGTTGTCAAATTAAGATCTATGATAACCGTTACGGGTAGTCAGAAGCCAGAAATTCTGACAACCAGTCATACCACGAGATATCGTGTTACCCAGTAACTGGGTTATGGAGGTCAGATCGGCAGTCGCTCCATGTAAAATACTGGTATTAAGCTGCATCCGGTGGAAGCCGACCCCAATGTAATTGGGAAAAGGCTAGGCAGATATATATATAAGGTCCTAATTTATTAGGTAATTTCCTTTGAAAGGGTTAATATATAAGTCAAATACATTCACATAAGCTAAGAATTAAATGGAAATAACAAATTATTTGTCATAGCTATAGTACTAGCAAGACGAAAATTACTCCTAGAACGGCGAACATTAACAAAAAAATATTTTTTTTGTAAAAATTTGAATTATGGCTTAATTGAATCCTTATATCTTACACATTGACCCTTATAAGGAAATTACCTAAGAAATTAGGACCATGTATATGTATGGTAGGGATATGTATGATCTATTGAAAAAGAAACAGTATTTGTGACAGAAAACGCATAAAAAATGCGTTATGCTATCGTTCATAGGAGCCTAGCAGCGCTATATATTGCATCTTCAATGGATACGTAACCTAGAGGTATGATAATCGACCGCGACCGTGATTGACAGGTATCAAGTTTAATACCAGCAATTCGTGAACTCTTGAATTATTACGGATATACGACATTATGTCTTTTTTTTCTGTCATCTACTTACACGGAAGGATTCGCAACACAGTTACGTACTAAATTAAAAAGATCCGTACGTATTACAAAGGGGAAGTCCATTACAATGGATGCAAATAAATACAATATCTAGCTACTTACACAATATTGAGGGTAGTCACGAAATTACCTGTGCACCCCCCCCCCCCCCCGCCCGCAAATATATGCACATACGTAAACGGAGAAAAATTGCAACTACCACTAAATACTCTAAACGTGTTTCCGCTACCGTATGTACATAAATAATTGCTTTGTTGCACAAGTAATTGTACATACCCTGTTCTTCTTCTTACCGTGTGGTTGATGAACAACCTAGTGAAAGAGTTTAAACCACCCGTAGGTCTCTGACATGGCTTTACACACCATCGAGAACATCTCTCAGATGTGCGGGTTTCCTCACGATGTTTTCCTTCACGGTTTTAAGTAAGTGATATTTAGTTTATAATGCGCACATGACTTCGATAAGACAGTGGTGCGTGCCTTGGATTCGAACTTGCGACCTTCGACTTGTCAGTCCAACGGTCATACCACTAGGCTATCACTGCTCATAGGTACCCTGTTATTTGAAATTCTGAATATATGTCATAAATTCTCGATGTCGACATTTAATTTACCTTAATTATATAGTTTATTATGTGTCACCGTTAATTAAAAGTGACTCCACCCACGTCCGCCCACGAATAACCCAAAATTTAAATACATATATGAATTAATGATCTTTGCCTTCTATTATGAGAATTTAGCTTTCTAATAAGTACCCTAGAAATAATGGAATTATTAAGACACCTCATATCATCATCATCATCCCTCTGCCCTTATCCCAATTTATTTGGGGTCGGCGCAGCATACCTATATCTGGCATGCTGCTAAAGTTTTGGCTATGTTTTAAGACCGGCCGCCTGCCTGACGTCAACCCTCTTTGGGAATGCTGTTGTTGGTGGTAACCGCCACCGATACAGTCTCCTTCTATCTAGGTATGCCATATCATAACCAGCGCATAACTGTCTTCTTAACTTCTCATACAGAGGTACGGCACGAGCATACATCACCACGCTAGCTTACTGTGGGTTGGCGATTTCAGACTATTAAGTCCAGGTTTCATCACAATGTTTTGCGTCGCCGTATGCCTGTGCTGTCTTAGATTAACTAATAACGTACATAGGACATTGAAAAAGTCACATTGGCACATGCCAGATTGAAACCTACAACCTGTGGCTCAAGAGGCGGGCCCGTAACCACTCGGCGGCCACTGGTAGAATTCTAAAGTCTGGAATGTTACTGAGAATTTACTTGCAGAAAAACGCAATAGCACTGTCCACTGATCGATTCCTGGTTCACATTAAAAAAGAAAACAGTTCTAGCAGAATTTGTATCATGATCAAACAAATAGTTTCACAATAAACCAACCAAGTTTGTACCAGCAAAGACTATGTACGCAGATCCGTCTCTCTGTTAATATTTACGTTCAGTAAACAGAAGGGAGTTGAGAACAACAGAAGAGGCACGACCCGTTTATTTTGCAAACACGTCATCGGTGTTATAGCGACATCTTCACGGTTGTGTACCCTGAGAGGCATACTCATGTTAGGTACATTAATTTGCACTATGCATCTTGTCAATGAATATGCTATGCCTATTTTTGGAAATGTTGTTTTTGCGTAAATCGAGTGCCTTGTTCGTCTAGTAGTCGTAAGCGCAGCTGTTGAACGTGAGTTCTTGGGTTCGATTCCAGGGTCGGGCATTTTTATTGGGTTATTTTGCTATGAAATTCTCAATGACAGCTCGGAGTTTGGAATAGTGCCCGGTTGATGGCAGTAAGCTCACCACCTATCACACACACCTCTCATTACCATTTCGTGAAATATAGACGTGACGTGAAGTGTGAGAATAAACACCTCAATTATTATTGTATAAAAACTTTCAATCATCAGAGAGACATATTCAATTCATCGCAGTATGCACCGGCTTTAATAGTAAAGACAATATCTCGGACACGACGAGTGGCGGAAACACACGAGTACTTCCGACACCGAGTACATCATCGGCGCGTGCGAAACGTTACGCGGCTCGATGCAGCTCCAGCTTGACTCGCAACATCGCCGCGGGCTCAGCTCATGACTAAGAGCTCCGTTCGAATTCGAAACTAGTCAGGCAATCCCGAAAAATGCACGTGAGTAGTAACCGGTTAACATTAATTGATACCTCAATTGTTAGTTATGAGAAAGAAAACATTCAGATTTAAACAGTAATCTAATAAAGGTAGTGCCCCACTTCCTTCGGCTCGACTTGGAGGGGACACTACTAAGTTCCTTACTTGCTTACAATAAATTTTTGGTAATAGGTACGCTATTACCAAAAATTTAAAAACAAAAGTAGTGCATTTAAAAAGTACAAACACGTCACCTCTCCAAATAGTGTGTACAAATGGTAAGAGAGATAAGTGTCTACTTCCATATACCACATGGGCATACGTCACTATTGTGTGTGTAATTTCTTTTCATCCAGAAAACACGCTCAGACGGCGTATAATGACAGGGACTTAACCATGCATTATAATGATGCACAGCAATACAAAAAAAAAACCCTTTTATGCTCTCTTTTTCTTTTATGTCGGCAATAGCTATATAGACACAGTTCGACATAAACATTACATGACATAACTACACGTCTGTATTCCCCAAAGGAGAGGTGTATAAAGTTGTACAACCACATTTTACCAATGCTGTTATTAAGTCCTTTGTAATAGGTGGTGAGCCTAATGCCATCTACCGGGCACAGTTTCAAACTCTAGGTCGCTAATGATAATTTCCCAACAGAAAAACTGGATACCACTTTGCCCGAACCCGCGACCTCATGCATAGCAGTCGCACTTAAGACCTCTAAACCAACGAAGCTGTCGAGCTACGAGTACCTATAATTATAATAACTTTTGTGAGTCTTATTAATTATTATTAAGTATGACTTTCCATGTATGATAAGGGCTCTGATCGAGTTCGAAAATAGTTTACACGCTCATTTAATACACGTGAGCACAACCATCATCATCCCCCTGCCCTTATCCCAATTTATTTGGGGTCAGCGCAGCATGTATTCTTATTCCATACATCTCTAGTAGCTGTCATATCGTCAGTCACTCCTTTTCTAGTCATATCATCTTTAACACAATCCATTTATCGCTTCCTCGGTCTTCCTCTACTCTTATAGCCATCTACATTCATACTCAAAACTTTCCTTGTCACATGACCCTCATCCCTCCGCATCACATGCCCATACCATGCTAAACGATTTCTACACAACTTCTCAGTCACCGGTGCCACTTTCAGACTTCCTCTTAAATATTCATTTCGTGAGTTCAACCGTCCCTACAAATAAGCTTAAGCCGTTTAAAAATACTAGCCAGTCAAAGTCAGTATCGGAGCTGATTGACCAAAGGGATAATCGCTCAATCCAATTTCAATGGCAATGTCTTTTATTTTGACAGTACGACAATATACATTGCGTCAATCGTAAAAATCGAGGAGGTGATATGGAATTTTTATTTTCTAGAAACATACGGGGCAATGTATAGTAAATTAAAAGTTTACCGTGCAAGATACTATACTAGACTTGTGTTAAATACAGATAACTCTTTGAAAAACATTAACGCATGCTTAGCGAACTCTAAAGTTATAATTTTTTATACTGGAGTATTTATCCGGGAGGCGCAGGTTCGAATTCTGATCACGACCTGCTATTTCCACAAAAAATTATAACTTTAAACTAGTGTTGCTCGTAGAATTAAATTTCTGCCAATGTCCAGTTGTTACTGTCGCCTTTATTCTGGATTTTAACTAGATACTTTGAACCCTTAAAAACGATATCGAATCCTCATGTTACACTCTTACCAAGTTAATCCTTAAAATATTTCTCACACGCAACCATAAACGTATAAGTACCTTGTATTTAAAGAAGGATGATGCAATTGCATGCATACTTATCTATGTTTCTCACTGTACTAATTATATAGTGTTTGTGCTCTCAAAAACATTTAAGTTTTTATATTCAAAGTATTTTTTTAAATACACAAATAAGCTCTGTGTATTCAGTTACTTTTTAACGAGCATGTTACCCTTAGCATAACAGTATATTTGGTAGTAGTTTAAAACTAAGAATAACTTTTCACGTAATAGGTAGGTAAAAATCTTTCAGTCACTGCTTAACAGATTTTTAAGAAATGTAGATCTATAATGAGCATCTAATGACGTCATTAACATTACAATATTAAGAAGACCCACCACCTCTCATATGGGACTTTATTACTGTATCGATGAAATATGGGTATTCCCGGGTCGGGAAACTCTTTGCCCCATCCAAAAATTTAACCCAAGGCCTCACGCTCAGCAATCGCGCTTGGCACCACTAGACCAACGAGGCAGTTAGTTAGGCTTACTATTTATTTGATGTCGTGGCAAAAGTTTTACCGAACAAAGAAAATGTTTTGAGTTTGTTTACTTAACGAAGTTTAGGATTCAAGCAATACCCCATAAATCTGAATCATTTCAAGCGATTAGAAGTTATGGTGGAATAAAAAAACTGACAAACACATACTCGTACACACATGAACCCTGGAAACATAACATTCCTTTTTTGGGCAGTCGTGTAAAAATACAATAATAAAACCAAGACGCCATTGTCGGATACAACACGAAGGACGATATACAAAAATACCATTACACGCGAATCTGTTATTGTAAATTCGAGTGAATTCGGAACCCCATCTGTAAAATATTCATAAGCTAATCATTATTAACGTTCGTCGACGCCATACGTTATGGTATACGGTTAATTTAACTATGAAGCCATACAGAACGTTATTTCATGCGGAAAAAGTCAACAGCATAATTCGTTATTACGCTTTCCATAACTTTTGAATTCGCTTTTGGGTGAATTTAATTTTTCTCTGCTTCATTGGTCTTGTGTTCTCGAGCGTGACTGCTGAGCATGTCCCGCATTTGACTCCCGGTTTGGACAAAGTGTTATTGAGTTTTTCTGTTAGGAAATTCTCAGTTGCAGCCCGGAGTTTGGAATTGTGCCCGGCAGATGGCAATAGGCTCACTAAGTATGACATGGGATCATTGCTTAGGATAAAATTAGTTAAGATTACTGAGAATGTCATTAGTTACAAAACATTAGTTACGTGTGTTTAAAGTGCTTCATTATAAAAAAAAAACCGAAAGGCATAGGTTAAAATCCTGATCACGACAAAAATGTGTAACTAGAGTTCGCTATGCACGCAATAATGCATTTGTAAGATTTATCTGTACTGTCCAAAATTAATTAGCCAACTGTGTAATTTAAATTAAATACTGTTCTATCATTAGTTTCAGTTTCAAAGCTTAACTCCTTGTTTAACAGTAAAAGCAATATGTCTTAACCCAACTTCCGGATGCAACCAATGACGTCAAACTTCCGGAACTAATAACTTCGACAGAGCCCAGTAGACCACACTTTGAATAGATATAGATGCGAACAATTGTTGGATCTGGTTTGAACTTCTGTGTCTAACAGAATATAGATCCGATCCGATATATAATAATACTCCTTCCGACCGTATTTCGGTCACGGCGGCCTATCTCTACGGAGACTAGCCAAGTACGTAGGAGATCTTATAGTGCACAAGTGTATGCGCAAACACAGGTGCAGACCCGCTTCCTTCACTCTCATATTCCGATGGGACGGCAATCCGACATGCCCGGAGAGAGATCAGGCGCAGCACCGACGGTTTTACGTGCTCTCCGAAGCACGGGGGTGTCACACCACTAACTTCCTGACTTCGGGCTGCTACTGAGAATTTCCTAACAGAAAAATTCAATAACACTTTGCCCGACCTGGGAATCGAACCCAGGACCTCACGCTCAGCAGCTGCGCTTGCGACCACTAGACCAACGAGGAAGTCGATCCGATATATATGTACGGTTGGGCACTTAGCTAAGTAACAGCCGCATAGATCGATCAATAAGGGTTAATCTGCGGTTGCCGCGGTCGGTCTGTGGATGGGTGACCATCATTTCATACTGAGACCCCTCCGTGCCTCGGAGAGCACGTTAAGCCGTCGGTCCCGGTTGTCAAATTAAGATCTATGACAGTCGTTACGGCCTGAAAGTCTGACAACCAGTCATACCACGAGTGTTACCCAGTAATTGGGTTGTGGTAGTCAGATAGGCAGTCGCTCCATGTAAAATACTACCAGTATTCATCCGGTTTGACTGGAAGCTGACCCCAATGTTATTGGGAAAGGGCTAGGCAGATGATACATGTACGGTTGAGGAAATAAAATCAAACTGCTCTAATTCTCCCTGGATGTGCCAAAGGCATGGTATAGAAGGGGCGCTGGTTAGATCTACTCAAATTGATGGTGAGCCTTCTTTATGTGTTGTGACGGCCGAGTGGTAGTCGGTAGGAGTTGACCTCAACCTGATGGCGACGGCATCCATAAAGATTTCCATACGAAACTAAAAAAAACGCATAAAAATACTACTATCAACACTTATCATACCATGCTCTACCAACTGCTATCGTGCACAATTATCAAATGTATAATTATAACAAATTAACGCAAAAATACAAATTTGTTCAAGCATTACATTGACTTAACATAAAAAAAACATAGATTACCATTTATCAGATTGTACGATATAAGCTGTTTCGTTATTAACCACTATAACTTATATATTTAGAAATTGCATCAAACTTTTGTCTCAACCCGCCATTTTGTACCTTGCAACAGGACGGTGTGATTTGCGCACTTTACACTCACAGCATAGATGTATCATGTCAAAGGGTATTGGAATGACGTAACAATGAGAGAGCCACAAACTCTGTCAGTTTGTGCCAATTGTATCCACGGCAAGTGTCAATGACTGAGGTCACTCGACAAATACCGAGTACTTTTTAATTTGTTTCACTCCTTTCTATTGAGTAGTGAAAATGACAACTGTAATAAAAACAGTAGGATTTTTTTAAGTATAAAAAATATTTTTAATTATTATTATGTATATGCATGTATATTTAATTTTTTATTCGATTGAATACGTTGGAACATTACCGTAAAAAATATAACACTTGTAAAAATATGATTATTGAGTATTCAAATCATCAAACAAACATGCAATCAGTTTCGGGCGTTTGAGACGTCGCTATCTTGGCGCGCTTTCTCTGACGTCAGATTACACATCTTATAAGATATCTTGTATAGAATGGAGTGTTTAATTAATGAATTATAAATTTTATTTAAGGGTTTTTCTTTATAGAATAACGTTAAAACTCAAAAAGAACTTTATAACATGATAAACACCCAGTAATAACATACGCGAAATATTGTCATCGCGCAGAGTGACGTCACGTTTTACTCCAACCAATAGCATGCGTTTTGACATTTTAAATTTCCCTCGCATGATTCTCACTTTTCAACTTTAATATTTAATAGTTAAAACACAAATAATTAAAAAAGTAATTGAATAGGTGTCATTCTACAGCAATAAAGATTACGAATAAAAATATTTGACCTAAATTTGAATCACATGAATATTCCCTATTATAAAAGTCCAATTATTATTTGTAATTGTATAAAAAACATTACCTAATTTTAATACACAGTGTATTTTTTAAATAGGTTTTAATACTGTATAATCGTGAAGTACGGAATACAATTAGTTCTGCCATATGCGGTGGCAAAAATAATAGTAATAATAAAGGCGTTTTTTTTAATCTTATAATATTGGGTGTTTTCAAATTCTATTCGTATATTTTTTATTTCACTTAGACCAGTATACAGTCACTTATGAAACTTTAAAGCTAGGTGCAACGATCCAAAAAAGTTGATTTTATGGAGAAGAACCGGCAAGAAACTTCATAGACACATTTTATTTACAATCGAATATTGATGGTCTGTGAGAATAATGTAGAATAATGTAAAACAAAAGGAAAATGATTGAAATAGTAAAAGTTTATAAAACCAAAACGATAACCAAGGCAATTACGAGCTGACCAGTCCCGACAGACAGCACCCCTTCACGAGTATGACGTGCGCATCAGCATCGCTGAACTCAACCATTTTGAAGGGAACTCAACGACCCGATACACAATGCCACCATCAGCAAAACATTTTAGTGAGCATGACAAACTCATAATGCCTGGCAATAGGCAAGTGAATGTATATATATAATGTTATGTAATATTTGACATTAATAACCACATGATGCTTACATTTTACATAAGAGGAATGAAATAGCTCAAAATACACAACTTCCAATACCAATTAAATCCTAATTTTCAAACGTCATTCGGTATTCTATTGCCAGAACACTCCGAGTTGCCAGTTAACAAAACTCAAAAAAACGTGCAACTAAGTTAGACGTGCCGTTTGCGTCATTAGTTTCGTTACTGCAACCAGTTGATGTCGAACAAAGACATTCTGTAACAATGCACTAACATTAGTTTGTTCGTAATCCCGTCTGTTAGATGTTCTGAATGCGGTTTTATGACTATTTTGGAATAGAAACCGACTTTGCTAGCAATTATTTATATATATATATCTGCCTAGCCTTTTCCCAATTACATTGGGGTCGGATTTCAGTCAAACCGGATGCAGCTTAATACCAGTATTTTACATGATGTCTCGTATGACTGGTTGTCAGACTTCCAGGCCTCTGACTACCTGTAACGGCGGTCATAGATCCTAATTTGACACCCGGGACCGACGGTTTAATGTGCTCTCCGTGGCACAGAGGCTCGGTATGAAATGATGGTCACCCATCCACAGACTGACCGCGGCAAGCGCAGCTTAACCTCGATCGATCGTTCTGTGCGGCTGTTACTTAGCTACAAGCTCTGTTTGTTAGCAATTATGGTATACAGTTCTCAACTTTTTAACACTAGGAGCAATTAGGACTGATTTGGAGATCCTCCATTTTTGGATTTCTAATTATCCTTTTTTTGGTCGTTTGGGGTAGTCGGCTATGTTTGTGACAGTAAAGTTTTCGCGACTTATATAATTATAATGATTCTGTATTACAAGTAGATTGAAAACGGTATTGGGGAATTGTCAACAACTTCCATTGACATGACTATCAAAATCAAAATCAAAAATATCTTTATTCAAATTAGACCATTAGAAATGGTACTTTTTGAACGTCATACATAACAATAAGACAGTCCCCCAAAACGCCCACCCTTCACCGCTTCCTAGTGCTTCACTGGAGAGAAGAAGCGGCGCAACAAACTCCCCAGCTACACGTCTCTGTCTGTCAAGTTATAACTAAGTTATACTATAAACTAACAGGAATTAACGCACAATAAAGTTGCACTGATCGTGATCATCAGTGCAACCTGGTAGAAACGTCAAGAGAATCAAAGGTTGCGAAACGCGAATTAACAGTGTTGCCTCATATTACGTGGTATTTAACTACTTTTTATGTTCTGTCTCCCAAACCTATATGATTATTTAAGAAAATATTGTTTGTTTGAGTCAAATAACCAATCTTTGTCTCATTTATAATTAGGGTAAAAAAGTTAAAAAAAAAAAATATTTTTTCCTCTGCTTGCTTTAGTAACTACTTCGTTAGTCTAGTGGTCCCAAACGCAACTGAGAGAGATGTCCTTGGTTCGATTCCAAGACCGGACAGTGTTAATGAGTTTATCTGTTAAGAAAATCTCAATAACAGCCCGGAGCTTGGAATAGGCATGATGACAGTATTAAAGAACCAAAGAATAAATGGTTTTAGAGGTAAATATAGGCACAAAGGATTCTAAAAAATTACTTAGTTTCAATAAAATAAAAGTATAAAATGCTGCAATCGGCCATGTTGACTGAAACGTCAATCACAGCGAATGGCGTTACGCTTAGTCACGATTTAGTCAAATCTCAATCATCACCGTACATTATGGCTTCAAATTATGTCAAATATGCTGAGGCATGACGTCAAAACACCGCCATGACACCCAGCTGCGTTTTCGCGGTTAAATCAAATTAGAAAGATTAAAATGCAATAATTTGCGTTGAAACTTTATTTATTGCTGAAATAATGTGTTTTTCGGATATAGTAGACGTGTACCTACATTATAAAAGGAGATTTCAAAATCTATCATCATGCTTATTGTGTCCGGTCGATGGCAATAGATACACAACATCGAATTTCATAAACATCATTGGTGAAATGTGGTTTTACACCTCTGCCTACCCTTTGGGATCACATGCATGTTATGTAAATATTTTATTACTCAACAGTGACATTGATTAATATGACAAGATAACACAACCTTAGTACATTAACGTATATCCTGTACTCGGTATTTAGTCATAACAGATTAGTGTTACCGTTTAATGCTATCAGTATTACCAGATTACATTAATGTCAGATTAAACATGTCTCGCATTTGATGTATTGCTTATAATTTGACCTTGCGTGTCTTGCGAGCAATAACACTTTCTATTATGGAGAAGGTTATTTTAAAATATTTATTGTTGTTCTTAAACGTCATGTGAAATTAATAGGCAGTATAAAATATGACGTCTTAGTAAAATGAGGTCTACTTGCTTCTTTCTATGGCTTCAGTAAAATTAACTTGCGTATTGACGCCTACAATTGCGTATTGCTTCTGTTTAATCTGTCATAAAAATTTCACAATAGCAGTGTACCAACAATACTATGAATTGGAAAACGAAATAACCTAACCTTTGTCAAGGTTTGTTGCCTAAACTAATTCAGATTTGGCAATGTTATTTAAGATTAATGATTTTCCTTATAACTCAGGTCCCACGGTGAGCGCCAATAGCGCTTATTGGCGCCCACGCTGGGACTATAATCAATTTGTGCTCTATAAAACCTTTCCAGGTAAATGTTATTTATCATTAACAATATAATTATAATCTCGGTAAGCTACCCTGTTCATAAAAGGAATAGGGATTTAATTTGCCACTGTATCTCATAGTCCTCTTATATACTCCATACATTATGCTAAAAGCTAGTTTAAGTATTCATAACATAAACATAACATAACATAGCATCACGCTTTTATTCCCCGAACGGGTAGGCACAGGTGTACACAGTTGTACACCCACATTTCACCAATGCTGTTATTAAGGTCCACGTAATAGGTGGTGAACCTATGGCCCTCTACCAGGCACAGTTTCAAACTCCAAGCTGCTACTGAGAATTTTCTAACAGAAAAACTCAATACCACTTTGCTCGACCCGGAAACGAGGCAGTTAAGTATTCGAAGAAACATTATAAACATTTCCATAATTTTCGCATTTAATAGAAAGTACCTGGATGACCGTCTTTTTGTTTTTTATGGTTAAACAATGTTTTCTAAAAATGAAACCTAGCTAGATCGATTTATCGCCCCAGAAATACCAATACAGAATACCAGACACCTGCATACTAAATTTCATGAAAATCTTTGGAGCCATTTCCGAGATTCAGATTATACATATATAATATATGACTGCCTCGTTGGTCTAGTGCTCCCAAGCGTGACTGCTGAACAGGAGGTCTCGGGTTCGATCCCCGGGTCGGGCAAAGTGTTATTGAGTTTTTCTGTTAGGAAATTCTCAGTAGCAGCCCGGAGTTTGGAACTGTGCCCGGTTGATGGCAATAGGCTCACCACCTATTACATGGGACTTAATAACAGCATTGGTGAAATGTGGGTGTACAATTGTGTACACCTCTGCCTACCCCTTCGGGAATACAGGCGTGATGCTATGTATATATAATTATATATATATATAAGAGAATTGCTCGTTTAAGGTATTAGATATAAACGAACCAATAAACAGTTGGCTAAACAAACCAAGTGAAAGCAAACTGTCCTCAGATAATAGCAAGCAATCAATTGCTAAATGCAACTTATAAGTAACAGTCTACCTACTTGCTAACAATCTCTCAACAGTCTTGCCAATCGACATCATAACTTTGAATGCACACCGCAGTTTGTCTTCCATTCATCCTTACGCTCCAGTTTAGCTTGCAAATTCTACCCCACTTGCCAGATAATTTGTTGTTCTACCGTCTCCTAACTGAATTTCAATATTTGTTGTTTATAATATTATGACTTCGAATTTTGATTAATTAATGTGAAGTGTTAATGAATCTACTGATATATTTTTGAAAAGAATTAACGCACGCTTAGCGAAACTTAAAGTTATAATGTTTTGTGGAAAAATACCTGTTTAAGGACTAAATAGATAGCAATGACGTCGCCAAAAGACGTATTAAATTGTGGACGAAGAATTCGCGGTGGTGAGCAGAGGTCGAGATGGCTTAGTGGTCAGAACGACTGGAGTATTTATCCGAGACGCAGATTCGAATCCTGCTCGCGAACATATTATTTTTTCACAAAAATTTGTTAATGAATCTTTTATTAATGCTTCTTAAAAGTTATAAATGTTTGTGGAAAGAAAAAATTGAAACTTTAGAGTTCGCTAAGGATTATCCTTTACGCACCACCAAAAAAAAAAACAAAGTCCAAATGTTAACGGAATAATTTTATTAATTATCACAAATAAATAAATAAATTTACTGATAAATCTTTCAAACGCATTAACGCACACGTAGCGAACTCTAAAGTTTCAATTTTTTCTTGAATTGATTGATTGATTGAAAATCACAAACTTTGAGAGATTATTTCGCAAAAGATAAATTTAATTGAAGTTTATTCTTACTAATTTATATTACAAATATTACCGAGAAATAAATAATTATCCTTACTAATATTATAAATCAAACAGTGTGTCTATTTTATTGTTCTTAGTGCCTGAATTAATAAACGGATGTCATAAAAAATTAGACCTAAATTAATACCAGTGCATAGACATGAACTAGAGATATACCTACTTATGATACTTTGTAAATCTATATTTATTTTAATTTTCCCGCGTTAATTAAAGCTAAGAAAGTGTCACAGACAGCGCTGGTATTCATTTGGTACATTATGGTTATTATAGACGGTTAGGTTTAACTTGAAAATGGCGAACTACACGAGCAAAGCCGCGAGCGTAAACAAGTGACATTAAAAAGACATGAAAGTATATAAAAAGTTAATTACTAATGTTTCTTAGAATGCTTTCAGCTGCCTTCTGAGAATATTTTTAATTAAAAACATCTGATACTCATTACATTAATATTTATTACCAAAATAGCCAACTTAATATATTCTGAGTGTCAGGACCTCGATTCAATTCCAAGGTCGGGCAGTGTGACTGGGTTTTTTGTTAAGTAATTCTCAGTAACAGCCCGAGGTTTAAACTTTGGCCGGTTGTTGGCTATAAGGTCATCATAATATTTGGACTTAGTAACAGTAAGTTGAAATTTACACTTCTGTCTAGCCCTTCAAGTAATAGAGGCGTGATGTTAATTTATACCCGCGTCATATATAAGAAGGTGACTATACCACTTCTTCTTCTTATCGTGTGGTTGATGAACAACCTAGTGTAATAGTTTAAACCACCCGTTGGTCTCTGACATGGCTTTACACACCATCGAAAACATCTCTCAGGTGTGCTGGTTTCCTCATGATCTTTTTCTTCACAGTTACACCACTATACCACTTACCACTGATTATCAACAAGAATCAATCAAATAAAATAATATTATAAAAAATATGATTATTAATGTTTCTTTGTAAATCAAAAATTCGCCCGTGAGCTGCGCGCGACTAGAACAAACCGGTACAAAACCACCAAACAAGATGAAATTAATTTAAAAGCACGCCTTGCATGTGTATTTTTTTTATTTCACGCCTTTTTGTGCACTATATTAGGTTTTTTAATCTTATTAGGTTTTTTTTTTAATAGTTATGTTACCCGGAACAATATAAGGATTCTAACGATACCCTATACATCTAAATCGGTTAAGGCATTTAGAAGTTATGGTGGAATAAAGCAACTAACAAGCATACGTAAATACATGAACCTTAAAAACATAACACTTCTTTTTTGGGCAGTCGTGGAAAAATAGCCTATAACAATCAATGACATATTCTTAGAAAAAATCGCTGTTTGAAGTGTTAATTTATCTATTGTGTTAATTTATCTATTCAAATAACAGAAGAATTTTTATAGTAATTTTTATAACTTGCACCAACAAGTATCGACAACTTGTGTAAAACCCATATTCAAATATTAGCTTTTGAATAGGCCATACAAATCTAAGTTCTGTATCAATAGAGCGTAACTACAATGCTTCAATTGTTATTGTATTCATACATAACAAGCCTTCGTCAGTGGCCATTGCCGGGATTTGTAGAGCATCCCTAGTGCTTACAACGATCGAGATATATCGATAGATTGGAAGAGATATATCGATAACGATACAAAATTTTGTCGATGCAATGACTGAGATAAAAATAAATATTGATTATTATGAAGTTTAGATATAACTTGAATTATATTTATTTAAGAAGGTAGATAGCAATTCCAGAGTTCTTCATACTATATCTTTTCATTGTCTATTTGTTAGTCGCACCATCCTGCACGATGGTGATTTTTGCTCACGAATTATCAGACATTACGTGACCAATCCAGTCCCAAAGAAGCTTGATAGCCTTCCCTCTTACTTCCATGATATTATTCAATTTATTTGAAGGGCTATGTCGCTTAGTGACCATATCGCTCATTTATACCTACCTATTATTTTAACCATGATTATAATTAGAATTGTTAATATTTAAGAACTAATTAAATATCATCACCAATATGCTATAGAAATTAAAGTTTACGATAGAATGACGAGAGAGATAATTATAATTAACTACTAAATTTAGTGATAGACGAAACTAAGATTAGTTGTAATCTGCAATATCTACACAGTAAAATAAATTAGAAAAAGCAATAGCACTTTATCTGGCACTTAATCAAAGGTAAACAGCTTATGCAGGATAAATGGATTAAAAATAGTAGTAACCGTTATATACCACCACAAAAAAAAACGATTAAAAGCCATTTTTAATAGTTATTTTATAATTGAACTGCAAAATTACAAAAAAAAAATCTTATTCAAAACAGTAATCAATAATTACAACGTAATCGATACCCTCCCACTCACATCACTAAAGGAAGCCCTCCGTTAATCGTCTCCTTATAATTATAGGTTATCGTCGCGCATGATTTCACTGGCTTCTTCCACTTCTTTCTTTCAAGCCAGACGGTTGCGATAATTAGTTGCCATCATCATAGGAAACCCAACCTTATATCTTATGGGCTACAGTTCGTTTTCAAATTAGAACTGCCGACAGCCGTTTTCAATGACACTTCGGCAGTCTGGAGAACTATTCATACGACAGGTCCTGATTTTTCCCTGATATTTCGTGTGACATTTTTTTCTAGTTTTTTTTTCGTCCCAGGGTTTTCCTGCAAAATTCCCCTGTTAGTGGATTGATGGAGCCGGTTTTTGACTCGATGTTTGAATAGTCACGTTCGAGTTAGGAGTAACGCAGGCCTTTTGATAAATGGACGGTATGTCGGATGTTTAGGGGTTTCGTCTTTTGAGGCACGTCTCTTTGAGTCTCTCATACTGATTTGATATTTGGAGTAAGATAACGTTTCTAGCAAATATATAATTATATTTAGACGTAAAATAGGTACGTATTTTTAATCGTGATCATCATGATGATGAAACAGTTGTGTACCTAAATATCACCTTCAAGCTGATGATCTCAATCTATTTTTTATGAACAACGTATAACTAATATCAAATAGAAACATATTTATCCACATACCCACATTAGGGCACCAGTAAAATGAATTGGCAAAATAAAATCTTTTTAGGATTTTTCAGTGATAATAAATAATAACTGAATTAACACTTACTTGGGATGATTTCTGCCTCAATAGTGACCTGAAACAAAATAAAATAAATAAGTATGCGTCATAATTTTTTCGGGCAATGGCCCGGCTGGCGCTGTGGTCTAGAGGCCGACTGCTGCGTCCCGTGTTGCAGGTACGATTCCTGCACGGAGCAAACAATCATATAAACAATCGATGGTTTCTAGTCTGGGTGTGTGAGCATGTGAGATTATATGTCTGTAAACGCACTCAGGATATAGGAACTTATGAAAAAAAAAAAGGTTCATGTCGTGATTTTTAGAAGGAAAAATTATTTTGTTTCTCGCAAAATTATATATTTAATTTATTTCGAGTATAAAAAATACCTACTACTGAATTAATACAAATAAGGAAAACTTTGTTAATAATTCGACAATATTATACGCGAGCTATAAATGAAATTTTTCAAAGATGGTAAATAATAAATGATAAGATTCTTATATTGGTTTGAACATAAATATTCAAAAGACATCGTGACATTATCATTTTATTTCAATAACTTAAATAAAAATCGTTTTCCTGTAAAGGGACTGACTAGATGGCAATGACGTCACCCAAAAGACGTATTCAAACGGGGAAGAAGAATTCGTGGTAGTGAGCAGAGGTCGAGATGGCTTAGCTGTCAGAGCGCCTGGAGTATTTATCCGGGAGGCGCAGGTTCGAATCCTGCTCAGGACCGTATTGTTTTTCCACGAAAATAAATTATTATTTTAGAGTTATTATATTAAATATGTCTGTCGCGACAGTATCCTTTTTCCATTTAATATAATAACTTTAGAGTTTGCTAAGCATGCGTTAATGCTTTTCAGAGATTTATCTTGTATTATTTTAGAGTTCGCTAAGCATGCTTTAATGCTTTTCAAAGATTTATGGATATAAATTATTCAATAAATTTAATTTCAGTGATTCCCTCAACAGCAATCAATCCCAACTACAAAATAAAATTTTAAAAAATATTTAAAAATCTGTTGTTCACGGCTCATACTAAATATTAAACCAAAAACAAAATGCATCGGTTAATTTAACTGAAATTTTCCAATACTTAATTACTGTTGATAAATCGAATCCCAATTAATTACGTAATATTGGTTCGGCAAATTTGTGTGATATAGTTTATAACTTTATATTTTAACGAATGCGTTGAATATTATTAAATCGTTTTAATATTGGAGGCGTAAATAATTTTTAATGCTAATTGTAGCACGGATTGTTGGGTGCAGTGTACATACTATTACATAGGTATCATCATGCCTATAAATATACTCCAAAGGTTCAGGCAGAGGTGTACAATGTTGTACACCCAATTTTCACCAATGCGTGTAGTAAGTTCCATTTAATAGGTGGTGACTCTTCCTATACGAAATGCTACTAATATTATAAACGCGAATGTTTGTGTGTATGGATGTTTGTTACTCTTTCATGCAAAACTACTGAACTGATTTTGATGAAATTTGGCATACAGATAGTTTGTTGTTTTTATAACTGGGATTAACACATAGGATACTTTTTATCCCAGCTGGACCCAATTCTGAAGTCACGGAGTCGCGGACAGAAGCTTGCTTTGAAGAAGCCCCATAAAACACTTACTAATATTTTTTGCGATTTCTAGATCACCTTTAATTTTACGATAAATTGCTGACAAATGCTTGCAGTGATAGCCCTAGTAGTATGATGGTGTTACTGACAAGTCAAAGGTCGCAAGCTCGATTCCAAGGCACGCACCACTGACTTTTCAAAGTCAGTGCGTGCCTTGGAGAATCGGGATAGGTACAACATGCTTTAAAATTATGTAATGTAGGTAAATTTAATTTTAATATTACGCATTGTTTTAAGGCGTCTATTTAATATTAAAATTGGATTGGAATTGGTATTAATTTCAAGAGTAACCCCACAGGTTTATTTTATGTAACTAATGTTAGTTACATAAAATAAACCTGTTAACTCTTTAAGTCTTCATAACTATGTAGTTATGAAGACTTAATAACAGGGTCTATAGCTGCTTGAAATAAAGAGTTAGTACATGGGTGACCATTTTTTTTTTTCAAATGAAACCTAGCTGGAACTATTTATCGCACAATAGTATAGTAAGAGGACGTAGGTTGTTTCATGGGGATTCCAAACGCAGGCACTGGATTCTAGTTTACTACCAGTGAGCTATAGAGTATTTTAACCACGTCATTACCACGGAAGTTTTTAGCGTTCCTAAGGATAAAACCAAGTCGTCTGAAGGAGTCCTTAGCAGTTAAGATCATATGATCATGAAACGTGAGCCCCGAATCAAATGTTACGCCTAAGTCTTTCACGTGGGTCGATCTGGTAATAGAATTAACGTGTAGGTGATAATCATAACATATCAGGCGCCTTTTCCGTCCAAAGCTCATAGCAAAACATTTAGAGTAATTAAATATCATTTTTGAATCCACAGCCCACTTATCGCTTCGATATCACACTGAAGAGCTGGACAGTCAGATTCAGAACTGATATCGCAGAGCATACCTATATACAAGAATTGCTCGTTTAAAGGTATTAGATAGATAGATTTAATATTTATTTACTTAACAAGTTTAGTAACAGTACTGTAGAAAGTTACTGGCCCTTTCTTAAAGGTACTTCAAGTAATAACTACTTTTCAAGACCAACAGAGCGAAACGAAATGAGAATTGACTGATCTTCAATGAAGTTGTGAATCTTCTTCCAATGTTGTGTTATTAATTTCATTCATATTTGCGTTACTTGACACGCACAGATCGATCGATCGAGGTTAAGTTGCGTTTGCCGCGGTCGATCTGTGGATGGGTGGCCATAATTTCATACCGAAACCCCTCCGTGCCTCGGAGAGCACGCTAAGCCGTCGGTCCCGGTTGTCAAATTAAGATCTACGACAGCCATTACGGGGTAGTCACAGGCCTGAAAGTCTGACAACCAGTCATACCACGAGATATCATGTTACCCAGTATTAACTGGGTTGTGGAGGTCAGATAGGCAGTCGCTCCATGTAAAATACTGGTATTAAGCTGCATCCGGTTTGACTGGAAACCGACCCCAATGCAATTTGGTTTAAAAGTAGATGTAGTGACATAAAATGAAGAGAGTATGCTTAGAATATGGTCAGGTTGAGGGGATGAATTAAAGAGTATTACAAAAGGTAACAAGTAAATGGAAACGCTGGAAGGCGACGCCCTTGAAGGTCAAACACTGACCTTATTGGTGATGTCCTCCAAAAAGGCCAGGTGCGTAATACTCGCAAGCGGCGCGCGTGTATGTCTAGATGTGGAGCATAAACAAAGCAAAAGGTATATGTAAGGATCTTGAGCCGTTTTGTAGTCTCTGCATACATGGAAAAAGGCGTGGGTATATATAATTACTATAATAATAATTGTAACAGACCAATTTTCCAGAAACAATTAATAAAAAAGAACCCATCTAATAATAACTTCGAGTTGAATATAAAAAGATTTGAACATTTTTAAAAGTCTTTCTCAGCGGACATTCACAGTTTGCGCCGTGTCAGCTCAAATCTAGGGCATTTCCAATAGAAGGCGGTTATGAATTTTGATTAAGAGAAAAACTTGAGGAGAGTACCTACTTCTTCGATCTCAAAAGACTTGTAGAATGGAAATGGTTTTAAACATATCTCTAAAAAAACTTTTTGTATCCACGAAGAGTTGGACAGAAATGTATTTCATTTATCATTTCACCGGTCGTTATTAAATCCTTTGTTACTTAAAAGGCCATCTTGAGGAGTTCCGACATGGTAACACTCACATTATTCTGCAAAATGATGTATGGATGTAAAAAAGACCTTGAGATCTGGGCTTTTGTTTGGGTTTGCAAAATAAACATAGGTATTATACAGATTCAATATGTAAAAAGAAAAACTTAATTATCATGATGACCACAACCCTATAACGGTTGTATTCCTCGAGAGGGAGACAGTGGTGTATTTCATCAATGCTGTCATGTGAACTCGCCAATACCAGACATAATAGAAATTATAATAAAAATAAAAATAATGGTTTTTCCTAACGTTTCGAACACTTTGCAGCGTTCGTGGTTGCAGGATGACGTCAGTCATAGCAAGAACCAATAATACACGCGATTAATCCGGTTAAAATTTGTTTTATTACAATGTGTAGTTATTGCGAAAACCTAAGATTTTTACTACACAATAGAAATAATATTGTTATTGCGTACAATTTTGTACTTTCGCAAGTATACAGATTAAGTCTCATTTAATCATTGTGAGCCCAATAACACTTTGCCCCATCTAGTAATCGAACCCAAGAACTCATGCTCGGAAGTCGCGCTTGGGACCACTAACCAACGAGGCAGGTACAATTTACTCTGATACAAATTTTAATTACAGAAAAAAACATTTTCATGAAAAATAAATTATTCCTTAACTGACTGGCATATAACTATAACTAAAGCCATAAATTACTTACCATATATAGGTATACGAAATATAATTTATCTGAACGTTCTAAATTAGTATTTGTCTTCAGTAAGGCATCCAACACAAAGAGGACAAAGGAAAAACTCTCTACTCCTCAAATAAATCTTTCCCCCTTTTGTAAATAAATCCTCTCTTCACTCATGCGTATAATAGCCAGAATCTACCATCTTAGAGAAGTCTAACAAACGTTTTTAATGTTAGGAACGGAGGTAGTTTGACAAAATTGCACTTTGAGACTGAAGATGCTAAAATGGTGGGAATTATGGAACAGAAGAATTTCGACTACCGTCATCCACTAAATAGTTAGTTTAAGAGAAATGGTGGATGAAATACATTGATATATTGGACACACGTACAAATAGTGAGGTTCTAAGTCAGGAAAAGTGATACTGTTTTTACTCGACTGCCCAAAAAAGGAGTGTTATGTTTTTTGGGTTCATGTATGTAAGTATGTATGTATGTTTGAGAGTATCTTTATTCCACCATAACTTCTAAACGACTGAACCAAGTTAGATGTATGGGGTATTGTTAGAATCCTTACATTGTCCCGGGTATCATTAGCTATTAAGATAGTATGTTAGTGGCTATGGTACACAAAAAAGTCACACATCCCAGGCGTGCTTTTAAATGTTTTAATATATTAATTTGTTAGATAAAACATTAATGCTTTTAAACATTAATGCTTGCACAAACACACACACACACACACACACAGGCTGTCACTTCTTTTACTCACTTTACAAATAATGACCTCTGATGCACCCAATGTAATTTGTCTTAGGTAGTAATACCTTTGTGAGAATTCTGGTGCCCATAACACAAGTTAAATCTTACTTTGGGTACCAGTGTTCAAACAAACACTTATTATATTAGTCATTTAATGAATGTCTTCATGAGCATACTAATGATTTGTAAGTGTTTATGTTCAAACTTTAGCCAATAATATTAATATTTCTCAGTAGCGGCGTTTAGAATTATGCTGAGTTGGCGAAATCCATTGGTTATAATAGACACCCGTAAGACTGCCGAGTTAGTGAGGTCCTGAATTATTAGACTTTTCTGTTAAATTAAAGAAATCTTTATTTCGGATAACAGGATACATATTTTTGCAAACATATCAACTTAAAGCGATTTATTAACTAATGAATACTAGTCACTATAATTCCAGATAAATCTTTGAAAAGCATTAAGCTAAGCATGCGTTAATGCTTTTCAAAGATTTATCTTGAATTATTAAGGTAATTGCATTCTTTACGACATAGTATTAACTGCAAAGTTAGTCGTGTCGGTTCGGTCAGGGTGTATAGGGACTGAATTGATACCAATAACGTCGCCATAAGACGTGTCAATAATATGGAAGAAGAATTCGCGGTGGTGAGCAGAGGTCGAGACGGCTTAGTGGTCAGAGCGCAAGGAGTATTCATCCGGGAGGCGCAGGTTCGAATCCTGTTCGCAACCGTATTCTTTTTCCATTTAATATAATAACTTTACTAGTCACTATAATTATAACTGCCTAACCAACACTTAAGACGACGTCCCGGCAGGCCCAGGAGATGGCGAGAAGAGCTTGACACCTGGAAAGATTGGCCGCAAAAAGTTTTGGATCGAGAGGAGTAGAAGAAGGGTAGGAAGGCCTCAACCCTGTAGTGGGATA
This sequence comes from Xylocampa areola, assembly GCA_935421205.1. Classification (NCBI taxonomy): domain Eukaryota; kingdom Metazoa; phylum Arthropoda; class Insecta; order Lepidoptera; family Noctuidae; genus Xylocampa; species Xylocampa areola. Next base: position 3,704,531 of record OW285216.1, read on the forward strand.
ATAGCAGAATAAATAAAATCTGACACTAATAAAATTGTATAAGTTAAGGAAGTCATGATTTTTGCTTAACACTTTCAGGATACCATTGTACTCACGTTCTTTTTAACAGTAATGCTGTTTTCTTTCTGATAATAGTGTAGAAGTCAGTATAAGCATCAGGAAACCTACCAGATGCAGTACAAATCGTAACAGCCCCAATAGTATCCTGAATCTATTATTATAATTATACTGCATACGTAAAACATCCACCGAAGCTTGATGGTGTATAAATGGTTCAAATAGCGGGCAAGGAGACGCCTGGCGATATCTATTTAGCAATAATTTAAATATTATTTTAAAAGTTTTAAGTACTTGTGGTATGGTTATTATAGCGGAGGTCAACATTAGTTTTGTCTGAAGATCCGTGTTTCTAAAGCATAGCTGTGCAGTTTCATTGGTAGAATTTACGTTGAAATTTTGTTTCTTATACGATAAAAAGATAAGTGAACAGTGAGTGCCAGAAAGTGTTGAGTGCTAAAAAACATGATTAAAGTTACAATATTAAATGGAAAAACAATACGGTCGCGAACAGGATTCGAACCTGCGCCTCCCGGATAGATACTCCAGGCGCTCTGACCACTAAGCCATCTCGACCTCTGCTCACCACCGCGAATTCTTCTTCCATATTTAACACGTCTTATGGCGACGTCATTGCAATCAATTCAGTACCTATACAAGTGACCGAACCGACACGACTAACTTTGTAACTTTAGAGTTCGCTAAGCATGCGTTAATGCTTTTTCAAAGACATATCTTGAAAACATGATTACTTTATGTACCTTTTAGGAAATTGCCTAAAGACCTTGAGTTATAACATCATTAGAAACACGATACGGTGACGTCACCATTACTTGTTATGTTGAACTACGACAGAGATATTATAGCGGATGTTTTAAAGCATTTGAAGATTGACTACCTCGTTGGTCTAGTGGTCCCAAGCGGGACTGCTGAACATGAAGTACTAGGTTCGATTCCCGGGTCAGGCAAAGTGTTACTGAGATTTTTTGTGAAATCTTGAGGGGCAGCCCGGAGGTTGGAATTGTGCTCAATAGATTTACCAACTATTACATGAAATTTAATAACAGCATTGGTGAAATGTGGGTGTACAACTGTATACAGCTCTGCTTACCCCTTCGGGGAATACAGCCGTTAAGCTTTTTATGTATAAGTTGGAATAAAATCTCAAAGTCTTTTTTGATTGACTACTGGCATCTGAAACCTTAAATTCTCTCTTTGTCGAACAGTAATCGGATGACGGGCTGAAATTCCGAGTTTTTCAGGATAACAATGAATCTTTTTGTGCAATCTGAGATTCCAATCCAAAGGAAAGGTCAAACCATAAATATTTTTCTTGTACTTCAATTTCTTGATGATCTTAATGGCCAATTTTTGATCTCATAAGCTGTTGCTTCAGTCATTTGCAGACACAATAGATTTTTATTGTTACAACGTACAGATCTGTACGTTACTGAGCCGAAAGGTTAATCGACTCTTGAATTGGCTAGGAGGCATCTCCTTGGAGCACTGACTTTCATTCTTCTTCTTATTCGGATACGCTTGGCATTGATCTTGCTAATTGTGAGTCTCGACCCTCGAGTAGCAGCTCTTGCAATGCGAGCCGAATCGATTCGGTTCTATTTCTGGCACTGCTAGAACATTTAGCATTGATGGAGTGAGTGATGTTATTGATGAGGTTCGAGCAGCGCGTTGGAAAATTTAGATGTCTCTGACTTTTCCATTCTCTTCTGTACTGCCAAATGCTTCATAGTCTCCTTCAGGGGCCACGAGCAATGAACTTATATCATTTTATAAATATTATTTAGCTTATTTACAATCGATGTTTATAAGAATATTAACAAAATAGTTGGCAGATAAAGTGTTTTATAACTTGTAATAATTATTTTACAATGAATAATGTAGTCGTTACCTGCTTGTAAATTAATAAAAATAAGTTAAAGTATAATACCTACCTACATTTTTTATTCACCTACTATGAATTTCTTGCCGGTTCTTATCAATAGGAATCAACTATTATCGAACTGTGCAACTAAATTCTGACGTTTCATAAGTGCCTTTTAAATTGGTTTATGTGAAATAAAAACTTTTGACTTTGAGATTGATGTACACAGTTGAGCAGTAAATAACTATGGTTATGACTAATTATATTGGTCCGGTGTGCAGTCAACGTAATCCCCAATAAACGCTTCCTTTTCATAAGCACGTACTCGAGTAAAGCCGGCATCACATTACTGTGTCGTGTGACGCAAGATTGACCAATCAAACGGATATATTTGGGAGTATTATATATATTGTACACATCTGTTATGTGTACTGCATTCTTGCAAATTAAATTGTTTGATTTGATTTGTACGTCATACTATTGTACAATGAGTTTCATTGGTTAACCCTGCCTCGGGTGATGTCACGACACGACATTACATAGTAAGCAAATCTTCAATTACTTGTTTCCTAATATCTGATCGACATATCTGAATTCTTTTTAAGATCAGCACTAATGATCAATGCACTTTTTTCTCAACAACGACAACAAATATTAATATCAAAGACATTAAAGCATTTTTGAAATGTTGGTTTAAAACAGTACGCCTAAGCATACCCCTTCAGGAAATACTGGCGTAAAGCTATGCTAAGTTTTGATCAACCTTAATAGATTCAAAGAGTATCCTTGTAATTTACATGGTAAAAATACGATTACGTCACAGGGTTTATCTATTTATATGAACAAAAATCAATTGAAGCATGTAGTCTTAAAAAATCATCACTTGAAAACAGCTTGACCAATTTAACCGTCTTTTTTATCAGAACAAGATTCAAAAGAAAGCCGGGGCAAGTCACTAGTATAATATAAATTTTCCCGGAACCTAAACAATCCTTTAGATGCACTTTTTGCCCAAGTGCACTCATGGGCAGCAGAGCAAACGCAAGTGCGGTTGTTTACAACCAACCAGATTAATTTCCCGGCCCACTCGACCGGTATAAATTGTGGCTACCCTAGCTTTTGTTAGAAGGAACTCAGTTTTAATTAGAGCAAATTTTGGGAGATTAATCTTTGAGTAGCGGCTTTTGTTTGGGTAGAGTTTGAGTAATGGTTTGATTCGTCTGGATGTATCTAAGTTTGTTTGTCTTATTTTAAGTGGAAGATTTTTTAGTAGTATTAAGTGCAAATATTTTTAACTCATTAGCTCGCTCATTAGCAGACACAATAGTTTTTTATTGTTATGAACTACGTATTTGTACGTGGGTGAGTCAGAGGGTTTAATACTACAAACATGATGCGTTATAACAGAAATTTTATAAGTATGGCGTCTATAGACGTCGTGTGTCATTGAAAGGGTGAAATTTGTGTTTCCGACGCATTCTCTAGTTGTATTCTTAAGAGTTTTGGTCAAAAAAGGTCGTGTACCGCCATTTTTCATTTTAATTTGAAATAAATATACTTATTATCTCGATTAGATATATAATTAGATCTAAGGGCGTCTATGGTTTTCCAATTAAATATAAAGTTATAATTTTTTTTGAAAAAAGAAAATCGTCGTGATCAGGATTCGAACCTGCGCCTCCCGGATAAATACTCCAGGATACATCTGGGAGGCGCAGGTTCGAATTCTAGACACGACCGTATTCTTTTTCCATAAAAAATATAACTTTAGAGATCGCTTAGCATGCGTTAATACTTTTCAAATATTTATTTGTATGAATTAAATTTATTTTTATATGTAGTAACATTTTCATAGTAATATCTTAGGTTTGAGCGATCACTACACATTATAATAAAACAACTTAGTTAGTAGCTTAGTTTAAATATGTATCAGAGACAAAAATAATTTTATGAATTTATCAATTAAATGTACGGTAGACTGAAATAATTTTAAATAAACTGTTGAGACACCTGACACCTTAGTCCTCCTGCGACCACGAACGCTGCAAAGAGTTCGAAACGTCAGGAAAAACAAAAAACCAATAATACACGCGATTAATCCGGTTAAAAGTTGTTTTAGTAATTTTTCGTCGTCGAATCGTCATTCGAACATCGCCAGTTCTTGCCAGCTACAATTGACGCGAATTACGTGGAATCCGATATTGCGACATTCCGTATGAATGCCAGGAATCATTACAAAAGATATTTATAAGTATGATCTTGTTCCGAGAACAGGGTCCAACTTCACGTTTCATCGTTTGCCAATATTTCCTATGAACGTATTCTTTCTTTTTTGCACATATGCGGTAACAAACAGTGGTTAACATAGTAATATTTTAGGTTCACGATCACTACATATTATAATAAAACAACTTTTGACCGGATTATCGCGTGTATTATTGGTTTTTGTTTTTCCTGACGTTTTGAACACTTCGCAGCGTTCGTGGTCTAATAATACACGCGATGAATCCGGTTAAAAGTTGTTTTATTATAATGAAAAGTTCTACAAGACATTCGGCTTACTTTTATTTAATCTCCCCTTCTCGTATTTATACTCCAAGAGCTCTAGGTTCAAATCCTGCTCACGATCATATATTCGTTCCACAAAAAATTATAACGTACTAATTCGCTACGCATGTGTTATAGTCTCACCAACTATTACATGGGACTTAATAACAGAATTGGTGATATGTGGTAGGTGTAAAATTGTATACACCTCTGCCCACCCTGTCAGGGAATACAGGCGTGATACTATTAGTAAATATTGACCTACTTACTATAATTCAGAAGTAATTTGTTCTATACAAACATCTTATTACAGTAGCCAAATTTGGGCTCAATATCTATTTTCAAATAGACACGTTCATATAAACGATTGTTATTGGGCGGAAAAACCTTAATAAAAGCCTCTTTTAGATACAAAGTACCCGCAAATACTGTCAAATAGGTATGATAATGAGGGATATTGTTTTTACTTACTTTTGTGGCCAGGATTTGGGAAAACAGGGGGTAAAATACATAAATGTTATTGGCAAACTGGTTTTGCATACCGTGGAACAAGATATGTTACCTGTTACATGCAAAGCTCACCGCAGACTTTCATAATAGACCATAACATCACGCCTTTATCGCCGGAAGGTTGGACAGAGGTGAATCTAAGCACTGTTGTACTCCCAAATTTCAGAGTTGCATTTAAGAGCCTTGTAATAGATGGCGAGCCTATTGCCATCAACTAAGCAAAATTCCAAACTCCGGGCTGCTACTGAGAATTTTCTTACAAACCTTAATACACTTCCCGACCCCGGAAACGAACCTAGGACCCCGTTCAGAAGCCGTGCTTGTGGTCACCAGGCCAATGAGGCAATCCTTGTACTACAGACTTTGGAAATTATTAAAGAAATGCATCACGCCTGTATTCTCCGAAGGGGTAGGCTGAGTTGTACACATTTGTTCACCCACATTTCACCAATACTGTCGTTAAGTACTATGTTATTACATAGTACTTAACGACACGGTGGTGAGCCTATTGCCATGCACCGGGCACAATACCGAATTCCTGGCTGCTACTGAGAATTTTCCAACAGAAAAACTCAAAAACACTTTGGTCGACCCGGAAATCGAACCCGGGACCTCATACTTAGCAGTCGCACTTGGGTCCACTATAACCACGAGCCAGTTTGGAAGAAACGCATGATGATAAATTGTCGTTGCTTCGCTGTATGAGATCTTGACTCTGCAGTTGAACCTTCAATCATGCAGCGAGGTCATAACCAGCCCATAACTGTCCCACTACAGGGCAAGGGCCTCTTCTCATACAGAGGAGGCATGAGATATCTTAGATTAAACAAGAAAAAAAAAATGAGATTATTTAAAAAAAAATGTACCTACATGATAAGGTCATGTTATCTTTATATTAACTATTATGTTGTTTAGTAATTTTTAAATGATTGCTAATTAAATATGACCAGGCGCCCTTCCGCCCCAGACCTCATGTCGAGAAGAAGGAAACTTGAAATTTAATCGAATGTAGTCGATTCCCGTTCGTATCTAATATTTTTCAATGTTTTCTTAGTAAAGATCTAGAAGAAATCCCGAAAAATAATTGGTATATTTAAAGATATTTCTCGGATACTGGTCGACACTTCACGTGAAAGAATGAGCATTTACCATCACCATCCAACGTGGTAATGCTGCCAGTCTCCTGGGTATCTTCCTAGAAGACAGCGATGTGGAGGAAAACTTCGACGTATGAATGTTCAGTGTATAATTTGTAAATTATTTTATTTAATGAGTGACCTAGGCTTATTTGGTGAGATGAGCTTGACGCCTACATGAAGGATTGGCTCATACTTCCTCAAGATAGAGAAAAGTGTAAGAAGGAAAGGGAGGTTTTTGCCCAGCAGGATAAAATAGGCTAAAATATTAATAATAAGTTAGTTTTATAATGTAGTACTATATTAATTAAATGATTGAATACATTACAAAATCCAATATATTACTTAATTATATTTTTATTTAACTGAGAAGGGTATCTTGAGCACCCACGGTACCCCAATTGTTATGTAACGTCCCATAAGATAAAGGGCCTATCGTTGTACAGCAGAACCACAAATCCAACAGTATAACGCTACAGAAAATTTATGTACGATTGCTTTTGTCCATAACTAGAAACTACCCTCCGCTTACCACATTTAATTTCCACTGCCACCCACAATTGTTCCTGATACATTAAACAAAGCATTTCTCATTGACTTCAAGAGAACAGTTGACAATCGGATATTTCTAGCATCAACACGATATTAATTTTCTGGGCCGTCGATCCGTTTAAAATTGCGACTACCCTCCGCATCAGCCGCTCAAGTTCAGAGGATTAACTGGCATTCAGTTTGTTACAATTTATCGGTATTTTAACAGATAGAATAATACATTTTATTGTTTTGTTTGACAATTCATCTTCTTGCAAATTCAAAGGTAAGGAAGAATTAAGATTAAAAGACACTACAAAATAAATTTGAGAAATAACACATAATTACTTTATTATTGACAATTCATAATCAATCAACAACGTCTTGCAGTAAAAATTGACCCAATTTGAAACTTTGAGTACAAAAATTAAGCAGCCTTTTGGGTTTAAGTAAATCACTTATTATTAAGTAACAACAACATGACGCAAACTTTGGGTCCGAAATTGAATTTAAAATTTAAGGGTGGCCCATTTGGGTGCCAGTAGATTGCTAGTGGCACCCAAACAGGGTTTAATAATATTAAAGTAGTTTACTGTTACAAAAATTTGATAAACTAATAACGGTTCATATTTCCACACAAAATGGAGTTTAGCCTAAAATTTGTTCATACCAAATGGTTTTTATAACCGTCTGAAAGTTCCTACTATGTTTTTTTACCAGCTATGGCGCTTTGCGTTGGAAATTAGATTATGTTTTGACTGGAATCTACATATTGTTTTGTAATAATAGTAGAACGGGTTCTAATATTTCTTAACCACTCAATGGAAGCGGTGACTACGCTCACAGAAATTTTGGTAGGCTTTGTATTAATTAGTTTGCCCAGCAGAATAAATATGTGATAATTATGTCTAGTTCTGATAAACGTTTCATTATTAATTCGGTAGGAGCTTCCTTCTTCTAAAGTTAAATAGGAATATATAAAAAAACCTGTAGACCACTTCTTCTTCTTCTTCTTCGTGTAGTAAGAAGCTATACATGTCAGCTACATGGAGTAGAAGTTCAACAACTTTGACATCTTACGTACTCTGGTACGTAAGATGTCAAAGTTGTTGAAATCACACGTCCGTAGGCCTTCGAGTCTGCTTAGCAACTGCTATCGTTTAACAGCCGGTACCGACCGTTTAGGGTAACTAATGTTCCTAGCAGTAAAACCGCGGCAAAGGCGGTTTAACTTCAATAATTGTTTGCCTTGAGTACTTCCCTCTTTTTATCAAAAATGGATCCATGTTCCACCAACTCGCCTGGTGGTAAACAACGGTGTGGCCGAGAATGGAGCACGTAGATCCAGAAGAAATCTATTCACTCTAGCCTTAAATATGAGGCCTAGATAGAATTTCTCAGGAAACATGGAAGAAGGCAGGGAGTTTACGATCACAATTCACGGGCAGTAAGTATCATGAACGTGGATCCAAATCGTGGCGTACGAATTTTCGGAATTTCTACGAAGAACGAGAGGTAGTATGCCGTCCTTCTACTTGTCCTGTAGTAAAAGGGAGAGGGAAAATAAGGTCATCCCGCATCACTAAAATGTGAGTGTACAACAAAATGTGTGAGTTACAGTTCACTTCAGTTTAACCTTTTAAGGAATACAGGCCTGATACCATATGGTTTAATATTCTAGACTTGATTTTCATAATAATAATAAGCCATCCCCTAACTGGAAATATGAGTGACCTCATATTTTCCCGAGTTTGTTCAATAATATCGGATTCAATAGCGCAAGTTTCCGCTGGTAATTGCATTCGGGCTGAATTGCGGTATTAGGTAGTCGTATTTTATTATTATATTGTTTTTAGATACATACGAAGTTTTGACAGTGGAGATTTGAGGTAAATATTGAGTGGTTATCGAGACTAAGTTTTGTGGAGTAGTTCTCTTGAACTATTAATGATACATTGATGTGATACGACAACGTTGCAGTATAAAAGAAGACGTAGTGACGAAAATTGAAAAGGGTATGCTAAGATGGTTTGGTCATATTGAGAGAATGAATGAAAGACGGTTAACAAAAGGTAAGGCAGGTATAAGTGGAAATGCCGGAAGGGGACGCCCTAGAAGGATATATATACACTGACCTTATTAGTGCTATCCTCCAAAAAGGTAAGGTGCGTAGTACTCGCAACCGGCGCGTGTATGACTAGATGTATGAGCGTGGATGAAGCAAAAGGCATATGTAAGGATCGTAGCAGGTGGCGTTCTGTAGTTTCTGCCTACCCCCATGGGAGAAAGGGGTGAGTTTATGTATGAGTTTATGTATTCTCTTGAAATTGATACATAAAGTTAATATTGAATAGATTCAGGCGTTACTTTGAGGAAGTCCATTACAATGGATGCAAATAAATACAATATCTAGCTACTTCCACAAAATTGAGGGTAGTCATGCATTACCTGTGCACCGCCCGCCCGCCCGCAAATATATGCACATACGCAAGCGGTGAAAATTCCGACTACCACCAACTACTACCACCGAGTGCCGAGAGCCGCCGCCTCGGTGGCGGACACTGCACGGTCTAACAGCTCCTGATGATGCCCCGTGGAGGGACGAAACACGTGTAGAGTAGTTGGTGGTAGTCGGAATTTTCACCGCTTGCGTATGTGCACATGTTTGCGGGCGGGCGGGCGGTGCACAGGTAATGCATGACTACCCTCAATTTTGTGGAAGTAGCTAGATATTGTATTTATTTAATAAAGTTAATATGATATAGACGCACAAAGTTGTAAACAAATAAACACATATAATTATGTATTCCTTATTCTAACAATCTTCATCATCATCTCTTATCCCAATTTGATTGTGGTCGGCGCAGCATGTCGTTTCCATCATCTCGGTAGACACTTCTTTCCTAGCTGTATCATCTTTCACACAATCCATCCTAAACTCTACATCTTATAGCTACGTAAAGCCTCCCGGGGTAAATACTCCAGGCGCTCTGACCGCTAAGCCATCTCGACCTCTGCTCACTACCGCGAATTCTTCTTCCATATTTTTAATACTTCTGGTGGTGTCAATGTTATCTATTCAGTCCCTTTACAGGAAACTGAAATCCTGCTCACGACCGTATTCTTTTTCTACAAAAGTTAATAGCTTTAGAGTTCGCTATGCATACGGTAATGCTTTTCGAAGTTTTATAAGTAAAGATATTTTATTATTTATTTAACTCTTATTTGTACACAAAGAAAAATAACATAGGACATTATCAGTTTAAAGAGATACAATGGGCGGCTTTATTGCACTCGGAGATTTCTTCCAGGCAACCGGGTCAGTTTAAGTCGGACAATCTCGAAAAATACACTTGAGTAATAACGGCTAAACAAAAATTATAAATTATTATAAATTATTTTCTGGCAGTACAGACACATAAATTCACGCGTTTTTCCCATGGGGGTAGGCAGAAACTACAGAACGCCATCTGCTACGATCTTACATACTTTTTTTTTCCAAACTCATGCATCTCTAAGTTAACTCTTGAAAATAAAACTAGTGATAAAAAATGCCAAAATGTCTTTAAGATGCCACTAATTGATAAGCTAAAATGATTCAAAATTGAGTTAACTGTGATGTATGCAAATATATTACACGACTGCCCAAAAAATTAGTGTTATGTTTTTTTTAACATTACACATTGTCTTGCTGCTGCATTTCATTAATGATTTAACATTGGAGTTTGGAATTGGTATTAATTTCAGCTGCCTCGTTGGTCTAGTGGTCCCAAGCGCGACTGCTGAGTTTGAGGTCTCGAGTTCGATTCCCGGGCCGGGCAGTGTGATCGAGTTTTTCTGTTAGAAAAATTCTCAGTAGCAGCCCGGAGTTTGGAATTACCACCTATTACATGGAACTTAATAACAGCATTGGTGAAATATGAGTGTACAACTGTGTACACCTCTGTCTTCCCCTTCGGTGAATACAGGCGTGATGCTATATTATTTATTTATTTATTTATTTATATATTCTTTATTGTACACCAAATTAATAACAAAGGAAATTAGCATAATATTAATGTACAATGGGCGGCCTTATCGCTTACCGCGATCTCTTCCAGGCAACCTTAGGATGGAGAGGAAGAAATTATACTTATTATATTAATAAGTTAACCCCACTGGTCATACAAATGTTATCTCGATTTGCTATTCTACTTTAAATCCGACTATGTTGAACACACGAATTAAAAATAAATAAATTAAATCAAAAAAGTAATAATTAAAATGCACGCCTACCATGAGTTTATTTTTATTTTTTTATTTCACACTTTTTGTTTTCCATTGCCATTTCAACAATACTTTTTTAAATCTGTCCTGTAATCTAACCTATGTTACCCGGGACAATGTAAGGATTCAAACGATACCCCATACATCTAAATCGGTTCAGGCGTTTAGAAGTTATGGTGGAACAAATAAACTGACAAACTTACATACTTAATTACATAAAAGAAAACTAAAAACATAACACTCCTTTTTTGGGCAGTCGTATCAAAATGCACGTGAGTAGTAACTGATGAACAATGATTGATAATTCCGAAAGACACAACGCTAGTTATCGCTTGAATCTGGGCCAACTTCCAATATAAACGTACAAACAGACGGACCGTTTAAAGTCCTTGATCACTTAATTGAAAGTCCATGTAGCAGTTGGCTAAGTTAATCAGTCAAAGGGAAAGAAATAAATAAAACCCTCATGCGAAGGCTGCCATAACGGAGTTAACTACCACTTTGGCGATTCCTCATTCGACAGTTCGATAGCTTAAGGGATAAACTGACGGAATTTTGGTGACGCATAGTAAAAACAGTAAACGTTAAATAAAAAAATATAATAAACTGTCAAATGTAAAATATAAATGTGAAAGTGTGAATGTTTGTAACTCAGTTTCGCAAAAACAGTTGAACGGATTTCGATGACTATTGGTATCGAGATAGATTGGACCGTGGAGGAGGACATAGGTTTTTGGCGATGATAGCACCAGCTAGTGAGAGAATAAGTTTAACTTATACGCCAGTATCCTCAGAAGGGATGGGCAGTAGTAGACAGTTATACACACACATACATATATATATCACTGATTCAGTTATTAAGTCTCATGGAAAAACCAATAACACTTTGCCCAACCCAGGAATCGAACGCAAGACCTCGTGTCCAGCAGAAGCTTTATAAAAGTTGAAAAAAAATATTTTTATTATTATATTAAATGGAAAAAGAATACGGTCGCGAGCAGGATTCGAACCTGCGCATCCCGGATAAATTTAATATAATAACTTTAGAGTTTGCTAAGCATGTGCTTTTCAAATATTTATTTTTAATGATTTTTATTTACATAAAATATAACATAGCATCACGCCTGCATCCCCGAAGGTTTCGACAGAGGTGTAAAGTTTTACAGCAAAGAAAGAAAGAAAGAAGACGATGCAGTTACATAATAAGTTACAAGTGGTGGTGAGCTTGTTAACATCTACCCAGCAGAATGATATTATAGATGAATGATAATATTTCAACGACAAATCCCTACAAATAATTGTATGCAGTATATATTACTAGCTGGTGCCCGCGACTTCGTTTGCGCGACTAAAGGTAGCCCATGTCCTTCCCCAAGATACAATCTATCTCCTTGCCAAATTTTATAACAATCCGTTCAGCCGTTTAGTCGTGAAAAGGTAAAAAACAAACAGAGTCACTTTAGCACTTATAATACATATTAGTACGGATAATATCTATATAGTTCTAATGAAGACAACAATTTTATTTCTAGATCTAAGTTAATTAAAAATCCACTTTCTCTCTGCTACTTTGCTGTGCCCGACAGGGTTCATGATTGTTCAAACAGTTTCAATTTTACCATTACATTACATTACATTTACATTGTGGAATGCAATAAATATATTGCTACTGAGAATTTCATAACAGAAAATCCCAATAACGTCTCGTTTCTGGTATCGCACCCAGGACCCCATGCATATCAGCCACGCTTGCAGCATTTAGAATAAAGCAGTTTTTAATTTACCGACTAATTTACTTGATAATGATTGCAGTCGGTGATCTAGTTGTTCATTAACCAAGAAAAATACTTAACTTTATCCTGGTAAGGTACGTAACTGGGTAACCTATTTTAATTCAAGGTCTACAAAAACAAACGGTCCACATTAACCCAATTTCATGTAAATTGATTCTTCCTAATTACACCGGATACCAAAACACTATCAATCTATTTAGGAACGCCGAATTTTAGCGTTAATTACTCTTTTAGTTACGTAACCACATAGTGCGGTTTCCATTATTTCCTAAATTACATTGTCTGACATGAAGCAAATAGAAAATGGAGTGTTTATGCGCATTTGTACGCATATATTCAAGTTGTTTCATGTTTACGTTGGTCTTTATCGATGTGTTTTTATTTGTGCTTTACTCTACATTTAAATTCTAATCATTACACCTGTTTTCCCCGAAGAGTTATACAGATTTCACTGACGGAGTTTTCACCGACAAACGGGCACAATTATTAACTCCAAGCTGCTACCGAAAATATCCAAACAGTTTTCCCGACCCAGAAATTGATTCTAACACGTCACGCTGAGCGCAACAGCCAAGCTTGTACCCACTATACAGTTTTTTAGATATGCAATTTTATATGTTTATCTTCACTTTAATATATAAAGGCCTAAAGAAAAAAATAGTTTAGCATTAGAATATTTTGACTATCACCGTCTGAATCTATATAGGTTATGGTTCTGGGCCTGGGTGTGTCACGTGTAACGTGAGATTTGTGTCGGTAAATGCACTTATGACACTAGAGACATTTCTAGTTCGGTGCGTCGTTCAAAAACATCGGCGCAGGTCACGCGCTATAACTCCGACACTCACGCATTATTACTCCATTATCTTATTACTCTATTCTACCGCTACATGGTTCCGCTATCGCTTACAATATAGCACCGCGCAACAAACGGCCATGACAGCTACTGATTAGGAGTTTAGGAATATGAGCTGGGCCTACATGCCCTTATTTTATACTCGAGAGGCTGATTCTAATTGACTGTCCTGTTGGTCTTGACTGTCCTGTTGGTCTAGTGGTTAGTAGCCCTGACTGCTAGGCCGGAGGTCGTGGGTTCGATTCCCACCCAGGACAAATGTTTGTGTGATGAGCACGATCATTTGTTCTGTGTCTGGGTGTAATTTATCTATAATATGTATGCATTTAGAAATATATAAGTATGTTTATCAGTTGTCTAGTACTCATAACACAAGCTCTGCTTAGCTTGACACTAGACGGCGTTGTGTGATAGTTGTGGAATATTTATTTATTTATTTATTTATTTAGGGTTAAGTATAACTCAAAGTAACGCTAGTTTTGGCCCTAAATTTTTGGGTGACAGCGTAATGTTATTATCAAACAGTGGCTTTTCTTATTTTTCAATACACTTTCTCGTAAAATGGCTCTAATTTCACCGCTTTTCGGAATGAAGCTTATTAAGAACGCGGCTTCATACATCAAAAAAAAAAGCAGCGTTACACATTTACTTTAAATCTCAATCCTGTTCGCGACCGTATTCTTTTTGCATTTAATATAATAACTTTAGAGTTCGCTAAGCATGCGTTAATGCTTTTCAAAGATTTATCTTGAATTATTAAGGTAATTGCATTCTTTACGACATTGTATTAACTGTAAAGTTAGTCGTGTCGGTTCGGTCACCCGTATAGGTACTGAATTGATTGCAATGACGTCGCCATAAGACGTGTTAAAATATGGAAGAAGAATTCGCGGTGGTGAGCAGAGGTCGAGATGGCTTAGTGGTCAGAGCGCCTGGAGTATTTATCCGGGAGGCGCAGGTTCGAATCCTGTTCGCGACCGTATTCTTTTTCCATTTAATATAATAACTTCTCAATCAAGAGTTTACATATTTAAAAAGAGATGCTGACCTTCGTGGAGTAGGCGTGATGTAAGCGGGACACGTACGGCTGCGTTGTAGGTATTGCTGGACGCAGCAGTATAGTCCTGCCAGCGCGGTACCATACTGGTTACGACAAGGAGGCTATAGAATTTTTGATATTGTTTCAATTATTAGTTATTTTAGAACCACTAATGACCTGATTCTGCCTAAACTTGTCTCAAGTACGTTGGTGTTGGCTTCCAGTGTAGCCGAATTCAGCTTAATACCAGTGTATGGAGCGACTGCATATCTGACCTCCACAACCTAGTTACTAGGTAACCAAATATCACATGACAAGACTGATTGTCGAACCTACAGGCATCATCACGGTCATAGATCTTCATTTGACCGAGCCTATTACCCGAGCCTATAGCCGATTACCTAATTAATTATGAAATTACTAGTTATTATTTTTGGCTCAACATTACATAAATAGTAAAAAAAACGAAAGGTCGTAACTTATACAAAAAATAAAAACAAAATAAAAACATCACATTTTGTACATCCTTTTTCATTTTCATTATTTGTATTTTGTATCGTGTGTACAATAATGAATAATCAAACGAAAAAAGGCTTTCTGATAACAGACAACAAACACTAAAATGAAAGCCAAAATATTAATATTATAATATACAACTTTGGTTAATAAACTAATCTTGCGTAGGATGTTTAAAAAAGCCTTTATAAACAGGTAAAAAATCTCCATAACAAGCACTCAACTGAAATTAGAGCCCTCTAACAGCCTCCGGCATAACTGAACAATGAATAACCAAATAACCTTCATTATTACACTGTACCGCTCCGTACCTTCGGATTATAAAAATACTACTAATACGGCTACCGAACGCAACGTTTTCAGTTCGATATCCGGGGCGGGCAGTGTTATTAGCGTGTTCTTTTTTAATGACCGACCAAAATAAAATTATGGATAAATATACGGTCGTGAGCCAGATTCGAACCTGCTCCTCCCGGATAAATACTCCAGGCGCTCTGACCGCTAAGCCATCTCGACCTCTGCTCACTACCCCGAATTTTTCTTCCACTTTTTAATACCTACGTCTTTTTTCTTTCGAGAAACACTTTAGAGTTCGCTATGCATGCGTTAATGCTTTAAAAAGTGTTATATTTTTAGGGTTCATGTATGTATGTATGTTTGTGAATTTCCTTATTCCATCATAACTCCTAAACGCCTCAACCGGTTTAGACGTATGGGGTATCGTTAGAATCCTTACATTATCCCGAGTAACATACACAAAATACTGTGAAAATACTTCACACAGGGCAGGCGTACCTTTTATTGTTATTATTTTTTAATTAATATCATTATATATCCAAAGTGTAGACAGGAAGTGTAGGTAGGAACAGGGTCGAACCGTATTTAGTAGAAATTTTTATTATTCTTTTTTATTTACTTTATTACTTGTAGCTATGCTCCGCTTTTCACCCGCGTTAATTTGAGGAAATTACTACAATTTATATAAAAATATTTTTTTAATTTTAGAGGATTCTGAATATATCAATTTATTAGCACAATAATATACAATTATTATTATTTTTGGAGTCGGTGCCAGACAAACTTTAAAAATATTAAGGAAGTTTCCTAAAATTTGCAAAGTATATTTAAAGATACATTAACCTTAATTATTTTTACGATAATGTATTATACCTAATTGAACCTATTTACAAATGAACACAACAACTGCCTAAAGCGAACGTAATACGCTACTTCATGAATGTACTTACACGTTTAGTATCCTTTACTGGCACCGACTCCAAAAATAATAATAATTGTATATTATTGTCCTAATAAATTGATTTATTCAGAATCCTCTAAAATTAAAAAAATATTTTTATATAAATTGTAGTAAGTAAATAATGCAATTATTTTATAACTTTTTAGTGCAATTTTACTTAACAGAAAGATTTTTGGAGTCGGTTCTTTTTTTTGTTAAAAATTATTTTATTTCTTACTTTTTAGTGAATCTTGCGTACCATAACTGATTTATCGGAAGTGAATATGGGTAGACCTACTCAACGCGCTGTTCATATATATCTGTCGCAGATGGATTGTAGAATCTGCTGTTTTACAAAATCTCTAGCTGCTTTACAAAACAATACTGTTTTATAAAACAGCTGAACAACGTTCAGCTGGATTGCCATTGCGATACGTTTAACAAAACTGCTACCCAGCTTTAGACGTAATGCAGAATGACATATCTACAGTGGGACAGGTTTGTTTATTGTATAGGTATATTAAATGGATAGTCACCATTCAAGTAAAAAAGCGATACTGTATTCTGATTTGACTTTCCGTGGCTGGGTCGACGGAGCCCCGCTTAGCGGGGCTCCTATTTTTGTGTCTGTAAGGTTAGAAAAAACCTAAACACGAAGAGGATGACGGGGGCTGTTCGCTCGCTACGCTCGCTCACGGGCCCCCGTCATCCTCTTCGAACCTAACCTGTCCGTGTCGGGATACACGAAACTCCCGAGCTCGCTTCGCTCGCTCATGGATCAATTTAATTTATTTTCTTTCATAATCCCGATATATTGTCGACTATTATAGTGGTTTAGTATTTACGTCATTAAAAATTTTCATATTTTTTTTTTGCTTTTGGCAAGTAAAATAAAGTTAGGTTATTATTGTTAGGACACACAGAGCCATAAGCGACAAAATTTCAAACTAAAATCAACAATCTGACAGTTCATTTCACACTGTTTTACATAATCTCTGATCGTTGACCCGCTGCATTGATAAACGCAAAACGTTCATTCAATTCTGCGTGTTATAGTTGAGT
This sequence comes from Xylocampa areola, assembly GCA_935421205.1. Taxonomy (NCBI): domain Eukaryota; kingdom Metazoa; phylum Arthropoda; class Insecta; order Lepidoptera; family Noctuidae; genus Xylocampa; species Xylocampa areola. The sequence goes on from OW285216.1 coordinate 3,721,963, forward strand.
AATCATGTAAAACCGCTAAACGTCGTTCAGCTGTTTTTCATAACAGTACTGTTTTGTAAATCAGCTAGCAGTTTTGTAAAACAGCTTATTCTACAATCCATCTGCGACATATCAAAGTAGGAAATCTAGATCTGAGGCTATTTCAAAAGAGAGTAATAAACTGCGTAAAACAAGATGAAATTAATAAAAAAAGAAAAAACTGACTAGCGTATGTTACTCACGGGACAGTATAAGGAGTCTAACGATACCCCATATATCGAAATCAGTTCAGGTATTTAGAAGTTATGGTGGAATAGGTAAAGAAACTCACAAACATACTTACATACATACATACATAAATACACTCAGTTTTTTGAGCACTCGTGTAAAAAGAGATGTTTGAGAATGCGGTCTTACACTAAAAAGTATTAAATAGCAAAAAAAATATGACGGATTTCCGATGCTTATCTTCCGGTTTCATCATCATCATCATCATCTGATGATGAAGCTGGAAAACACACACAAAGGTTCATTAGAACTATTCTAGAGACCGTAAACACCACCGGAAAGTCACAAGAATGCAAAATACACCATTTCGTTTACTTCGACGACGTATTATTTTTCAGTTATTTTGATTTAAATACCAAACTACTAAACCAATTTTCATAAAATTTAAATGGGACCAATCTGAAAGTAAATCCTTTCAAATAAAAAAATATTTTTCCAAATCGGTTCATAAATGACGGAGTTCTGAGGTAACAAACATAAAAAAAAAAAAAAAAAAAAAATACAACCGAATTGATAACCTCCTCCTTTTTGGAAGTCGGTTAAAAATATAAAGATTCCACCAGCGCTCGCCACCCTCATGACCGGCGCCTTGCACATCATAAATGCGCGCGTGGTACTTGATAATTATTTTGTTGCAGAGTAATTTTAAAACTATGATATCTCCTAAGATATTTATATAAGATATATTTTACTCTTATTCCAGTCCAATTAAAGAATAATATTCAACAAGCAGTCGTCATTTATACAGACTTTAGCAAGGCCTTTGACAAAGATTCACATAAAATTTTGATATTAAAATTACGCGCTTATGGCATCTCTGGTTCTATGCTTGAGTGGCTGAGTTTATATCTGATGGACAGACATTTTTATGTGGTGGTTAATGGCTATCAGTCAACGTTCCCAAAAATCTCTTCTGGCGTACCCTAAGGATCACATCTAGGGCCTGTTCTGTTCACTGTACTGTCTATTTTTATATGAGGTGTTTCCCTATAAGTAATTGTTACACAGTTATTCTATTTTTATTACTAAAATCATGAGAAAACGGACATTCTTCGGGCGAAACTGCGAGCTACAGCTAGTATTTATATCAAATAAGCCAAACCCCTACATGAACGAACTGCGTGACCAGCTATCGCGAAAATGAGGCCATATGTTAAAATTAGGTCAAATTTTAGACGAAAATTGCACAGAATCAGTACCGGAAATGATTTAATATTTGGTCTATACAATTGATTGTAAATTTTCGGTCGTTGTTTTGCGTTATTATCATTTTTGATTAAAGTATTCATAATTTTAATCAAATATTTCAGAGTTTTTTTGTTAATTTTTAGACATGGATATAATTTTTTTTTTAATTATTTGCTACTATGGAGTGAAATATGAAAATTCGCAAATTTAAAGAATAATTAAGATCTACATAACAATTGAATAGTTTCAGCACTCTTATACCTCCGAAGGGTAAAGCAGACGTGTATACAAATTATTAACCGAGATTTCACCAAATCTGTTAATTAATTCCCATATAATAGTAGTCTATTCCCAACTCCGGGTACAACACTTATCCTGATTCAAGAACCCAGGACCTCATACACAGCAGCCGCAGTTGCGACCACTAAATTATCGAGGCAGTCATATAGAATATTCGAAAAAGTACAATTACAAAAATCCTACAAGAAAAAAAGGTGTTGGCCGGTATTTCGTCCGGTTCTCATAACACTTTACTGCTTTAAAACATAAACAAACATAACATAGCATCACGTCTGTATTCCCCGAAGGAGTAGGCAGAGGTACACCCACATTTCACCAATGCTATTATTAAGTCCCATGTAATAGGTGGGGAGTCAATTGCCATCAACCGGGCACAATTCCAAACTCCAAGCTGCTACTGAGAATTTCCCAACATAAAAACTCAATAACACTTTGCCCGACCCGGGATCGAACCCGAGACCTCATTATCAGCAGTCGAGCTTCGGACCACTAGACCAACGAGGCAGTTTAAAACACCGCGCAGATTGCGAAAATTATTAAATTTAATATTCACATTGTATGTTTTTGACGTTATTTTACGACTCACAGTAGCAGGTCATATGCAGAATTGTAACGGTAAATTACGAGTCATAATTTACACTCGCACTGTATACAGGAAAATGGTGTAAGTTAGGAGATAAAAGCGGAATCTTATGAATATTGTTTTCGTCACGTTTACCTGGACACAAATGGGACTTTAATGAGATAAGTAGTTGTGAATATTTTGTATACTCGCGAAAGTGCAAAATTTTACTTGATAATAATAATATTATAATAATAATTGATAATTCTGTTGTTCTCTGAGCGAGTTCACAAGACTAGCATTATATAAAATAAGCTACGGGACTGTTTTGTAATTAATTTTAGTAAGGATTGATGTGCTTTGGGTTTAGCCTGTAAAGACTTTGTAAGTGTGAAATAAATAAATAAATATTTCTGTACAATAACTTTGGTGAGACACATTCATATTAATTATAGTTTAACGGTTATTACTCACGCGCATTCTTCGGGATTGCCCGTCAAACTGTCGAGTTTGACTCGCGACATCGCCGCGGGCTCAGCTCATACATTAAAGTAAAATCTTTTAATATATTTTTTATTCGTCCTATTTGCGCTTCTAGCCATGTCATGTAATCTGTGGTCGTAAATGATCGTTGAGGTTAAGTAGGTGTTTGCGCGCTTATTCTGTAGATGGGTGATCGTCAGGACATTTTCATTGAGCAAGTTAAATCATTGATCTCGCCAAAGTATCAAATCAAAATTTGTCTTAGAAGCATTTTGGCATAAAAAATTTAATGCTGAAATTAAACTTAAATCTTATTCAGATTCACATGTTCTGTGGGCTTACTCTTGAAAATAATTTCGCTCGATTAACATTGGAAATATGTCAGTTCGTACTTTTAAATGCCAAAATGTCTAAAAAATAATTATAGATTCGGGATAATATGAAGACAACATGCTATAAAATTGAGGCAACTGTAATGTAGGTCAATTTATTTTAATATAACGCGTTGTTTTAAAGCGTATATTTAATATTGGAATTGGATTGGAATTGGTATTAGTTTCAAGAGTAAACCCACTGGTCCGATGGTTATTTAGTTTATCTGAGAAAACTGCTTCTGAATATTGTTTACATATATTTTATGCTAAAGTATGTGCTTGTTACCCAAAAATATATATATTAAAAGTACAATAAAAAAATAACGGATTATTCATATATTTTCGTCTTTACTTTGGACCTTCAACCCATACACCAAGGCACGCATGCAAATTTCCCACTAAAACCCACTTTAGCACATTTTTTTATGAAAAACGTTTGAATTTTAGCCGCGTCGAGTATATGCTAATATTTTTCGTGGCTAATGAATTGTACAAAGCGGCTACCGTGTTTAAAAAGGAAGTTATTCCTTTCTTGCCTTTGTTTAATGATACATATACGGGTAAAATTATGTACTTAGTTTATTTTCATATCTTTCTTTACTTAACGATACTCCTTTATTAGAGGGGCTCTTGACTAAGTAGATATCTTTATTGCTGGCTGTGCAAGATTATTAACAGCTGTATCGACTGCTGAGCATGAGGTCTTGGGGTCGGTTGTGCGTTCAAATCTGATCATATGTACTTTCTTAGTTATTCTAAGATATCACAGACATTATCATCGTCATCCCGCTGCCCTTATCCCAATATATAAGTGGTCAGCGCAGCATATAAGTGGCATGCTGTTAAAGTTTTAGCTATGCTTTATGACCGGCCGTCTGCCTGACTTCAACCTTCTTTGGGAATACTGTTGTTGGTGGTAACCGCCACCAATACGGTCTCCTTCCTATGTCACACTAAATTTTATCCATGCTTTGAAGTTGTCCTACTATCACACTCCAATAACCAGGCTATCACAGACAAATGGTTAAGGAAAACATCTTTAAGAAACCTAGACACTTTAGGGTCTGAAATCGCCAACCCGCAGTGAGCTAGCGTAGTGATCAATTCTCGTGCCTTCTCTGTATGAGAAGAGGCCCTTGTCCTGCAATGAGACCTTATGAGCTTATTATGTCATCTATGATAATAATACTCTCTAAAATAAGAACTCCCTTTTCCCGATAGCAAAAGCGGAGAACTTAAATTGGCAGTCTTGAGGCTTCCTAAACCATTGCATCTAACTGAATGTTCTTAAGGAAGTATGGAAGTCATAAATGGGTCGCTCAAATGTGGGTAGGAGCGTAGGCAGACCGATGGTAAAATAGATCAATGATTTGATTAAAATTACGTAAAAGATTTGGGCAAAATTAGCACATGAGCATGAATGATGTTAAAAAATGTGAACAGAAGTGGGTTGAAAAAGCTTAAAGTAAATTCTGGTGTAGAATAACTAACCCACTTATGGGATAGTGAACAAAATAATCATCTGACGAGCACCTAACTAAGTCGTTGGCCCAAGCGCGACTGCTGAGCATAAGGTTTCATGTTCTATTCCCAAGTCGGACATAATGTTATTGGATATTTCTGTTACGAAATTCTCATTAACAAGTTTGGAATTGTGCCAGTCTTTTTCATTAGTATCTGTATGTAATGTACAGGCACTCTAAAGTTTTATTATTTTACCCTAAAATGATCAATTCATCTTCCTGCTATGTAAATCCTTCTTATCGTATGATTGATCAACAACTTAGTGTCAGAGTTCAAACCACCCGTAGGTCTCTGACATGGCTTTACACCACCTAGAACATCTCTCGAGTGTGCTGGTTTCTTCACGATGTTTTACTTCATAATTTTAAGCAAGTGATAATTTAAAGTATGAGTAGAGGCTTTTGGCCTACAGTGGGACAGTAACAGTTCAATTATCTTATGGAAATTTAAAATATAACGTAATTATTCTGACTACGTAACAATGTACGATCCCTGTTCATCCTAAAACGGAAATGGAGCGCAAAGATAAGCAAATACGAATTGTAAACTAGAACAGTAATTTGCTCGAGTTGCGTAGACAAACCACTTATGTCAACAACTCATTTGCACAACACACACACACACTCATTTCAGGCACTCGTACACACAGTCCTATGCACACACTCGTACATTTCGTATTTGTTCAATCTAACGTCTGTTCGGTGTTTTTCCAGATCTATTAAGCGAACTTTCTATAACATTGTGAGGAAACCAGCACAAATGAGAGATATACTCGATGGTGTGTGAAGCCATGTCAAATGATGATTTAAACTGACACAAGCGCCGTCAGTTCAGTTATCTCTAAACTGTCACAGCAAAATAGGGTCGTGAGCAGGATTTGAACCTGCGGCTCCTGGATAAATACTCCAGGCGCTCTGACCACTAAGCCATCTCGACCTCGGCTCACCACCGCGAATTCTTATTCCATATCTAACACATCTTTTTGGCGACGTTATTGCTACAATTCAGTCCCTATACGGGTGACCGAACCGAAAGTATAAATAAATAAAATAAATCTTTGAAAAGCATTAACGCATGCTTGGCGTTAACATGCTTTTTCCACAAAAAAATATAACTTTAGAGTCGCACTGTTATGCATATTCGTAATAAACACACATCAAATATAAAACTAGGTGGAAAATTTTGTTTTGTTTCCTAACTCACTTTATTGTTCACGTGAATAAATTAAAATTTTGTAACCAGGCTATGGGCGCATTATCATTCCATTTGAATATTTATATTATAATTCAGTATTTTTGGTATTTGTTGTTTCATGACTCCAATAGTTTCGCTTTGACAGGTAATGTATAAAAGAGCTCTAAAAATTCTAATATGTCCCACTGTTAAACATTGTTCTGATGTTGGCCAAATTGAGCTTATCACGAAATAGGTCAAGATCTGATAGAAATCCATGGACCATATTAAGAAAGACTTTAATAGTCATACAATGAAAATTTCTAAATCTCGAATAATATTGCATGAACTGCCTCGTTGGTCTAGTGGTCCCAAGCGCGACTGCTGAGCAGGAGGTCTTGGGTTCGATTCCCGGGTCGGGCAAAGTGTTATCGAGTTTTTCTGTTAGGAAATTCTCAGTAGCAGCCCGGAGTTTGGAACTGTGCCCGGTTGATGGCAATAGGCTCACCACCTATTACATGGGACTTAATAACAGCATTGGTGAAATGTGGGTGTACAATCGTGTATACTTCTGCCTACCCCTTCGGGGAATACAGGCGTGATGCTATGTTATGTTATTTTATGAATAATATTTAAAAATTCTTCAAGTACAATAAATACTAAATCCTAAACACATTTAAAATTCCATCTTGTATCTGTGATAATTTCCGCCATTTTCTAGCTGTTTACCGGACCTAACTGGTACGCAGCGGTTTGAACTAGTTTAGCGCGGTCGTCAACGCCGTGTATATCTGGATAAATCCGGTTCTGTGGCGTATTAACCGGTCTAGGGGCAATAAACGTTAACCCTTTGTTGAATAGTAAATAGGAATACGGCGCTTTGCCCGGGTTATATGTGAGGGGTTTTTTGCAAGGTTTATTTTCTCTGTTACGGTGAGTGTGGCGTGCGTACTCGGAGATTAACTTTTTATACTGAAGAAAAAGCATAGGGGAAGGAAAAAAAATAAACAAAGAGGTTGGCGTAAATCAAGATACTCCACTGTATTTACAATTCTGCAGTCAGTCGGATGTGTGTTAAGTTCATTATTTTCTTTCTTTAACAAAACCTTTTTAAACCAGGCACTGGGCTTACTCTTAAAAATAATTCCGTTCGAGCTACATTGAAAATATGTCAGCTCGTACTATTAAATGCCAAAATGACAAAAAAATTAATAGATTCGGGATATTATGAAGACAACATGCTTTAAAATTGAGGCAACTATAATGTAGATACATTTATTTTAAAATTACGCGTTGTTTTTAGTCGTCTATTTAATATTGGAATTGGATTGGAATTGGTATTAGTTTCAAGAGTACCCACAGGCCATAGCACAAAAGCCAAATTAAACATATCCAATCAAAACTGAAACGCAAACACATATTTTAGTTAAAAGTAAAATATTTTTGATATTGCCCTGATCTAACAAACATGAACCATTCAAAAGTTTTTCGACAGAAATTGCCTAGAGCGATAACACCAAGTGTAAAATATACATTTCCATTTTTGCATTATTTGTTCGTGTACAAAAGAGAATATTATGGCGTATTGTAAACCAGAGCCGAGTTGTCCAATCTCCCAAAACGGATATCAGATCTAACAAGACAACTGGCAAACCCTTGGGAGCGACATCTCCACGATGTCGTGACGTAAAACATAATGAATAAAAGATCGTGCTGTGTGAAGCGACCCTCGGCCTAAGCTCATCACGAATTACGTGTCGTATTGACGTGACGGATTTAGGGACAGGAAATTGGGCTAGCATGTTGGGTATAATTCTGTCAACCACGCTTTTTACGTGTGGTAATCCTTTTTGGTGTTATACCGAACTCCTTATACGAAAACCACAGTTATATCGACCCGAATAAATAATCAACAATTTAATACATATGAAATCCTGTTTGAATTAGTGTTTAGTCCACAAGTAGAAAAATTTTATGTTGCCTTTAATGTAATTAGTTTGTAAGTTACCCCTGTAATAACCATACTGTATACATGTAATAACCATAGACACTAAGGAAATGTAAGAGAATTTTTAGTTTAGCAAATAAATGATGAATTATATTATTTTCATCTTTATTCTCTGCCCGCTCTTCATTTTAGTTCAATTGCCATTTATTTGGGTTCTGCGCAGCTGTCTTTTCCTTTCATACATCTCTATCAGCCGTCATCGCAGTAGTCACTGCATTTCTAGTCGCATCATCTCTTTTCTCTTTTTTTCTTTTTTTGATACCTAACACGCTCCAGACAATCTTTTAATTGAACCTTTGAATTGTCACTAAGTCCACGTGCATTACGGCATTCCGATTATGGACACAAACATTAGAAAAGCTTCCGTCAATCACTTTATTAAACCTTTGTGTAGTGTGTTTGTCTGTTGCTGTGGTCATATCAAGCCAAATCAGAGACACAAGCATGATAAACTTTAAAACTGTGGGATAGAATCATGCTATCCCATGCATGTCCCCCAAGGGTTGGACGGAGGTCTACTTTTGTGAGCCCAAATTTCAACAAAACTGGTAAAGAGCTCCTTAAAAAAATTAGAGAGTCTATTTTCATATACCGGGTACAATTCTAAACTCTGGACCACTATTGAGATTTTTTAACAAGAATACACTTTACCCGGCTCGGGAATAGAACAGCTATCCTTACGATCAGCTAGGCTTCCTAATCACCGATAAGGAAGTTGAAGATGGAATTAAAGTGTCTACAAAGATTTTAACGAGGAGGCTACTGATAATAGCAACAAATTTGTATGCCAACGAACTGCCATCAAATGTCTAGATTATAGCAATTTATCTCACAATTTTACCAAATATACTTAGAAAGACTCACAACCAAAAGTCCACGTTAAAATTTGGACAAATCATCATCATTCCCCGCCCTTATCCCAATTTATTTGGGGTCGCCGCAGCATGAATTCTTCTTCCACTTTCTAATTGTTTTTGAAACTGCATGCTGCTAAAGTTTTGGCAATATTTTATGACCGGCCGCCTGCCTGACGTCAACCCTCATTGGGAATTCTGTTGTTCGTAATACCTAACCGTCACCGATACGGTCTCCTTTTCTAGATATGCCACACCAAATGTTATCCATGCGCCAGGTTCTGATGTTATCCTATTATGACACTCCACTAACCGGGGCAGTTAAGATCTGGACAAAATGACCCAACAAATCGTCCAACACGCTCGCTTCACTTCGTACCTCTGAATATCCACAACAAAAGCGTCCGAAGGCATCATCTGAAACGTCTGTCATTTCTGGATACCGTCTCATTTCGCGGCTCAACGACTCTATTCCTTTTGATTCCCTTCATTATACTCAAGAGTTCTCCAGTAATGGAAACGATTCGGACAAGATGACGATTCTGATGACGGGTTTAAAGTGATCTTGTAGTTATTTTTTTGGCAGTTTTTCCTTGTGATGTGATTGTAAGATTTGATGGTTATAATAAAGCTGTGGGTGGAATATTTAAATGTAAGCCTTTGAAGTGAAGATTTGGTAAAAAAGAATTTGCCCTTAAGAGGTTATTTTTTGTATTAATCTTGAATGTTTCATTGAACTTGGCTATTTAGATGACGCTTATAATGTATTAATTATTAGTCTATTACTTATTTTGTCTTGAATACTTTAAGCTTCAGTGTTAATTATTTTTTAATTTAATAACTACAGGTCTTTGAGCCGTGGCGCTCAATCAACGTAATGATTAAAACTTTAAAAGTCGTTGATTATTACATAAGAAAATGGTCTCTTGTTATTTACAAGGGCGACTGCCGAGCATCGTCTTGGGTTCGATTTCGGGGTCGGGTAAAGTGTTATTAAGTTTTTCTGTTAGAAAATTTTTGGTAGCAGGCCGGAGTTGATCTGTGCCCGGTTGATGGCAATAGGCTCACCACCTTATTACATGGGACTTAATAACAACATTGGTGAAATGTGGGTGTACAACTGTGTACATCTTTGTACCTACCCCTTCGGGCAAAACAGGCCTGATGCATTTCTTTAATAAAACCCACCAATCTAAGACAAAAAAAAACCGGCCAATCTAAGTAAAAGTCATTAGAACTTAAAAGTTTGTAAACCACTTTCTTTCACAGCCCAGGTATAAGTTGTCAATAAATAATACAGTATGCGAACTTGTTTTTTTTTTTAGATTCAACGGTTTCCATTCCTGTCTAGGATGAATTGGTTTTCAAAAATCCAATGATGCGGTTTTAGTTTTCATCAAAATGGGGCCTGTGACACTTTAGAGTATTTTTCGCTATTCCTTATAGTTTCGGATTTAGCCAGACACGCCCATTTCGTAAATTCACTCCGTATATGAAAATCTATAATGGCTGCCCACTTACCCGAATGCATACAATCATGCATCCTACATAAATATGTATAGATTGGGAGGCATGCCGTGCTAGTACTCAGTTAATTAAATTACATCTAACATTGCATGTTATGATTACGTAGGAGGATAGTGTGTTTGTTTAAAATATAAACACAGCTTTAGTGCTTATATTTTAAACAACCGTGTGTGATACAACCAATGACATGCAAAAATTTGTAAAATACAGAATAATAAATAATAATAGGGAACAGGTTATGGATTCAATATTGAAACAGATAAATATCATCCACTTTTCCTCCTCTCTTCTAATAAAACCTGTGCTGTGCCCTAACGGACCCTGTTAGGTTTATAATTGATACTTTGTTTTAACTATGTTTAAACTTAAACTATGTTATTTTTTCTAACATTATGGAACGCAATAAAAATATTGAGTATTGAGTAAAAATATAAAATAGAGCGAAATTGTATTAACTGCAAAGTTAGTTGTGTCGGTTCGGTCAATTGTATAGGGACTGAATTGACGTCAATCAGTAATCAAGTCAGCAATGACGTCGCCATAAGACGTGTTAAAATATGGAAGAAGAATTCGCTGTGGTGAGCAGGGGTCGAGATGGCTTAGTGGTCAGAGCGCCTGGAGTATTTATCCGGGCGGCGCAGGTTCGAATCCTGTTCGCGACCGTATTCTTTTTCTATTTAATATGATAACTTTAGATTTCGCTAAGCATGCGTTAATGCTTTTTAAAGATTTATCCTAAATATTAAATAAGTATATCGGTTTCTAATACAAAATGATTCTGAACTGTTTACCTAGTATTTTATTTAACGCTAAACGGAAAATTCTATCATAAAATATCGCACTGAGTAAATATTAGGTTTTTCTCTGAAGGACTCAAAGTACATTAAAGAGCAGTCTGAAGCGAAAATTGGATACAATAAAACAACGTCGCAATACCAGTTATATTTCTAAAAGGAACTGTTCCACAAAAGGCTATTTGATATAAACTGTTCCGAGTTATTATTTACTTTAATTCAATACTAGCTTTCAAGTAGTATGAACTTGCAATTGTATAAGAGAGGATAAGTCTCTAATGGGGATATTTTTTTAGATTTTAGATTTTTATTAGACTTGAAAAGGAAACATGGTTTGATATTAAAACATTTAACTGCCACGTGGTGCTAGTGAATACAAGTGCGACTGCTAAGCGTGAGGTCCTGGGTTCGATCCCAGAAGGGTCAAAGTGTTATGGGGTTATTCTGTTTGAAAATTCTCAGTGGCCGACCGAAATGTTGAAATGTGCGCAGTTGATGGCAATAAGCTCATTACAGTGTGGACGGTCGACAATACAGTTCTGCTCAACCCTCCGGAGAAAACATGCATAATGCTACAAAAAGTTATTGGCCCAATAAAACTTTGTGCGAGCTGAGAATCGAACTCAAGTCCAAACGTTCAGCAGCCAGCATGCGACCACTAGACTTTTAAAAACTACATAATCTTAATCAAGTAAATGCTTCAGTCGAATTTATCCACAAACATTTTTTTACCGAGAGTCCTAACAGAAACCCAAAACCAATTCCCAAAACCTACCAATATACAGAAAAAATGCACAAAAGTTTTCTCACAGTACCCGTACGATGTACACATACTTCTTCATTTGTGCCACAACATTCCCAGTGTCCGAGGCAAGCCATAAAATAAATTGAAATTTCGGTATCACCTGCATACGCCCCGTGAACGCACTATGAGCACTATCAGCGACAAAAATAACTCAACACTTCGATTTATAAAACATCTAAGCTCTAAACTTTTCAACTTGTCGTCATATACATTCCCAACTCGATATGGTCGCCTTCAGTTTAACAAGGTGTAGTTTCATACCAGTATTTTACATGAGGCGACTGACTGCCTGATGGGATTGGTTAACACATCTGACTACTCGTATGGACTGTCATAGATGTTTATTTCACAACTGGGATCGAAGTTTTTATGTGATATCTGAGGAACGGGGGGGTCTCGATGGGAAATGATGGTCTCTCCATAATAAGACCAACCTTGATCGGTTGCTCTAGGCGGCTACTACCTACTTAAACACAAGCTCTCCAAGCTTGTAGTAATTTACGTATCAAAAAATCAAAAAGACATTTATGTATTAGCATTAACATCACAATGACGATCACTTTGTATACTAAAAATGTATAATAACTTTCATGAGACACATTCATATTAATTTTGTTCAACGGTGATTAATCACGTGCATTCTTTGCGATTGCCTGACTTGTATCGATCTCAAACTTAGTCATGAGCTGAGCCCGCGGCGATTTTGCGAGTCAAACCTTGTAGTTTGCACGTGAGTAATAACCATTGAACAATAAGTAACTAAAAATGTGTCGTATGTGTTATAATATTTTGTCCTACAAGACCAGATATATAAAACACGACACAATTTACTTCAAACTGACAGTCTGCAGATCACAATAATGAGCACAAAATTCGGTAAAGTTTTTTTTTTTTTTATTTATTTTGGAAGCTAGAAAATACAAGATATAACAATTAAATAAATACAAAAAGCCATTTACAAACCTCCACAGTTAGAAACACATTTGGTGCATGTTAATCCATTTCTTTCGCTGATTGTACATAGAGGGGACACTAGCCTAACTTTTACGAGTATGTTTTGTCAAAGGCTTATACACAGAGCTTGCTTAAAGTGGTTGTCGATATACCTGATGAAAAAGGTTTTTTATTTCAATAATTTCTTAAAGGTTTACAGTTTAGACTTTAGTTGTCCAAAAAACGTCAATTAAAGAATTTTTTGTATAGAAAATTTCGGTAATGAGCACGATTCGAACCTGCGCCTCCCATATAAATACTCCGGGCGCTCTGACCACTAATCCATATTCACCCCTGCTCACTACACTGAATCCTTCTTCCGTATTTTCCGTATTTTATACGTCTTTTGGTGACGTCTTTGCCATCTATTGAGTCCCTCAACAAGTGGCTGAAACAGGTTCCTTCCACAAAAATGTATAACCTAAAGTACGCATCGCATGCGTTAATGCATTTGTAAGATTTATCTATATTATTATGTCCGTATAATAAATTAATTATAACTTGGTTAAAATTACTAAGAACAATCTGAAAAAGAAAAAACAGCGAATAAACGTTAGATTGAACAAATACGACTTGCACGTGTGTGCATAAGATTGTGTGTACGAGTGCCTGAAATGAGTGTGTGTGTGTGTTGTGCAAATGAGTTGTTGACATAAGTGGTTTGTCTACGCAACTCGAGCAAATTACTGTTCTAGTTTACAATTCGTATTTGCTTATCTTTGCGCTCCATTTCCGTTCTAGGGTAAACAGGGATCATATGACGTAATTACTGTAAGCTCAGTTGTTAGTTAGTCAGAATATTTTTTTGTATTTTACTTTTCTATAACATAATAAAACTGTAATCGTCCCACTGAAGGCTAAGAGCCTTATGTATATGTGTATCCTAATGTATAAGGACTGAATAGATACCAATGACTTCACCAAAAGACGTATTAAAATGTGGAGGAAGAATTCGTGGTAGTGAGCAGAGGTCGAGATGGATTTGTGGTCTGAGCGCCTGGCGTATTTATCCGGGAGGCGCAGGTCAAATGCTGCTCAAGCCCGTAAAATTAATAAATTTTTTGTACACCATATATTAGGATCTGATGAAGATCTTCGGAGATAGACAATGGAATTCTTCAATAGCTAACAGCTAATGACCCACGATTGCTGCGAACATATGACTATATATTGTTCTGACCAGTCGAGCAGAGGATTTTATCATTAAGTGATAATATCACCCCCGATTGACCGTTATACTCAAAATCAATAAACTTGTTGAACATAGCTTCGTCACGCTTGTATCCCCGAGAGGTTAAGCAGAGGTGTACAAATGTACATCAGTATTATTATTTATTTGCAATTTATAATTTATTAAAAAATTAAAAATGAACGCCTGCCATTTTTTTAATCATACCAGCCTATGTTACTTGGAACAAAGTAATGATTCTAACGATACCACATATATCGAAATCGGTCCAGTGGTATGGTGGAACAAAGAAATTCAAAAACATACATACATACTCATATACCATAATTTATTTTTCTGATGTGGAAAATCCATCATGGACGTTGTGCCGGACTCCTACCGACTAAAAACCACACCGGTCCTATTCTAACCTATACCGGGGTCCCGGGGTCCCGGGGTCCCGGGATACCGGGGTCCCCTTCTCACCGCAACCCCCGCACGTTATGGCTCGTGTAATGCAATGACGCACCCCTTCGCCTAGTATAGGTCGGCCACAGTCGGCCTGCTAAACACTCCACGGAGTTGTGCGCGCCAAATTGCGGCGCACCACCATCTCGGGCCTGTCACTGGCCGGGCAACGAAGTACCCAAGTGCGCCACCCGCAGGCTACAGCTCACGGTGGCCGTAGATAATTAAGCGCCCTCCGACGCCTTTTTTTTTTTTTTTTTTTTTTTTTTTTTTTTATGTGGAGAAATGCCCTCGCATACCGCTCTGACACGGGGAGACAGAGCGGTTATGTGGGACTCGAACCCACTAAAACTCCACAGTATACCTCCTCAGCTGCTTGAGGGCGGGACGCGGGAACGCTCTCGCACACAACCGCGAACCCGCCCGCAGCCGTCCGTTGCCGGACTCCTTCACGGGGTTGGGTATTGCACCCCCCCGCCACGGCACACCAGACCAATGGCGTGCCGCAACCACCTCGGAGACCATGTGCAATGGGCGCCAGACGACCCCGCGTCTGAACGCCCAAGGTCCCCCGCGACGGGTCAGGTCTGTGGCCCCGCCGCCCGCCACTACGGCCGCAGAGGAAAGGGAGAGCGGCGCCTCGCAACACCGGCACTCCTCCTCCCCTGCGGCCCCACCGCGTCCGCCATCCAACGGTGGCGGCCCCGTCAAGGCCGCGGCAGGTAGGGAGAGCGGCGCATCGACATACCGGCACTCCTCTCCCACCGCGGCCCCCATCCCTCAGCTGCGGTGCCGCCCATACGACGCCGCAGCCCACCTCAGTTGCGGCACCCCCCATAAGGCCCGCAACCTACGCCGGCGCCGCTCCAACATGGGCTTGAAGGCAAAGCCCTGAGGAGCGGCCCTCCTCGGGTTCCGTTAGCTTCACCGTGGGTGACCAAGCCACGGCTACTAGAGCCCCCCCACCACGACAAGGTGGAACCCCTGGGGGGGCGCCCTCCGACGCCTGGTGCGTCTTCTGCGACAGGGGTGGGATGAATTCGCCTCATACATGTAAATACAGAAGACTCCTTTTTTAGGGCAGTCAAGTAAAAAAGAGTGTCTATGGAGCTTCTTGCCAGCTCTTGTTCATAAGACAACGTTTTGGAACCGAGCAACTAGAATCATTTGACGTATGGCTTAAAGTGCATTGAATGTGCTTATGTGAATTACAATAATACTTTCAATTTGACATCCATATCCATCCTAATGTGGTGATGTTATTGACATAAGTCAGAGATGAGAAATTCCTGCCAGAAAAGCTCAATATCACTTTGCTCGAACCGGGAATCGAACACAAGACCTCAAGAGCAGCCGCAGTCTCGGCCAACGCGGCAATCAACACAAAGTTAAGGTCTAAAAATGATTTGTAAATATGACCTTCATACAATAAGTCATTCATTTTTGACCTCTAGACACAGACTTTAGACATACGTGACCAAATTTACAAATACAAAATATTATATTTTTTTATCTACCATTTCTAGGTTGTTTGTCAACTTTAGCCCGCATCATATCTTAAATAAACTCCGCTGAATGTTATATCTTTTTAAATCATACCTTTATGTAAAAATTTATATTGCTTGACCGATTATAAACATCATCATCCCCCTGCCCTTGTCCCAATTTATTTGGGGTCGGCACAGCCGCCAGCCAGACGTCAACCCTCATTGACTGATAATGGTCATAAAAATAATATATTATATTAATTTCAACATAGCATCACCACGCGTATACACAAGAAAAACTCAGTAGCACTGTCTGACCTGGGAATTGAACCCTGGATTTGCGACCACTAGACCGACGAGGCAGTCAAAAAACCGAAATACAGTTCACACCTCCCGGCGCTCATCCCGCATCTTCAGTCCAGGGACTGAAGAGATACCGATAACGTCACCAAAAGACGTTTAAAAACATGGAAGAAGAATACGAAGTAGTGTGCAGGGATCCGGATGGCTTCATATTCCTCTCAAGCGAGTATATCAAATCAAATGTCTTGGGCACATAGTACCTGACAATCTTGGAGATGATGCTGACATGGAGGGGGACCGCGAGGGCATTGTCAGTCTGCGCGCACATGCTGGCCCGCACGCAGTGAAACTAGCTTTAGGGGACGGGGTGGCAAGATGGGGTACTTAAGCTTTAAATGTCAATAATATAATAAATTACATAGTGAAACAATCATAGTAATATCTTAGGTTTGCGCGATCACTACACATTATAATACTTACTACACACAACGAACGCTGCAAAGTGTTCGAAACGTCAGGAAAAACAAAAAACCAATAATACACGCGATTAATCCGGTTAAAAGTTGTTTTATTATAATGAAACAATCATATTTATTTTTTAATTAACAACTAATTATTATTATTCTAATATTTGGTGTCATTAGGAACTTTTGCTAACACATTTAAGAGAAAAAAAATAAAAATAAAAAATAGGTGTTTTGCTTCGTCTTGCCCCATGGTGCTGGTAAGATGGGGTACCCCCCTGAGGTAAGATAGGGTGATGAGAATGATCACAGAGAAAGATGATTATTTGAGCTGGCAGAACTCGCAGACATGGGTGGCTTCGTCATCATCATCATCTATTCCTGCGCAGCTATTATGAGCCACTCTTCCACATAATGAGCATGATATCCACCCTTCAATGGAAACGGAATATAATTCCTCACAATACATACATGGTGTGTCCTCTTCTTCTTCACTTTCATCTCCAGATGATGAGACTCTTCGTCGTTTTGCTGTTTTCACTGATCGGCTATTCTTCTTTGATTTTTTATTTTGAGCTTTTGTAGTAGTTTTCTTCTGTTTTTTTAATTCATCTTTTCTCTTTTTTGTTTCTATTTTCTCTAGTTTTTTCTGTTCAGCATCTTTTTTTTTCTGGGCGATGACTTCTAATTCTTGTTTATAGGGAGACGACGTGATAATTGCTGTTTTTCCACGCTTTTTAGCAACACGAGAGCATTTTTTAGTAAGCGGAAGTGGAAAGAGTTGTTTTGGAGAAGTCAAAACAAAGCTACTGTCGCTTTTATCGCATGTGGGCACATTAGCTGGTTGTGATGTCTCTGGTTCATGACAAACAGGGTTTTCAGCTGGTTCTAGTGAGTGCGTCTGCTGGTCGGATTGATTTTGTTCTGCTTTGGCACAACAGAAACCCCCGTTTCGTCACAATTATATATACGGTCAGGAGTTATTTGGTGCTCATCGTACACGTTGCCGAGGAAATTGAAGAATTTTTCGACTACAACTTTGTTAAAACCAGATGCTCTGGCAGCAGAAGTATTTTCAGGCTTTCTAATTGAAAGCTCTGGGTGTCGTTTTAGGAAGCCATTTATCCACTCTCTACCAGCTTCTTTTTTCTCAGCGTTGAATGGATTAGGCTTATTATTTTTAATTGCTAACTGGTATACTAATGCCTTTAGATCTTTAACTGTAAGTCCATACAACCTTTCTTCCATTTCTAATAAATAGGCACAAAGCTCATTTTCTTCACACACAGAAAAAACAGGCAGCCTAGGACCCAATGGTACTTTAATTGGTATGGGTAAGTTTTCATCAGATGTTTCGTTAAATACTGGGCGGGCAGCCTTAACTTTTCTCTCTAATGTCGTCTGTGGCACATGAAATTGTTTAGCTGCTTTATAATAACCCATTTTTCCATGCAAAACCGTTTGAACTGCTTCGCGCATGGATTCTTCGGACCACGACCCTCTGTCAGTCGTGCGTTTGTAGTCACGAACCATTCTAAAAAGGCAAACTATAATAAGCTCACAAAAAACAAACTCATTTTTACGGAAAACAAACAAGAACAAAATTATTCTCATTGGGGGCAAGATGGGGTACCCCGTTACCCCATCTCACCTGCAGAGCAATTTTATAAAAAAAAAAAAAAAAAAAACAGCCAACAATCTTAAGGAAACACAATGCCTACCTTATTTTAGGTTAGTTTAAGCGTCAATCACAGCAATACCTCACCAGCTAACGTTATTTAATAAACTACAGTCACGTGTCAAACCAGAATAAAATATGATAAAGAATTTGCAGTAAAACACTTTTTTTGAATTTTTTTCGACACTGTTCTCTTGTGAACCACTAACCACCGGGCGACTGACAAGTATCTTGGCGGCGCGTCGAACGATGAATGAACGAGAGTGATTGGTCAATTTGAACTGTGAATTTCGCTGCGTACCCCGTCTTACCCGCTACCCCGTCTTACCTCCTTCTCCCCTATTTAAAGCATGCTGTACATCTCTGTACATCTCTGTACTCGGCGTTTACACTCAAAGAGCATACAATTACACCTTCAGGGTGCTCTTGCGTCGTCCACGCTTTTGCAGTGCTTCAGCGATGTTTGCTGAGTCACGTACCGACAGTTTTGATGGCATATGGCGCAAAAAGACAGCTAGTAAAGCTGTTAAGCAGAGAGCGTGGGAGCAGCAACAGCATTCTGAGCATAATAGCTAGTAAGTTTGCTATCAAACTGGTACTGGTGTGTGAATCTCACTCAGAGGACCAAATCACTTTTAGTTATTAGATACTGACATAGTTTTTGAGTTTTGATTGCGCCGTTTAATAACATACGCATTTAAAAAAAATATATATATATATAACAAAAGGAAAACTAACGCGCCATAGACATCACACGCGCGCATACACGTCACTATCGTTATAATATAATTTATCGACTCAAATCATTCCTTCCTGTCTCCGTATCGCTGCCCTAATAAGTTTGCAAAAAAATGCATCTCGAACGTGCGCGCGTGTGGTCCCGCTCCGCTAAAACCGGCAAAAATACTATTGTGCGATGTGTGAACATTCTCAAAAAGGACTGTCGGTAACAACAAGCCAGTGACCATGAAGAATTGGCCATCCACTTCTCTCCGCATTCCAGCTATCGAAGTTGTCACTCTCCACTCCGCTTCGCCCGACACCCAGTAAATGCCTAAACCCTTGCACAAGTTTTATATTTATAACTAACAATAAATGGATCTGTTGTTATCTGAATAAATAAATAAATTAGTTAAGCCTCGAGTATTTATCACACGACCGTATTTTTCCTTCCACAAAAACGTATAAGTTTAGATGTTCGCTACGCATACGGAAATGCATTTAAAAGATTTGTCTGTAACATAAATACGTTTTATTTTGATCAGATACACGGATCCAACAATTTTCTCTTATAAAGAACACTCGAAAAGTCCGTTCTGAAAATTTCAAGTAGATTCCCATTCCCATACCCAACGCGTGGACTCTTAAAAATAAAAAAGCTCTCAAGTACCCACTCCATGGAATACGATTGCGTGATATTTATTACTCTCAGACATTTCATTTATAAGGGCTTCGCAGCTAACCGGCTACCTTTTAAATCCATTCATAACATAACAGAATCACGCTTGTGTTCCTTGAAGAGATAGGCAGAAGTGTACTGTAGTTTAATAGTGTAGATAGTGTGTACTACCGACCGAATTTCTGTTAATACGGCTTATCTCAATGATGATTAGGTCTACACAACTTCCAATCTCCTGGCTGGTACTGAGAATTTCTTACCGCAAAATCTCAATAACACTTTTGTTCCTGACCAGAAAATCGAACCCAGGACCTGGCTAGAACACTAGACCAGAGGCAGTGAATACTAATAATTTGATATGTTCAGCAAATTTTGTCACTGACCGTGCTCTTCGGCGCCCGATCATTTAGGGTGCTTACCATCAGTGCTGTGAGTGGAAGTGGCACGGTGAACTCCACTCCACACACCAATGAGAGCGAGGAATATATCGAGAGTTATGTGCTTTGGGAGGATGTGTGACGGAGGTAAATGTAATCCGTAGCTGCTTTCTGGCACCGGTCAGATTCTTCTTAAATCTTAAAAAAAAAAAAAAACCTTAAAAGTCACCCTTACCTGATGTCAGTAAAGGGTGGGTAGCATACGTAGTCATAAGTTTAACTGTTATAATCGGAAAAGTACAAAATGTAACTTCATATCAATAAAAATCTATTGTGTCTTGTAATGAATGAGCCAACAGACGAGCCGTGAATAAATCAATTCATAGCTCCATTTCAAAGTCACTACTTGACTTTTTAAATAACACTCTATTTTAGTCAGAATAAGTACTAAAAGTGAACATATGAATGCCCTTCAATAGGTTGGTCGCTGTTATTGCCTCTAAGTGTATTTTTTAAGCACGGTCACTGTTGAAAAGAAACTTTGACCTCAAAAATCTCATTTTCTACAGACTTATGGGCAATTAATTTTCCATGCATTAGAAAAAGTCATGTGTCACGCAATTAAAATTGCTTGTTACAACCTCCAAGTGGCCTTAACAGAAAGTAATAATTGTTCTTCATTAGTTTTAACTGACCTCAGTAAAGGACAAAAAAGAAAACAACCAAATATTACTCGGTCTCGCGTACAAACTTAGGGTTCCCTTAGATTTTTTATTCGATTAAAATATATTTCTTATAACTCGAAATCGTTAGATATTCAAAACAAAAGCGGGTCTAGACGATAAAACGTTTTAATCTAAAGTAATTAATTTCTCAATTTTCCAACCAAAAGTGTTTGACCGCATTCATTCATCAAACGCTAAATGCAATACTATTAAAATCATGTACTTAACTATCTAAATTAAAATCTAAATTTTGAACAATTAATCTGCTAGTGTCGCAGTAGTTCGTTTTGAACAAGTTGGAATTTTATTACATTGCACCGCAACACATTTATAGTTTTAATAAAATATAAGTTGCATGTAAGGTGTGGGTTCAAGGCGACGAATTTCGGATCTTTCTACTTGTATATAACCTTCTAAGATTATATTTTTTGTGGATGGAAAAATACGGCTACGAGCAGGGTTTAACTCCGCACCCTGAATAGTTCAAGTGCTCTGTTATACAAAATTCGATGTATATATGAATATAGATGTTACATGCTTCTCGTGACTACAAGTAATGCACCGTAAAATATTGTTTCTTTTATTATTTATAAGTCAACTTGGCATTCGAAAGTGCAACTAATATAATATATCAACATATTGTTTTAACACAAAATTGTGTTATTAAAATTTATTGGAATATTATAATTAAATAACTTTCGAAAACTTTGCAGCGTTCGTGGTCGCAGGATGACTGACAAACGAGGCATTGTTCGAAGTGTCAGGAAAAACAAAACCTAATAATTAATACACAACATTAATCCGAGTTGTTTTATTATAATGTGAAAACTAAGATATTACTATTTCAGAATTATGTTAGTTTGAACTTTTAAAAGATAAACCGAATGCCTAATTTGTGCTTTGGGGCTCAAACCTACGACTGCTTAAGTGTACCCGACGTGTTACCAACTAAACAGATGATTATGATAGCTTAATTGACAAGAGTGACTTGTGTAGGTACTTGTATTTTGCTCGCGGTATTTTTTTTATAACAATTTTTTTTTAATACTTTGCCCCACACTAGGAATTTCTTGCTGTATCGTGGGTGCGTTTACAGACATACGAGGGGCGTTCAATGTATTCTCGGTATGGGGTGATTTAATAATGATGTGGGTAATTTGACTAATTAATTAAGTAATGACATTATCTGAGGGTATAAATATAAAATTTCATATAGTTCTGATCATTAGTTTGCTAGTTACCCTTAGTCAACGACAACTGGAATGGCTAACGTGACAATGTCGAAGAAAATCGAGCACCGCGCTGTGATTAAATTCCTTACCAAACAAGGAAAAAGTCAAAAAACTATTCACGAAGAGATAGTGGCTGTTTACCAAGATTCTGCACCTTCGTTATCGACAGTAAAAAAGTGGTCAAGTGAATTTAAAAGGGGCAGAGAGAGTATTGAAGATGACACTCGCTCGGGCGGCCCGGTTACTGCCTCTACGGAAGAAAACGTGAAAAATATGAGAAGTTAATACTGGAGGATGCCCGAATGAAGGTCAAAATTATAGCAGAGAAGATCCACCTCTCCGTTGGTACCGTACACACTATTCTTCATGACCTCCTTAACCTCTCAAAAGTCAGTGCAAGATGGGTGCCGCGAATGCTCACGGCGCCTCAAAAACAAGTGCGAATCGAGTGCTGTAGAGAGTTTTTAGAGCTCTGTGGTGAAGACCCATCAAGTATTTTCGATCGAATTGTTACTGGAGATGAAACGTGGGTTCACCATTATGACCCTGAAAGTAAGCAGGAGTCCATGCAGTGGCACAAGAAGGGTAGTGCCCCCCCTAAGAAATTCAAAGTCGTTCCGTCTGCCGGAAAAGTCATGGCCACGATGTTTTGGGACTCAAAGGGAATTTTGTTGATTGAGTACACAAAAAAAGGTGAAACCATAAACGCAGCATCCTATGCATCCACTTTGTGAAATTTACGGGAGGCAATTAAAGAAAAAAGACGTGGTAAACTGACCGCCGGTGTGTTGCTTCTTCACGACAACGCCCCAGTCCACACGGCGCGTGTTGCCAAGGCTGCTGTGCGAGATTGTGGTTTCGAAGAAATAAACCACCCACCCTATAGTCCAGACTTAGCCCCTAGCGATTATTATTTGTTCCCAAATTTGAAAAAAGATCTTCGGGGAATACGATTTTCCAACGATGAAGAGCTTAAGGCGGCCATAAATGCGCATTTTTCAGAGAAGGAGGAAAGTTATTTTTTACAGGGTATTGAAAAAGAATTTCGAGATGTAACAAATGCATTGAGGTTATGGGGGATTATATTGAAAAATAAAAATAATTTTATTTGAATTAAGTTTTTTTTTCATACCGATACCGAGAATACATTGAACGCCCCTCGTATAATGTCACAAGCACAAACACACCCAGACCCGGAGCAATTATCGCTAGCAATTATAGATCGCACAAATATTTGCTTCGTGCAGGAATCGAACCTGCGACATGCAGCGCAGCAGTCGGTCTCTCGACCACTGCGCCAACCGCGCTGTCTTTTTACAAACTAACATTATTCCAATGTCAATTGAACCGAATTATTTTCAAGAATAACCTACACGTCTATTTTCTGATGAACGATACGAACGAATAATGTACCAAATTTTAAAATCCTGATTCGTCGTAATAAGACCGCACTTCTAGCTAGCTTCTTTCACCCGAGTGCACCCGTTTATTTATTACTGCGCGGTACACCACTGACTCTTAATGTCACCCAGTCACGAATTGAGTTACACAACTTGTAATATTTTCTTTTCCTGGCAACACTGATGGATATTCTTTTCTTTTATGTAAATTAATAAGAAACATGTTTTGTGTTTTGTGATGTTAAAGGAAAATTGGATAATATTTTTCATATTTTGTGTATTGGCTATAGCTTTGTATTTGTATAAAGTCTTAAAATATGGAACGGTTTCCAACAGGTCTGTTAACGACTAGCCTATGTACAGTCCTAGATCGCACGTCACTGGTAATAAAACCGGCATAAGATATCGCATATCACTGAAACTCCCTTCTAACTTTTACCACGGACGTGTGTCTAACTGTACCTTTTTTTGTGTGTGGAAAATCTATCATGGACGCTGTGCCTCTACCGAATGAAACCCACACGATCCTCCTCTAACCTTTACCGAGGTCCCGGGTGCGTTGTGGCAATCGCCGCGACCCCGGCAGTTTATGGACCGTTTGTGCAGGCTGGCCACAGTTAGCCTGCACATTTACTCAGTGTGGTGGACGTGCAACGGTACGCTGCCGTCTGGGGCACGGCGCTGTTACACCCATGTTCGCCGCCCTCAATCCACAGCTCACAGTGGCCGGAGATCGTTGAGCGCCGTCCGGCGCCTGGCTCGCCTTCTGTGGCAGGGGTGAATGAGGTTCGCCTCTCTCTAGGCCACCTCCTTCTAGAACATCACCTGCTCACAGAAGTCGGCGATGGCTCCCCGCGACCAACTGTACCTACCCCCTAAGTAATTATCACTTATATTGCCTTTTTCTATGTTCAGACTAATTTTAGTACGTATCTTTATCTTACTTCTAGTTTAATTTTCTCGATTAAGACAACATCACACCTGTATCGTCGTTTGTATACCGTACACACTGATATAGGCCACACATGTACACACGGCATTAGGCTTAACTTATGAATACATGACCCTGTTAGGGTTTAGGAAGTTACATTTTAAACTTAATATATAGGTACCTATCCTATATCTTACACTTAGACTTAACTAATATCGCAACATTTCATTTCACCAATATAAATAATTATATATATGTTAAGTCCCATGTCCCATAATAGATGTTGAGCATATTGACATTAACCAGGCATACTTCCAAACGCCGGGCAGCTACTGAGAATTTTATATAAAAAGACCCAATAACACTTCCCGACGCGGGATTCGAACACAAATCCTCACTCAGTAGCCGCGCTTGCGACTACAAGATCAATAAGACAGTAAAACTAATCACAAAACTCTATTTATTAATCTTATCAATATACTGTAACAGCTTGTATTCCCAAATTCCAATTACAACTACCGAATACTAATAAAAGATCCCAAAGATAAAACTATAAATTAACTATTAATGTCCAATAACTGGCCGCAAATAATAGTCTAATTAACTACGTGAGGTAACGTTAACCTATTATTGCTCAGTACATTTAGTTTAATACGATTAAGATAGTCTTGTACCTATGTCTAGAATAAGTTAGGACCTACAATGCGATAAAAACATTAACTTAGAATATGGATTAAACTTAGAATAAAGATAAAATTCCGCCATATTTATTGTCAGAACGAAACCAGTTAATGTTCACCGGTTACTACTCACGTGAAATTTTTCGGGATTGCACGAGTAGTTTCAAACTCGAACGGAGTCCATAGTCATAAGCTGAGCCCGGCGGAGCGGCGATGTCTTTGTTTTTCGTTGATTGTCGGTGAAGTTTGACTCGAGTTTGAAACTAGTCGGGCAATCCCGAAAAATGCACGTGAGTAGTAACCGGTGAACATTAATTGACACAAATATGTTTCATGAAGGTTTAAAAAAAAAACAATTATATAATGTTTATATTAAAAAAAACCTCAATAGATGTTGTAGTACTAATAATTATATAAATAATGACAATAATCTAAATAAGATATAAAAATCAATATTGTCGTGCGTTAGTCACGCAAAAACTCGTAAATGGCGCTACCGATTTTGTTGAAATCTTTTGTATGAGTTAGATTCCCGTTGATGAGTTAGATTCACAGTTGGACACGATAGATGACGCTGCAATCGGGTTAAGGGCAGGAGAACATCTAGTAAGTGTGCCCACTAGAATTCAGAATAGAGAACAAGTTCAAGACGGCTTAGTTGGTAGAGCGCCTGGAGTATTCATCCAGGGACGCAGGTGCAAATCCTACTCACGACCTACTTAACGACGACGATGAAAAAAAATATAATAAAACGTTTGTGACAAAAGGGCTCGTGGCTAAACAACAGCCACACAGATCGATCGAGGTTTCGCTGCGTTTGTTAGTCTCCATGGACAGGTAACTATCAATTTATATCGAGAGCCTTCTGTTCCTCGGCGACCAAGACAAACCGTTCGTCCCTTATAGTAGACAGTAGTTACGGGAAGTCAAGTCTGGCAACCAATGTTATTTAAGTAACATTGGTTGCCAGACTTGACTTCCCGACTATCGTGTTACCCAGTAACTAGGATGTGGAAGTCAGTTAGGCAGTCGCACTTTGCAAAATACTGGTATTAAGCTGCATCCGATTTGATTTGAAGCCGACCCCCAACGTAGATAAAAATCAGTATCATGGACACGGCCTTGTGTTTTACGTGAATACGTATATGTAACAGAACTGAATATGTATGTAATATATGTAGGTATATGTATGTAATGTATGTAACAGAAAGAAACTTTCTTCTTTCTCTTTCTTTCAACTGACGCAGAACTAACAATTTTACGTGCTCTCCGAAACACCACCGATTTCCTACCTCTGAACTGCTACTGAGTATTTTATAACAGAAAAACCCAATAACACTTTGCCCGACCTAGGAATCGAGCCCAGGATCTCACGCTCAGCAGCCGTGTTCGCGACTACTCGACCAACGATGCAGTCAACGATTAAGTACTTACGGATCTAGCGCCTCGATTTATAATTATTGATAACCTTTAAATAAAAGCCTCGGCTATTCAAATCGATACTAAAAGAAATCTCCAAAAACTCGACACGTTCTCTATCGAGTGCCTCTATGATGTAGAGCCGATATCCGGCCACGCTTCCTTTTTATAGTAGAGTCTGCATATTAAACGAATAGGCAACGAAAAATGGTTTTTATCTGCTGAAAGTTGACTCAAAATTCGTTTTGAGGTTTTTAAATACAAGTAGGGATAGGCAAAAAGTATTTGTTTGAGAATAATCTTTATTTTCAGGTGTATATTTAAAACAAAATAATATTATATAGGAAATTGTTAAAAAAAAAATTGTTAAGGAAATAATACGCCGCGTCTGACGGTCTGTGCACAATTTTCTACGTAAGTAATGAACAGATTTTGTGCGGGTTTCCACTGATATACAATGTACATCAAAAGGAACATCTACATAATATATACTATATTTTGAGTGGTTTACGGAGGTGGGTTAGTGTCTTAATGTCATAGGAAATTTTGTTTTGAGTATTCATGTCATAAATTTTATAATAAAGAAAAATCCGTATTCAATTAATGGAAAAAATAGAAGCCACGTAATCTTAAGACGAAAATATTTTTTATGAAACCAACCGAAAGGATCACTCTTAAAACAATATTTTTACGAATATACTTTGTGTTTCAAATGAGAGGAAATCGAGCATTTATAAAGCTATAAACATCACAATAAAAAACCAAAACGTTCGTGAGATATTAAAGGAATGAGTAAATATACTGTACTAAAAATACCGAAGCGTTTTCTCAGAGTTTAACCGAATCCAAAAACAGATACAAATTACGCAAAAATTGCAATACTAAATGATACAAAACAAATCAAAATTCCATGGTCAAAAGTGTCACCATTTCAACTCGCAATCACATTACCCAACGGACCCGAATCTAAAGTTTGAGGTCACACATCCGACCTTATTGAACTATTGTGGTCAACCAAGCCCTAAAACAACCCCATTTAGTTTAATTGCTGGAGTTAAGGGTCAAACATGTGATCGATTTTTACTCTGAAGACATTTTAATATAAATTTAAACTTAGCATCACGCCTGTATTCCCTGAAGTGGTAAGAGCAGAGGTGTACCTAATCTTACACCCACATTTGACCAATGCTGTTATTAAGTCCCATGTGGTGTGCCTGTTTCCATCTTACGAGCACAATTCCAAGCTCCGGCCTTTAACTGAGAATTTCTTAATAGAAAAACTCAATAACACTGCCCGACCCGAGAATCGAACCCAGGAGTCGCGCTTGGGACCACTAGACCAACGAGGGAGTTAACATTTTATTATCACGCCTGAATTTCGTAAAGGCTACCAGTTGATGCACAGGATGAAATTTAATGCATTAGAAATATTTTAGCTCGTATCCAACTCATGATACCGTTTTCCATTGATAATGTAGGCCTAAAAAATCGTATACTAACAAAAAAAAAATGGCCATTTATTTCAATAAAATCCGAATTAATATTTGTTTATTTATACTTTATGATAAATGTAACAAAGGCGTACTTGATGCCTTAGGCATTCACACCCAGTCAACCTTTGGGAGAGATAATATGTTAGGAACAATAAATTTACGACAAATAGGAAAAATAAAAAGAACACAACATAATCTAGTGTTATATAGAAAGAAAGAAAAAGTTTTTATTTTTATGAGCCATTCGAAGCACCTAGGAGATTATAGTGACATCGTTTCTCCAAAACACAAGTAGGTACAAAACTTCCAACACAGAATAAATTCAGCTTTCAAAGGCACTTAAACTAATTAATATCTAAACTGTGGTGCAATTATCTATTATTAGTGTTATTGGGTTTTTCTGTTACGAAATTCTCAGTAGGTAGCAGCCCGGAGTTTCGAATTGTGCCCAGTAAATCGCTATAGGCTCACCACCTATTACATGAAACTTAATAACTGCATTGGTTAATGTGGGTGACAACTGTCTACACTTTACCTACCCTTTCGGGGAATGCAGGCGTGATGTTAAGAAGAATAATTGTCCACTTCCACTTATAGACATGTTACTAAAGCTCAGGAAAGTCCAATCATACTTTGGCTGATCGAAGGACCAAACTCTGATACTCTTGCTGGTTGCTCTAAGCCCGGTCGCAATTTTTTTTTTTTGCGTAGCTGAGAAACTGACCTGTGTGAATCTTTGTGAGCTGCCGTAAAAATGTATGCATGTAAATAATCTTCGAAAAGTTGTGTGTTAGTTTACGATTAGATCCACGCCATTCCGAGAATAAGGAATATGCATGTGATTTAAATATAGGTCGAATATTTTTATTTGTAGGTTAATGTTTTTATTTGTAGCTTAATGTTGTAGAATGATATTTATGAATTTTTAGCTATGATATTTAATTGTTGTAAAGTTAGAAAAGTGCGAGGGAAATTCAAAATATCAAAACGCATGCGATTAGTTGATACGGAACATGACGTCACCGACCACGATGATATTGTCTACAAAAATTTTGTTACTGGGTGTTTTTCATGATAAGTCGCGTACACTGACGTCAGAGAAAGCGCGCCATAATGGTGGCGTTTCAAATATACTCAATAATACCTATTATTTTTTTTTTTTTTATATTTTTCACGGTAATGTACCAACGTTGGTATACAATCAAATAAAACGATTTAAATAAACATAACATAACATAGCATCACGCCTGTATTCCCCGAAGGGGTAGGCAGAGGTGTACACAATTGTACACCCACATTTCACCAATGCTGTTATTAAGTCCCATGTAATAGGTGGTGAGCCTATTGCCATCAATCGGGCACATTTCCAAACTCTGGGCTGCTACTGAGAATTTCCTAACAGAAAAACTCAATAACACTTTGCCCGACCCGGGTATCGAACCCGAGACCTCCTGTTGAGCAGTCGCGCTACGGACCACTAAACCAACGAGGCAGTTTAAATAAATACATTAAATAACCTATTTTAGATAGCTAAAATTTTTCAAGGACCACTTTTAAAAATAAAAAATGCCAGGAAATAAATTGCTTTTAAGTAAAAATACATATTAGCAAAGAATTCGTGTAAAATTGTTTTTTGGACTGATTTTTACGGTGGCTTTTTTGCTGACTATCCTCACGTCTGACGCACGCTGGCTAGCCGCACGCCCGCCACATGTCACGCCAAGTCACGGTATAATAGTATCCTACATAATACGTGTTCGGCGTGTTTGATACAACACCACTACCTTGTCTTTTAGGAATCACGCTGATAAGTTTGCGGCACTTTCTGTTACCAACACCAGTTTTTATTAGTGTGTCTAATAAGCAATGATACCCTTTTTTTTTTTTTTTTTTTTGAGTGTCGATAATCCATCATGGACGCTGTGCCGGACTCCTACCGACTAAAAACCACACGGTCCCACTCCAACCTTTACCGAGGACCCGGGTTCGTTGCAGCAATCACCGCGACCCCGGCAGGTTATGGTACACTCCAGGTATGTGCAGGCCGGCCACAGTTAGCCTGAACACCTTCCTATGACACGCGTGTGGCCGTCTCGGGCTGGACTGCTGATCAGGCGGCGAACCACCCATACCCGCCGCAAGCAATGATACCCTAGTGGTATGACCGTTGGACTGAAAAGTCAAAGGTTGCAAGTTCAAATCCAAGACACGCACCACTGTCTTTTCGAAGTCATGTACGTATTATAAATTAATTATCACTTGCTTATAACGGTGAAGGAAAACATCGTGAGGAAACCAGCACACCTGAGATATGTTCTCGATGGTGTGTAAAGCCATGTCAAAGACCTACGGGTGGTCTAAACTCTGACACTAGGTTGTTCATCAACCACACGATAAGAAGATCGTTGTGCGTACAGTGAAGTAAGTAAAAAATAAGGATGGTTTTACATCAGCAAAACTGTGAGAAACCACAGATAATAAATAAACTCTACGCTACGCATTTTTTTATGCCTTCGGGAGTAAAGTCAGTATTAACTGCAGTCTAAATCAAAAAATCTAAATCAAAATCAAAATTTCTTTATTCAAATTAGGCTCAACAATTTGCGCTTTCTGAACGTCAAACATTAAGACAGCCCCCAAAAAAGCCCACCCTTCACCGCTTCCTACGTTTAGCTGGGAAGAAGAAGCGACGCAACAAATTTCCCAGCAACACGTGTGTCTGTATCAAAATTATTTATAGATTCCATACAAATCTAAAATTTAATTTATATAAAATAATTTTATCTATTGAGATAAAATGACTTGTGTAATTGTGAATGTCACATCGGTTCACTCACATGTAAAGGAACTGAATAGATAGCGATGACGTCACCAAAAGACGTATTAAAATTTGGAAGAAGAATCTGAGTAGTAAGCAGAAGTCGAGATGGCTTAGTAGTCAGAGCGCCTGGATATTTATTCGTGAGGCGCGGGTTCTAGTCCTGCTTACGACCGTATGTTTCTTTTCACAAAAAATTATAACTCTGTAAGGAAATTGAGTAGTACAAGGAGATGCTGTTTTGTGGGACTTTGTTTTATTTAATATTTTTGTTTCTGTGTAATAAAAATAAATAAATAAATTTAATGGAACTATTAAAATGTGTTGGGGAGGCCTTTGTGTTCAGCAGTGGACATCCTATGGCTGATATGATGATGATGGAAAAGTGTGACTATTTCTACCAAAACTGTGCTGATGAACGGTACACATTCTCGCACTCCTTGTGCGAGAATGTGTACCGGAGCTGTGAAACGTATTCTAGTGGTCCCGATCGCATCTGTTAAGCATGGGGCCCTGGGTTCGATTCCTGGGTCAGGCAAAGTGTTATTCAGGTTATCTATTAGGAAATTCTAGTAGCAGCCCGGAGTTTGGATTTGTGCCCGGTAGATTGCAATAGGCATACCATCTATTACATGGGACTTAATAACAGCAATGGTGATGTGTGGCATACAACTGTGTACACCTCTGCTTACCCCTCTGAGAAATAAAGGTGTCATGCTATTTATATGATTTACAAGAAGTGTGTTAATTTTTTGAAGGGGGCAAGTATTCTTCGGACGCATCTCTCGCACATATTTATTGCCAACATTGCATGTACCTTACACTGCTAAGTCCTTGCCTCACTACTTCACTGCAGTATAATAATATAACCCGTCCATAACTGCTCCCGCTGGGCAAAAGCCTCTTCTCATACAGAGAAGGCACGAGCATTGATCACCACGCTAGCTCACTGCGGGTTGGCGATTTCAAACCGTTAAGTCCAGGTTTCCTCACGATGGTTTCCTTCACCGTATGTCTGTGATGACTGAAAAATCATAAGACGTTATAAATTTTTGTGGAAAGAAAAATACGTTCGAGAGCAGGATTTGAACCTGTGCCTCTTGGATAAATACTCCAGACTAATGAATACTTTAGAGTTCCCTATGCATGCGTTAATGCTTTTTAAAGAATTATCTGTACAAATACATACGTGTGCACCTAGTTTTGACTTTTCCTAAGTGCCTGTAATATGGTTTATTTGAAATAAAAATATTTGAATTTGAATTATGACATTGAAAAATTCACATTGGTGCATGCCAGATTTGAACCATCCACATGTGGTTCAAGAAGCGTACCTGTTACCACTCAGTCACCACGACATACCCCATTGGTGCAAAGGACATAACATTCAACCTGAAAATCCCGAATCCGTATCCGAACCACAGTTAAACCAACTAAAATCTCTAAAAGTCGTTCTGGGTGACCACAAATCGGTCGATCTATACGACTCGGAAAATTCCCTATTTTGACCCAAAAGTTTTGGGACGAAGGTTTATTACATTTAAGTGTAATATAGAGGAAAAGAGGATGTATTTGTGTTGTTTTGAAAACTATGTGATATCGTTTTAAATATATATAGCAATTTAGTATATGAAAAAACTTTATTAGTCTATAAAGTACCTCATTGGTCTAGCGGAACCAAGAGTTGCCATCTCTAAAATCTGCCACCCAAAACAAGAATGGTAAAATCCGGATTTTGGAGCATAAAACCATATATATATATAGATATATCAACAGTGTTTTTTAAGTTACTCAGTAAAATAAACAATATGTTATTTGTTGTAAATTCACTTTTTATAATAAAACAACTTTTAACCGGATTAATCGCGTGTATTATTAGTTTTTTGATTTTCCTGACGTTTCGAACACTTTGCAGCGTTCGTGGGTGCAGAAGGACTAAGGTATCAGGCGTCTCAACAGTTTCTTTAAAATTATTTCAGGCTACCGTACATTGATAAAATTATTTTTCTCATACTACTAGACTACCTATCCTTGAAAAGAAGTTATACGGGCGTGATGCTATGTTATGTATGCTATAGCGTATGTTAATGTATTACAATAGGCTCACCGCCTATTAATAATAATATTGGTGAAATATGAGTATACAACTGTGTACACCTCTGTTTACCTCTTCAGGGAATTCAGGCGTGATGCTATGTTATATTAGAAATGTTACATACAACACATAGAGGTGGAGACTACGAAGTTATTCCTCAAAGCAAATGAACTGTGGACTACACAAAGGCTCACATTGTTGCTGAAGACGTGAATGAACGGCATGCCATATCTATTGCACTTGCGTACTTCATGAAGGTATCTTAGTTATTAAGTCAATGACCTAAAAACATTAAATGGAAAAAGAATAAGGTCGGCAGCATTCGTACCTGCGCCTCCCGGACAGATACTCCTGGCGTTCTCACCACTAAGCCATCTCGACCTCTGCTCACCACCGCGAATTTTTCATCCACATTTTAACACGTCTTTTGGCGACGTTATTGCTATCTATTCAGTCCCTATACCGGTGACCGAACCGACACGACTTATTTTGCAGTTAATACAATGTCGTAAAGATGCAATTACCTTAACAATTAAAGATAAATCTTTGAAAAGATTTAACGCATGCTTAGCGAACTCTAAAGTTCATAGCGAAATTCGCTAATCATGCGTTAATGCTTTTCAAAGATTTATCTCTAATTGACCTAAAAACACTAAGGCAAGATAAATAACTATGAATAATCACGTGCATTTTCTTAGTTATGTCCCCGTGTATATCGTGCGACATTAAAGTCACTCACGGCTAGGATTAATGGTCAGTAATCATGAGAAAATAAATAAATTGTTTTTTTTGAAGCCATATTTTATAAATTTACTCTTTCTTGCAATTCTCGTACGAGTACATGAGTCTCTCTTTCGGACAATATTTACATGTATTACATACATACATACATAAACTCACGCCTTTCTCCCATGGGGGTAGGCAGAAACTACAGAACGCCACCTGCTACGATCCTTACATATGCCTTTTGCTTCGTCCACATTCATACATCTTGTCATACATGCGCGGCGGTTGCGAGTACTACGCACCTTATCTATTTGGAGGCTATCAATAATAAGGTCAGTGTATATCCTTCTAGGGCGTCCCCTTCCGGCATTCCTTGCCTGGGTTATATTATATATTTCATTGACTTAAAGTAATGTTTAGAGACCCCGATCGATGATTTCTACACAGTTTTACAATACCCAGATTGCACTGGTCGTGGTCACGAGAAGTCTGCTTGTAACCACGATCAGTGCAACCTGGTTGAATCGTCAAGCGATTCAAACGTATTTATTGCGCGTTAATTTATTCCTGTTAGTATATAGTAATATTATGTAACGCGATAGTTTAAAAGTTAGTAATTTACAATAATTTTGTAAATTGTGACGTTTATTAAAATTAGATTATCTTCAAAACTTTTAAACACGAAATGGGTTTCGTGTGTTTGTTTAATCGCGTCATTAAAGAGCTGCGCTGTATACCAAATTCCATTCGAATCCGTTTAGTAGTTTTTGCGTGTCTTTCTTACAAACATCCAAACATTTCACTTTTGTAATATTAGTAAGATAGTTACAAGTCATCAGTTGATTCCTATTTTCTGTAGTAGGTAGGATTGAATTGTTGGTCTACAATACTACTACCAAAACATAGACAGTTAAAATACATTAACTCTATCAAAATAGATCCCAAAAATACTTGAACAAAAACAAACAAAATAGTAAAACTAACTCCTAACTATAAGGTCAAATTAAACCTAATCCGATTCCTATCGGATCCATTCAGATAATTCCAGATAAATCTACTTCTATCCGGTTCCAGATCATCCATTACAAAATTCTGAACAAACAAACCAACAAATCGTATTGAAATTCCATTAAAAGAAAGATCCGGGTCAAGTACGTTTCGGTCACGCTCTTCGGGTTTCTTAGTTCAGGGGATAAACGAAATCTTGAAGTTTAAGTGGAGGTGCATACATTCAAATTGTTAGTTCAAGTTGTGGGGTACCATAACTAGCCCATAACTGTCCCACTACAGGGTAGGGCAAGGCTTCTCATACAGAAAAGGCACGAGCATTTATCTCCACGCTAGCTCACTGCAGGTTGGCGATTTCAGACCATTCAGTCCAAGTTTCCTCACGATGTGTTATAATAACTAAGTACAAATGACTTTAAAAAGTCACATGGGTACATGTCCGGTATGAACTCTAAACCTGTGGCTGAGGAATCAGGCCCGTAATCACTCGGCCACCTCGCATGGTCAAGATCGAAGATCGATATCTTCGCCTGCGGTCTCTGACCACTAAGCCATCTCGATAGATGGCTTAGTGGTCAGAGACCGCCTGGAATATTTTTACGGGAGGCGCAGGTTGAATCCTGCTCACAACCGTATTTATCTTGCCACTAAAATTTATAACTTAAGAGTTCGCTCCGCATGCTATAATGCGTTTCAAAGATTACGTATAAAATTCAAAGAGTACGTATTAGTTGTGAGATATTTAGAGGGAATTATTTCTGTAGAAGTCGTGCCTCCGAAGATAGCACGTTAAAGCATCGGTCCCGGTTGTCAAATCAAGATCTATGACAGGCATTACAGGTAGATGACTGAGTCTGACAGCCAGTCTTACCCGGTTGGGGATTCAAATACGCCCGTGTACCGTCTAGAAAGTGTTTAAACCGGATAAACCACTTGAAATTTGCGCTTAACGGCGCGCTGCCTTAATGTAAACAAACTCGATTTATGACGGCTTCAAGTGTCGCAAACTTAAACTAATGACTGTTTATTTAAGATAAGAGTACAAGGATCACTTTTAAACAGTAACTTGAGTACGATTACATCGTAAAATGTTTTATAAATACGCAATATTTTGACAGAGAAGCAAAAAAAAATGTTGTTTACTAAAATATTGTTTATTTTCAAATCAAGATCGATGACATATGTATTTTTTAATTTTATTGTATAGTCTAATAATGTATCTTTCGTTTTTAATCCACATACAGACATTATTAAAGCAATCGGCGGAAGAAAAAAATATTTTGTCGGCAAAAATTTCAAGGTCAAAATCGTAGTCACGTTACGTAAATATTTATATTCGAATAAACAATCAAAATGTTGTTTTTTAGTTTTTATTTGACAGATAATAGGTTCCTAACATCATCTTTCTATAAATCTATCACAAATAAAATGTTCCAAGGAGATTCCAATTAGAATATGAATGTAGGTGCCGCCTGGTAGCTAGAGCTACCAGGCGGCACTTTACGCTTGCGCGGTTGGTCGCCCTAGTCACCAGACACGACATGATGGTTACCAAGAGATATTGTGGTACCCAATAACTGGGTTGTAGGTAGACAGTCGTTCTATGTAAATATAAGTATTGCATTGCATCTAGTTAGACTGGAAGTGAACCCTATGTAAGTATTTGAGAGTATAGAAACCGGCTGTAGGCCCCTTAGTCTAGTTGGGACCTGCAAAGATCTATTGTGACACCTCTCTTAATTCAGAAATTCTCCTAGTCCAGAGTCGCTAAAAAGGTTGCCTACAGCTCTACGGTTGGAGGATTTGATCTCATCTGCCGAGATGGTGTGTGTCCTCTAAGGTGATGGTTTCTTGTGAGGTGTAGTGCCTCACATTCGCATTGAAAGAAAGAAAGCAAGAAAGGAATAAAGGAAGAAATAAAGAAAGATATATTTATTCCCACACAGTGCAACACTGATACAGAAAAACAGAATAAACAGTAAACTTAGTCTACAGTTTAATTAAAACACGTCACAGTCATATTTAGGTATGTATTTTTGTTGTTTGTTTATAGTAATAGGATGTACATGGGCATTTCATCCTTTTCGCGACAAAATCTGCAGATTGTTGTGTCACTTAGGCCCATTCCGTGAAGATGTTTTCTGAGTTAAGCGGACCCTAACTTGGTTAGGAAGAATTTAAACAGATTCAAAAATTGCAAGCGTCTAATCACGGCAATTTTTGAACGTCCATTGTAACAATTTGAGATTAGTCATGGGTAGCACACACATTTTCAATGAGGATTGTGCGAGGCATCCTTTTTCACAAGTGTGCTAGCACACTATGGTAGCACAATTGAGGCGAGGCTGCCGCGAGTACGGTGCAATCCTAGGGCACGTGTGTGCGTGAGGTATTCGCCGCACCCGCTGGCGCACATTTATACAATACACATACAATTAACTTATTGCCACGATCTAGTGAAGTGTCAGCTCAATACTCTATACTATCTCATTCACTCCATTTTCACTCGCAACTCGGTCACTCGATTTATGAAGTGCGGTGTTGGATTGTGCTGAGGTAGCACATTTAAATGTATTCTATATACACTTTTCGTTGAAGTGAGTAGATACAAACGTGCTAGAACACGTGCTGAGTACCCGAATTTATTTGGGATTGACAGCGTTTTTATGTCGTAGCAATAAGGACTGTTTTCGTAGTTCAAGACATGTGGTTGACTGTACGTATTTCCACATGGCCGTGTCGTAAGTTCAAATGATTATTAAGATATACATATTGTTACAGTAATAATACTTAGACAATTAAAATCTTTTAACATAATAGATGGATTTAAATGGGATGATCGTACTGCGTACTAAATCAATAACGATATTTTTCAAAATATTATCTACAATATTTTATTTTTATTTTGGCGTCGCATATACTGTTACCACATGAGATATACCAACGGACATACGTAGGCGAACAAAAAAAGCGGCATATAGTTCGGTTTTTCCATTACAACTACCGAACCCTATAAACAATCAAATCTCAGGAACAGATGTGGCCTAAATCAAGTTTTTTCCGGCGCTCACCTTGACGGAGGTAATCCAACCCTTTTTACTTAGCCCATATGCCAACCTTAGTTTTATTTTGGCCCCTGTATTCTCATATTGAAGGAACCACAGTGAGGGACAATAAAAATAAATTATTTAATCAATGTTATGTTGATTAAATAATTTTTTGTATGCATTTTATAAATTAGCGAGTTTTTTAATAGACGGT
The DNA here is from genome assembly GCA_935421205.1 of Xylocampa areola. Taxonomy (NCBI): domain Eukaryota; kingdom Metazoa; phylum Arthropoda; class Insecta; order Lepidoptera; family Noctuidae; genus Xylocampa; species Xylocampa areola. Next base: position 3,759,947 of record OW285216.1, read on the forward strand.
GATTACTATTTTTCAAGGAAACATTGAAAAATGATATTCACGAACGGGGCTTGAACCCGCGACCATTGACATTCCGTGTCATCACTCTACCGACTGAGTTACCGTGTCTTTGTTCGATACTATTGAATTTCATGCTTGCTTCCTTGTATTCGTCTTAAGGAGACGCCTGGCGATATTTATTTACCAATCTTTGCAGTTGTAAGGCGCCGAACGACATCCCAATCCTTTAAAAGTTTAAATCTTATATAATGATATTTTTTTATACATGTTAAGTATGTAATGCCTATATTCATTACTATTTTTCAAGGAAACATTATTTAAGCAGTGATGACCTAGTGGTATGAACGCACCTAACTTTTCGAAGTACGTGCACATTACAAATTAATTATCACTTGCTTTGCACGAAAACATCGTGAGGAAACTAGCACACCTGAGAGATGTTTTGATGATGTGTTAAGCCATTTTAGAGACCTTCGAGTTATTTCAACTCTGACATGGTTCTCCATCAACCATACAATAAGAAAAAGATCTAGAAAATGATGATAAATGACAAAAATGTTAACTTTCAAATATTCGTTGATTGCAAAAAACTGCAGATTGAACCAGCCATATATGTCCATAATATGACTAACACTGGACATTTCAGGAACGTTACCCCTTTTCCATGTCCAAATACTATTTCCACTAGCTGAACATTTTACGAGGTGAAAAATTGAGGTCGCGTGACGCCGTACACCGATTTATTACGTGGGGTCACACCATATGTGCAGGGACGAATGGGGTCGTTTATGTAGTAGAAATAATATGGGGAGAATGCGCAGTAGTTTTAATAGCTTTTTTCTATATATTGTCACACCTGAATGAGGTAGGTAACTTTGGTTAAGCACAACAGGTCACTTGACGTTTCCAGATTTTTGAACCCTCGAGGGAGCAATATGTTCAGCTAAATAACGTAGAATTAAGAGATCCTTTGTGAACCGTTATTGTTGGAATTGCAATGCAAAGTATCCCTAAATTAATGAACATTACTATATTATGCCATCACGATCCATCATTAAGTGACAGTGTCTTAACCCCCAGACTTCCAATCACTTTAATTTCTGCAGAACATAATTTTGTAAATGTGAGCTTAATATAGATATTAATGATTCATGTCACATAACTAATTGATGGCAATTATTTGTATTCGTAGCATTCTTTATTAATATTACATCTCACATAATAAACCTACATTGTTCTTGCATACCTATAAACTTAACAATGTTAAGATGCAAGTTTGTATTATTTTATTTTAAAATGGTGTCTATGGATTTTCTTGCCGGTTCTCCTCTATAAGACTAACCTTTTGGAACTGTGACACTAAAATCAACGCTTCATAAGTGCAGGTAATTTGCCTATGTGAAATAAAAACTTGACTTTTTCTCTTGTAAAGTAGCCCACATCTTGATAGAAGTGTCATTAGGTGATAGTGAATATTCCATCAGGCGAACCATCTGCCTGATAGCATGCCATTATCTGGAACATTTTGTGCTAAGTTATTATAGACCAGACATCATATATCATAATGATATCTTTTGCTGCACGTCAAAATCCGATAAGAACCACCCCTTGTTTCAATCCACAAAAAAACATTCAGACAGTATCGTATAATAAATCAAACAGCTAATAATATTCTTTGCGTGCACAAAAACTATTTCGTCGAATGCGTCTCTGGCCCAGTTCTCTTTTTTCCCAAATATTTGTTTCGATAAACGTAAAATTTACATTGTTTTAGTATTTTTCTCAACACTGGAATACGTTGGACGAATATTTAGTGTATGTAAATTCTGGGGTGCTGATTTGTATTGAAAAGAACAACATTGACAACAAATGCTTTTGTGAATCTTGTTCACAAGTTCAAAAAATAAAAGAATGGTTAACCTTCAAAGACCTAGTAATCAAAAAGGCTTGATTGTCAGTGGAATAAAAAAGGCCTTTAATATGAACTTCTATAAAAAGAACATAGCGGTAGCCAAGTGGTTGCGGGGCCGTTTTTTGAATCACAGCTCTTGGAAATTCAAACCTAGCATATACCAATGTGACATTTCAATGTTATATGACGTTCTGGTCCTTCTGCAATTGCCAACCCGCAGTGAGCTAGCGTGGTGATCAATGCTCGTACCTTCACTGTATGAGAAAAGGCCCTGCATTGTGACAGTCATGAGCTCGTTATGGTCTATCAGTCTGATATGTATGGGTTGGTGTTAGTTGTTTCTGGTGTGGATATATATGCATCTGAGATTTGTTTTTGTAATCACATCCATAATACCAGAACCCGTTCAAGAATGGATAAACTTACAAAAGAGAACGTTTGAGCTATCCATGCAGTTATTAGCATAACGATTGTAGTGTAGAACATAATGAGATATTTTATAGTAGGAGGAGATTTGAGATAGAGAGATATTTAATTGGGGCAATTTGACAGGCAATGTTCTGAGATCCTGGTTGGTTAGGATGTCGGATGTACTGAGCCAGTAGGTCCCTTAAACAATACATTACCAAATAGCAGTATTTTTTTGTTCTCACGTAAATTAAAGCTTTTGATATATTATTTTGAGTCTAAAAAATTGTCCTCCGAGTCACAATCCTAGTTATACAGTCACATAAATCCTAAATAACCTTATCAAAGTTTGATGTCAAAGTTAAATCCTTGTATTAAAGGCTTACTGTCCAAACAGAGCCTTCTAGGTAATACAAAAAGTCTAGGGTTTAAGACGACGTGCCTTGGTCCTTTGTCTCAAGTTTTTGTTAGGACTTTCGAATAATACTCGGGTTTTAAGACCAAAGTGGGGTAGAAGCTAAAACAAATTTACTCATTTGAAATCCATACTAATTTTATAAATGCGAAAGTAACTATCTTTGTTTGTTAGCTTTTCACGACTCAACGGCTGAACGGGTCGTAATGAAATTTGGCAAGGAGATAGATTGTATCTTTGGGAAGGATATAGGCTACCTTTAGTCGCGCAGACGAAATCGCGGGTATCAGCTAGTTTTTGATAAGACAGTGACGGTATCCATACCAACTATATTTAAAATAATTGTCATTAAGACCAATTCAATAATATATAGTTGATTTACCAATAAACTACTTATGAGAGTCGGTATAAATACTGATATCTTCGATCTGCCTAGCCTTTTCCCAATTAAAATGGGGTCGGTTTCCAATCAAACTGGATCCAGTTTAATAATACCAATGTTTTACATGAAGCTACTGCCTATTTGACCTTCATAACCCAGTTTCAACATGATATCTCCTGGTTATCAGACTTTCAGGCCTCTGACTACCCGTAACGGCTGTCATCGATCTTAATTTGACAACCGGGACCGACGGTTTAACGTCTTTCCCAAAGCACGGAGGTCTCTCGGTATGAAACGCCCTATAAGGCATAACATGGCGGTCCCATTATCATTTAAGATCTGTATCATTAGACCTATGTTATACAAAGTATTAAATTATTTGATTTTGATTTTTGAAAAGAAATGATGGTCACCCATCCACAGACGGCCCGCTGCAAGCGCAGCTTAATCTCAGTCGATCGATCTGCGTGGTTGTTACTTAGCCCAAGATTTTACTATAAGTACTAAAAAATATATAGGTACTTATCTTAATTTATGAGATTAAATATCTCAAACGGCAAAGAATCAATTCATTTATTACATTGCAGTCACATGCTTTATTATTGTTTTATATAAGACTTTCTTATTTCAACTTGCTGTGCCCCGCGGTTTCACTCGCGTATAATTAAATTATAATTAGCCTAAGTTACTGCCAGTAAAATCTTATCAGAATAAGTCCAGCCGTTTCTAAGATTGGCCGGAACACACACAGACAAAAATTAATGACCATAAAAAATCTATTATTTCGACTTCAATTTTATTTATTTGTATTGATTAATTCAATATCACATTGGTACTCAAACACCATTACAACGTTAAACAAAAAAATTACCCACCGTTCCAGACAAAAAATAGGTTTCTATATACCAGCAACAACAAAAAATCTACATGCAACCAAAAAGTCCACATGACCCGCGTGGCCATGTGGATTTTTTAGTACCCAATCTGGCACTGTAACTACGTAAATTTTCCATATACCAACCCTAACTTGCCATTTATCCTGGCGCGTTCTGGCACATAAATATAGATTGGATTTAGAAATTGAAAAGTATTAGCGTGGTCATTTCATGTAGTGGTTTTGGTAATGGGGTGTAAATTATGATGGTTGACGGCAGTAATTATAGTGTTGAACACACTCTCATAATCGTCACGCCTGTATTCTCCGAAGGGGTAAGCAGAGGTGAACACAATTGTAAAGTACACCCACATTTTACCAATGCTGATATTAAGTCCCATGTAATAGGTGGTGAACCCATTGCCATCAAGCGGGCACAATTCCAAACTCAGAGCTGCTATTAAGAATTTTAAAGCCCAATAACACTTTACCTGACCTGGGAATCGAAACTAGGACCTCATCCTCAGCAGTAGGGACCACTAGACCAACGAGACAGTTATACACACACTTTCTTATATATAAACAAAATCTGGGGCTCGTGGCTAAGTAACAGCCGCACAAATCGAACTATTTAGGTTAAGCTGCGCTTGCCGCGATCGGTCTGTGGATGGGTGACCGTTTTTTCATACCGAAACCCCTCCGTGCCTCGGAGAACACGTTTAACCGTCGGTCCCAGTTGTCAAATAAAGATCTATAACAACCGTTACGTGTAGTCAGAGGCCTGAAAGTCTTACATACCACGAGATATCGTGTTACCTAGTAACTGGGTGGTGGAGGTCAGATAGGCAGTCGCTTCATGTAAAATACTGGTCAAAGTCAAAGTCAAAGGTTTTTTATTTCATATAAACCATACAAAGGCACTTATGAAAAGTCAGAATTTACGTGCACGGTTCCAAAAAGTCGCTTCCTATGGGGAAGAACCGGCAAGAAACTCCATGGTTACTCTTTTAAACTGTATATCTTTTACAATTTCTGTAGATACAATTTTGGGCGGGATATAAAAACAACGTAATCTTGGATGCAGTCACTAATATAAAAGATAATTACATAAGCCTTATTAAATGAATAGCGCATTTGACAAGTTTACGGCGTTCTCACATTTACAAAATGTTGACGCTAAAGAAGCTATATAAAACAATGCATAATATCCGTCAAATATTATTAGTAAGTTTAACAAAAGTTAAAAACAAAAGCAAATGGTATTAAGCTGTATCCGGTTTGATTGGAAGCCGACCCCAATGTAATTGGGAAAAGGCTAGGCAGATATAATGAGCCCATAACTGTCCCACTGCAAGGCAATGCCCTCTTCTCATATAGACAAAGCACGAGCTTTGATCACCATGCTAGGGGCACCTCTCTTCGGGTTAGTTATTTCGGACTATTAAGTCTAGATTTCCTCACGATATTTTCCTTATACATTTTTTGTTTATCCAAAATGGATCTACGTTTGGCCACCAACGCGCCTGATGTTAAGAGCCGAGGATGCAACATGTAGACGAAAGACGTAATTTCTTCAAAAGACCCACTAAAATTGTACTGGAACATCCAACCAATTTTAAATACCAATTGAATTCATTCACGTAGAAACTACATGTAAAATATATTAACAGCCCTTATTATTTTCTTCCATTCTCGATTCGGTTACAATTTTCCCATGCTCGCTGTAAATAATAGATTCATAATTCAAACTCAAACATAATTGACGTACGTTAAATTTTTTATAATAGCTAGTAAATTTTATGAGCAAATACTTACGTAATTGTGTATAAAAATGCTGAGTTTGATATTATTTCGCTAGGTTTGCAGTCAAGAAAATTGGACACAGAAGTGACGGGCCGCATCGTGCCGCTTATAATCATAAACTAGCACAATTATTTTATTTAAGGGGAAGTCATAGCGGGAATTTGGAAAAAGTAAATAGTTTTTTGCTGGCAAATCTTTCAAATGCATTATAGCATGCGAACTCTAAAGATAAAAAAAATCTGTGGATTTGAATTTGCGCCTCCCGGATAAATACTCCAGGGATCCGAGAGGCGTAGGTTCGAAACCTGCTCACGACCGTATTTTTCTTTCCACAGAAAATTTATTACTTTTCTTTTAGTTTTGTCTTTCTGGCCCAAGTTGGTCATTTGCGATAATGTATCGTATTTTTCTATAAAAAATACATGGCTATGAGAACTGGCCTGGTAATTTTCTTTTCTTTTAAATTGTTTAGTTAAATTTGCTTAAAAGTTTTTAGTTTAAAAATTCGTTAAATGTCACCTAAAATTAGGCAATTCTGCTAAACTGCGAAACACAACTGCCTTGATTATGTAGGAAAATATATTTTACTGTAGCAAATACCCAATTGAGTTTTCCTTTCTATTTCAACTACAGCCAAAAAGCGAAATAACTGTTTTTTTTTCGCTTCGGCTCTTTCCCGTTTCCCCTTAAAACAGCAAAATTTTAGTATAGTATCAATTAATTTTGTTTATACGCCATTTTATGGTCTGATATATAAATATTGTAACACCATGTAATTTATCTTTAATATATTCACAAATAAATATTTTATTGATTTTTTATAATTTGCGTAGAGAGAGCGTACCAAAATAACTATATAGCCGTAACCGACGTGCTACTTTAGTATTTTGATAGCTTTTCTATTTAAATTCTGTCAAAAAATCATACAGTTACATGTCGATTAAGGCTAAAGTTAAGTTGGTGCAACTAAACCTTAGTTTTCTTTTAAATTTATTATTATTATAAATTGTTAAATTATTTATGTTCTAACGTAACTACGTTAGAACAAAAATAATTTCCTAACTAGGAAACGGCTTGGGAGGGGCTCGTGGCTAAGAAACCGCCGCACAGATCAATCGATCGAAGTTAACCTGCGTTTGCACCAGTCGGCCTGTGGATGGATGACCATCATTTCATACCGAGACACCTCCGTGCCTCGCAGAGTACGTTAAACCTAACTTAAACGTTAAAATTAACTTCCAAGACAACCGCTACGGGTAGTGAGAGGCCTGAAAGTCTGGCAACCGGTCATACCACGAGATATCGTGTAACCCAGTAACTGGGTTGTGGAGGTCAGATAGGCAGTTGCTCCATGTAAAATACTGGTATTAAGCTGCATCCGATTTGACTGGACAAACCAACCGACCCAATATAATTGGCAAAAGGCTAGGCACATTGTATTTGGAAAACAGCTAGTTAAATGATGCATTATATCCCCTTTGCAGCCACTAAAGTATCTCTATTAGTAAGTTTAGCACTCGTGGGTTGCTGAAAACCAGCGTCTGGTACTGACCAGTATTACTGCCTCCCGACATTATGCTGAGCTGCAGCCCTTTTGGCACTACAATGTTTTGTCGTTTTTGACAGAAACATCTGTCCACATCTGTCTATAACATATTGTTATACCATGTGTATGTGTCTAATATTGTAATCCGTTGTTTTTTCTGTTATGTGCTAATAAACTTATTTCTTTCTTTCTTTCTTTCTATTTAATACAATACTAAAGACCCGAAAATGGGCCTGTTAATAAAAAAATATAAAATTGTAAGCATTCTTTCTGTTTAAAGGTAACAAAGTCTATTGTGTAGTCGACCTTTTATTTTATTTTATTTTATTCAGATAACTTACAGCTAGCTTAGCCAATGTTCCTTAAAAATACAAAACTGACGGCCAATTACAAGTTTAAAAAGTTTAAAACATAGACTATAATGGGCTCTCCCAAGTTACCTTTGATGATCCTAAGTGGGATAGTGTTAAGTTATTTTTAATTCATTAAGTTTTCTTTTATAGAGAGATCAAACGCTCCGTTTATTTTAAACGGTTTGCGGTTAATAAATTTTATGGCGGAGTGAATTATGTCGGATTTACTACGTATAGCATCGTGCCTGCAGTCGGTAGGGATGTTAGCAGTTGTGCACCCACTTTTCACGAATAGTAATAGCTGTTTCGGCCTCTAGACCACACGACCTCATAACATAGCATCAAGCTTGTATTCCCCGAAGGAGTAGGCAGAGGTGTATACAGTTGTTCACCGACATTTCACCAATGTTGTGTCGTGTCTCAAGCACGACTGCTGAGTATAAGATCTTGGGTTCAATTCCCATGTTGGACAGAATGTGATTGGGTTTTTCTGTTAGAAAATTCTCAGTAGTCGTCCGGAGTCTAGAATCATGTCCGGTAGATTGCAATAGAACACGGAACTTATAACAGTTTTGATGAAGTGTGGGTACACAACTGCTTACATCTCATCACCTTTGTCTAACCCTTTCGGGATAACAGACTTGAAGCTATATATGTATGTCGGAGATGGCAACACCGAGCGCTACGGGTGGTCGGCGACTACAACGAGTGGAGCCGAGGGAGGACGCCAGTCTCTTGCGAGCAGCCGTGGCGAACGGACCGATACACCCTGACTTTTCTAGCCTACCTCTGGTTTTATGATATTTAAATACCTACATTGTACATGGTAATATGAAGTGACTCACTACTAATCACTAATCCAAAGTAAATGTGTTCTCAGTGGCGGAGAGCCTTAATGTCGGTTTCATTGACTATATCTTTAAAATCCTGACATAGAGACCCCCGATCCTATTATTCAACCTTTCTCCTACATGTAGTAATGAAAAGGAACAAGGTACAGTAATAATTTCATCACAGTCGGGATACAATCCCTTGGAACATTTGTATAGCCTGCACTAGTGCAATAATGTAGCCCGAATTAAAGAGAGGTGCGCGAAAGGACACTTGCACTAACTCAACCATGATTACCAGAATGGTGTGCGAAAACGTTATCCACACTATTATAATAGCAAAATAAAAAATAATGTTTTTTGTAATGAAAAACGTCTTAATGATTACGTGATCATTGGTAATAGCACTCTCGGTTGCATTACAACCCTCGCCTTCGGCTGAGGCGGCAATCCAGCTTCGGGTAATAACCAACTTAGCTCATTTATATCGTTTTTTACTATTTTCCACAAAAGCATTTATTATTCCTCCACATACGTTGTAAGCGCTTTATAGTTTATTATATTTTCAAGCGCAGTGGAAGGCAGTTTTATTAAATATTAAGGATATTGGTTCCGTCTGGCGCATCGAGTAAAATGAACTACACATAAACTATTGCTATCTCTTTCTAAGATACAAAAGTAGAGAGAGAGAGACTAAAACTTACGATTGGCGTTTGTGATTTCGCGGGTTCGATTCCGATATGGAATAAATAATAGATATTTTTAAGTCTCTGTCATTCTTGTAGTAGACACCTTACGTACCTATTAGAGCTGACTTCGATTCCTGGGTCGGGCAAAGTGTTATTAGGTTTTTCTCTTAGGAAATTCTTGATAGCAGCCCGGAGCTTGGAACTGTGCCCGGTAGATGGCAATAGGCTCACCATCTATTACATGGGACTTAATAACAGCATTGGTGCAATGTGGGTGTACAGCTATGTACCAAAACCTCTGCCTACCCATTCGGGGAATACAGGCGTGATGTTATATTAATAACTCTCTCTTACTTCCCGACTATTATGCCCATAGGTGGAGGGTCAGCCTTCAATAATCTACTCCTCCACGTCGCTCTATCTTTGACATCTCAAAGTCAAAGTGAAAGTAAATTTTTATTTTTTCACATTTACCAATTTGAAGTCGGAATTTAGTTGCACGGTTCAAAAATAGTTATTTACTAAGAAAAAGAACCGGAATTTAGTTGCACGGTTCAAAAATAGTTATTTACTATGGAGAAGAACCGGCAAGAAACTCCATGATTACTCTTTTAAACTTCATATTTTTTACAGTATTTGTATATACAATTTAGAAAAAAGGAATGTGACAACAGTGTAATTTTCAATAAGTAAGTAATTTTAAAAATATTTATCGATATTGTAATAAACACAACGAATTTGGCAAGTTTACTGAGTTCTCACATTTACAAAATATTTAAGTTAAAGGAGTCATACAAAACAAATCAAATGAATTTGAATGCAATCTGTGTTGCGTATGGAGGAACGAGGTGTGGTGTTCCTCCATTGAAAAGGGAGGATCCTCCGACCAGGCGGGTGATATAGCCTGGCAGCCCACGGCCCAACGGTTACTGTCGGGCGGTTGTGTATATGCAAATCGCCAAACCCTACTTGCGTGATGCAGGATTCTTTGACGTCATCTGTTATGCGCGTAGTATTTATGTAGCGCGCTAGATGTCGCTACATTGGGAACGTCTCATGTCACACTATCCTTAAGCACTACATCTATCCACTTGGTGTTAGGTCTCCCTCCGGATCATGAGATCCGGGTATGAACCCGGGATGGACAGTTGCAGTGCTATGTTACCCACATAATCTTGTGGGGAGACCACAAGATTCTAACTTGTTCATACGATCTCAGTCTACGGTCTTGTAGCTTGTCGCGGCGATATCACGTACATTGGTCATCCGATGCCTGCCTATTCGGAGCTAGTGGATCGAGCGGTCGCATGCGCGGCTGCTGAGCGTGAGGTCCTGGGTTCGATTCCCAGGTCGGGCAAAGTGTTATTGGGTTTTTTGTTGGGAAATTCTCAGTAGCAGCACGGAGTTAGGAAATTATTGGTGTGACAGCCCGTGCTTCGGAGAGCACGTAAAGCCGTCGGTCCTGCGCCTGATCTCTCTCCGGTCGTGTCGGATTGCCGTCCCATTAGAATTTGAGAGTGAAGGAAGAGGGAGTGCGCCTGTGTTTGCGCATACACTTGTGCACTATAATATCTTCTGCGTACTTGGCTAATCTCCGTAACCGAAATACGTTCGGAAGAATTATTATTCGGAGCTACAACATTACTTAAAATCAACATTTCCAAAACATTTAAGCCTCGTCGAGATGGCTCGGCGGTCAGAGCGCCTGGAGTATTTATCCGGGAGGCGCATGTTCGCATCCTGCCCACGGCCGTATATTTCTTTCCACAAAAATGTATAGCTTTAGAGTTCGCTATGCATACGTTAATTTGTTTGTAAGATTTATCTTTACATATATAACAACGTGTCAGTCTACCCGTGACCGCGGTCGGTGCAATTCGGGAAACAAAAAGGTACCGCAGAAGCCTTTTTAACTAAAATAACCCGATCTAAACCCGATTTATTTCTAGAATGTGTACAAATCGCGAAAGCTTAAAATCAATTATCTGTATAAAAGCAAGATTTAGTTTCAAAACATTAATAGCAACAAGAAGATGGAGTTCTCCAGTTTCGTTTCTCGACTAACAAAGAACAGGCTTAATTAATAAACCTAGCGGAACTGCGGTCATAAGCTGCATCCAAAATACAAAACAATTTTGTACAATCGGCGACATAATTACATGAACATTACAAAAAAAAAACCTTTTTGTTCTTTTCGTATGTCTGGTTGTCTAAACGCGACTGCATCCTGGGTCCGATTCCCAGGTCGGGCAGTAATAAATTTTTATTTTGTATAATAACTTTCGTGAGACATATTGCAAATGCACGTGAGTAGTAACCGGTGAACAATAATTGATATTTATTTAATTATTTAGATTATTTATTTATTTAACTGTTTATTGTACATACATACAATAACGCCTGCTTCCCATTGGGGTAGGCAGAGTCCATTCATTTCCATTTGCTACGATTCAGACACACGTCTTTCGCTGCATCGATGTTCATTACCTTTTCATACATGTTCGCCGATTTAGGTGGCTCCTAAGCTATCCTTTTTTGAGAACGTCCGCAATTTGATTGCGGTACGTTTGTCGAGGTCGGCCTGCCTCGACTCTTCCATCCACCCTCGCCTCATGTACTCTTTATTGTTCACCTAAAAAATCAGCAACAGTATATATCATTTAAAAATAAGTACAATGGGCGGCCTTATCGCACTCGTCTATTTGTAGATATATATGGGATGTATAGGTGTGATACAGACTAACACATTCTCATCTCAGCTGCGTGTAGTTGTCTTTCATTAATTCCTTTCGTTTTTTTTTTATGGGATTACGGGCAATCGGGCAGATGGATCGCCTGATGGTAAGCGATTACCGACGCCCATAGACACCCGCAACCCCAGGAGGCGCAAGTGCGTTGCCGGCCCTTTAAAGGGTTTGGGTCTCCGGTACCCTCACTCACTGGGCGAAACAAAACGCAAGCGTTGTTTCACGTCGGTTTTCTGTGAGGCCGTAGTATCACTCCGGCAAGACGGCCCCTTCGTGCCGAAGCATGGCTCTCCCGCGGTATAAAAACATTCTGAGCCATACAAAACAGTAGGTCTAATAATTCAAATCAAATCAAATCATTTATTGCATCCATAATGTTTTTAATAAAATAAAATAAATAAAATTTAAGACACAATTATGGACCCTGTCGGGCACAGCAAGTTTTAAATAATTTGGAGAGAGGAAGAGTGCTTCTCTAATTTTCCTTGTCAAAGAAGAGTAATTATACGATTATCATAATTATCACAATTATCACAATTAATACAATTATTAAAAAATTTACAATTACTACTAATGTTACAAATATTACAATTTTTTGAATTTCGAATTATTTGCTATTATATAATATGTCTGTTTACTTATTATATTAATATTATGTATTCAAGTCTACCTATTCATTCATTATTTATTTAAATATATTAATAGTTAAGTATTATAATTTACTTTATTTTTGTTATTTTAAATATTAAATGTCTGTTATTCATAATTATGTATTTTTACTGAATTTATCCGTAAAATATTCGTGTAATGAGTAATAGCTTTTTTTAATTAAGTAATGCTTTAATTTAGTTAAAAATATACTGGTTTTATTTTGCTGTTTTATTTCTTCTGGTAATTTATTATATATTTTAATTGGCATTGCATAAGGACTAGATGAGTGTAATTTAAGGCGGGAGGGGGGCAAATTTAGTCTGTTTTTATGGCGCAAAGAATAATTTGCTTGTATGTCTCCCCGCGTGTTATAAGAATATTTTTTTATATATAATTGTTTTATAGATTTTCCCATTGACTTTAATGGGAATTCGAGGGCCACAAATAGTTCTCATATTTCTTAAGTATTGTTGTTTAGTGTCATTGGTACAATCTAACCTTGAAAAATTTCGATTCTTTCACCTCCCACCTTGTATAAACACACGTATATTCCATCCTTTATATACATACGCGCGTCTCAAAATAGAACGCGCATATTGTACTCCCCCAACACGAATCAATAGCTCTGAATGTGAATGTCTTTATCTTGTAATGTCACGCCAATGTGACACTTGACATCGTTCAAGACAAAGAATTTATTTGATGACTCGAGTCTTAAATTATCTGTTTTTTCCTTATACGTGTAACAAAAAATCCATGCTTTTGAGATAACTTTTGAGCTATGTTTCCTATGAATAAATTATAATAGTAACAAAAATGTATTATATAAATATAACTTACAAGTGTGGTTTAACTATACATCTATATCTATTCAATTGGAATGAATAACCAAGAGGTCAATGTCTTATTCGTCTCGCAACAGCTGACGCTTATCTCAGAAATTTTCATATACTACGCATAGGATTAACACAATACTGCAACACCTGCACAAGTACACTTGTAGTGTATGCAATAAAGTATTAAATATTGAGTAGAAGTAACTACTATATGCAAAAACTGTTTTAGACCGCGTGGATGTCGGTTATCCCAACCAAAAGTAATCATGACAATTCAAGATATATCTCTGAAAAGCATTAACGCATGCTTAGCGAACTCCAAAGTTACAATATTAAATGGAAAAAGAATACGGTCGCGAACAGGATTCGAACCTGCGCCTCCCGGATAAATACTCTAGGCGCTCTGACCACTAAGCCATCTCGACCTCTGCTCACCACCGCGAATTCTTCTTCCATATTTTAACACGTTTTATGGCGACGTCATTGCAATCAATTCAGTAATTATAAAAACAAATACAGGTGACCGAACCGACACGACCAACTTTGCAGTTAATACAATGTCATAAAGAATGCAATTACCTTAATAATTCAAGATAAATCTTTGAAAAGCATTAACGCATGCTTAGCGAACTCTAAAGTTACAATATTAAATGGAAAAAGAATACGATCGCGAACGTGAACGAGACGTGTTATAATATGGAAGAAGAATTCGCGGTGGTGAGCAGAGGTCGAGATGGCTTAGTGGTCAGAGCGCCTGGATTATTTATCCGGGAGGCGCAGGTTCGAATCCTGTTCGCGACCGTATTCTTTTTCCATTTAGAAAGAAAGAAAGAAAGAAAGAAAACTTTCTTTCTTTCTTTCTTTTTCCATTTAATATTGTAACTTTAGTAATCATGACATTTTGATCCCGTTCCCGCTTTCCAATTAGCGCTATATAATTTAGCATATTTTAAAGTATTAAAATGGATAGAGTATGTTATCCATAAGAGATAGACATATGTCATCGCGGACTTTTCTGTAGACCTATATAAGATACACAATTCCACCATACATCGTTTTGTTATACCTCAAAGGGCAGCGTTTTCTTTGAAAGCTCCCAGACGGCTTATTTTTTTCTGACACCTACAAAAAATATCATTATATTTTAGCCAATGTATACAAAAACTTGACAAACTATATACTAGAACCGTCCTCTTGAATTACTCTATCTATTAAAAAACCGCACCAAAATTCGTTGCGTAGTTTTAGAGATCTAAGCATACATAGGGACAGACAGACACCGGCAAGCGACTTTGTTTTATAGTATGTAGTGATTTTTCGTAATGGATTGACTTCCTATAATTTGGCCTAAATATACAATGTATATTCGAAGTATACAATAACTTAAGGGGATAATAATATCGTTAAATTAAATATAAATAAAATTAAAATTTCGAACATTACAACCTTTGACCTACCAGTTTTTCATATTCCAGTTTGCTCCATACTCTATTTATAGTCAGAATGTGCTTTCTAAAAATCAATTTTAAATCTGAAACCTTTTGCTTGATGTAAGGTTAAATATTTTACACGAAACGGCCTTCACTAAACGATTCAAGTTAAATGAAAATGCTTTCGAGGGCGAAGACCTTGGAATTCCTAATGCCACAGACACGAAGAAAAGTCTTCCAGTAAATATAATCATTAATGTAATCATATATGTACAAGTAGTATATAAATAACATCCTATATTATTAATCCGAAATATTTTAACATGGACTAGATGTCCATGTTAAAATATACCTAATCTAATGGAAGTCATATCAAATATCAGATTACTATCAAAATCAGTTTTACGTTAATAATTAGATTAATTTAAAAGAATACTTTCAACTGATAAGAGTCTAAGAGAGACGCAGAACTAGAACGGTGATCACCAGAGCCTGTCCCATCACATGCTAATGATTGCCCATTAAATGTTTTATGCAAACAAAAACTTACATTCATAGAATTATTTCAACAAAGGCGTAATAAAAAAATTATAATATTTTTTAGACTTTAAAAAAAATTGGAGGTTATCAATTCTGTTATAATTTTTTTCCTATAGATTCCCTTCTATAAATATTTTTGATTAACTATAAAATTATAAAGCTTGAAGATGGGTACACTGATCTAACATATGGGATACAATTTATACATTTTCCATTTAATTAAAACATCTGCAGACCCATGTGAACGAATAGTATAAAGTATGTAGGTAAGGTCAAGGAAATCGAATCATGAGCCACCTTTATTATAATAACACATTCTTATTCTTCAAAATTCGAAATATATATTATGCCAAATGTTGTTTGAAACATATAGACAAACGTAACATAAATAGCCCTTAACTGTCCCACTGTAAGGCAAGGGCCTCTTCTCATACAAAGAAGGTACGAGCACTGATCACCACGCTAGCTCACTGAGGGTTGGCGATTACAGACCATTAAGTCCAGGTTTTCTCACGATGTTTTCTTCACTAATAGACAAAACCAGTTGTAAAAAGATATCGTGGTGACGAATTTCTTGTTCTGCATAGTCTTTTCTTAACTATGTTGGTATCGGCTCCCAGTCTAACCGAACCAACGTGACTAGACCTACAACTTGCTACCAGTATTTTACTTGAAGCTTATCTGACCTACACAACCCAGGTACTACTTATCATATATCTCATGATAGGACAAGTTGTTAGACTTTCAAGCGTCTAAATAACCGAACCAGGATCGACGGTTTAAAGTAATCTCCGAGGCACCAAGTAATCTAGATATGAAATCCCATCAACATGTCAACCGCTACAAGACACAGCTTTATCTCGATCAATTGATCAGTGCAGTACTTATTTAGCCACAAACCCCTCTTAAATATTCTGAAGCGACAAAATATTTTGATGTTATACAAAATGTAATAAAATAAACCGAATGGTTGTCCTGCGACCGTGAACGCTGCAAAGTGTTCGCAACGAATAATACATGCGATTAATCCGGTTAAAAGTTGTTTTATTATAGTTTTTGTAGTGATGACAAAAACTAAGATATTATTATTTTTATGTTATTTCTTTGAATCATAAAAGTTGTAAGTACCTTTAATCAAAGTATCACGTAATCTGAAAAATGTAACTATTTTACAATGTAAGTAAACATATTGCGCAAGTGAGTCATGATTCCATTTCACGGTCTGTACTTAGGATAAATAAATATTTGAACGATATAATGGAAGGGTCAGAGAGACTCTTTATCTAATATTTGAACAACGGGAAATCATCGTATTATCATATCATCCCCTAAAATATTACTTGGCAAACAGAACATGGATATTCTTGACTTAAAAAGTACTCGAAAAAGATTTCATAAAAGGGCTCGTGGTTATGTAACCGTGACACAAGTCCATCAAAAGAAGTTTTAGGGGGTTCGTGGCTAATGTATCTGCAGCACAGATCGTCGAGCTCAGCTATGAGAGCTCGTGGCTAAGTAACCGCAGCCCAGATCGATAAAACAAGGTTAAGCTGTGGGGGCTTGTAGCTAAGTACCCGTTGCATAGATCGATCGAGCTGAACTATGGGGGCTCGTGGCTATGGAACCGCAGCATAGATCGATCGAGCAAAGCTATGGGGACTCGTGGCTAAGTAACCGCGGCACAGGTCGATTGAGATTAAGCTGCATTTGCCGCGATTGGTCTGTAGATGAGTGATCATCAATGAATATCGGGACACCTCCATGCCTCTAAGAGCATTTATACGAATCTGCGGTAAGTCAAAAATCTAGATATTGCAATCTCACAGAAGTGTATGTACATGGGTAGCAAGATTTTGGTTTAAAAAAGACGCTGTTGTTAAGAGTCACGTCGTATAATCTCATGTTGGCCAAGTGGATACAAGCCCAGGTTGTGGATTCGTGGATTCAAACCATGCTAGGCACTATTATCTAATACTTCCATATTTAATCTCATCACAGACATACGGTTAAAATAACGTGATCAAATCTGGACTTAGAATGGTCTGAATTCGCCAACCCGCAGTTCTACGATGCCTTCGATTAAAAGTACATAAACATTTCAAGAAAATCCATTGGATCATGCCAAGCTTTAAACTTACAACCTCTGATTCAAAAAGTGCACCCATAACTACTCAGTCACGACAACAGCCTAATAAATATAGTGATATCAATATTAATACTACATATCAGTCCTAAACTGTAAACAAAACCGCGGGCCTTAACTAGGTCGTGATAGACAATATTGCCAAAATAAACTAAGGGCGCGTTTCCACAATGTCGTGACGATATTTTTATCCACGGATGTCTCTTTTTAATTCCACTGGGTAGTGAAGACAATACATAACATAACATAACATAGCATGACGACAATACACCATGTAAATTAACTGTATATTTAAATTACATTATAAAATATTCACGGAGGATAATATTATTAAACATAAGGTACAGTGAACGGCCAATGTCGATTAAGACGCTCTAAAATTAATTATTGTCTGCGCCGCCTATTAACATACGCAATTAAAAATTTAATATAACAAAAAGAAAATAAACTAACGCACCACAGATATCACACGCACGCATACACCTCGCTATCGCAATTAATCACGAAAGAAGACTCAATTGAGAGATCCTTTCTTCCTGTTTCGTTTCCTCGTCCCAATAAATCAGTTGCAAAAACGTGCATCTCGATCGAACGCGTGCGCGTGTAACCCCGCTCCATAAAAACCGCCAAAAATACAAGTGTGCTGTGTGTGAACATTCTCAAAAACGACTGTGGGGTAGCAACAAGCCAGTGACCATCAAGAAGTGGCCATCCGCTACTCTGCGCAAAACAGCTATCGAAGTTCTCACTCTCCACTCCGCTTCGCCCGACACCCAGTAAGTGCCTAAACCCTGGCTCCCACAATTATTATTATTATATTATTTTCAGACACAAACCTGGAAAAACATATATAGGCCCATACAAATATTTTTGCAGAAATTTAAACAGCAACACGGGGCAATTCAAACCGGTCTTTGGACCACTGTGTCAACCATACCGACGAAATTTAAATATAAAAGCCACGACATAAGACTATCCATTAGTGTTGGATTATTTAGTATCCGCATTAATTTTTGGCATGTGAACTTTCATTTAGCATTTACCAAATTAAACATGATTGCAAAAATCTGTGAAGTGTGAATGCATTAATCGCTTCATACTTCGTACGTTAGCGCGTCGCGACGGCATGCACCATGCGCTCACGGAAATACTAACTTGCTTGATTATCACGCGATCTCACTCTAAAGAGGCGAGTGAAATGAACGCGATATTAAAGAGCTTTTTAATTCGCATAATTATATTATTAACTGAAGTCACACAATTATTGTGTTTATTTAACAAAGTCATATTCATTTTACATTAGCTTTTAATTAGCATGCTAAGACATGAGAGTTTACTAGTTCATGAAATTAAGGCAATATAGCATTAATTACCATCACGGTGTGAACGCGCTCCAAGTGGCTGACTGATGACGTTGTTGCCAAAATAATTGGAAACAAACTAAAAGCGCCACTCCTTTGTTGAACGCCGATCTTAATTAACGCGTTTTTCGGTGCGCTAATTACTATTAGGGTTAGGCTGGGTTAGGGGATAAGTGAAATTTTAGTGAAAATAATCTTGGTAATTGTGTCAATCCAGTATGATAAAATTCAATTCAAAGAACCATTACTTTGTAGATATATTTACTATAGTTGCCCAAAAAAGAGAGTGGTGAAAGGAGAAGGTGTTATGCTTTCAGGGTTAATATATGTATGTACTTTTGTGAGTTTCTGTATTCCACCACAAGGAACCTAAAAGAAAATGTTCCACCGTATTGTCTGGACTGCGATGAAAATTCTTTAGTGCCTTGTTTTTATTTTTTTATTTCACACATGGCAGGCGTGCTTTTTATTTATTTATATTTATAATCATATGTTATTTGTTTTAACGCGCTTAACTATGGAACTGCAAGCCGTATTCAAAAAATATATCTTTTAGCATTTGGTAGTCTAAGTCTTGAGGAAGGTTAAGCTGTTGCGTCAGTCATTAGCAGACACAATAGATTTTTATTGTTACAACGTACAGATCTGTACGTTACTGAGCCGAAAGGTTCTATTTAACATCACGCTACCATCCTTAGGAGTCAAGCAAAAAAAAAAACAGAAAGAACGCTAAGGAGTGACGTAGTAATAGCGCGGGCAGGCGATGTGACACGGTGGGTTGGCGATGCCCGGCGAAAACCGAGCATTACCGAGAAGAGCAGAATTGAAGTACTCTAAATTATTTATAAATAAACCGGTTTACTTTAAATTAAATGGCAGGTGAAACTGCAGGGCTCAGCTAGTACCTAAACGTTATTTTTATCGTGTGGTTGATGAACAACCTATGTAGTGTCAGAGTTTAAAAACCAGCCGTAGGCCTCTCATATGACTTTACATACCGTAGAAAACATCTCGAAATGGTCTGGCCGCATTGACGACCACTAACACACACACACATACTTAATTATCACGTAGGTATAACTGCCTCTGCAAGCGCGGTTGCTGAGCGTAAGGTCCTTGTTTCGATTCCCGGTTCGGATAATAGTCTTTTTTTTTGGTTACGAATTTCTCAGTAACAGCTCGGAGTGTGGAAATTCGCTGTGTGATTCCCCCGTACTTCAGAGAGCACGTGAAGCTGTCGGTCCTGCGCTTGATCTCTCTCCGGTCGTGTCGGTTTGCCGTCCCATTGGACTATGTAAGTGAAGGAAGAGGGAGTGCACCTGTGTCTTGAACATACACTTGTGCACTATAATATCTCCTGCATACTTAGCTAATTTCTGTACAGATAGACCGCTGCGCCGTCACCGAAAATTCAGTCGGGAGTATATCGGAAATCTGCGCAGGAGCTTTGTGACCTTTATACTGTCCCACTTTTACTACAGGACTAGCAGAAGGACAGCAAACTAACATCCGTTCCTCGTAGAAGTTCCGAAAATTCGTACACAACGATACGTATCTACTGTCACTGAATTCAACTCCCTACCGTCTTCCGTGTTTCCTGAGAAATACAATCTATACATTTTCAATGCTAGAGTGAATAAAGTTCTTCTGGATCTATGTGCCCCAAACTCGGCCACACCGTCGCTTACTATCAGGCGAGTCAGTGGCCAATCGTAGATTTATGATAAAAAGAAAAATTACTTTTATCCGATTACTATAACATCAATACTTCTAACTCAAAACTTCAATAATCATTACTTCTCCGTTTAGGAAGGAACTTTTACCCTTCAGAAGGACAATACCATGCTAGTATTATTTTAAGGAATTGGATTGGCGATCGCAATTGGATGACCGTAAATTGGGTTCTGTATATCGGTTGAAAGGATCTTGATTGGGACGGCAATCACGGAACCTTAAAGGATTTATTATAAGTAGGAAATGGCATTAAGGAATTCCTGTATTAGTGATAATACATAAGAGGAAGGTCCTAGGTCAAATTTTATTTATCGTATGGGTATGGGGGCTAATTTAACTGTGTCCGTAGGAGTACACCCTTAAAATGGAATCCCTACACGTGGCGCTTGGGTGGTGCGAAACAGGCAACACAACACTGGCTTCGGCCGCGGCTGGTTACCACCCACCGGACGAAGACATGCCGCGGAGCGACCTAGTCGGGTTTCGGGATGTAGTCCGGTGCAACCGTTGTGGGAGGCCGGTCTGGGCAGCGGCATCAACTCCCTGACTATCGTTCTCCCCAAATCTATCCACTCTACTTAGAGTGAGTAGATTTATTCTGGGTCTACATGCTCCATCCTCGGCTACACCGTCGCTTACCATCAGGCGAGGTGATGGCCAAACGTAGATCCATTTTGAGAAAACAAAAAGCTTTCGTTCAACGAAATTCGATATTTCGTGACATCGCATAATTGCTAGTCTAGTTTTCGATCGTTGAAATGTTGCATACGATTACATAGTGTTTGAAGTTTAGAAAGAGAAAGAAAAGAAAGATCATAGCATCATAGCATCACGCCTGTATTCCCCGAAGGGATAGGCAGAGGTCTACACAGTTGTACACCCACATTTCACCAATACTGTTACTAAGTCCCATGTAATAGGTGATGAGCCTATTGCCATCTACCAAACTCCGGGCTGCTACTGAGAATTTTCTCACAAAAAAACTCAATAATACTTTGCCCGACCTGGGAATAGAACCCGAGACCTCATGCTCAGCAGTCGCGCTTGGGACCACTAGACTAACGAGGCAGTCAGAAAAGAAAATTATCTTGTTACTCACATGCACTAAGATAATTAAAAACTAATTATTTCAAAATCAAATCAAAATCAAAATCATTTATTTTCAAATAAACCATTTACAGGCACTTTTGAATTGTCAGAAGTTAGTTGCCACGTTCCAAATTGTAGATTCCTATGGAGAAGAACGGGCAAGAAACTCCACGGTTACTCTTTTTCATCATATAGGTTTTTACAATAGTATTGGTTACACTGTTTTTGTTGCAAAACAGTATGTGAGAACAATGTAAGAGTTACAAAAATACTACCAATACTAAAAGAGTTTAGTTTAACAATTCAACATTTTGCCATGACAGTTTAGAGATGACCAGTCCCAACCGACAGCGCCCGTTCACGAATATGACACATGTGCCAGCATCACCCAACTCAACCATATTGTAGGGAATCGAATGACCCAACACACACGCCACCATCAGCGAGACATTTTAGTGAGCATGATATACTCTATCTGCCAGAATACAATAAAAAATAAACGGATTAAATCATTGTAAATGGTTACATAGTACTCTCACATGTACATTATTTATAATATTAATAAATTTGTTTTGTTTAATTTATAATATTTGTTAACTTTACGCAAAGTTCACAAACTAGTCTATGGAACTTTTGACACCGAATTTTACGGCGCCACGTTGGTCTAGTGGTCCCGAGCGTGATTGCTGAGCAAGAGGCCCTGGGTTCGTTTCCCAAGTCGGGCAACGTGTTGTTGGATTTTTAGAAAAAAATACAGTCTGGAAGGAGTTTGGAATTGTGGTCACTTGACTCATTTGATGGTAATAGGCTCACCACCTATCAGTCACGAGCACCACATGTAAACACAAACTTTAAAAAACCCATCGGCAATATCTCTAGCGGGTATGACTAAGATAATTAGGTATGTATCACAGATAGAAGAACCATTCCTTCTACATATACACATACATACATTAGAAAGAAAAGAAAGAAGAAAGAAAGAAAGAAAACACATTTATTTTGATCTCTCACATAAATTGTACACAAATATAAAAAAATAAAATAAAACAACAACAAACAAAACAAGAGATACAAAAATGGACCCTAGCTCAGCATTGTGCTACTTTATAATAAGCAGCGCTGGTATTCTGCTAGGACCAAGTGATTTCACGGATAGTTACAACACAAACATCTGCTATCGCTATCGTGATATAATAAAAGATAAACATAAAAGAATAAAAGTAAAGAATAATCAAAAATAAAATTGCTTAAATTGGTTAAACAACAACTAGTGTGTAACAGAGCATAGACAATCAGCATAGGCATTTTGTTGTGGGGAAATGCTGCTGACATTCAAACTATATTTGTGCTGCAGAAGAGGGCTATTCGAGCAATTTATAACCTTAGTTATAGGCACTCACTGAGGGATAAATTCAAAGAAATTGGGATAATGACGGTCGCATCTCAATATGTCTATGAAAATTTGATCTATGTTAAGAAACACATTAATCTATTCTGTAAAAACAGCGACGTTCATAGTCTCAATACGAGGAACAAAAATAAACTCGTGCTACCATCAACTAGGCTCCAAAAAATTAGTAATTCATATAGATGTCAAAGTGTACGCTTCTACAACAAAATCCCAAGCAATATTCAAGAATTGAGTCTCAACAAATTTAAGTCATATGTGAAGCAGACTCTTTGCAAAAAGGGTTACTATAAAATCAAAGACTACGTAGAAGATAAAAATGCTTGGGATTGTGCCGCTCGCTCTAATGTTTAGACACTCATTAATAATTGCTGTATTTTTTGTTTTTTTTTTTTTTACCACTGTTGACATTGTAATGTTTAATTAATTTATTTTATGATATTTTAATGAATTTATTATATTAAGATTATTCTTTTTGACATTGATTCTTGACATTTTTTGATAATATTGTTAGTCTATTAGACACTATTTGCAATGTGAATGTGAGTACGATGTGGGCTAGAAATTCATTCATACATGAACCTCATAGACTGTCTGGCGGTTTTGAGTCGTTTTATGTGACCTACGCAAATGTCCTCCTGATCTGGTATCGTCTTGTGACGGGTCGTTGAGCTCCCTTAGTTATGGTTGAGCTACACGATGACTGATGCATACGTGCCGTCAGACAGGACAGGTCACCTCGAAGCTGCTATGGCTCTTTCCTCAAAAGGCCATTCCAGACGATCCCTGCATCGTTACACTCACATAGATATGTACATACTATTATGTCTGGACTTTAAAAGAGACGTTGACCTCTGAGTTTGTTTCGGCGTTTCTTCTCAGAGACAGTCAGATAGGAAACGCCGGCGCCATCTAGTTTAAAAAAATGACTTGTAAAAGTGTCTTCAACAGATCTATTTACAGAAATAAATCATTTATCATTTATCATTTAATCAAAGGAGAATACGCCTTGCGTATTCTCCTCTAATCGTCTACACTCCGTGTCACAGGTACCATATGGAGACGTCACTACCATAAAATGAGTTACGCAGAGATATATTATCTGTGCCTTTCCGTCCCAATTGTCTATGGCACATAGATAACGCGGGGTTCTCCAGTTTAAATTCTCCAATTCTTGGAAAAGTTGGAAATCATTGAAAATGGCTGACCTACTGAATGAGTGAAATATGTGATTTTTATTAATTGAGTGATTAGTTTGTAACATGATTTATTGATTTAGCATTACAATTATAAAAGGAACTCCTAAGTGGTAGTTTAGATGTACATAAGTGGAAATATATAAAGATTGGAAAAAATAAAGGAATGAAGAGGAATGGAAAAATATAAGGAATAACGAAAAATATGCGATATGAAAAATAAATGCATCCTGCCTGTAAGCCTGTATGCCTGTCTGTAAGTGAACTATGGTAGCTGTTTTTGTATATCAAGTAGAAACTTTCTATACTTTAAATTAAAACTAAATAGTGATTTTACAGAACGAATAGGCGGTGGCAAATCGTTCCAACAACGAGTGGCTGCAAATTTGAAACTTCCACGGAATGCTGCGGTATGATGCCTCTGCGTGATCAGAAGGTAAGAAGAAGCCCGAGTTTTATAAGTGTTATGGTCACTTGACCAAGTGAGTTTTCTGTAGAGGTATCGGGGCCTTTCAGAAATTAGGACACCGAAAAGTAAGGTGGCTAAATGAAGCTTCCTTCGTGACGACATTCTCATCATGTTACCATCGTTGAGGAAGGGAGTAACATGTGATCGTGGTGGAATACTGGAACAGAACCGAGCACATGCATTTTGCACCCGTTGTATAAGCCTCTCAGTTCTGTTTAGCAGGCAGGTCCCGTACACCGTGGCCGCGTAGTTCAGCTTGGATAGTATTAGTGTTTCACAGAGCATGATTCGCATATCCACACTGATGTAGGGACGAACCCGATACAGTAGTTTTAGCCTGTAGAAACAGTTGCGTACAGCTTCGAGTATGTGAGTTTCAAACTGTAGTAAGCCGTCAAAGACTACCCCCAAATTGCGGGCTTCCAATACTCGTTCAATTAGGCAACCATTTACCTTGACTGCAGGTTTACTGTCCTGAACTTTTAGTATTATAGATTTAGAGCCCATGATTAAAAATTTGGATTTATTAGGGTTCAGTACTAAAGAATTTTTTCTTGCCCACTCTGAGACTCTGTCTAAATCTTCATTCAATTTCCTTACAGCTTCAGAACAGTCCTGGGGATGAAAGGAGATATAAGCCTGGAGGTCATCTGCATACAGATGAAACTGACAGTAATTTAAGGTGCTAGCTATATCTGCAATATAAATAATAAACAAGAGAGGGCCAAGTATGGATCCTTGTGGGACACCCCTGGTTACTGGACTGAGTGTTGATACAGCATTGCAACCATTTTTATTACTCTGCACCTGAACAAATTGATAACGATCACTCAAATAACTGTTGAACCAACGAACCACTGATGAATCACAACCATAAAAAGCAAGCTTGGAAAGAAGAAGATTAATATTAATAGAATAGAAGGCACGAGAAAAATCTAGTAGAGTGAGCAGTGTCCCCATACCTTGATCTCTGGCTTCCAGGATATTGTCAACAACATCAATTAATGCTGTGGCAGTACTATGACCTGTACGGAATCCTGATTGTTTTTCAGGTAATATTTTAGATTTCTCTATATATGTTCGGAGTTGATTGGAAACCACTTTTTCTAATATCTTGGACAAACAAGGTAACAAGCTGATTGGCCGAAGATCTTTAAGACAATTGGGATTAGACTTTTTAGGAATAGGTATAACTTTAGCTATCTTCCATGGGTCGGGGAAGGTAGATGAATACAGACACCTGTTAATGATTCCAGTAATAGCTGCGAGAGTCTGTGGAAGGGTCATAACCAGCATATCAAGAGAGATATCATCAACCCCAGAGGCATTCGATTTTAGACCCTGAATAATATTCAGAACTGCTATTTCATTGGTTGGTTGGAAATGGAAGGTACTAGAACCAAATCTGTTAAATTCATAATATGTTAATTCAGAAATAGTAGCCCCACCATTGCCAGGAACTTCCAAAAAGTGTTTATTTAAAGTTTCAGGATCACTACAAAAAGATGGTAAAACATATTCTTTCTTTATGTTATAAGTAATAACAGATTTAATGTTACTCCACAACTTTTTGGGGTTCCTGATATTCATGCTTATATTAGATTTGAAATAAGCACTCTTCTCACTATCAATTGCAGCCCTAACCAAATATTTCAGGCTCCTGTAGGAATTACCGTGAGAATCAGACTTAGATGATTTGAAGCGCTGGTGACATTTATCTCTCAATTTCACCATATCCTTAACTGTGTCTGTTATCCAAGGACACCTTTTGTCTTTTATTGTTATTGTCTTACGTACGTACTTCTTCCGACCGTATTTCGGTCACGGCGGCCTATCTCCACTGAGATTAGCCAAGTACGCAGGAGATATTATAGTGCACAAGTGTATGCGCAAACACAGGTGCACTCCCTCTTCCTTCACTCTCATATTCCGATGGGACGACAATCCGACACGACCAGAGAGAGATCAGGCGCAGGACCGACGGCTTTACGTGCTCTCCGAGGCACGGGGGTGTCACACCACCAGCTTCCTGACTCCGAGCTGCTACCGAAAATTTCCCAACAGAAAAATTCAATAACACTTTGCCCGACCTGGGAATCGAACCCAAGACCTCACGCTCAGCAGCCGCGCTTGCGACCACTAGACCAACGAGGTATTGTCTTAAGTGGAGCATGAAGATCAAATAATGCCAGAAAGTAAGAGTGAAATGAGTCCACCATAGTGTTAACATTGTCCAAGCTAATGATATAATCCCAGTCTATTTTCCTCAGGTCCTCATTAAAAATGTCAATCAATATGTCCCTCAGAGGCCTATAACTAATACAACGGGGAGCAAGCCTCTCAATTTTGAAACTTAGCTCAACTGTAAGTATTGCATGCTGACCAAGCTCAGGTATGTGAGATACAGAGGTTCCACATACACTGGCGTCAGTGCAAACTATGTCAATGAGACTTTCACTGTGATCAGTGAAATGTGTTGGTTCATTAATAACATTCTTAAGACTAGTGCACTGCAGGAAGTTGTTGAGAAGCTTGGTTTTACTATCGTTAATATCTAAAACATTAATGTTAAAGTCGCCTAACAAGAGAATCTTGTCTGCACTACTGAATGAGGAGAGAGTGTCAGTGACCGCATCAAAGAAGGTGTTTACATCCAGCCATGGCGGTCTATAGGCTGTGCCAATTATAAAATTTTGTGAATTGACAGTTAATTTAATCCACAGTTGCTCAACCATCGGTGCAACTGGATGTGGCACGATGCGCACGCGCAGATCCCGTCGTACATAAAAACCGACCCCGCCTCCACGGCCCTTGCGCACATTAACTGGGCGAGGCGCATGTCGCAACCGATAGTTAGGTACCGCGGGTGCGCGACCTTCTTCACCCTCTCTCAGCCAGGTCTCGTTAATAGCCATAATGTCAACTGAAACACTATCCATGGCCAGAAGAAACTCCTCCTGGCGGGAGCCAAGCGACCCTGCATTGAAAAGTCCAACTCGTATTTTTTTATCTTTTTTCATAGTTGTATATTATAATTACGTTATTTTCATTATTACTTCTATATTATTCAGAGAGCCATGCTTCGGCACGAATGGGCCGGCTCGACCGGAGTGATACCACGACCTCACAGAAAACCGGCGTGAAACAACGCTTGCGTTGTGTTTCGCCGAATGAGTGAGGGTACCGGAGGCCCAAACCCTTTAAAAGGCCGGCAACGCACTTGCGGCTCCCCTGGGATTGCGGGTGTCCATGGGCGGCGGTAATCGCTTACCATCAGGCGAGCCGTCTGCTCGGTTGACCCCTATCCCATAAAAAAAAGATGTCTATTGGAGTTTAAAAATTGAAAATGTATATATATATATATTTATATATATATGTTTGTGCTCGTGACTGTGCAACTGTGTACACCTCTGTCTACTCCCTTGGGGAATACAAGCGTGATGCTATGAATAACTCGTTCAATCTTAGACATTTTAAGCATAAGTAAAACAATTTTCGTTATTTCGGTACAATCGATATTTAAAGTTTCGATGTTTTGAACATTGAAATTTACCCATAGGAATTTTAATTTTCGACGTTCAAATATGTACTCAGGCTAGGTTGTACTGGTTTTTTAACCACTCACGTGTGGCCTACTATTGGACGCAACGAATCTTTGTACATCGTTGAACGATAGGGGACCCCCTCGGTGTTTGCTCGATTATTTATAAAAACTAAGATAACTGTGTTACCCGACGGGTTAGGCAGACATCTATTGTACTATACCCACATTATTAAGTCCCATGTAATAGATGGCGAGCCTATTGCCATGTACCTACCAGCACAATTCCGATCTGCTAATGAAAATTTCCCATTAGAAAATTGCAATAACAACACCCGACCAGACTCGAACATAGAAACTCACGCTCAGGAAACTCGGTTCCGTCATCTTTCATAACAGATATAAATATTTTTTACGTAACAAATAATAAAGTTTAAGCACTGAACAATAAAAATTGTTTCGTCATAATTCCACAAAGAATTTACGCTTACTCTTGATATAAATTATTTTAAGTGAAATGTCACAAATAACTTAAGTATTTTTCCAAGAAAATACAACTAAACTACAATTTAAAGAAGTTTACCTGGAAGGGTCTCCAGATTTTATAGATTCGGGATAATATGATGTACTGTATTTTTTTTGACTCGATGCCTCGGTGACGTACACTGCACGGTCTAACAGCTCTCTCAGCTCTGATGCTCCGTGGGGGGTGGGGGGGTGCGAAACACGTGTAGAGTAGTTTTTGGTAGTCCCAATTTCACCGCTTGCGTATGTGCATAGATTTGCGGACTGGTGGGCGGTGCCCAGGTAATGATAAAATATAAATATAAATGATATTGTATTTATTTGCATTAATACTTTAGAAATTTTACAAAAACGTCTCTTATGCCAGGATTAAAAAAAAAGCTATCCCACCACCACTTTCTATGCTGTACCTAATCGGAACTAAAACACGCGGCCTAAAACACAGTCTCTCGATTAATACCGCACCATCATATCCAATCTAAAAAATCTTCCCGTCACCTGTAGAGCTGAATATTCACATAACAGCAACAGCTTCTGACGGTCCCGTAGCAGGGCAAGAGTCTCTTCTCACACAGAAAAGGCACGAGCATTGATCAGCACGCTAGCTCACTGCGGGTTGGCGATTTCAGACTATCAAGCCCAGGTTTCGTCAAGATGTTTTCCTTCACCTGTCTGTCCTGTTTGTCTGTGATGTTTTAAATTAACTAAGAAAGTACATATGACATTGAAAAAACCACATTGGTACATGTCAGATGACAGATATGTCAGATACTCACAACTCAAGAGGCGGGGCGAGGCCGTAACCACTCAGTATGTATATTTTTATACCACCAAAGTGACAAACTAGCATAGGGCCCACCAGATGGTAAGCGGTTACTGTAGCCTATTTAAATTTATTTATCTCTTGCTTAAAACGGTGAAGGAAAACATCGCAAGATAACCAGCACACCTGAGGGATGTTCTCGATCGCGTGTCAAACTATGTCGAAGACCTACGGGCGGTTTAAACTGTAAGATAAACCCCACGATAAGTACTGGTAGATGTGGAAAAGCCTAGCGCACAAGGTAGCTTTTATTGAAGAATTTCCTATATTTTACAAATATTTTTATTCTATTCTATTGGGGCTCGTGGCTAAGTAACAGCCGCACAGATCGATCGATCGAGGTTAAGCTGCGCTTGCCGCGGTCGGTCTGTGGATGGTTGACCATCATTTCATACCGAGACCCCTCCGTGATTCGGAGAGCACGTTAAGCCGTCGGTCCCGGTTGTCAAATTAAGATCTATGACAGCCGTTACGGGTAGTCAGAGGCCTGAAAGTCTGACAACCAGTCATACCACGAGATATCGTGTTACCCAGTTACTGGGTTGGGGAGGTCAGATAGGCAGTGGCTCCATGTAAAATACTGGTATTAAGCTGCATCCGGTTTGACTGGAAGCCGACCCCAATGTATTTGGGAAAAGGCTAGGCAGATATATATATATTTTATTCTATTCTAGGAACATAACACTACATAGAGCTGTGAGTATTTGGCTACGAGTTTCTGCAAGGTAAAGGTATTTTCCCAGCCAGGTAATTCCAGCGTTCTCGATCCTACCTTTAAATTTTACTCTAATAATTCTGTATTTTTTTAGTAATATTTGTCTTATTGGATCACTTTAAAAGTACATTAGCAAAACATTATGCAAATAGAGTAAATGGATACTTACTATGATATTAATATTCACGAATATCTGAAACAAAGGATTTTAAAGATTAATAGTAATACGGACAGAATAATAAAATGAGTAGAATCGCTTTCTTTTTCTTTTTTACTGATTTGTCTGAGACCGCCTTGGTGGTCTAGTGGTCCTAAGCGCGACTGTTGAGCAGAAGGTCTCGGGTTCGATTCCCGGGTGGGGCAGTGTTGTTGAGTTTTCCTATTAGGAAATTCGCAGTAGCAGCCCAAAGTTTGGATTTGTGCCCGCTAGATGGCAAAGAATCACCACCTAATACATGGGACTTAAGGTGGGTGAATTGTGTACACTTCTGCCTACCCCTTCGGGGAATACAGGCGTGATGAATGAAATGCTCTTTAAAAAACAAAGACAAGTCTAGCTCAAATTAGCAGCACATTAAGTATCACTTACATTAAACTAAATTATAAAAAACTAATTAATAAATTTTACTTAAAGATATTTCTGTCTTTAAGTAAAAAACTTAAAAAGACACTGAGTGTTCCGTGAACTCAGATTTAATTTTATTAAGTTAAAAAAATATGCACATGCGAGCAAGAAAAGTGGCATGCTTATAACGTTCTACAAAAATTGAAGAACATACACTATAAGGGCAGGCCGCAATGATAGCGTGGTTAGAAAAGACCCACAAGAAACTTTATAGAACTGTGTTTGTATTTTTTTGTCTTGTTTACGTCAAGACGGAGCAACACATTAGAGTATTTTTTACATACCTAATTATAAAATAGAAGCTGGAGGATTAAATATAACATAATATAGAACAAAATATATTACGCCTATATCCCCGAAGAGTTAATTTATTTATTTATTTAGCACGGTTCAACCAATTACACTAAATAAAAGCAGTACTCCGGAGTTGCCGTGAATGCAGCTGCGATCCCGAGGATAAGACTTAGTGGAAAAATCGGTAGGAGACCGGCACAGCGTTCATGATGACTTTTCCACACATAAATTAAAAGTAGGAGAGTATAAATTAGTAAGCTGTATTTAATAGGTTGCTGTCAACCGGGCTCAATACTTAACTACGAACCACTACAGAGTAAAACTCAATAATACATCGTCAAATCGAACCCATCATATCAGCAGTCGCGCTGGCTACCACTTAACGCATGCGTAGCTTACTATAAAAATTTTATTTTTAATAGAAACCTCGAAGCGTTATAGATACTGACTAAATGACGATGACCTCACCATAAGAGGTAATGTCACAGAAAAAATTTGAGTGAACAAAGATCGGGTTAGCTTGGTTATCAGAGTACCTGAAGTATTGATCCGGTAACACAGGTTCAAACCCAGCTTACGGACGTATTTTTGTTCCACAAAAAGTAAATATATTTTTGTTACACAACCGCATTTCTGTTCCACAAAGTCTTAAAAATATTTTTCGTAAAATAAAACTATTAACGCTACCCGCTATCCGCTCCCCGCTGTAAAACTAACCGCGGCTTACAATGTAAAGGGGAACATTTACATTAGGCGGGGGATTAATAAAATATGATCGTGCGCTGAGTCACTAACCACTGGAGATAGAGTGTTTCCTTCACAAACACAATTTACCTTGTTCCTGTTAGTAGTCCCTGATGGTTACTAACTATAAACATGTTTTGATTGCATTCATTATTTAGAGGGTGAAAGAAAATTAACTCCGGTAATAGAAATGATGAAGAAAAAAATACATCGTGGATTATTCTGATAGAAGGATGTTTTTTTTTATGGTATAGGGGGCATCGGAGCAGACGGCTCGCCTGATGGTAAGCGATTACCGCCGCCCATGGACACGCGTAACCCCGGAGGAGTCGCAAGTGCGTTGCCGGCCTTTTAAAGGGTTTGGGCCTCCGGTACCCTCACTCACTCGGCGAAACGCAACGCAAGCGTTGTTTCACGCCGGTTTTCTGTGAGGCCGTGGTATCAATCTGGTCGAGCCGGCCCATTCGTGCCGAAGCATGGCTCTCCCACGGTAAAAAAAAAATCTTCTATATATTTATAATCTTAGTAACATAGCTTTCACGTCTCTTTTAATGACTTTAGAATGCACCTAATAGTATTTATACATATTTACATTAAGAGTCGTCACTTCAGAAGGTTAGGTTTTCGGAAATAAAATATTCAAACAACTGTATTGACTGGGCGTTTACCTACATTTTACTTATGAGACATTTTGTGTCCCTACACTCTATTCTGTATGGGGTTAAGGCAGAGATATATTGTTATACAAACGCATTTCACTGCTGCCGTTATAAAATCGTATAATATAAATCCACATGTTTTTCAAATGTGTTAACTTATGTCGTAGTCACGAGTGCTTACGAGGCCGCTTCTTGAGCCACAGGCTACGGGTTCAAATCTGGCCAACGTGATTATTTAATGTCACATGTACTTACGATATTAGTTACTCTAAAAGTCAACACAGATGTACAGTGAAGGAGAACATCGTGAGAAAACCTGGACTTGATGGTCTGAAATCACTAACCCACAGTGAGCTGACGTGATGATCAATGATCGTGCCATCTCTGTATGAGAAGAGACCCTTGCCTTGCAGTAGGACAGTTATGGGCTGGTTATGCAATGCGCCTCGTTGGTTGAGTGGTCCGTAGCGCGACTGCTGAGCAGAGGAGGTCTCGGGTTCGATTACCGAGTCGGGCAAAGTATTATTGAGTTTTTCTGTTAGGAAATTCTCAGTAGCAGCCCGGAGTTTGGAAATGTGCCCGGTTGATGGCAATAGGCTCACCACCTATTACATGGGACTTAATAACAGCATTGGTGAAATGTGGGTGTACAATTGTGTACACCTCTGCCTATCCCTTCGGGGAATACAGGCGTGATGCTATGTTATGTTTATGCAAAGTGCAATCTATTAACGCATTCGTAGCCAATTCTTAATTTATAAAATACTAGCTGGTGCCCGCGACTTCGTCTGCACATCTCAAGGTAGCCTATGTCCTTTCCTAAGATACAATTTATCTCCTTGCCAAATTTCATTACGATCCATTCAGCCGTTTAGTCGTAAAAAGGCAATAAACAAACAAACAGAGTTACTTACGCCTTCCGGATGAATACTCCAGGTGCTCTGACCACTAAGCCATCTCGACCTCTGCTCACCACCGCGAATTCTTCTTCCACATTTTAACACGTCTTAAGGCGACGTTATTGCAATCAATTCAGTTCCCATACTGGTGACCAAACCGACACGACTAACTTTGCAGTTAATACAATGCCGTAGAGAATGCAATTACCTTAATAATTCAAGATAAATCTTTGAAAAGCATTAACGCATGCTTAGCGAACTCTAAAGTTATTATATTAAATGGAAAAAGAATACGGTCGCGAACAGGATTCGAACCTGCGCCTCCCGGATGAATACAACAATACAACACAACAATTAATTAACAATTACACATTCCGCCATAATTTAACTACATGATTTTTTTTATATGTTTATGACATCACCATAATACGTATTAATGTAGGAGAGAAATTCGGAATAGTGAGCAAAGGTCAGGATAGCTTATTACAGAGAACCCCTGGAATACTCTTCCGGGAGGCACAGGTTCACCATACCCACGACCTTACCACAAAAAAAATATATATCCACATATTTATCTACCGAAAAAGCAAGATAATCTTCCTCCACTTTTAATTATTAATCCAACAATAAACAAAGGCAGCTTCATAATTTACGTTGAGTACTAATATTAATTTCAGTTTAGAAATTGTCTACTGAGAACGTAATCCGATCATTAAAGTTAATCAAAGTGAATAATTAAGGTTTAATGAGTAACTGCGATACCGCCCAATGAATCGTCCAACTTAATCAACTTGGTTTAGAATATAAATAATTGATAACCGTTCATTATCGTGGACGGCGCGATTGGCGCAGATGCTGAGATATTGGCGCAGTTGCCGAGAGATTGGCGCAGTTGCCGAGAGATTGGCGCAGTTGCTGAGAGATTGGGTGCTACCCCACGTGTCACTAGTTCAATGGTCTAGGTGTGTGTGCATATGAGGTATGTGTAAAAAAACTCACAATACAGGAGAAATCAACTAATATCAAAAATGTATAAATAATAATAATAATAAAAATTTTATTCAAATACTTTCGGTACATGATAAATCAATACAAAGTCGCATATAAATGTATATCATCTTCACATTTGTTTAAGTGCCTGAACTAGGTAATCCTGTGTTTCAGGCGAAAAGCGCTGACATAGGTTAAAATAGTCACTTATCAGTATAAAATCTAATAATATGAATCAATAATAAATCAAACTAAAAAAATAAATAGGTAAACAATAATGTACAAGCAAATAGTCAAATGAAGCTATATAAAAGTTTGTAAAATTTAATACATAAAAAAGAAAACTCAGTTTCCTAACTAATTACATAATATTCTTTATTCAATAAATAACTACAAATAATTTCTACTTTAGCACAATTAATAACTTCTCTGTATCTTCGTAGGACATACATTGAAGAACATCTTTGATGATTTTTTTGCAATTAAAATAATCCAAAGGATAGATATTAGCCATTGCATTTAGTCGATTATAGAGGAGCGGTCCAAGGAACATGTAAAATTTGGCTGCAAAAGCATGTTTCGTTCACAGTATTTTAGTGCAAACTATATCTTTTCGCCTTTTCTATTACTATACTATACTATTCTAGGCCTTTTTTTATTTTTGGCATACATTAATGATCTTCCTTATATGATGTCTGAATTATCTGATATCATATTGTTTGCAGACGATACCTCCCTTATTTTTAAAATTAACAGGAAAGACCGTGAGCTCTTAACGGTGAATGAAAGCTTAAAGTCCTTATCTAAATGGTTTGCCGCTAATAATCTACTACTTAATACAAGTAAAACAAAATGTTTAAAATTTTCTTTACCTAATGTTACCCAAGTAGAATCAAATTTAATTCTTGATGGTAACAAACTCCAACCAATTTCAGAAGCCGTTTTTCTAGGTATTACTATTGATTCAAAGCTGCAGTGGAGTCCTCATATCTCAGCTCTTTCTAGTAGATTAAGCTCAGCTGCATTCGCAGTTAAAAAAATTAGACAGCTCACAGACATAGCAACAGCTAGACTAGTTTACTTTGCATATTTTCATAACATTATGTCTTATGGCATTCTGTTGTGGGGATCGGCAGCTGAGGTAGAATCTATCTTCATTCTACAGAAAAGGGCAGTTCGGGCAATCTATGACATGGGTCCTCGTGAATCCTTAAGAGACTTTTTTAAAGAAATTAATATACGTACTGCCCTCACTCTACATTATCGAGAATATTATGTACGTCCGAAAAAATTTAAAATCTTTCAGTATCAACAGTGACTTTCACAACATAAATTCTAGAAATAAACATAAAATAGTAGTGCCAAAATATAGATTAACAAAAACAAACAAATCATATTTAGGTAATTGTATACGCTTCTATAACAAGCTGCCACAAACTATCACGGATCTTACTGGTAAAAAGTTTAAAACTTATATTAAGTCGGTTCTTGTTAAAAAAGCCTATTATAAAATTAAAGATTACATTGAGGATAGGGACGTGTGGCGTTAACTATTTTCTGAACATGTGGCTCTCCTGGCAACAGGCGATTGTGGAGTGTCATAAAATTAAAACAGAAATGACTGAATTGTGTCAGTGACAATGTTTTATTGACCTGTCTTGACATTTTATTGAGTTTGACATGTATAAAAATTTTCATTTAAATACCTGCTTATACTGTATTTTAAATATGTATTTAAATTCGTAGCCCATAAAACATGCTGTAAATGTGAGCTCAATGTAGAGATTAGTGACTCATGTGACATAACTAGTTATTTGTATTCGTAGCATTATTTATTAGATAATATTACATCTCACACATTAACCTCCATTGTTCTTGCACCTACAAACTTTGTAACTATACAAAGATTATTTTAAAAGAGTGTCTATGGAGTTTCTTGCCGGTTCTTCTCCATAAGACCAACTTTTTGGAACCGTGCAACTAAAATCAATTGACGTTTCATAAGTGCATGTAATTTTGCTGCTATTTGAAATAAAAACCTTTGACTTGACTTTGACTTTGACTTTTATTTGTTAATTCAGTGCTATAGGGAAGAGTTGCATGTTGTTTTAGTACAGTATGCATTATGAATAATTGTCGAACTGTTAATACTTCACAATATTTATAGAGGAGGTTAGTGGGAAAAAAATAAGGGCGGCAAATAGATACCTTGAGGATCGCTCTCTGAGCTCTCCCGATGGTCATTAGAAAGGTTTTGCCCGCACCACCCCATGTGGTAACACAGTAGGTTAGTATAGATTGACAGAGCGCAAAGTACACTTGTCTAATTATTTTTGGGTCTGCTATATGGCGTAGTTTTTTGAAGACAAATATCAAGTATGGATGTTGTTACTCTCTTACGCAATAACTACTTAACGGATTTGGATGAAATTTAGCACACTGATAGTTTATAACCTGGATCAATATGATACATAAGATACTTTTTATCTCATATAAGTCCACACAGATGAAGTTGCCGGCAAAAAATTGTTTCCCCTTGAAGCCAGTGCGAAGATTTACTAAAATTAATTTACAAAAAAATCATAATCGATCAAAACGATAAATAGAGCAGTGATAGCCTACTGTTATGACCATTGGACTGACGATTCAAAGGTCGCAAGTTCAAATCCAAGACACGAACCACTGTCCTTTCGAAGTCATGTGCGTATTATAAATTAATTATCACTTGCTTATAACGATGAAGGAAAATATCGTAAGGAAACCAGCATACATGAGAGATGTTCTCGATGGTGTGTAAAGCCATGTCAGAGACCTACGGGTGGTTTAAACTCTGACACTAGGTTGTTCATCAACCACACGATAAGAAGAAGATCAACAATAAATTATAAAATTATATAAAAATAAATAGATATTGAACATACTTTTTATATAAGACTAGATGGCGCCGGCATTTCCTATCTGACTATCTCTGAGAAGAAATGCCGAAACAAACTCAGAGGTCAAGGTCTCTTTTAAAGTCCAGACATCGTAGTACATAATTATGTGAGTACATCGTCTGGAATGACCTTTTAAGGGAAGAGCCACAGCAACATTGAGGTGACGGCACGTATGTATCAGTTACCGTGTAGCTCAACAATGCCGTAACTATAATTATTATACCACAACTTTGTCTTATGACTTGTCTAGCAGACTAGTTAAGCTCGTAAACGACCAGACTGCCTCGTTGGTCTAGTGGTCTCAAGCGCGACTGCTGAGCAGGACGTCTCGGGTTCGATTCCCGGGTCGGGCAAAGTGTTATTGAGTTTTTCTGTTAGGAAATTCTCAGTAGCAGCCTGGAGTTTGGAATTGTGCCCGATTGATGGCAATAGGCTCACCACCTATTACATGGGACTTAATAACAGCATTGGTGAAATGTGGGTGTACAATTGTGTACATCTCTGCCTACCCCTTCGGGGAATACAGGCGTGATGCTATGATGCTATGTTATGTAAACGACTTGCAACATGTTACAGCTCGGTCATTGTCTTCATACATGTACTGCAACATGATGTCTTGAGTAGCGCCAACGCAGTTACTGTCACGGTTTGGAGTCCTGCCCATCCCGTTAAGAATGGCGTGTGTGACTTATACATTATAGAATCTATACAGCCTGCTTGATCTGTGCCAAGTGTGACTGCTGAGCAGGAGATACTGGGTCCGATTCCCAAATCAGCCATAGTGTGTTTCTATTTAGAAATTCTCAGTAGCAACACGAAGTTTGGAACTGTGCGCGGTAGATGGCAATATGCTCACCACCTATTATGGGTGGTGGGACTTAATAACAGCATTAGTTAAATGTTGGTGTACGACTTTGTACACCTCTACCTATACCTTCGCGAAAAACAAGCGTGATGCTATCATCATCATCATCATCCTTCTGCCCTTATCCCAATTTATTTGGGGTCGGCGCAGCATGTATTTTTCTTCCACTTCTCACTTCACACTAAATTGCATGTTGCTAAAGTTTTGGCAATGTTTTATGACCGGCCGCCTGCCTAACGTCAACCTTCATTGGGATTGCTATGATTCGTGGTAACTGCCACCAATACGGTCCCCTTCTATCTAGCTATGTCACACCAAATGTTATCCATGCGCCAGGTTCTGATGTTATCCTACTATCACGCTCCACTAACCGGGCCAGGCGTGATGCTATGTATGTATGAATTTATACAATATAACGTGAACTAAATTCAGCTGATGTAACTGTCTCTCGCTGCAATACTTTGAGCATATCGCCCAACAGCCATCGAATAACCTGGAGTAACTTATGGTCATCAGAAAATGTAAGGAAATTGACCCAGCGCTTTATACGGTGATATGACCAAGTAAAGCAGCATGCAAATGCCAAGATCTCCGACACGCTACAACAGGGCAGAGACTATCTATCACAGTGAACAAATGAATAGAGGAGGGATGGCTAAACGTTACTAGAATTATCGTTACGGATGGGGTGACAGAGATCGTTTTGGCATTTCTTCTCAGAGGTAGTCAGATAGTAAATTCTGACGCCTTCTAGATAAAACAATTGACATGTTAAAGAGTTTTCAAAATAACTATGCACAGAGTAAACG
Organism: Xylocampa areola; assembly: GCA_935421205.1. Taxonomy (NCBI): domain Eukaryota; kingdom Metazoa; phylum Arthropoda; class Insecta; order Lepidoptera; family Noctuidae; genus Xylocampa; species Xylocampa areola. Next base: position 3,799,188 of record OW285216.1, read on the forward strand.
ATTTTATTAGTAGATCTGTAAATGATTGCTTAATAAATTTCACCAGGAACACACACAAACACGATACGGTAGCTCAGTTGGTAGAATGATGACACGGAATGACAAGGGTGTCTATTATTTTAAATTTATTTTTGATAAATAGTAATTAAACAATTAGATTTGAGAGAAAAATTTAGAAAAAAGGTAGGTTTATTAAATTTTAAACGCCAAATGTTAAACAGTTACAAACCTAACGTAATAATAAATGGATGGGAATTGGACCCTGTTGAGTCTACTGTGTTTCTTAGAATCACTATTGACAGGAAGTAACAGTGGGGCCTGCACGTTAAACAACTATAAGCTATACTCAGTTCTGGCTTCAGGCTGGCAAAAAGCACTGACTTTTAACTGATGCGAAGACGGCCAGGATTACTTCTCTAGGGAGATTCAGTTAACATTAATATCATCTTCATCTTGTAGAAAAGGACTATTCGCTCTATTTACAAGTTAGGCCCAATACCTCAGGGAAAAATTTACAGAATAAACATTTTGAATTTGATTAACAGAATGCGATATCAATGTTTTTGTTTTTACGAACGGGGTTAACGTACTTTCACGCAAATCAGCTGATCGGCCGCCAAGTATCGTCACATGAGTAAAAGTTAGTTGACTAAGATCGTAAAACGATTTCATTATTTAAATGTAAACTGACACACAATAAACACAATTACAGATAATTCTTTGAAAAGCATTAACTCTAAAGTTATAATTTTTTTGTGGAATAAGAATACGGTCGTGAGCAGGATTCGGACCTGCGCCTCACGGATATCGTCGAGTCAAGATGGTTTAGCGGACAGAGCGCCTAGAGTATTTATAACTTTAGAGTTCGCTATATAATGCTTTTGAAGATTTATCTGTATTTATAAATAAGTCATTTAAAAACTCTTTCACTTAACTCTTTATTTTCCTATCGAATACCTCTGAGAAGAAACACCTATACAAACTCAGATGAAAGGTAACATCGATAGTTTCATTGAACTTGAAATGTAAATTGACGATACTATAGTTAGAATCCACAATCTGGTCATCCTAAACAATTTGAATCCTAAAGGGTCGGTCCCTTTAGAATTTAAACCCTCTAAAAATCCTTGCACTAATACCCCGAAACGACTCAAAACACTACACATCTAGCAAATTATTCAGCAAACATTAAACACATTTAAGCCAAGATTTTCAGCATTACAGCACTTTATCCTACAATATAATAATGTTAACAATGCGCACTTTATTTCGGCCCGACGTGTAATTTGCTCAACTCATCCAGGAATTTAATAAAAATATTATGGTTGTGTGCGTGTGCGTGTGAAATTGGGTTTGATTGTGCGAGTGTGTCTGTGGATGTTGTGTTTTATATTGTTTTAATTATGGAATGATCTAGTGGGTTAGCGTTTATAAATAAGTATGTAGAACAAAAAATCTCACATTGTATATTATAGAGGCCATGGTTTTAGATAGTGGCCAAGAGACTGATTACAAATCAATAAATAACTAAAAACATGTTACTGTTTTTTTGCGTTTACTGCATCGATTTCTTTCGCTGCAAGCTTACTGCCATAAGTTAAGTGTTGTGTTGATCTTATGCATAGTATACGAAAATTTCTGAGATATGCTTCAAATTTTACGAGACAAGCAGGGCACTGACCTCCACATGACAATATTTTTTTTATGTTTACACAATTTCTATGTTGTTGTATAGTTTTGTACTCTTAATCCCCACCATAAATCCATGCAGAACCAGTCAGCTATGCCATCCGTGCTGACCAAGACAGCTATGTCAGCATAACATACCAAACCAACCAAGCGCGCCAATACTAGCTACCATATACCATAGATCAGTTCTTCTTTTTAGCGAGTCTATGGTACAAGAACAAAAATTTTGGTCTCCCAGTATTCTACAACACGCACTGGTCTCTCAGAAGCGATCATTAGCTCCTTCTGAGTGCAATAGACGAAGTTGTGACGTCACAAACGACGTGTTGTCTAAACGAAATAGGTATTATGAGGTTTCCTGTCCACGAAGCAGACACAATAGTTAAACAATCGACATGACCCACTCGTCGTTCATTGGACAATGAACGGGTTAAGTTATAAATAACGGCGGGAGCTACTTTTCGGGTTAATCTTGTACTGTACTGTCTAGTTACTGGAACTCTGTCCACGTTACATAGCATAGCATCACGCCTGTATTCCCCGAAGGGTTAAGCAGAGTCTTATACACTTTTAAACCCACGTTTCACCAATGCTGTCATTAAGTCCCTTGTGTCATCTACCGGGCAAATTCCAAACTCCGGGCTGCTACTTAGAATTTCATATTGACCTTGACTTGTATAAAAAAATATCATTATATATGATCATAACTTTAAAATATAGTGACTATTTAAAACCACAGTTTGTATACATACAATACCTATATTGTGTGTAACTTAAGGGGATGCCTTTCTATTCGGATCCGCTTACCCTAGAAGGGTTACCTTCATACCTACAGCATAAATTATTTCATACCCATGCTGCAGTGTCAGTACAAATTCAATAGATTCATAAATTTACTAACACACATGATTTTTGGATTATTTTTGTTTACGACCGCGTACTTTTTTTTCATCTTGAAAAAGTCTATTTTTTATATCCTTTTTCCTGGATTGCCCAAAAAAGTAGTGCTATGTTTTTAGTATTCATGTATGTTTGTAAGTTTATTTATTCCATCATAACTTCTAAACGCTTAGATGTATGGGATATCGTTAGAATCCTTGCATGATTCCCGGTAACTCAAGTTAATAAAATTTGAAAAATATAATATAGGTAGTGGATGTGTTACATAAAAAGATATGAAATAAAAAAAAACACATGGAAGACTTGCTTTTTAGAGTTATTTTTTATGAGATACATAGTATATAAACTTAGCATCATAACATAAGCATCACACCTGTATTCCCCGAAGGGCTAGGCAGATGTTTAAATAATTGTACACCTACATTTCACCAATGCTGTTATTAAGTCCTAAGTAATAGGTGGTGAGCCATCTACGGGGCACAATTCTAAACTCCGGGCTGCTATCGAGAATTTCCTAATAGAAAAACCCAATAACACTGTGCCCGACTCGGGAATCGAACCCAGGACCTCATGCTCAGCAGTCGCGCTTGGAACCACTAAACCAACGAGTTAGTAGACCAACGATTTTATATTTGTTAGCATACGTAAAAATCGTACAAATTTTATGAAAATTCGTGGACGGGTAACGTTGTATCAAAAACTACGACAAAACTTTTAATTCCGGAAAATTAAAACTTTTTGCGAGCGAAGCTGTGAGGCAAAGCTTCTATAATACTGATTTTCTTCATCTACCCAGGTATTCTCATACTACCTCAATGTGTTGAATTTCCTAATAAAATGTGATAATGACAGAACGCCGAGACGAGTCGGGTTGCTGTTAATTTAGATAGAGCGAACAAAGTATTTTGTACTAAGTGTACTAAGAACACGTTCCATTAGTGAGCAGACGACATCTTACAAATGCAACTAGAATTTACTTTACGTTTTAACTAGGATTGTTTTTTTTTTATATATTGTTCACCAATACTAGGATATTTTCCTGAATCGTACGTGCCTTTGTAGACACAAATCTCACACACACCCAGACTCGGAACAATTATCTGTACATCTTACACTAAAATTTGTTCCGTGCGGGAATCGAACCCGTGACACAGCACAGCAGCCGATCTGTCAACCATTACGACGTGAATTCCTTAACAGAAGAACCCAATCACACTTTTCTCGACCCGGGAATCTAGAACTTGTAGATGAGCGCGTCCACTAGACCATATAATTTTATTTATCATAAACATTATTAATTATTTATTCTCAGTACAGATAACTATTATCTAATCTGTGGTACAATCATCATCATCATACAATCAATTTAAAACGTCATCATAACCGTAATTAAAATTTGCAGCACACAAGATTAAATAATTCTATTAACGTAACGCAAAATGAACCGCTTTTCTTCACTCTAAATTCTACCTAAAACCTTCCATTAACGATTAACAGCCTTTCCATTTAGCACACGTTTGATTAATTAATCATTCACAACCAAACTGGAAACTTCACGAAATCACTTAAAAACATAATCTAACTGCGACGGGCGCGGGTTGTATCCCAAATAGTTGAAACTTGCGGTGTACCGTAACTGTGGGAGGCTTTGCTTACTACTTACCTGTTCCATGAACATTTATTGTGGCGTATATGAACATTCAACATGTTAAAATTAATTGTTGAGTCTGATGTCACTCCGTTTTGATGTTAATTCTTGATGAGATTAGAGGATTTAAGAGCCTGCAATAGTATATTATGACACAAGTGAGCTAAGTCATTACAGTTGAGGTTGCATTGCTAACCGATCCCATAGGCGAGGGTAGCAATGGTGCCAAGGCGTTGTAGTGACCATAGCTCACGCCTTTTATACGACGCTTTTCAACGTACTTGCGAGGAAAAAGAAATTTAATTGCGTAAACTTATGTTGTCACGAAAATGGCGCGCGGATTTCTTTTTCCGTGCGCCGGGTCTATGGGCTTTGCACGCACAGGTACAGAAGAAGCGGCACTCAAGAAGGTGCAAATCAGCCTTATATTAACATATAATAAAATTTATATTTTTTAGTTAGAGCCCAAATTAATTGAACGACCAAAATTAATAGTGCTATTTTTTTAATTGAAATTTTAATTGGTCTTATTTTGTTTTTAGATTATTGAAGAGCACACGTGTGTAATAAGCTTTATTATGTAATAATGGCCACTTTACGAGCTAGTGCCTGGAAAATCTATCAATTTAAACTAGATAAACGATAAGAATTCATAATATTTTTGTAACTACAATGAGTCACATAATATAACCAGGACCACTGCAGTACAAGTGCCTCTACTCATACAGGTATCACCCTCGCATTCTCTAAGGAATAAGCAGAGATATACCTACTCAGTTTAATACCCACATTTCACCAATGCCGTTGGTATGTCCCATGTAATAGGTGGCGAGCCTATTGCCTACCGAGTACAATTCCGAACAACGGACGGCTATTACAAATTTTCTAACATAAAAATCTGAATAACACTTTGACCGACCTAGGATTCCCCATCAGAAGAAACCCAGGGCCCCACAGCAATCAATATTAGTATAACCGCCACGTTGGTCTACAGGTCGCAAGATCGTATACTCACGGTTGGATTCCCAGGTTCTACGAATCGTTATAAAATATTTTTGTTAGAAAACTCACAATACCAGCCCGGAGTTTAATATTGTGTCTAATTGGTGTCAATAGACTCACCACCTATTACATGGGACTTAAATCTGCATCGGTGAAATGTGGGTGTACAACAGTTAGTACACCTCTACCTTCCCCCTCAGAGAATACAGTCGTGATGCTATGTTATGTCATATTTACTTTCTGAGTTAATCTAAAGCATCACAAATATATGGTCAATCTTAATGGTCTGAAATCGCCAACCCGCAGTGAGCTAGCGTGGTGATCAATGCTCGTGCCTTCTCTGTATGAGAAGAGGCTCTTGGCCTGACGGTGCAGTAATGGACTGGTTATTTTATCCTGAAGTGGCCCTGAAGTGGGACCTTATAGACTGGTTATCCATAGTTCTCCAGTAACTCCATTAAGCTACTATCACTAAAATTTAATATTTATATAATCCTTCCAATCGTATTTCGGTCACGGCGGTCTATCTCCACGGAGATTTGCCAAGTACGCAGGAAGTATTATAGTGCACAACTGTATGCGCAAACACAGGTGCACTCCCTCTTCCTTCACTCTCATAGTCCGATGGAACGGAAATCCGACGACGACGACCAGGCGCATCAGGCAGATCAGGCGCAGGACCGACGGCTTTACGTGCTCTCCGAAGCATGGGGGTGTCACACCACTGACTTCCTGACTCCGGACTGCTACTGAGAATTACCTAACAGAAAAATTCAATAACACTTTGCCCGAGCTGGGAATCGAACCCAGGACCTCACGCTCAGCAGCCGCGCTTGCGACCCCTAGACCAACGAGGCAAAATTTAATATTTACTTATTGTTTCAATAGCTACTAGAAGTTAGTGAAAACAATGTATAATGTTAAGTTCTAGACTAAAGCAATATTAGTTTAAGTTGTTTAAGTTAAAGAACTTATTAATAAATAACTTTCTTCGCATATTGGTTTCTCAATAAATATTTTATATAAATAACTCGTTCAAGGAAATGACAATTAAATATGAAATAGTCTTACTGTGTGTTTTTTAGTGAAATATTAAAATTTTAGTGAAATACATAAAAAAGTTAAGTATGCAATCAAAAATGTATGACTTACTACAGAAAAATAATTCCAAAAATAATAATAATTGTATATTATTGTCCTAATAAATTGATTTTATTCAGAATCCTCTAAATTTTTTAATATATTTGTATGTTAATTGAAGTTAAGTAAATAATGCAATTATATTGTTACTTTACAGAAAAAATTTTGGAGTCGGTTCTTTTTTTGTTAAAAATTATATTTTTTGTTAGAAATAAAATATTTCTTACTTTTTAGTGAATCTTGCTGTCCATAACTGATTTATCGGAAGTGAATATGGGTAGACCTACTCAACGCGCTGTCCATATAAGACAAGGCCATTTAATTGAGACGAGCAAAGAAGGGGAGAAACGCCTATACCAAAGTAGGAAATCTAGATCTAAGGCTATTTCAAAAGAGAGTAGTGAACTGCGTAAAACAAGATGAAATTGATTAAAAAATTAAATTAAAATCTGAATAGCCTATGTTACTCACGGGACAATGTAAGGATTCTAATGATACCCCATACATCGAAATCACTTCAGGTATTTAGAAGTTATGGTGGAATAGGTAAAGAAACTCACTAACATACATACATACTTAGACACACTCCTTTTTTTTGGTTCCTCAGTTAATTCATAATGACCCTATCTCAATGGATTACCCTATGTAACATCCTAAGAGTAATCGTCAAAAACATTATTCCCTTCACGAGCGACGAGTAAAGTGGCGCGCTATTGACCGGCCTCCGAACGAAAACGATGAGGGAGGCTGTATCAAATTTTACGAGTTCACATTGATATCCAACGTTTGTCGTTCTACCACGAACCGAATTGAAAAATAATGAGAAAGGACACATAAAAAGAACATTCGTTCCTTCCCAATGTGGTGTAGACGGATAAATACGTTTAGTTGATATCATTTCGTATTCGTGGGCCTTAATGTCTGTTTTTCGTGATGACTCCATAGCGTCTCGTTGGTCTCAAGCGTGTGTTATTTTGTCTCTTATTTTATAAACCGTATGTGGTTCATCCAATGTCAAGTCTTCTCCGTCGTTACACTCTTGGCAGAGTGGTCGTGGTCCTCACATCAGGGGTGGTGGCAAGCTTCACAGTCCGTCGCCATTCCTCCCGTACTGAAGCTTTTCGTGTACATTCATGGAGTGGACCATTGAGAGCAGTTTTGACTTGGTCGGTCCAACGCAGTGGTGATCTGCCACGCGGTCTTTTACCTTCAACTTTACTCTGCACTACAAGTCGTTCCACAGATGTGTCTTCTCGACGTGTGATATGTCCAAACAAAGTTAGAATACGACATTGGACGATGGAAGAAAGACGCTGTTTGACACCGAGCTCTTGGAGGATTGAGACGTTTGTTCGAAACTGTGTCCAGGTTATGCCAAGCATTCTTCTCCAGCACCACATTTCTAAAGCGTCTATCTTCTTTTTTTCGCTTTCTCTTAAAGTCCAGGTCTCAGCACCGTAAAGAAATATGGGAAACACAAATGCTCTGACAAGTCGCATTTTAGTGGCCTTTGTGATGTTTCTGTTTCTCCATATTTTCCTGAGCCGATCCATGGCGGACCAATGTCAAGTAGTGCATTAGAAATATCGAATAGGACTTCAGCTGGCGTATTGGCTAATTTATTTGATATCAAAATGGTAATCACTTGGTAGCATTTAATTTCATTGCGTCGTATTTTATGACCCTAGACTAGACCAACTGCCTCGTTGGTCTAGTGGTCCTAAGCGTGACTGCTGAGCATGAGGTCTTGGGTTCGCTTCCCAGGTCGGGCAAAGTGTTATTGGGTTTTCTGTTAGGAACTTTGTTGACCATGCGTCGTATGTTATATCCATAATATTTATTATAATATGACAAACAAAACATAGCATCACGCCTGTATTTCCCGAAGCGGTTCACAGAGGTGTACATAATTGTACACCCACATTTCATCAGTGCTGTTATTAAGTCCCAGAGTAAAAAGTGGGGAGCCTACTGCCATCTACCGGGCACAATTTCAAATGCTGCAACTGAGAATTTTCAGAACAACTCAATAACACTTTGTCTGTCCCGGAAATCGAACCCGAGACCTCCTGCTCAGCAGTCGCGCTTGGCACCATTAGACCAACGAGGCAATTATTATTTCCCATGTAATAATTTGTGAGCCTATTGCCTTCTACCGAGCATAATTCCAGACTGCGACCAGTCAGCAGCCTCATTTGTGAGTACTAGACCAAAGAGGATCATCAAGAGATGATAAAATTGGTCTAGTGTACCAACGAGACTTATATATATATTTATTTATTTATTTATTTATCAGGAACAATAGATTGTGTTTGATACATTACATACCTACATCATAATTAATCATATTAATATAACTTCTACAGTGGCATGCAATAATATAAGACATGCAGCAATAATTAAAAACATAACATACATAAGAAAATACATGTTCAAAAACAACAATAATAAAATGTTTTTTTTTTTTTAAGTAGGGAAATGGAATTATAAATCACAGTTCGTCTACTGAGTACCAATTTCTACCCAACAGAAATGCCCCTAGCTTAGCCTTAAAGGAGCTAGTGTAAAACAATATTTTTAAGTCCGCTGGCAGTCTATTAAATATTTGTATAGCTTGGTAATGAGGGCTAGGCTTGACAATGTTGAAATTAGGTACAACTTTATTTTTAAAATTCTTCCTACGAGTTTTTTCCCTGGCTATTCTTTCTTCCCCAGACTCGAATTCATGGACATATTTTTTTAAATTAACTAACTAAACAAGTATGTATAAGCTGGGCAATGTTAGAATATTTAAACGCTTAAGATCTATGAGATCGACAGCTTTCTCTTTGTGAAATTCTGAGACAGTTAGTAGACAGTAGTTTCAATCGGTAGCAGTCCGGCATAGCGGTCACAATAAATTCGCACACATGAGAGAAAATATCCCAAAACACACAACCACATTTAAAATCTCCAGTCTCATTATTCCACCCAAAAAGAGCAAAATTAATACACTAAACAACGCAGAAAATTACAAAATACGTTTAACAAATTGCCTGCCAAGATTTACCCTTAAGACATTAAATATACCGAGAAGGAAATCCCTTAGCAATTCTAACCAGAATCAATGATGAATAATTTTGGAATTCCAAGACCCAGTTAAAGAGGCCAGAGCCTTTGGAAGTAAGCCAAAACATTCTAACTCTCTTGGAGTATCCATAAATTTCCGGCCACATGAATATTAAGAGACGTTAAAGTTCGTGTTAAGTATTTTAATCATTTTTACTTTGTTGATGCTTCATTGGTTAGTAGTAGAGGGTGACTAAGGCAAAAATTTAAAAAGGATTGTCTGAAAGATGATAATATGAACTACCTCGTTAGTCTAGTGGTCCCAAGCGCGACTGCTGAGCATGAGGTCCTGGGTCCCGGGTCTAGCAGTGTCATTGAGTGTTTCTGCTAAGAATATCTAACCCGGAGTTTAGAATTGTGCCCAGTAGATGGGAATAGGCTCACTACCTATAACATGGGACTTAATAACTGGTGAAGTGTGGGTGTACAAGTGTGTACACCTCTGCCTACCCCCTCGGGGAACACAGTCCTGATGTTATGTTATATTATGATAAATTAAAATCAAAATTTCTTTATTCAAATTAGGCTAAAAATTTGCGCTTTTTGAACGTCAAACATTAAGACAGTAGCAGTGTGAATTTCTCTCAGCAGACGGCAATTGGCTCACCACCATATAGGACTTATTGGTAAATGGCATTAGTGAAATGTAGATGTACTGTGTACAGCTCTGCTTATCCCTTCAGAAATTACAGGTGTGATTCTATATTATGTTTGAAAAATACGACTGCCAACGGGTGAACTCACCCCCTGGTTGGTACGGTCAGCGACAAAAGTCACTGCACACATCCAAATTTATAAAACGTCTAAGGTCAAAAAATATAAATCTTTGAAAAGCATTAACTCATGCCTAGCGAACTCTAAAATTATTATATTAAATGGAAAAAGAATACGGTAGTGGGCAGGATTCCGGAGTAATTATCTGGGAGGCGCAGGTTCGCATCCTGCTCACGACCGTATTCTTTTTCCATTTAATATAATATCCATCAAAATTGTACACACACAATACAATCTTGACATCATACAAATATATAAAAAGCAAAAAACCATCTCATCAGATCACAATAATCAGCACTACAATCGCTGCAGTTTGGATGTGTGAAGCTGACTGTACTTCAAAACAAACTCCCCTGAGTTTTCAAAGACAAACGTCATATCCATTGATCCAAATATGAACCAAATTAATACCGCGCGTTAGTTAGTATTAGTTCAACTGTTGAAGACTATGGACGTGTGTATGCAAATATTAATTAACTCGACACGATTCCAGCTCAAAAACTAAATCAACAAACTAACGAACAACTGTTAAATTGAATGTATTCTAAGACTATTAGTTTCCACGTCTCATATTCTGCTTAACTTAGGCACTTTGAGGAACTTCAGGGTATTTAGGACAGGTAATAAATAAATACAGATAAATCTTTGAAAAGCATTAACGCATGCTTAGCGAACTCTAAAGTAATCATTTTAAATGAAATGAATACGGTCGTGAGCAGTATTCAAACCTCCGCCTTCCGGATAAATACTCCAGGCGCTCTGACCACTAAGCCATCTCGACCTCTGCTCACTACCGTTAATTCTTCTTCCACTTTTTAACACTTCTTTTGGTGACGTCATTGCTATCTATACAGGTTACCGAACCGACACGACTAACTTTGCAGTTAATACAATGTGGAAAAGATACAATTACCTTAATAAATACAGATAAATCTATGAAAAGCATTAACGCCTGCTTAGCGAAACTCTAAAGTTGCAATTTTAAATGGAAAAAAAATACGGTCGTGAGCAGGATTCGAACCTCTACTAATAAATTGGTAATTCTACGTGCTCTTTGACAATATTATATTTTTTTTTTTATAATTAGTCTAAAATGCTAATTGATTGCCTCGTCGGTCTAGTGGTCGCAGGCGCGGATACTGAGCGTCCTGGGTTCAATTCCTAGGCCTGGCAAACTTTTATTGGGTTTGTTAGGAAATTCTCAGTAGCAGCCTGGAGATTGAAATTGTGACCGGTAGATGGCAATAGGCTTACCATTTATGACATGGGACTTAATACCAGCAATGATGAAATGTGGATGTACAACTGTGTACACCTCTGCCTACTCCTCCGAGGAACATGGACGTGATGCTATGATCTAAATGAGGTAATGGTATACTCAGGAAGGCGAGCCTATTGCCACTTATCGGGCACGTTACCCAAGATGCTGTCGAGTTGAAAACAAATATTTTTCAGCGATCTCGCTTAGTTTCTTTAGACCAATGAGTCGGATAACCTCTGTTTAAAGTGATAGATATAAATGGATCTGAACAAAGTTATTATATAAAAAATCCTTTAAGCTTTTCACAGATTTTTTAATGATTTCGGTCTAATGCGTACAAGTCTTTGAGTCAAAAATATCAGTCGAATCCTAACGACCCTTTTAGACCCAAACTGGGCTATCAATTTCAACAATTTGATGAGAATACCCCGAAAAAATATAATTGTTAAAGTCCTTATTTACATAATAAACTCAATCGTTATTGGATTCACAAAGGGTGGGTTGTCAAAAAAATTGCTAACAATTTGGACTTCAAAGCTTTGACAAATAGGAGGCGCGAAGACCGAAAGGTGTGTTTAAGCGGGTTTGGTACACGCCAAATTTGCCATTACGCTGTTTGTACGAATGGAAACTTTGTGATGCGGTACAAAACGGGACGAGGAGTGATTGCCACGACAGTATAGACATTTCAAGGGTTCAATCAATATTAAACAAACCATTATCAGTAATACATACCTATTCATAACATCATAGCATCACACCTACATTCCACGAAGGGATAGGTAGAGGTGTACACAATTGTACATACACATTTCACCAGTGCTGTTATTAAATTTCATGTGGTGGCCTTTTGCCGGCTACCGGGTACAATTCCTAAGTCCGAGTTGCGTTATTGGGTTTCTGTTACGAATTTTTCAGTCCGGAGTTTGGATCACACGATAGATGTCAGTAAAGTCACCTGGCTTATGAGCATATTACATGGTACTTAATAACAGCATCAGTGAAATGTTGGTGTAGAATACACCTCTGCCGACACTCTGGGGAAAATTAATATTCTATTATAAATCTTTATTTCATTACTTCCCCTTCAAGTGATCATTTTACACCTCAACCTGTATTAACCATCTCCGTATACTCTTACTTTTTTAAAGTAACAATAGCATATTTTTACCTGGCACTTACTAAACTAGCGGCTGTCAAAGTTCCGTGATCAACGGTTTAACGTGCTCTCCGAGACACGGTGGGGTTTCGGTATGAAATGATGGTCACCCATCGATAGACCGACCGCGGCAAGCACAGCTTAACCTCGATCGATCGATCGGTGCGGCAGTTACTTAGCCACGAACCCCCTCTAGCATCAACATGTGAAAACTCCCCGTTTAAATACAATATAATACGACCTTTTGTTTGAAGGCGCTAATAACTGAAACTACCAGTCACGGGTAGTTATGGTGTAGGTAGCAGTAACGTTGTGGCTACAGGGTGCGACCCCCGACGCATGCACCATGGCTTGTCCCACAATGAATTAAATGAACTCGAAAGTCGATTTCAAAGGTATTTCTAGTAAAAGGGAAGTAATGAGCAAAAGTGTTCTTCTGGGGCTCGGAGCTTAACCGACCTGCTGGTTACGCAGCATACTCCATGTAAAATACTGGTATTAAACTGAATCCGGTTTGACTGGAAGCCGCCCCAATGTAATTGGGAAAAGGCTAGGCAGATATATATTCACATGTTGATGCAGGATTGCCTAAAATTCTTTTTCTCATCGTATAGTTGATGAACAACCTAGTCTCAGAGTTTAAACCACCCGTAGGTCTGCAAAACTGACTGCATTTAACTCCCCCTCTATCCCACATCAAAAACGTATTACGCAAAACATATCAACTAATTTTCCAGTTTATAACTTGTCCCGTGACCAAAAGCCCGTTTTATTAAAGGACATTGAAAGGCCCAGCTTTCTGGGTTCTCACTCGAAAAAATACCGCCGATTTATACAAAATCCTCTTCTTAATAAAGAGTAGGATATAAATTGACCTCCTCCCGGTACTTAGCATTTATTTTGCTTTAGCAACATTCACATAAAAAAATAAATGGCTCCGAAGGTATTTCGAGGTTTGAAAACATTCCTGATGTTCGGGTATTGTTTGACAAACTTAATTTCCCTTTATGGGCATACAATGTTTGGATATGCTTCTGTTATTGTTACTTTTCTTTTGATGTTTTTAAGGTTAATATTATGATGTAAATATTATAAGAGATTGTTTGTACGTAAAAGAAAAGAGAAAAGGGTGAATCCATAATGTACTATTGTCTTATAAATTATTTTTATTCAATGATATCTTTGACATTTCAATATGGCGGCGCGCATATTGGCGCCATCTTGAATGCTTCAAAGGTTCTCAAATTAAATTGATTTATTACTATCAAAATTCAATTCGAATCATACGTAGAAATGATATACCTATCATCTTCTTGGAACTTTGGGTAAACAGCGAGATTATTGACCTCACCAGTATAATGGGTCCCACAGAGAGCAACCTGCTATTAAAATGCCCTTACAACCGCTATCTCTGTATATCTCCTGTGTTATGATTTAATTATGGCCGTGTGTCACGTGACGAGACACATTTTATGGCCGTTGCCACAATGGACATGTTGGCGATGGTTGATGATGTCATACTTTTATGTAAGACAATAATTATAAATAACATTATAATATAGACGTAGTAGAATACAGAACTAACAAAAAAAATAGACAAACATTCCTGGATTCGATTCCTAGGTCGGGAAAGTGTGTTCTCAGTAGCAGCCTTGCAGTACCTATGTAATTGAATCCGGTAGATGGCAATAGGCTCACCATCGATTAGATAGCATACCAGCCCATAACTGTTCCGCTATAGGACACGGGCGTCTTCTCACACAGAGGAGGCACGAGCATTGATCACCACGGTAGCTCACGACAGGTTGGGGACTTCAGCCTACCAAGTACGTTTCCTCACGATGTTTTCCTTCACCATACGTCTGTAATGTCTTAGATTAACTAAGAAAATACATATGACATTGAAAAAGTCACGTTGTAACATGCCAAATTTAAACCCACAACATGTGGCTCAAGAGGGGGCCCTTAACCACTCGGCCACCACTACCACCGATTACATTTGACCTCTAAAGTTATTATATTAAATGGAAAAAGAATACGGTAAGCATGCGTTAATGCTTTTCAAAGATTTATCTTGAATTACATTTGACCTAACGACTGCTTCGGCAAAATGTGGGTATAGTACAGTGCTTCTCTGCCTTACCCGTTAGGCAATACAGACGTGACGCTATAATAATTACGTCACTCAAATTTGCCTTCATATAAAAATATAAAAATTACATGTTCCACCACGAAATTCCACCAGCAATTTTGGCAATATTTTTTTAACTCTGTCACTCTTCATCTACCATTAAAGCCTATTGTTCGACAGGCGCTTGGGATGTGTCAATACTATCCATTGGGCTTACTCGAGCGTCAATTGGAGGGTTGAACGATTAAACCTTTTAATATTAGGGTCTACGATACACATGATTGAGGGGTCAGAAGGTCTAACAAAGAAATTCCGCGGTTTTTTATGGGATAGAGGGCAAATGATCAGACGGATCGCCTGATGGTAAGCGATTACCTACCGCCGTCCACGGACACCCGCAAGAGGAGAGAGCTCCCCTCAGAGGAGTCGCAAGTGCGTTGCCGGCCTTTTACAGGGTTTCGGCCTCCGGTAACCTCACTCACTCAGCGAAACACAACGCGCGCGTTGTTTCACGCCGGTTTTTTGGTGAGGCCGTGGTACCACTCCGGTTGAGCCGTCCCATTCCTGCCGAAGCATGGCTCTCCCACGGTATAAATGTAAGGTGAACCAATGTCGGGTTTGGTGAAGTGTGTGTATAATTGTGTAGACCTCTGCCTATCCCTTCGGAAAACACGGGCGTGATATTTGAGATAACTTCATAATGTTATCTCAAATATCGATCCATTCTAGGACAGATTTGGAAGAAACAGTCAATAGAAGAATATCAAGGAATTACTGTGCTTCTATAAGTATTAAATACTCGTATAGAAATACATATTCATCATGCACAAATTAGTGCTCTTCCATATGGGAGGCACGGGTTCTACGATCGCTCGACGTCAGCCGTCAATGCGTGTCGACGACGCTCGGCAGGAGTCATCAACGGCTGGCGTTGAGTGGTCGCCTAACAACGTACCGCTTAAATGAATTCTTATTAATTACACAGTGAGTCATTTAAGCGAAGTTACTTAATAAATTAGGAACTTGCATCTTAGATCATCACAATGGTTACAAATTAGTATTTAAAAAAACAAATTTTAACGGAATTATTAGCGTGTATTGTTTTATCATAAAGCTAGTACCATACTTGGCCCTTCCGCACAGCTAAGTATAAAATTATACTTCATAACAATAAAAATCTATTGTGTCTGCTAATTAGCGAGCCAACGACTAGACGCGCGCTTTTGAAAAACGTTCGAAAAGCA
Source organism: Xylocampa areola (assembly GCA_935421205.1). NCBI lineage: Eukaryota > Metazoa > Arthropoda > Insecta > Lepidoptera > Noctuidae > Xylocampa > Xylocampa areola. The sequence goes on from OW285216.1 coordinate 3,815,244, forward strand.
CTGTCGACAGCAAAATGCGACATTTACTACTTAAGTGTACCTTCTGTGGTATTTTTTTTTGTGCCCCATGTAGAGATTAGGCTTTCAAACGACTTAAGGAAAAAGGGCAATTATGTGTGTTTTTGTAGCGTGCAGCCGATCGCGGGAGTTGAGTCCATTATGGCTTTCCGTCTAGGCTTCACTATAACATAACATATTGATTACGATAAGTTACTGTTCGAAACTTAAGAGTAGGAAATAAAATTGTAATGTCAAAACTAACAATTAAATTCCTTGTGTATTTGAGCTTGATAAAGATGAATGTTCTTAATAAGACACCAATTATTGGTAAAATTATAAATGATACTTAAAAAAAATACAGTGTTGTAAGCGAGTAGTTAAATTACGTAATAGGATTTTTTAACTATCTTAAGATTCAATTTTGTATCTAATGTTTATATACGTCATGGTGTAATACCTATATCCATATATTATATATTTCAATATAATTATAACCTGAATTGCTAATTTAATAGGTATAATATTAAGAACATGACTAAAAAGTCTATGAGGGATGCATGTGACGGACATAGAAAGGAGAGTGACTGCTGGTAACCAGGTGAATGGGCCGCTACACAATTTCATGGATAGCCGGAATGTGTCTAAAAAGGCGAAGCTGGCTGTTCATGTTAGTGCCAACTTTTATGTATGGTAGTGAAAGTTGGGTGTGGCAGAAGAAACATGAAAGTAGAGTTAATGCAGTCGAGATGAGAGCTTTTAGAAGTAACTGTATTGTAACTATTAAAAAAAGTGAGGAGCAGTGTGATAAGGGAACGTAGAGGAGTGAAAGAGGATGTAGTGACAAAGATTGAGAAGGGTATGCTAAGATGGTTTGGGCATGTAGAAAGGATGGATGAAAGGCGATTGACTAAACTTGTACATGAGGCGAGAGTGGATGGAAGAGTCGGGGCAGGCCGACCTCGACGAACGTACCGCAATCAAATAGCGGACGTTCTCAAAAAAGGACAGGTCAGGAGCCACCTAAATCGGCGAGCATGTATGAAGAGGTTAATGAACATAGACGAAGCGAAAGAGGTGTGTCAGAATCGTAGCAAATGGCGTGATTGTATATATAATTATGATTACAAATAGAAATAGATATATTGATTGTTAACAATATCCAAATAAATTTTTCAGTGTCGTTGGTCCCCACCCTAGGCAGGCCTGTATCGTGGAGACCGTAAAAATGAAAAATAAAATTACAATAAAAAGATTTTATGAGTAATATATTCTCAAAATTTTACCGACGAAATACGAGGTGGAAGCGACACCAAAATCTACTCAAGATTCTGAACACACATTAAAAAAAAACTCCACATCGGATAGCAATACAGATTGCATTAACGTACAATGGTTGCCTCAAAGCAACTCATGAAATTTAAATCACTCGTTACGTTTCAGTGGATCACACGGGAATCATATGTGTACCTATATACGTGTAGGTATCAACATCATGGCCGACTGTGAATGATTCTACATAATCTTCATACACACGAGTGGGTAAAGTGAAGCTTACTGTGGATTGGCTTCGAAACTGATGCTGTCGCAGACATAGATTGTTCTAGATACCACCAGTCTACTTTGCGAGCAATTATGTATGTGAGATAATGTGTTCGTAAACGTACCCACGATATAGGAAGAAATTCCTAGTTATATATTCTATTATATACTAATCATTAAAACAAAAAAAAAATGTCCGAAGTATCCAGTCTGGATGGAAGAGTTGGAGCAGACGTTCTCAAAAAAAGACAGGTCAAGAGCAACCTAAACTGAAATCTAACTCTCTCTCCTCCATAAGACCAAATTCTTGGAACCGTGCACCTAGCTTCGTCGTTTCATAAATATATATATTATATTATATATATTCATAAATATAGGTATCTAGTTTATTTGAAATAAAAAATGTTGAGTTTGTATTTTTTATTGCCTCCCTTGTATTTTTTGAGTTTGAAGAGCATGCATGAACTGGTTAATGAACATGACGCGAAAAAGGTGTGTCAGTATCGTAGCAAGTTGATATCGATAGTCTCTGCCTACCCTAATAAGAAACAGGCGTGATTGTATACAAGGTGGCGCATAGTGCCTACGCTGCTAAGATCAGTCTGCAATCCACAGTTTCCATAGACAAGATAACAGAAAAAAAAATTGCATAATTAACAATGTTTACCTAGTGAATGGAGGTGTTTTATTTCTAAAACATACTTAACAGATATTGCATAAATAGCCCATAAAGTCCCACTATAGGGCAACGGCCTCTTCTCACACAGAGAAAGCACGAGCATTGATCACCACGCTAGCTCACTGCGGGTTGGCGATTTCAGACCCAGACGAAGTCCAGCTTTTCTCAAGATGTTTTCCTTCACCGTATGTCTGCAATATCTTAGATTTACTAAGAATATATATATAGGTTTGAACCCACAACCTGCAGCTCAGGCGGACTCGTAACCACTCGGCCACCACGACAGCTTTGTTTTTTGTATAGTACAGTTATTTTCATTAAAGTTTTACACCTCAAAAGCGTTTTAGCGTAGTTTGAGATGGCATACTCACTTAAACGTCTTACTGTGGTGTCGTATGTGATGGGTAATTCTGTTCTCTAAAATATGATTGAGCTGAGCGCCAAATGTGCTGTCTACAGGGCACAATCATTTAGAGTAATCGATAAGAATGAACATAACAATATACCATCAAACCTGTATTCCTCGGAGGGGTAGATAGATTATACTTTAATGGTGACTGAACAGAAAATAATATACAAAAATAAACACAAATACGGACGGTACAAATGGCGGTCTTATCACTAAAAGCCATCTCTTCCAGACAATCATTGGAAGGAAACAATAATAAAAAGAACAAAGATTTATATAAAGCTAGTGGTCGACCACTGACCAAAATAGGACCATAATTCATTTCAATTTTAAATTGAGGTTGTATTTGTGAAAGATTTCTACTGCCTACTGCCTACTGTGTGTGCGTGTATGTTGTGTGTGTGTGTGTGTGAGTGAGTGTGTGGGGGGGGGGGTGCGTGTGTCAAACGCATGCTAATGTGTGTATTTTTTTAAATCATTTATTATATTTCAAATAAAGATATTAGCTCTCTGTACTCATTCCATAAATAAACACTAACTGTGCCAAATTTCTTACTCCTCCGCCATCGTAATTTCATACTCCTCCGCCATCGTAATTTCATACTCCTCCGCCATCGTAATTTCATACTCCTCCGCCATCGTAATTTTCGTAAAAAGGGGTACAAAGTTTTTGATCGACGTATTAATATATAGATATACCTACATACTTTAAGCTATACAAAGAATGAAGATATATATAACAAATACAATAAAATAGGTCAAATACAATAGTTAGTGAGTTATTTGTAATTTCCATTGTATTAGCAAGACGACAACTAATAGCCGACGTCAGAGAAAAACAAAGTGAATTAATTTTTAATTAAGGTTTAAATAAATTGTCATCATTCAAGATATGTCTTTGAAAAAGCATAAACGCATGCTTAGCGAACTCTAAAGTTACAATATTAAATGGAAAAAGAATACGGTCGCGAACAGGATTCGAACCTGCGCCTCCCGGATAAATACTCCAGGCGCTCTGACCACTAAGCCATCTCGACCAGGTCTCGAGGTCGAGATGGCTTAGTGGTCAGAGCGCCTGGAGTATTTATCCGGGAGGCGCAGGTTCGAATCCTGTTCGCGACCGTATTCTTTTTCCATTTAATATTGTAACTTTAAATTGTCATCAATTACACATTGACCATTAAAAACTAAATTACTTTAAAAGTTTAGACCTTGTTAGTAGCTTCAACAGTAAAAGGGTAATAAAGGGTCAGCAGATGTGTAGTGTATCTCGTAATAATTCCCATGCTTAGGTATTGAGCCTATTGCCTTCTACCGGGCACAATTATGGACTGCTACTGAATACTTCCAACAATACTTTGCTTGACCCGAGAATCGAACACAGGACCTCGCACTCAGTGGCTACCCTTGCGACTTCTCGGCCAAGTTGAAGGTAATATTAGAATTTGTAAATAAGCTAATAAAGAATTATTATATTTATGAAAATGAGAGTTTTGTACACAAAAAACCCTAGTGTGAAGCGAGATATTTTTAATAATGATAAAGTAGGTATATTACAAAAAACTTCGGTATGACAATAACCTAAACCCAAATCATCTTCAAGTGGGTCACCAGCTAAAAAAATAAATTACAGTGCCTACAAAACCGCATATTCAATGTTTACCCAAAACCGGGCAACATTGTAACATACCACAAATTAGGGTAAAAATACCTACACGTTTTGTAAAAGGTATCATTTTATTTGCACGGGCAACATTTTACGCGGCCATTAAAATGTCGCTTTTAGGAATAAAAAATATGGTTTTTTTTTCATGTTCGACTTTATTGGTTGGAGCTGTTGGATTTTAAGCTCTTGGGTAGCTTTCAAGGGATAGTAAGGAGTGATTGGATTTTTTTCTTGGGTGAATATGCCACCGGTATTTTTCCGTAGTAGGTATTCTTCCCCGAAGGGCCCTCGAAGAGGCTCTCTGCCTACCCCTTCGGGGAAAAATCCCTACTACTCAGTTGTACACCCACATTTCACCAATGCTGTTAATAAGTCCCATGTGGTATTGTGGTCATAGGCGGTGAGCCATTACCTAGACGGTAATGGCTCACCGCCTATGACCACAATACCAAGCACCGGGCACAATTCCAAGCACCGGGCTGCTACTGAGAATTTTCTAATAGAAAAACTAAATAACATATTTCCCGACCCGGGAATCGAACCCGGGGCTTCATGCTCAACAGTCACGGACCACTAGACTAACGAGGCAGTCCAACCATGTATTTTTCTAAGTGTAGTAAATCCATCATAATAATACGCTGTGCCGGCTGCCCCTATCGACTATAAACGACATCGGATGTTCCACTCACCTATACCTCATGCTCAGCAGTCGCGCTTGGGACCACTAGACCAACGAGGCAGTTTGCCTGTAGAATCTACTAATGTACCTAACCATGGCATATTTATAGAGCTTTTAAATTACTATATACTAACAGGAATTGACGCGTAATAAATATCCTAAGATCCTCCAGAAAGATCAGGTGCATAGTATCAATTGGCGCGCGTGTATAACCAAATGTAAGATAGTGGACGAAGCAAAAGACATATAATTATGTAAGGATTGTAAAAGTGGCGTTCTGTAGTTTCTGCCTACCCCCATAGGAAGAAAGCGCGAGTTTATGTACCTATATTTTATTTTATTAATTGTATTCAAACTTTTAAAACAAAAATAAAATTGTACAATAACGATAAAGTGATTCTGGAAAAAGAATACGGTCGCGAGCAGGATTCGAACCAGTGCCTCCAGGATAAATACTCCAGGTGCTCTGACCACTAAGCCATCTCGACCTCTGCTGACCACCGTGAATTCTTCCTCCACATTTTAATACGTTTTTTGTCGACGTCATTGCTGTCTATTCAGTCCGAATCCTGCTCGCGACCGTATTCTTTTTCCACCAAAATTTATAACTTTAAGGTTCGCTAAGCACGCGTTAATGCTTTTCAAAAATTGATCTGTATTTGGTAAGGATTCATTTATACATAATTCAAATTCCTTTTACCTTTTTTTTTTCTTAATTCTTGCTATGAATTCTCGTCTCGTCTTATTAAGGTAATTACAAATAATTTGTAATTTCCATTTAATTCTTGGCTTATGTGATTTGACTGTATTTTCATTCTTTATATACCTTAAAGTAGTCGTACTCTAAGTATGTATCAAAACATCAATACAAATAAATAAAATTAAAGTGTCTATTTTTAATGTCAAAATAATAGTTTCTTTTAGGCTCATATTTAATTGCACGTAATTAAAAACGCCTAAAAATCAGTTTTTAAAATTTTTCTTTTTGTTTCTGCTAATCTTCGAAACGGCTGGACCGATTCTGATAAGATTTTACTAGCAGGTAGCTATGGCATATATATGGAGTAACTAAGGCAAATTATAGTATAATTATACGCGGGTGAAACCGCGGAGCACAGCTAGTATATAAAGTAGAAAATGTATAAAATAAAATAATCATATACGTAAAATATAAAAAATACGGGTATTAATTGTCCAATTTTCATTTTGAAACATGAGTGGTTTGTTTTTTATATTCAGAAGAATACCCCGTAATGCCCCAAACGGCTCTAAGAATATGTCGTTGGCATTTTCAAATTACAGCGAATTCCTATAAATATTTATTTTGCTGATTTTGTACGAAATTTTTTGTTTACAGATATCAAAGTCAAACCATTAATTTCCTACCCCTAAGGGGTAGGTAGAAGTGGACACAGTTGTACACCCACATATTATTATTATTTTATCAAAAATGGATCTACGTTTGGCCACCAACTCGCCTGATGGTCAGCGACGGTGTGGCCGAGGATGGAGCACGTAGATCCAGAATAAATCTATTCACTCTTAGGCAGAGTGGATAGATTTGGGGAAAACGATAGATGTCGAGTTGATGCAACTGCCGAGACTCGTCTCCCACAACGGTTGCACCGGACTACATCCCGAAACACGACTAGATCGCTTCATGGCATGGCTTCGTCCGGTGGGTGGTAACCAGCGGTGACCAAAGCCTCTCACCAGAGTTGTGTTGCCTGTTTTGCACCACCCAGGGTACGTGTAGGGATTCCATTTTAAAGGTGGAGTGCACCTTTATCCTTTACGGACACGGACAACTCAGCCCCCAAAAATCACACACACACATTTCACCACTGCTGTTTTAAGTCCCAAGTAGTAACCTTAGATGGTGAGCAAATTGCGCTCTACCGGGCACAATTTCAAACTCCGAGCTGTCACTGAGAATTTTCTCATAGAAAGACCCATTTACACTTTGACCGATTTTTTTACGTGGAGAAATGCCCTCGCCTATCGCTCTGACACGGGGAGACACGTGTCTAGACGCCCAAAGTCCCCTGCGACGGGTCAGGTCTGTGGCCCCGCCGCCTGTCACTAGTCAGTAGTCGCGCTTAAGACCACTAGACCAACGAGGGAGTTTATTAAATATAAATTATATTAAAAACATCATCATCCCCTTCCCTTATCCCAATATATGTTGTCAGCGCAGCATGTCTTTCTAAATTATATTATATTTTGAATATAACGCCTAAATTAATACTTCAGCAATTTGAATTTGACATCCACGCGAATGAAGTCGCGGTTACAGCTAGTATGTTTATATTTTGGTTTAGTAAACATGAGTTGTGTTCATTTATGTAGTACAACTGTACCCTCGCCCACTCGTGAATTTATAATACTGAAACTGGGCACGAAGACAATTGATGTTGGGCAAGATTGTAAATTATGTTCCGCAACTTTGTGTGTGTGCGTGAGTGTGCTCGGACTTTCCGGTACGGGTAAGGTAGGGTAGTTAAATAGCGTAAAATGAAAATACCTTTGTTTTGTTTTTTTTTCTTTCTTCTCATTAGTCTAGTGTTCTGACCGCTAGACTGGCAAGTAAATGTGGCAAGTTCCAACCCGTAGTCATGTTCGTTAGAAACCATTAGAAACCATTTATGACTTGCTTAAAACGGTGAAGGAAAAACATCGTGAGGATACCAGCACGCTTGAGCGATGTTCTCGATGGTGTGTAAAGCCATGTCAGAGACCTACGGGTGGTTTAAACTCTGACATTAAGTTGTTCATCAACCACACGATTAAGAAGAAGAGGTCGAGGCGCGATTGCGGTTCCCGGTAGTGTTATTTGTTTTATTCTGTTAGGAAATTCTCGGTAACCGCCCATAATATTATGCCTGGTAGATGGCTATTGGCCCATCACCTATACGTGGGACTTTATAACTGCAGCAGTAAAATGTGAGTGTACAACTGTGTACACCTATGGCTATTATTAAATTGTGGAATAATAAGTGGAAAATTCACCATGGACCCTGTGATCGAACACCTACCAACTAGAAACCGACGAAAAAATTGAAGGAAAGTGTGAAATCCCGAGGTCGTGGAATCGCAACTCCATTCACCGGTAACCGTTTTGGTACTTTACACGTAAAGACAGACATCGTCATTTGTCATTTGTGCAGGCGAGCCACAGTTCGTGTGCACAGACACTCCACAGAGGCATGCAGTCGTCTAGGGCCTGTCGCTGGTCGGGTGACGAACTACCCGATCCGTCATGCTGGGGCTCGCAGTGGCCGGAGATCATTGAGGGGCCCTCCAGCGCCTAGAGCGCCTTCTGCGCCAGGGGTTACAAGGACTCCCCTCTTTCTACGTTTCCATCGCCTCCTTCACGAGCATCACCTCCTCGCAAAAAGTGTCATGGCCGACTTTCGCAAGGTAACGCACACTTAATTACACTAAAACTAAGAGGGCGAAAGATATCTTAAGAACGCAGAACAAGAATAACAGTGCTACAAAACTTTTGGAAATATATCTTGACTAAAAGTTGAAATAACTTGGATTTCTAGACGAAATGTTAGTAATACTAACGACAAGATAAGTCATCCTGCATCCAGAGCTTTGTTTATCTCTTTTTGTTATACTGTAATGATAATTAAATAAAATTGACTGAAAACATAACAAAGAAAAAAAAAATTTTTGTCTTTTCGTTTCTTGTATCGGGATAATTAGGGTCATATTATAGTATTTATAGGTGGAATCCGGGACCGCGGTCCCGGTCCCAAAAGCCCCACGACCCATTGCAGATATGATAGTATAATATTTTATCTTGCAGTATCTAACCATATTTAGTATCTGTAGATATTACAATATAGTATCTGTACATTTTATATACATATTATATAAATAGATACCCAGTGATCAGTTTACGCCCTACGTTCAAATAAAATACGATGGGATCAAAAACCTTAAAAATCATTATTTTTTATACATATTAAGGCTATGTAATGTCTATATCAATTATTATTGTATAAGGAAACAATTTAAAAATAATCGACACGAAATAATCGCACTATCAACTGAGCCATCGTCTCGGTTGATCGCATCTATTAAATTTCAAGTTGGTAGTTTTGTATTTTTTACCGACTTTTTTTTAGTTCGATACCAATAAATATTTTTTTTTTATTAACTAAATACGTCCTTTAAATGTCTGATATTAAAAAATAATTGAGTATCATTTTATGTCGAATAATGTCGAAATGTGACTATAGTTGAATACACCAATAATCCAAGTCAATTGGAAAATGTAATTATACACTTATGTAATGAATATGCAATCGAAGTATATAGTTAAGGCTTAATGTTAAACACAATTGTCATAATTTGTCCGTAACCTGGTTAGAATTAAAAGGCCGTATTAGGTAGAATTAATTATATATGTAACTAGCTGGTGCCGGTCGTTCTCCAAGGTCCAATCTAACTTCTTGCCAAATTTCATTACGATCCGTTCAGCCGTTTAGTCCTGAAAAAATAACAAACTAACAGAGTTACTTTCACATTAAATATTATTTAGTGTTGGTCGAACGGTTACAGTTTCTCAGGTAACTGGCCATGGGTTGCTGGCATGTGCCAATATGATTATTTCGATAAAATTATGTATTTTATAAACCTTTTTTGCCAATAAGGTCACGAGCAGGATTCGAACCTGCACCTCCAGGCGCTCTACTAACTAAGCCATCCCAACCTCTATATCCATATTTAACAATGAAATGCGGCTGAAAGATTGATCTCTTAAATATCATAATTATGTATTTTCTAACTAACAAGAAACACAAGAGGGGACCAATACAGTACAAAAATTTACAAAAAAAAGAAGTGTTCGAAACGAGAGGAAAAACAAAACCCAATAATATATGCGATTAATCCGGTTATAAGTTTTTATATGAAAATACTACTATAATGATATCCAGTCTAGTTCAGGCGCTTAAGAAGTTTTATTGCAAGCTAAAGGAATTGCAGATCATCAAGTGGACCCAAGAGAGTAAAAACTTTTAATAAATTACTCTCATTTCCAAAGCATAAAACATAATAACCACAGATATACAAATTAAACTAGATAGCGCAAGTATCATCTCAATCTTCCTAGCCTTTTCTAAACTGCGTCGGGGTCGGCTTCTACTCTTACTGAAAGCACCTTTACATGGAGCAAATACCTATCTGACCTCCACAACCCAGTTACTGCGTAACACCATATGTTCCTGACACAACATCGCGGCCGCGGCAACCGGCCCCCCGCGCCGGACCGGTTGGACCACTTCGAGAACGGCCCCCACCTAGCGGCGCACGAACACTGCACGGGCACTTGCTCGGGCTCTTACTATTGAACGGAACGCACGCATCGGCCGTCTTCGTACTAGCTACCTATATGATTTACAAAATACAGTCTTTTTAAGAAACCCAGAGTTTCATTTTACCAGCCGAGACCACCAGCTGCACAACTGGAGCTTGGCACTCAAACACCATATCTCATGGTAAGATAAGTTGTTAGACTTTGAGACTTCTAACTACCTGTATTGGATGTCTTCGATCTTAATTTAAGTGTGATCTTTAACTTTAGTGATCTCCGAAGTGCGACATTGTCTTATCACATCACTAAAACAGGCAAACATATCAGCAAAACAGGTAACACAGCTCTGGTGAGAGGATTCGGTCGCGGCTGGTTACCACCCACCGGAGTAAACCATGCCGTGAAGCGACCTAGTCGTGTTTTGGGATGTAGTCCGGTGCAACCGTTGTAGGAACTCCACAACTATCGATTTCTCCAAATCTGGCTACTCTACTCAGAGTGAATAGATTTATTCTGGATCTACATGCTCCATCCTCGGCCACACCATTCCTTACCATCAGGCGAGTTGGTGGCCAAAAGTAGATTTCATTTTTGATAAAAGAATAAAAACTTTTATTTACTTCAAACTCTTTTGCCAGACCTAACATTCACTTCTGTATAAGAGCCTAGGTAGGTACCTGACACAATTCTGGACAGCCAGTCAAGCCTTTTGGACATCGATTGATTTGCCCCCACCGCATGCAGAGCACCATGTAGTATGCTGTATCTATCTCTTTACAGCTATGCTTGTAACAAAATAAATGAATCTATAAAACATCAGCATAGTTCTCAAGCGCCAGCAAGTTGCTATACAAATATTTTTATTTCGATCGCCGGAAACTTTTCAAAGGAAGCATTCATTATGTAAACACGCCTTACTGAATCCACTTCTAGAAGTACCCAAGATCCCAAAGAGCCTTGTAGCAGCGAAATATAAAAGCATTTGAGTTGAACATTTTCTAAATTAAAATTGATTCCGCTGTGATTTTTCGTTCTTATCGAACGGGAAGTGACGATTATTTGTTTGAAAAGCGAAATGCTTTACGCACGTGATATTTTTACTGAAGTGTTTCTTCGGCAGTAAATAAGGAGCGATTCTTGAATTATCAAATTTATTTCTTCTAGTGTCGAACTCACCATATCGACGTCGGATTAATTCATTATATTCAAACCATGCCTTCAGACAGGACAGGTCACCTCAAAGCTGCTATGGCTCTTTCTTCACACGGCCATTCCAAACGACCCCTGCATGGTTACACTCACATAGATAGGTACTATTATGTCTGGACTTTAAATGAGACGTTGACCTCTGAGTTTGTTTCGGCGTTCCTTCTCAGAGACAGTACATAGGCAACGCCAGCGCTATCTAGTTTACGAAAACGACTTGTAAAACAGTCTCCAAAAGATCTATTTAAAGAAATAAAATCATTAATCATTTATATTGTACTGTTATTTGTTACTAGCTGGTTCTGAACCGCGACTTCATCTGCGTAATAAAAATCTATCAGCAGTGTGCCAAATTTTATCAGAATCCGTCCAGCCATTTTTGCGTTATAATTATGACTTTAAACCTATCGAGAACATCTCAGGTGTACCGGTTACCTCACGATGATTTCATACATCGTTTTTTGATGTGAATGGTGAAATATGTCAAAAACACTCCTTTCTCGTTTCATATATTGCAACTCAACATTTGATTTCGTACAAAACTAAAACTGCATCGTCAACTTCTTGAGAAACAGTTTCTCGAAGCCGGAAATTATTTCGTTTCTAGTTATTACTCGCGTACATTTGGCGAGATTTCCCGACTATTTCAATTACACTTGACGGCATCGTTGGCGTACAGGTCGAGAGATTGTTGAAGCGCATATCACGGGTTTAGTTCGCGCACGGGACAAATATTTATTGTATGATCCACGTCGACTTTTTTTAAGGTGAAAATTATCACGGACACTTTACCGGACTCCTATCGTCTAAAAACAACACGGTCCATCACTAAACCTTATCGGAGATCCGGAAATGCAATTGCATTCACGGCAACTACGAGAATACCGACTAATCCCGAAAAATTTGCATGAGTTTGCAATAATGTCGTCAATTCAGATATAGCCCATGTAAACCTTACTAACAACAAGGCACTATTAGAGATAAATAAAGAAATGAATATTTTACGGGATAAATTAAGAAATTTCATATTCTAATCTAGGCTCATCTTCGAAAATATTTAGTCGACACACTTTTACATGGCCACTTAAATTAGAGACGTCAAACTAAAATTGTATAGAAATTTTAGGTTATCATAAAAAAAATAATATGACAACTCTTAATTTATTGTCTCGCTTTTACAGTAATTATTAATAAAAGAAAAAAACTTTTGCTACATCTGAATTGTTTCAAAATGTTCGGTTGACATTACTAAATTAGAATTTCCGCTTTAGCGTACCTGTTAATAAAAGAAATGTTCTAAATTTACGTCGCTGTCTTTTAGTAACTTGTAGAAGTCGAAAGAGATAAAAGTTAGTCCTAAAATAGATACAGTAGTACCTAAATAGAGAGAGCTTTGGATTTAACAAACACAGTATCGATTTGTTACTCTCATCCGAATTTGGCACACGAAGAAGCAAATAGTTTGTAGATAAAGAAAGTGATTAAGGCCATTGGATAGGAAACATTGAAAAATATAGACACGGCCGGGCTTGAACTCACGACCCTTGACAGTCCGTGTCATCACTCTCCACACTGAGCGACCGTGTCGTTGTTCGATACTATTAAAGTTCAAGCTTCCTTGTATTCGTCTTAAGGACACGCCTGGTGATTTTTATTTAGACACGGTAGCTCAGTTAGGAGAGTGATGACACGGACTGTCAAGGGTCGTGAGTTCAAGCCCCGTCCGTGTCTATATTTTTTCAATATTTCCTTAAAAAAATAGTAATTAAATGAAATGAGTTAGCTGCATAGAGTAAATATCCTTCATTTTCTTATCGTGTGGTTGATGAACTACCTAGAGTTTAAACCACCCCGCTTCTGATATAGCTTTACACACAATCGAGAACACATCTCCTGTGTGCTAGTTTCCTCACGATATTTTGGTTCACCGTTCCTAACGAGGTATTAATTCTATTATCTATTTATTAAAACCTTAGATAAGAATTGTTATTAATAATTATTTCCTTCTAAAGTTCACAATGTTGACCTATATAAACAATCGGATTAGAAATTAATACGTCCTCGTCGGTCGTAAGTACTCAAATAAGTAATTTGTGAAATAAACAAAAACAAAGTTGAATTTGAAGTGGTCGGAGTCACTCTGGCGTGAAATGTACAAATTACAGTAGAAATAAAAGACAAGGTAGAGGTTTTATTTTAATACGAGGGGGGTTAAAAGAATCCTCTGAGTGGATGGTTTTACACTGGGTTCGAAAAGCGCCACGGTTTTAGAGAGAATTTCCTTGGGAACATTTATTTGACGAATTTGCTAACATCCTGCACAATAAAAATGTGACTACATTTATAATTATTATTTCACAGAAATCTGATAAAAAGTAAGAAAACAAAAATTCAAAAATGACAACAATTTAATTGTTAACGTAAATATCACCACTTAACTGATTAACAAAAAAAAAACAAAATAAGTGCAGTTAATTCGCAAATTCAGCGACAACATAAAAATAAGCCATAAAATATTCAGTTAGCATTTTAGCATCCACTAAAATCGCATTTTAATGGCACCGTCACGTTGTTCGAAAGTTGTAAAAAAAAAAGAAAAACTAAAGCCATAACAACTACCGTAAAACGACGTCACGCGATTTCCAAGTCATAAACACAGCACACTGCAGCTATTTAGTTTCAAACTGAACTTCTCCTTTTATTTTTGTGGTTCACAGAACAGCTGAGCAGACTACCGCTTGCCGTTGGTATCATGAAATTAAATATTCTTAAAAAAAATGTGGAAAGAGAAATACGAAACGTCTTAAAAGATTCGAACCTGCGCCCCCGGATAAATACTCCAGGTGCTCTGACCACTAAGCCATCGACTAGCGACTCGGACGCATACTGTAACTTTAGAGTTCGCTACACATACGTTAATGCATTAAAAAATCTGTATTAAATATTCTTCTTCTTCGTCTCACATGGTTGATGAATAAACTAGTGTTAGAGTTTCAACCACCAGTTGGCCTCTGACATGACTTTACCCTTTACCCATCATTGAGAACATCTCTCAGGTGTTAACACGCCTTTTCGTTTCCACACGATGTTTTTCTTCAACGTATTTCTTTATTTGTATAATTCTTTAAGCACAAAAGAGGATTATAGAGGTGGGCTCGTGGCTAAGTAACAGCCGCGGTAGATCTGTGAGTCAAAATGTGTTCGAGTTCGAAACTAGTCGGGCAATCCCGAAGAATGCGCGTGAGTAATAACCGTTAAACAATAATCAATATGAATGTGTCTCACGAAAGTTATTAATACAAAAAAAGATAATTTCTTGGTCACTTTACTGAATACCAAAAGCTTTGTGACCGAATTTCGGCTATTATTCAAATTCAAACAACGTTGAGGCCAAAACGGCTACATTAATATTTCAGTTTTCAGCTGAAATATGCATGTCTCGCTTCAATGGAATCATAGTTCTAGGAGCAAACATCCGTATTTTTTTATTTAGGGTACACGTTCACGCAATCTTTGTGGTTTAACTGTTAGGTTAAGATAATTAAACATTGCTTAGCCATGTTTTAGTTAAGCATTATTCCTGTGACTGTCACACAATAGATTTATGAAGGTAACTTAGCATCACGCCTGTATTCCCCAAAGGGGTAGGCAGAGGTGTACACAATGGTACACCCACATTTCACCAATGCTGGTATTAAGTCCCATGTAATTAGGTGGTGAGCCTATTGCCATCTACCGGGCACAATTCCGACCTCCGGGCTGCTACTGAGTACTTCCTAATAGAAAATCCCAATGACACTTTGTCCGACCTGGGAATCGAACCCAAGACCTCATGCTCAGCAGTCGCGCTTGGGACCACTAGACCAACGAGGCAGTTTTTCAGCATTTATGATGGTAGACGAAGTATATGGAGTGTACTAGCTGGCCCCGCGGTTTCACCCGCGTTAATTTGATGAAAAAACCTACTAACATATATTCCATCAGAGCCCTCCCTCTCATGACCTGGCCAGACCATGGCCTTGCACATCATAAATACGCGCGTGGTATTTGATCATCATTTTATTGCGATGTTATTTTAAAACTATGATATCTCCGAAAATATTCATTGAAATCAAATGATGTCAAGGACAATTTTGTTCAAAATTAAATACTTGTGATGAATAGTTTAATTATTTGAATAAGGATTAATATCATGCTTATAAAAACACCTTCGCACATTTTTTCGTATTATTTTAGAACAAATTTGATTACCATTAAAAAGGTTATTGTGAGTCAACCTTAAAAGATAAACATATGCTGTCGCGGACTTTTCTTGCATTTTTAAAGTGGAACAATTCTGTCGTACATGATTTTTACGTAACTTTCACCGATTACGCAGCGCACGCAACGGGAGTTCTCAAAAGGAATATTTTTTTCCGCTTTTGCAACATTTTTCATTGATTCTCCGATTGGTTGTAGCCTGATGTTATATAGCCTATAGCCTTCCTCGATAATTGGACTATTCGACACAAAAAGATTTTTTCAATTCGAACCTATAGTTCCTGAGATTAGCGCAATCAACCAAAGAAACAAACATACAAACAAACAAACTCTTCAGCTTTATTATATTAGTAAAGATATGAGAATCGTAGCGGTCTGAAGTTTCTGCCTACCCTCGTGGGAAAAGGCGTGAGTTTATTGTATGTATGTACGTACGACACAATCTGCGGACACATATGTGACCCTGCATAATGTCCAGAATATCACAAAACCTCGTCGTATACACAACATGTCGTATAAATCCAACGTCACCAGTTATTTCACTTCTCCCTAAGGAAATAAAATAAGCACAAAGACAAAATTAATCCGTTTAAAAATGTTTCTACAAAAAGAGAGATTATAGTCTGCATCCACAGATTTATATTTAACTAGATACCGCAGTATCAGGTACCAGATTTCTACTGGATCTACTCGGTCCATCCTCGGCCACACCGTCACTTGCCATCAGCCAAACTTTTGATAAAAATGTACGTAATGAATGACAACTAAGCGTTACTATTTTGTGAACCTTAATTTATTTCAAAATAGGTATAAGGCATCTCCATTAACTTAGGTAACTACTTTTAACAGAATAAACGGGTTTTTTTGGGCGTGGCCTCTTGCAGTTAAAACCCCTATTGGGTTTGATCTGCGTAACCGAACAATAGCTATGGCGAGACAATTTGATGCCTCCAGCCAGAGCATATTTTATATTAATAAACGGTTTATTGTGGCTGTTTCTTTTATTTTCCGATATCTTTCTATTGAAACTGTGGACTGACAGATGTTCACTCACGCCTGTTTCCCATTGGGGTAGGCAGAGAATAGAATAGAATAGAATAGAATTTTATTTTGCAAATATGGGTAATACACAATAGTTCTTAAGATAATAGGTATAGCTCAGCCACATTTTACCATACGGCATGCAAACATCTACATTTATTATTATTTCTTTAGGTTTAAAAAATAAAAAATCAATTAACAACAGGTTTCACTGATCGTGGTCACAAGCAGACTCTGCCTTGTCTGCTTGTGACCACGATCAGTGCAACCTGGTCGAAACGTCAAGCGATTCAAAGGTATTTATTGCGCGTTAATTCCTGTTAGTTATACATATAATAATATCATGCAACGCGATAGTTTAAAAGTTAGTAATAAAAAAGAAAATCTAGATAAGCTTATAAATTATTATTACAGTTATAATACATAAGGAAGTTATTCCAATTTATTAACAAAAAATTTTTCTCTGTAAGGAATTCAGTTACACTGTAGTACGTTTTATTTATCAACAAATTACGTAATCTACTCTTAAATAGTACTGTATTTAAAGCCTTCCAAGCACTTGGTAATTTATTGTAAATAATCGGGGCCATAAAATAAACACTGTTGCGCATCAAAGTAGTTTGACATGATACTTGACGTAATTTGCTATTGTCACGCCTATTCCTTGGTAATACATCAGCTAGGCGTTCAAAACAAAGCTACTTCGAAAATATAAATACGAGGATAGAGACTATCGATATCCACTTGCTGCGAGTATGATGACACACCTTTATCGCTTCATTTAATCATTATTATTCTACAATTATTACTCACGTGCATTCATCGGGATTGCTCGACTAATTTAAAACTCGAACAGAGCCCGTAGTCATGAGCTGAGATCAGCGATGTCGCGAGTCAAACACTCATGACTAAGGGCTCCGTTCGAGTTGCAGTGAGTTCTAAGTTCTAAATGCACGTGAGTAATAACCGTTGAACAATAATTAACATGAATGTGTCTAACGAAAGTTATTATACGCTTCATTTATGATCATTAACCGCTTCTTGACCTGTTCTGTGTACTTTAAGAGCAATAATGGCACACTAAGTACATATACAGATTTTTTTTTTAAGTGAGCGTGTATGACGATATCCTAAACTATAAGGAATAGCAAAAAATATTCAAAGGTGTCTCGGCACGATTTTGATGAAAACGAATACTGATTCATTAGATTTTTGTAAATTCAATATTTTTAGCCTACAATCGAAGCCGTTGAATATGAAAAAAAAAACGCATACGGTATTAATACACCATTCGATAGTGCTGCTAAGAAGGATCAAATTCTGAGAGGTAATGACTTACGGTAAACTAAAGGAAAATGTAGAATTTTAATACACTGATTCATATTTTCATGTAATGTCTTTGAGTCATACATAAACCTTAGGTATCTTGTTCGAAATTATGTCCAATTTTATTTTTCTCTAATCTTATTATAAATGAAAGCAATATGACAGCTTATTAAAAACAAAACTCCACGGTGTTAAAAGACATAGTAAATTTTTTTTGTAAGAAATTGAAAGAAAATAGTTTTTAAATTTATAATTTTAAATGAAAATTGTATTTGGTTAAAAGTGTGTAATAGTACATCGAGTATGATTTATTTTTCAAAATCACCGATTTCGATTCCTGTCCAGGAATACAGATTTTCTAAAAATCCAGTGATGCAGTTAAAATTTTCATCAAAATCGGGCCCGCGACTCCTTTATGTATTTTTCGCTATTCATTATAGATCCAGAATTGGCCATCCATGCCTTTTGAAAAATTCACCCTTTATACCCACTCTTCCAGTATCTAGTTCAATCTATATCTGTGCTCCCATCCCTGTTTTGCATTTTTACAGCTATATCGCTCATAACAATAAAAACTATGCAACTTGAAAATTCTTTGCTATCTGCTATTTGCTGTCAAGTTTATGATACCAGAGCGCATACAACTGCATATTATTTACACGAAAATTTAAATGAAGATGTGAACTACCTCGTCAGTCTAGTGGTTGCCATTGTGGCTGAGAAGCGCAACGTTCCGAGTTCTATTCGCGTCGGGCAATGTGGGCAAATTGGATCGAATATGTTCAGCAAAAATTTCAATTGCATTTGGAATTATGGTTGATGGCAATAGGCTCATGCCACATGGGACTTTTGGTGATATGAGTGTACACCTCTACCTAATCTCTATCCTGTTATATGTTTAATATCTTCTTCTTCTTATCGTATCTGATGAACAACCTAGCCAGACTTTAAACCACCCATAGGTCTCTGACATGGCTTTACACATCATCGAGAACATCTCTCAGGAGTGCTGGTTTCCTCACGATGTTTTGCTTCACCGTTTTAAGCAAGTGATAATTAATTTATAATACGCACATGACTTCCAAAGACGACCTTGCGACCTTTGACTCGTCAGTCCAACGGTCATACCGCTAAGCTATCACAGCTGTCATATGCTTAATAAAATCTCCGGACAACGACCAACTGCAGAAAATTGTATTTCAGAATGTTCCTACATGCTATAACCCTACACCTGCAGGTAAGCAAAAACTAGAAAATTCATAACAATAAACTTTATGTAGGAAAGCTGGTAACATATTTTGTTGAAAGTGTTACGGAACGGAAGCTAGTTTTGCAATACTAAGTAGCAACAACACTGTAAAAGGAAGACAGAAGGTCAATTCCAGTCTATTTCGATTCTATAAATTACTAATTTTTGTCGACAAATTGACATTAATTTGTGTTATAAATGGAAGAATATTCACTTTATTTTATTTAAAATAAAATATACTTAGATGTATTTCAAACTAAAATTCAAGCAACTTCATTAAGCCTCTGTTTCCACCTGCGTGCGCATAGTCTTAGACTCGGCAAAAAGAAATCCGCGCGCCATTTTAACAAAATAATAATGGTTTTTTTTTTCCTGGCAAGTGTGACGGGCAATACAAGTCTGGGTCATTGCTAGCCTCACCTTTAAGGCTCGCGTAGCAATTAAATGTACTATAATAACTAACTTGTATTATAATGTACTATTTCCTGATTAAGCATATTTTTTATAAACATGACACAGTTAAGCTGTTTGTATACGTACATTTAAGCTTAAAAATACAAGGGTTACTCGAACTCAAGATTTCCATATTCCATTGACTGTAGAATGACCCTTAACCTTAAGAGATCGCCTTCATCTTTCTAACAAATCGCTAAGTCGGCTCTTATGTTACCCTCGGAAACTGATCGGGATATTCATATTGAGATAATTCATTTTCATCTAATAATATAATATAACTGTCGTGGTGGCCGAATGGTTTCAGGCCCGCCTCTGAACCCACAGGGTGTGGCTTTAAACCTGGCATGTACCAATGTGACCTTTTCAATGACATATGTACTGTTTTAGTTAATTTAAGACATCACAGACAATGGGGAAGGAAAACTCGACTTTATGGTCTGAAATCGCCAACCCGCAGTGAACTAGCCTGGTGATTAATGCTCGTTCCTTCTCTGTATGAGAAGAGGTTTTTGCCCTCCAGTGGAACAGTTACGTTATAATAATATATATGCAGATATGCCGTGGCGTGGATAAACCAAAATTCTACCGATGAAATTATTAAATATAACATAACAACACGCCTATTTTTCCCGAATTGGTAGGCAGAGGTGTATCTACACACTTTTACAACCACGTTTCACCAATGCTGTTATTAAGTCCCATGTAATAGGTAGCAAGTCTATTACCATCAACTGAGCACAAAACCAAACACCGAGCTGCTAATAAAAACGACCTTACACGAAAACCCAATTACACTTTGCCCGACTTGGGATTCTAACTTAAGACCTCAGGCTAAGCAGCCGCAATTGCGACCAAAAAGCCAACGAAGCAGTCGAATTTTTTGTGTGTAGACCTTCTGAACTTATTTTTTGTGAACACGTCACAACATGGTAGGAATGACAAATACGCGATTTGTGTTGAATAATATGTAAATGTAAACATATATTTATTTCCAACTTGATATAGTAAGGCTAAGTATATATATGTAGCATCCGTTCTTCCATATATGGGCACGTGTGGTGACAAGCCGGATGTGACATATGTGACATCAGTTTCGTCTTTCTAACATATCCTGTACCGTAGTAAATTTTCGTGGAAAGGATAATACGATCGTTTGCAGGATTTGAACCAGCGCTTCCCGGAAAAATACTTGAGGCAAAGGATTCGTATCGGTTCAGTTACTGTTTAGGGACGGAATAAATACACAATACAAGATAAAATTAATTAAAAAGCACGTCTGTCGTGTGTATATTTAAGTTTTTATTTTGTTTTATTTTTTATTTCACCTCTTTTTGTGTACTTTAACCACTATATTACTAATTTTTTTAAATCTTACTTGCCTGTGTTACCCTGGACAATAACGATACCCCATACATCAAAATCAGTTCAGGCGTTTAGAAGTTATATTGGAATAAAGAAACTCACAAACATACATACTTACATACACACATGAACCCTAAAAACATAACACACATTTTTTGGGGAGTTGTGTAAAATGAGAAGTTCATTCGGAGTAGTAAGCAAAGGTCAAGATGGTCAGAGCGCCAGAAGTATTTATCTGGGAGGTGCAGGTTGGCATCCTGCTCACGACCGTGAGAGTATTTTATTTCCACATAAATGTATAACTTTAGATGAAATATAATTTAAGAAATTATATTTTTCCCGGTTAAATTTTTCTCGCCTCTCCTTTTTGGTATAGTGGTCCCAAACTCGATTGCTGATCATCAGGTCTTAGGTTCGATCCCCATGTCGAGCAAAATGTGATAGGTTTTTTCTGTTTGGAAATTCTTAGTAGCAGCCCGGAGTTTACAATTGTGCCCGGTAGATGGCAATAAATATTCCAAATTTTGCTCGGGGACTTAATAACAGCACTGATGAAATGTGGGTGTACAATTATGTACACCTCTGCCTACCCCTTCGGGGAACACAGGCGTGATACTATATATATTTTTCCTTATCATCAAGCCAGTTAGCATTCCACTTACCTCTCGTAAACACTTTAATATTCCTCCCGCGTCACTGGGTACTCTGATTTGAGCCACGTAAATTTTGGGTCGTTTTGTACTCTGGACCATTAAACAAGGTCGTCAGAAGAAGTTTTTCGTTCAAATATCCGGAAACAGTGACATAATACTTGGAAGATGGATAGAGTAACTGAAATACCTAAGATTTACATTAAATTTATTTATTTATATCTATACTAGCTTCCTGTGCCATATTTATAAAGCGAATATTACTCACGTGCATTTTTCGGGATTGCCCGACTAGTTTCAAGGGGCAATCCCGAAGAATGCACGTGAGTAATAACCACTGAACAATATAATGAATATGAATGTGTGTCACGGAAGCTATTATACAAATATTCAGTATAGCTTGGCAGGAAATATTCAGTACCGTAGTGGTAGTATCCGGGATACTTCTTAGCTGCAAAAGAATCTTATAATTACAGAGTAACTGTCCCCCCTCCTTTCTTCAGCTTCTGTAATGAACACAGACCCATAAAAATATCTCGCCGAAAACAAATTGCCAAGTCACAACTCTTTCATTTCGTTAGTAAATAATTTTACATCTACCTAGGCATCTGACCCATTTCTGGGGGTAAAATAAATGTTGTCGGGCCAAAAGAGGAGAGGAGGGGAGTGAATTCTTCGTTATGTATTCATGGAGTTTATATTTTCATGCCGCGAGTTAAGTGAGTGTCGCAATTTTTTTGCCACTAAGTGTAAATACACGTCGTTGCAAATAAATTTATTTACTGAGTTTGAGGTCACGGCTTATTTTGTGAGGTTAGTAAGTTGAAGGGTTTGATTGAGATTATGTTTTTTTTTCATAATGATGTTGAGACATAAAGAAGTGACTCTATTTTTATCGAAACTGGATCTTCGTTTGGCCATCAAATCGCTTGATGGTAAGCAACAGTGTGACCGAGGATGGAGAACGTAGATCCAGAAGAAAACTATCTACACTTATGTCATTCCGCCATACATATGACCCTTATTACTAGAGATACATAGTTGAACGAAGAAATGACAGAATGAAGGAATGAAATAATGAAACGCCAGTCTGTGATACCGATTAAACTGGCCTCGCAACTTGTTCCTAGTATGTGCAAGCGTACACAAAGTAAAAAACTACTGGTCCGAAAAAATATAATAATATCAAAGATCGACACGATGGAAAGAAGAAATATATCTGTGGGGACACTGCTGACGCATTAGTTTTATATACCGATGCGCATTGCATTAGCGCGGCGCAATAGTCGTCTCCCCGCAACCACTGAGTTAGGTCGTAGTTTATTATAGTAATATGAATATTTAACTGGTACCAGTAAAGTTGTTATCTATCCCAAATAGACCATAAATTATTCATACCCCCACATATCATTGAATCGGTTGGATTGTATAGTTTCGGAGGTGTGGTTGTGGTTTGTTATGCTGCAGTACAGAGTTGAATTAAAGGTCTTTTCGTGCGCCGCTAATCATAACGTAACTATCTTTGGGGGCTGCGTTGTCCGCGTCCGTAGGAGTGCACCCTTAAAATGGAATCCCGTGGCCCCTGACTGGTGCAAAACAGGCAACATAACTCTGGTGGGAAGCTTCGGCCGCGGCTGGTTACTAGCCACTAGACGAAGCCAACGTTGCAACCGTTGTGAGAGACGGGTATGGGCAGTTTCATCAACGTCCCAGCTATCGGTCTCCCCAAATCTATCCACTCTACTTAGAGTGAAGTGTGTCTTCTGGATCTACGTGCTCCATCATCGGCCACATCGTCGCTTACAACAGGCGAGTGGGTGGCCAAAAGTAGACACATTTCTGA
This sequence comes from Xylocampa areola, assembly GCA_935421205.1. NCBI lineage: Eukaryota > Metazoa > Arthropoda > Insecta > Lepidoptera > Noctuidae > Xylocampa > Xylocampa areola. Next base: position 3,838,938 of record OW285216.1, read on the forward strand.
TAAAAAAAAAACTATCTTTAGTCTATATATTATTTAGTGTATATAGAAATATTATTTTAATTAAATACAATTTTTTACTTTCGCGGGTATAGAGATTAATCTTTTTGTCATTATTTTGTTTCCACTGTATTCTTTATAACCACTTAACTAGCAAACAAGCGTGCGGGTCGCCTGGTGATAAGTGGTTACCGTGTGTATTTTTGTAAATAGGTTAATAAGGATGGCATAATAACATTGAGGCCAGCTACCATTTATGGTGTACAAATTTCAATAGCCATGAGGACTGATTTTATGTACTATTGTGTTATATTGTGATGTCTACTATTTCCGAAAAATACATTATTTCAACAATAAACTTTGTTTTAACGCAGATTATTGCATTTTAATCTATCTAATTTGAATTAATCGTGAAAACGCTCATGGGTATCATGGGGCCGCTTATGATGAGTTGTGACGTCACGCTTCGATAACATTTGACAAAACTTCAAGCAAAAGCACGACGGTGTAAATGGCGTTTCAGTCAACATGGCCGATTAAAGTATTTATTTTTTTTATTTTATTGAAAATCTTATTAATCTAAATGTTTTTATGAAAACTATGTAATTTTTAGAATCCTGTGTACCTACATATATTTTTCTCTAAAACCATTTATTCTTCGATTATTTTATACTGTCACACTATTATACATTAATAAAAGGATAATATGAAAACAAGTCAAGAAATAATAATTAAATAACAATTAAATTATGTCAATTTATTTATATTTGGATTGTCAATGATTTTATCATTAAGAAATATTTCTACACAATATTATGTCAATCATTTCTATCTGCCTAGCCTTTTCCCAATTACATTGGGGTCGGCTTCCAGCCAAACCAGATGCAGCTTAATACCAGTGTTGTACATGGAGCGACTGCCTATCTGACCTCCACAACCCAGTAACTGGGTAACACGATATCTCGTGGTATGACTGGTTGTCAGATTTTCAGGCCTCTGACTACCCGTAACGGCTGTCATGGATCTTAATTTGACAACCGGGACCGACGGCTTAACGTGCTCTCCGAGGCACGGAGGGGTCTCGGTATGAAATGATGGTCCCCCATCCACAGACCGACCGCGGCAAGCGCAGCTTAACCTCGATCGATCGATCTGTGCGGCTGTTACTTAGCCACGAGCCCTTTTATGCCCTATTATGTCAATCATTTAAAAATGCAAAACAAAAATATTTTTTTCAAAGCTTTCTTTGTGTCTTACGAATTTTGGCTCTTTTGAAATAAGGTTTTACCAGTTAGTTCTAGGGGTAGTAAGGGTTCAGGGGTATAATTTGTACGTTGGTGAAACCTGTAAGAGGAATCACTGCGCCGGCAATATAGAAGACAAGAAGTTGTCCCTCTACTAGTAACACAACGCTTCCTCAAGGAACTCTAACTTACTCAAAGGTACACAATTCTACAAAAAACTGTGAATAGGGACTGAATAGATAGCAATGACGTCACCAAAAGACGTATTAAAATGTGATAGAAAAATTTGTGTAAGTGACCAGAGGTCGAAACGGCTTAGAGGTCAGAGCGCCTAGAGTATTATCCGAGAGGCGCAGGTTAGAATCCTGCTCACGACCGTATTTTACTTTCCTCAAACATTTATAACTTAAGTACAGTGTAATTTGGTAAAGTGTAATGTCGTCTTCTGTGCTAATTATTGCCGACGAAGCTACTTCTTTCTTTCAAACCTTTTATACTGCAAAATTTAACTGTGTAATCTTATACTGCAGCACTAGCAAATGGCTAATCATGATTCTAGAATTGTTCCATTTAATTAATTTTGCCACATATTTATGCTAACCGCTTTTCAAGCAAGTATTTTAAGACTAATTGAAAACTGTTATTAAGCCGTAAGCTAGATTTTATGGTTTTAAAACCAGAATGCAATAACAAAGGGCATTTCTCATTCATTTTACAATTGGTCATACATTGGTCTAGTTTGTCGCAAGCGCCTACTGAGGTGTTGGATTCAAATTCCGGGTTGGGCTAAATGTTATTGAGTTTTTTTACGATTTGTACGTCTGCTAAGCATGAAGTCTTCGGTTCGATATCCACGTCGAGCAAAAAGGTTTGCAGGATTTTCTGTTAGAAAATTTTTAATAGCCGTTCGGCGTTTCGGAATTGTGCCCGGTAAGTTCGGGATTGCCCGACTAGTTTATACTCGAACAAAGACCTTAGTCACGAGTGTAGCTTCAAAATGTACTTGAGTAGTAACGTCTCACGAAAGTTGTACCAGACTCTTACCAACTAAACTCCACATTGTCATCCGCCAACCTTTAGCGGGTTACCGGAATTGTAGCTGCATTCCCCGCGACCCCAAAAGTAAATTTAATGGTAATTTTATTTCAATAATCTATCGCCAAATATAGTGAGAACTACTTAAAGTAATATAGATATATAGTCTTCCTTGTCGGTTTCGATAACGGCGACCCCAACAGCCTTTCGTGAGCCCTAATATGACTCGCTAGACCGAACTTGGTTTTAAATAGTTAGGGGTCATCGGCGCAAAGTTCAAGTGGACAAGCAGTTGCGCTGGTGCAAGCCCACTCTCTCGTCCTGCTCCCTGAGGTCCAATGGACTGGTAAACCAGTACGATCGGCAGAGTTTAGGATGCATTACGTATTTTGGGGAATCCCAAATTTTATGTCCCTTATAGTCGCCTCTTACGACACCCATGAGCAGAGATGGGGTGGTCTATTCTTTTCCGGAATACACGGAGACACACGGACACTTAAAGTAAAGTAGGTTTAAGAACCAATTTTTAACTAAAATAAAGCTTGAGCTTGCGTTTTACGATAAAGCCATGAAAACCACCAGTTTAAAGATGGCGATAACGGTCGCGAGTCTTTTATCGACGTAGTCAATATAGAATTAAGTAATTATGGTTCAACACTAATGACCAATAACTGGCGTACAACCTTGAACGAGGGCATAAAAATTAAAAATGTTACGAACGAACATGTTTTTCATTAAACACACCTATAACACGTTATATCATTTAATACAGCGACTTTTCCGTAACACGCAAAAATAAAACAGTAATAAATTTAAATATTAATTAAATTAAAAAAGTTGTTGTGAGCAAGATGTGTACCTACCTAATTTAATCAATTTTAGAGACTGAACAGATAACAATGCCGTGTTGAAGTGGAAGAAGAATTGAGCAGATGTCGAGATAGCTAAGTGGTTTTTTTTTTGGTTTTGGCCTTGCAGAAACCCAGCGGGGTTTTGTCTGCGTAAATATCATAGGCAAGGCAGTTCGATGCTTCCTGTACCTGTCTTCTGGTCTATGTGAAATAAAAATATTTAAATTAAGTTATTATATTAAATGGAAAAAGAAGAGGTCGTGAGCAGAACTCGAACCTGCGCCTTCCGGATAAATACTCCAGGGAGGAGGCGGGAGGCGCAGGTTCGAATCCTTATCTAACCCTAAACCCTAATCCCGGGATTAAAACGTTATTATTATCATTTTGTCTGGACTTTAAAAGATTCCGAGATTTAAAATACTGGTAGCATTAAACTGCATCCGGGTAAATGAAGTCGGCTCCAACAGACTTGGGAAAAGGTTGGGACTTGAGTGGTTGGCTCACAAGATCTATTTAAAAAAAAAAACGGTCACTTTTAAAGGGACTGAATAGATAGTAATGACGTCACCAAAAGACGTGTTAAAATGTGGACGAGGAATTCACGGTGGTGAGCAGAGGTCGAGATGGCTTAGTGGTCAGAGCGCCTGGAGTATTTATCCGGGAGGCGCAGGTTTGAATTCCGCTCGCGACCGTATTCTTTTTTCCATCTAATATTATGACTTTAGAGTTCGCTATGCATGCGTTAATGCTTTTCAAAGATTTATCTTTAAAATATAAATCATTTAGGTACCATTCATACACATTTCCCCAAATTATTTCAAAAGGTTATTTAATTAATTCTATACACGCGTTCCAAATTGTCAAGTCCCCAGATAACGACTGGCTGATTACGAAACGGATGTAATTGTGTGAATTTTATCTGTGCCTACTCTTTCATTAAATTTTTTTTTAGGTAAGTTCGTTCGCCTTGCTGAGGTCAAAAAGAAATGTTTTGTAAATAAATTGAAAGGGTATTTCTTATAAGGGTACCACAAAATGTAGAATTACTCTTTCTTAAAAATAAATTTGCGCTGTAACCTTCGAAGGGATGTCCCATGTAATAATAGGCGGTGCAATTATTGCCATTTACCGGGCACAATTCCAATCTCCGAGCTGCTATTGTGAATTTTCTGACAAGAATCTCAATAACACTTTGTCATGCCCGGGAATCTAACCCAGGACCTCATGCTCAACAGCCGTCCTAACGAACACTAGACTAACGAGGCAGTTATTCTCTAATACACCTACTAACTTACCTAACAAATATAAATTATCAATATTATCAATCATCTATACATTTTATAAAAATGTTACGGGTCGCTGTCTGTACATGGAGGATATATGAGAAAAAATATTATTGGGACCTTTATCACCGCAAATAGCACCCAAAACAATGATTGTTAGAATTTTTGTCTGTTTGTCTGTGCGTTTGTGCGTTTGTACACGCTAATCTCAGAAACTGCTTATCCGATTTAGAAGTAGTTTTCACTAATATATTTTGGTAAGCTTCACTTATCATTTAGTATGTTCATAAATAAAAAAGTTATGCCGATTTAAAGAATCACGTCGAACATTTGTTAATAATTTATATGTTAAACCATTTTCGACTTAAACGCGGACGAAGTCGCGGGCAAAAGTTATTTATTAATATAAATGAAACATAATACCTTTCTTATATTATCAAACACAGGACAAAAATAAAACATTTGTTTACGACAGTTTACGACCTCTATTTAGTTAATATTACCCAAACACGTGCCCAGAACATCATAACGATTGAGATTCCTGAAAATTGACAATACAAAAGTAATGCCCGCAAACAAAATTGTCAATGATGATTACAAGCCATTCCACAAATTACAAACAATAAACTAAGTAATGTCAAAAAAGTAAAATGTGAAAATAACAGGCCAACTGAACCATTTACTCGTAGTCCCATTACGACTTCCTCGTCCCATAGCTTGTTACACATCATTAACAGTCCATAAACCCCACTTATTATGGGGGAAATACCCCATATTATAGAGCTCCTACCAATAAATCAACAAGACCATGCATTGTCAACTTTTCTATCACGTAAAAGTTACTAATAGTAGCGATTTTTATGTGTATTTTCATGGGGGTATTAAAGGTCACACCATAAAAAATTAGTACCCGTAACTTTGCACTATGAAGGTTACGGGGTAGGTCATATAGATAAGAAATTATTTCTTAGAGGTATTTTTAAGAATATTCATGCAATAAATCAAATTTAGGTCAAGTTTACGCCTTAGTAATGTCATAAAATTCTAATTCTTCTTCGTGTGGTTGATGAACAATCTAGTGTCAGAGTGTAAATCACCCGTAGGTCTCTGACATGGCTTTACACACCATCAAGAACATATCTCAGGTGTACTGGTTTCCTCACGATGTTTTCCTTCACCGTTTTAAACAAGTGATAATTAATTTATAATACGCACATGACTTCGAAAAGACAGTGGTGCGTGCCTTGGATTCGAACTTGCGACCTTTGACTTGCCAGTCCAACGGTCTTACCACTAGGCTATCACTGCTCATTTTAAAACGCCATCATAAATTAGAACTGTGCAACTAGCTTTGACTTTTCATAAATACCTTTTATCTGGTCTATCTATACAAACAAAATCAATTGCATTTTTGGAAGATCACCCTTCGAGAACGACTCGACCGATTTGACTGGTATTTCTTTTGTGTTCGTATTTTTTTTTTATTATACGTACATATTATATACATACGGTCCTAATTTATTCGGTAACTTCCTTTGAAAGGGTTAATATATAAGTCAAATACATTCACATAAGCCTTAATTTTTTTGCCTTAGCCTTTAATTCTTTAAATGGATATAACAAATTATTTTTAACTGCCCAAGTACTAGCAAGACGAAAACAGCACCACGATGACAGAGTAACAAAAAAATTTCTTGTAGAAATTTTTAATAATAGCTTAAACGAATCCTTATCTCTTACAAGGAAATAACCTAATAAATTAGGACCTTATACAGGCTTGTACAGAAGAATTTCTTGGAAAATCTGTTTTGGAAATTGAATTAATGCAATCATCTCAAAATTATATTTCTCTCTTTTTTATCAAAAATGGACCTACTTTTGCCCACCAACTCACCGTGATGGTAAGCGACGGTGTGGCCGACGATGGAGCACGTAGATCAAAAAGAAATCTATTCACTCTAATTAGAGTAGATAGATTTGGGGAGAACGATAGTTGGGTAGTTGATGCAACTGCCCAGACCGTCTCCCACAACGGTTGCACCGGACTACATCCCGAAACACGACTAGGTCGCTTCACGGCATGGCTTCGTCCGGTGGGTGGTAACCAGCTGCGGCTGAAGCCTTCCAGCAGAGGAAAGGACTTTGTGGATCCTCCACAGAGTAGTTATTTTTAGCATCGTCTTTCATCATCGAACAGAGATTTGGTGACTCCATCAGTACTGCATCGCATATTGGTGACTCTTTGCGTTCGATCGCAATTGTCTAATCGAGTGTATCAGGCGCTGTATCGACTTCTAAAAAATCTCGAGTTTCCTAAAAGTCTTCCTAAGCGACTAAAATCGATGATCACTGCTAAACATTGCAATTTTTCGAACTAAAGCGAAAAACATGTCCACCTATTGACCATCCTATCGCTTATAGCTTATTCAAATAATACAAAATGACGCCGTCCGTCAAATCTCTGACATGATATATTAAAACGTCAACGCAATCACAAAACGCAGCATAAAAGATAAAAAAAAACACGTTTTCCGCAAAAAATAACGTATTCATCATCTACCAACATTTGGCGATCCTAACAAAAAGCCGTTGGAAATAGAATCGTTCCAACAAAATTCCAGGATTCCTTTATTCGTATGTCATATCTTTATCTTTTTCTTTTGTAAATAAAAGACAAAAGGGGTTTTATATTCACGACCGCATTATCGTTTCATAAAGGGTTGGGATCTTGTAGTGACGGCCAGCGCCATCGCTTTACGCTTTAAAAATTGTATGAAGGATTTGCAGGACAGCAAATAGTATGACAATACATCAAATACACGATGTAGCCTTGGCCTGGTTACGAAATAGCTCGGGTTTTGAGTCCCTGTATAAAATGGCTTCGTGATATTCAGAAAACTTTTTTTTTATCGGCTGCTTAGCCACACACAGTTCACCGGCATGCAAAAATGTAATGCCTTGTAATCATGCAAGCTTTATTGAAAATTATTTACAGCGGATTACTGTCTTACATTTATTTTGACTTTTACTTATTTCTACCTGTTTATGGGGTCCTCTCAGCTTATAGGATCAATTTCTTCATCCATGATATAATAAGTTATACGCGGATTTACAGTGGGCTTCCCAATATAACCCTTAGGGACACCAGTTATCCAGGTATCAATACAGAAATGGATGTTATTCACAAGACCCGCGAGAAAAAGATCAGTTTTAGAAGATATAATGGCAGAAACCAATATCTTAACTTTTAAGGAAACCCGTCACATAACTTCAAGACAAGTGGCAGCAATATACGTCGTGTTCACTCCACTAGTTTCTTATAAGCCTGATGAGGAATAAACTGAGGCCATACCTCCACATTTATAAGACAGCAGTTAATGCTAAAGGGAAACCTTACCATAAATCTTAATTTTCCCCCAAAAAGGCTCAGGGCGCAAATAAAAATGTAAGTATGACTTAACCAAGATTTCCCTGACGGAAATCCACTTCAGACCATAAGGAAAGTAAAACGGCTTTACTCAGCCAAATTAATGCTATTATTAAAGTGTGCTTTAACAAAATTTTCGCTTCATTATAATTTTTGTACGACACCAAACAATTTTACGTGTACAATCTATTTGGATTAATTTCTGTATTTTGGTTTGTAATTGCTCTCAAACTCATTTTGGACCCCAGAGGGTAGGCGGAGGTGTACCTTAGGTCATATTGTGTGAGCCTTTTCAAAAGCAAAGCCCGGATTCCCCGATTCCCAGATCACCTCACCCCCGAGATTCACGAAATCCACCCCAAGATTGTAATTATAATGAAAGGAATTATTCGGGTGTAAAAAATCCTCTAAAGTACGTGTGTTGATGAGATTTAAAAAATTTGTTTCGTTATTAAACTTTCTTTGTTGTTCAGCGTATTTTATTAAAAAGTTATGGAAGTGTACCTACCATTTTAATGTATATATTTTTGTGTCATTAGATAAGAAAGATTAGATAGAAAGTCATGTTTGATGTGGGTAGTCCTTTCGCCTTTGTGTCTCTGTAAGTCATATATTAAAATTTACATGTACAGTTCCAGTATGGTTGTTGGCGCGACAGATACTACCACGCACCCACGATAAAAGAGATACAAAGGTGCACTCCCTCATTCTTCACTCTCATATTCCGATAGGATGGCAATCCGACACGGCCGGAGAGAGATCCGTCGCAGGACTGGCGGCTTTACATCCTCTCCGAAGCACCACCAACTTTCTAACACCGGGCTCCAACTAACAGAAAACGCCAATAACATTTTGCCAACCCGCGAATCGAACCCAGGCCCTCACGCTCACTAGACCAATGAGGCAGTTATATAGATAATATAAAACTAGTAATATGTAACGTATCTCTTTTTAATGACTCCGTTGATCACAAGCAAACTATTCTGTGAACACTTGGACAAACTAACGGTAACCGAAACAAACCCAATTATAATATCGATACCGATCTAATATCGATACAAATACCCAAAAGCAATTTAACTTACTAAAGTACAATCGAACGATCAGAGAAACAATAGTAATAAATCAATTATATATTATATTCACCCAATTTCTTGTAATTCGCCTTATTTCAATATGGTTTACGTAATAGTTGTTCCAGTCGATTTCTTCAACGAAATTTTATAGTTTGCGGTACAGTTAACATAAAAATAAATACAGTCGTGGGTTGGGCAAAGGTATTGAGAGCTGAGTTGCTCGCGTCCGTAGGAGTGCCCCCTTAAAATGGAATCCCTACAGCCCCTGAGTGGTGCAAAACAGGCAACGAGACTCTGGTGGGAGGCTTCGGCTGCGGCTGATTACCACCCACCGGACGAAACCATGCCGTGAAGCGACCTAGTCTTGTTTCGGGATGTAGTCCGGTGCAACCGTTGTGGGAGACGGGTCTGGGCAGTTGCAACTCCCCAAATCTATCCACTCTACTAAAGAGTGAATAGATTCATTCTGGATATACGTGCTCATCCTCGACCACACCGTCGCTTACCAACGTCGGCCAAACGTAGATACATATATGTTGTGTTTTTTTTAAAAGGGGACCATTTTTGTACATTTGAATTTCACCAATCACCAATGCATTTATTAAAATTACATAACATAGCATCACGCCTGTATTCCCCGAAGGAGTAGGCAGAGGTGGGCACAGTTATACACCCACATTTCACCAATGCTGTTAGTAAGTCCCATGTAATAGGTGGTGAGCCTATTGCCATCAACCGGGCACAATTCCAAACTGCGGGCTCCTACTGAGAATCTCCTATCAAAAAAAGTCAATGACACTTTGCCATCAACCGGGCACAATTCCAAATTCCGGGCTGCTACTGAGAATTTCCTAACAGAAAAACGCAATAACACTGCCCGACCTGGGAATCGAGCCCGAGACCGCCTGCTCAGCAGTCGCCCTTGACAACACTAGAGCAACGCGGCAGTTATTATTTCCCATGTAATAAGTTGTGAGCCTATTGCCATCTACCGAGCACAATTCCAGACTGCGGCCTGTCAGCAGCCTCATTTGTGAGTACTAGACCAACGAGGATCATCAAGAGATGATAAAAAAATTAACTTGTAAGCTGTTGGTGTACTCCTGCCATATTTTTCTATAATAACTTTCGTGAAACACATTCATATTCATTATTGTTTAAAGGTTATTACTCACGTGCATTCTTCGGAATTTCCCGACTAGTTTCAAACTCGATGTCGCGAGTCAAACTGCATTCTGTCGTGCCATACTTATAAAGCAAATAATAAAAAATATGATTAATCACGTAAAATTACTTAAAAAAATCTTATCTATCTATTAGATACAAATGTATTACAAATGTTCACTACGAAACATATGAGAATTTTTCAAAATAAACCTCGAACGGCTCTCCGTTGAATACGTTATCAAAGGACGTTGACCGCCTATGCTTATTTTTTTTGTGGTTTTGCACGGATTGGTTTTTGTAGCGCGCAGCACATGGGTGAATTTATTTATATAAAACATTGATTCATGTTCAGTATCAGCGGTATATTCACCTCTATGAATCACAGAAGAGTACAGATTAACAGCCTGTGTAATAAAACGCACGTAATACTTGCCATGATAGTTGTATTTTCTCCAGATCACAATACATCGCGCAAAACATGTCCGTATCTGACGCCAGCCCCGAACGAACAGGCCGTTCTATCGTAAGATACATATATTACTAATCTGTGGGCCGTTCTTTCTGACGTTTCAACGGAAAGTCACCTTATCCCAGTGTTGTCAGTCACAGATGCCTGACCGATGTCTGTGTTACCAGTACACAAAATGAATAATATCGATATCGACTAAAATAATTTAATTTGCTATGATTCAAAACCTAATAGTTGTATTATTGAACTTAGGGTACATTTGCAATATTAATTCCTTATACCTAAATATAAATATATACTACCTGTGTACGTAATCCTATTTTGATTGATAAGTAAGCTATTTATTTTCATTTATGTTGTTTACAAACGAATATTAATTTGAATAAAATGTTCTACTCTATTTAAATAACAAACAGCAAATTTTAACTGCCACACACATATTAAAGGCTTATGTAGAACTTTTAACCTACCCACAATTATTAACCTACCCTGTATCTAAAATCAGTAATTAAATTTCATTAAACTTGACATAATTAGTTAAAAAAAATCTTAAATAAATAACAAAAATATTCAAAATAACTGCACTGTTTTACGTAGATAACTAAAGCCATTCCACTTATTATTAGAGCATTTGTTACACTCTTGCGCTCGCTATTAGCCGATTTAAATTAATTATAATATTACATTTATAATTTTTGAACAAGTTTTATTTTTCAATTGAAATATATAAGAATTTTCAGTTATTGAACACGTCCATAAATATTGTACACTGTAATTAAAAACTAGTAAGTAGTGTCTAACAATATTTTTAACAAAATGCTCCGATTTTATTTAACCTTCAAATTTTACAACACTTTTGACATTAACTGTACTCACCCGTCAACGCCCATATTTACTCAATTGAAGATAAATGGTTCGCTGTCAAACACAATTATTGTACTGGAATAGATCGTTTTATTTATAGTACAAAATACCCTTGTTGAGCTTAAAAAATATTCATTGGTAAACTAATACTTTACAAAGTTATTTCGACCTGTTTACTAAACTTTTTCTAATATGGACGAAGCAAATATATAAACTAGCATTGTAATGAAATTGAAATTTTGTAATAATGATACTGAAATATTATGCTTTAAGACATTACTTGCCTCATTGGTCTAGTTGTCACAAGCGTGGTTGCTGAGCGTGAGATTAAGGGTTTAGTGCTCGGCTCGGTCAGTGGTTTTCGAGTTTGCTATATTTTAATTCCACTAGTAACCACTTACAACGTCATCAACATAAACCAAAAATCGTTTTCTCGAAACATCTTTCATTATTCGTTCATTCAATACTCTACACATGGTTTTACACTAAATCCATTCTAAGATCCTCAAAGTCACTTCATCAAGCTAATAGTCCAAGTTCTTTTGTTTATAGATCTTCTTTACTTAAGGCCCTATTATTGTTCTCAACGTGTAGAAACGCTTCGAGCGAGGCAAACCTTAAGTGGGGCCCTTATAACTTCTAAAACCATATTTCATTTGCCCGACATCGCGGTTCTACGGTCCTACTGAATATGTACGTTGTGGGCGCTTTATTATTTCCAGAGCGATACGCGGAGCGATTTGAACTAGGAAGGTATTTTTCATAATGTATTAGATGTTTTAACTTGAAAATGGCTTTTGTTAAATTTAGCATGATTATTTAACGAAAATATAGATCTGTTTATAGACTTGAGCTCGCTTCTTCTGACTCTTGCTTCCTATACTACTTGTTGACTTTGACTTGAATTGCTATCGTTTTTCTATAACAAATTCACGTAGGTGCCTCACGATGTGTTGACTAAAAATATTCAGATATTTGGACATTAAGCTTGATGTCTCTTACTTTGAGATTGATGCTTCTTTATTACTCCCGTCTCGATCTTATTAAGTACGTTATTAGTCTCGTTATTAAAATATAGAAATACTCTTAATTTAACTTTACATAAATATGACGGTAACAATAAACGATAATAATTATAATAATTGGTACTTGTAACGACGTTATTAATTCGATGACGTATTGTATTGACGTCATTCATTAGTCAGGATGATATGACATAAATAATGTTAATTTGACATTGCAATTATATTTTATTTTTATTTTACTTTACTGTTATGTATCTTACTACTATCTCTACTTTAATATTATCTCAAAATAATTCATCAGTTTCCTGTGTTAGCTCCTTTTTCTCTCCTATTTCTTTCTACTTTCCTGTTTTATCTTGGCAGTAATTTTCCAAAATTAATTGTTAATCTCATTCATATCCCTAACGAAAGTGATTACAACCCTTATCTCACATGTTAACCTATTATAAGCATATTAATCGACGGTGATTTACACTAGAATGCCGATAGTTCCATCTTTACCTCATTATTACGTCTAATTGGGTTTGAATTGTCGATCCTTTGGGTTAATTATATTAAGGTTTAATAAAGGGTCCATTTTCCTTAAGTACTATCGATTCTGGAATAGCAATTGATTGTATTCATCTCATTAGTCAATTGACGAAGGTTCTAAGGTTCCTTTCAATTAATTGACGTCGATTCTAGATTTCTTTGATGCACACATTTTCTTTGTAGATTGGGCCAAGATCAATTAAAGCGACTTAATACAAGTTCCGATTTATCTCTTTGGTCTACTGTGTCTTTGGTCTACTGTGTCATTGGTCTAGCGGTCGCAAGCGCGATGTTAAGTGTGAGGTACTAGGTTTGGGACCAAACGGCATTTGTTTTAAACTCAGTAGCAGCCCGGATTTTTGAAACGTGGCTCAAATGGAACTTATCAATGGCATCGCGGAAATGTGAGTGTACTGCCTGCCTAACACTTCCAATAATACAGGCGTGATGCAATATATGTCAACACCATTTCCCACAAAATTAAAAACCCCATTAACATAAAAACATACCTGAATAATCTAGAAAATTCGTAACATTACTAGTTTTTTTACCTCATTTCTTCAATGTCGCATTATTCAGTTGATAACAATCTAAATCGCTCTTCCAACATTACTATAGCAGAGGACGGAGTTTCCTTCAGCTTTAAGTAAATCTAGTAGATTTCACGAAGGGTTTTGATTCTCCCCGGATTCAATGGAAAATGTATTCGTGGGCCGCGCCGCTGTATTAAAGGGTCATTTCGGTATTCAAAGATAGATGACTCTGATTTTTCGGTCACCTTAATAAGTAAGTAAGCGTAGTGCTAGCAATTTTGTGTAATGTTATTGTAATTTATAATAAGTAGAGTAAGGGAAAAAATTGGGGCGTGGAAGGCAGGAAGATTAATTATAATTTATTGATTTATTTTATTAATTATGTTATTAAAAGGATACTAGGAATGAGAAGGTCTCCCGTATCATGTGCATGCACATATATCTAGACCCAGATCATTTCTCTATAACCTGAACGTAGCATCCCATCTTACGCCACCTTTTACCAATGCTATTAATAAGTCCCATGGAATAGGTGATACGCCTATTGCCATTGCTATTGCAAAACCTAATAATATTTTGCCCGACCTAAGAATCGGACCTCATGTTCAGCAGTCGCGCTTAGGACCGCTGCACCAACGAGGCAGTTATCTGTAGTTCATACAAATAATTGTTCCGAGCCTGCAACGAACCATTCAATCTCCCTCTCTGTTTTAATAAATTAATTGCTTTTTACTTTGTGGGGGCCACATAGCGTAGGATGGAACCCTGAGTTAGCAAGACAAACCGCGAAATTGATAACGGAATGAAAAATATGGCTATTATTAATATCCTAGATTTTCGCGAACAGCACACATTACAAACAACTTATAATCGAATTAATCTCGTGTATTATTGGGTTTTTGCCTAACATTTCAAACACTGTTTTTTTTTTAATTTAAATCTAAGACACGTGATTAATCCGGTTAAAAGTTGTTTTATTATAATAAGACGGCTATTAATTTTATATTCATACAAAAACGATTACAACTTTAATGCCATTTCTGGCATATCGATAAGCGTGGTCATTGGCAAGGGAACCCTATAACTCTAGTGAAACAAAATAAATAAATAAAAAATAATATAAAATAAATAATATAAATAAATAGATAGTAAATTAAATTGGAAAGACCACATTGACGAGTTATGTAAAAGAATCAGCAGTCTATCATATGCATTGTACAAACTGGCTCCAACTATAAACACTGATGCGATTCTCTCAGCATATTATGGTCTTATTGAATCTGTACTTAGATATGGAATTATTTTTTGGGGTAACTCAACAAATAAAGATATGGCATTTAAAATGCAAAAGCGATGCATACGCGCAATGTTCGGCATTCAAAGTACTGAAAGTTGTAAGCCACTCTTTATTAAATATAAAATTCTTACTTTACCGGCACTATATATACTGGAAGTAGCTTTATTTGTAAGAAAAAACTCTCAACTGTTTCCACGATTGGCTGACAGTGTTAGGCGAAATCGCCGCGACAATGATAGACTTTGTGTTCACCCGGCCAAAACAGCGCTTTTACACAAAAGTGTAGTATGTAAAGCTCCATTGATTTATAACAAAATTCCAAAGGACATTAAACAATTAAATATAAATTTATTTAAGAAATCATTAAAAAAACTTTTGACCGAAAAATGCTATTATAATATAAATGACTTTTTGAATGACATAACTCTTTGACTGTCTTTTGTTTCATCTTAGCTTATAAAATGCTCATGACATTAAATATTATTCTATATTTTGATTTGTATTCATTTTGACATAATTTATATATTATTCATCACTTTCAATTTTAATGTGGTATTATAATCCTTAAAATGAAAAATTATTATAATGAAAATTGTGAGGTTCCGGATTTTATCATAAAATATTATTGGCATACAATGCATATTTAAGGTTTTTTCAGATAGTCCAAGATTTGTTTAATGCTTCGTTCATATTTGTACACCTAATCACGGTAAAACATGTTTGGTCTATTTAACTTTTACATCCATAATACATGCATGTCCTTGTTGTATTTATTATGATTTTACACATGTTTTTGCAAATAAAAATTATCTTTATCTTATCTTTATCTTTAAAACTTCTTTATAGAAAGTCATATTATTTCATGCCAAAGAACTGCGACTTTGGCATGTAATAATGTAAATGTGAGATGACTCTGCAGTCATTTCATTTGGAAAACGGCTGCACTATTTACATTTTCGCATTATGATCAATATATTCCATAGTTTAAACAATTTAATCAGGTCTGGTTTAAATTACAATATCGACATGTCCACCAAAAACCCCACCGGACATTTTGTTACCACATTTTGGTTTATGTCAATGGATTACATTTGTTCACGGCGATAAGGTCGAGTTTTGCTTGGTAGACTTAATGCATTAAAACTACGTGTGGACTGTTTGATGGTTTATTTTCGACTAATTAAATTAAAGTAATGTGGACTGTAGATACATGCATAGGTACATATGAATAGCTATATATAGACTATTAAACATCGTTTGTTGTGATCTTGGACATTCCGCCCACCAAAGGATCTATCCTTTAAATAAAAAAAAAGAAAAACAAAGCAATAAAACAAACTTATATCATATTGATTGATGTGCGTAACTTGCACTGGACAAAAATCAGATACACAATAGAAATAGGTATAACGATACAAGGATTTGAAAGGTAAGTTAACCAAACGCAAGTAGGTATTATTATAAATAGTTATATCTTAGGTCTAGGTATACATAGATACCTACTTCATTACGATTACGATAGGTATGCTGCGCAACTAGAAAATAGTTGGTAGGGTAGGTAAGTAGCTACATTATAGTTCAAACGTAAACACATAAGATAATTAGTTTTTTTTTTTACTAATGTTTAGGTACATAATTTGTTGCATTAATAACCTCTAACCGCCCACCGTTATATTCTAGTTTAATAATGGTTTGTCACTAAGGAACATATAAGTAGTGTATATATAGGTAGGGTGTATGAAGTTAGGAATGCCTATTCCAGTTCATTTACTACATAAAGCGAGGTAAATTCTTAAACAATTATGTTGGTGTAAACATTAAGTGAATAGAAGGTAAGGTATACAATGCTTGTTAACTTAGTACGTAAATAGGTAAACAATATTAAAGTAAAGTCAAGGAGTAGGTTAATTACTAAGATACATTTGGTTTATACCCCTTTTTTACGTTATTTAAACTTAATGTGACTTTTGTTTAGGTAGGATATATAATTTACTCGTCGGTCGTTTATAAACACCGTTCTTACATTTGACTGACACCACACGAGTAATACCATCAGGACCCACATGTTTTTCAATGATTTTACCCAATATCCACTTACTTGGAGGAATATTGTCTTCCTTTAAAATTACTATGTCATCGATTTCTGGCTCAGTACTTTTGGTATTCCACTTATGTCTTAGGTTCAGATTTGTGAGGTACTCCTTGTGCCATCTGTTCCAGAAATCGTTGACCATTTTCTGAGTTAGCCTCCATCTATCTAAACTAGAAATATTATGATTTGTATAATTTTCGTCACTTAAATTTAACAAAGGTTCGCCAATCAGAAAGTGGCCCGGTGTCAGTGGAAGAGGGTCATTAGGGTCATCACTTAGCACAGTTATGGGCCGTGAATTTAAACACGCCTCGATTTGTGCCAATACTGTTGCTAGCTCCTCGTAAGTGAGGGTAGCATCACCAATCACCTTTTTAAGGTGAGTTTTCGTGCTGCGCACCCCAGCCTCCCATAAACCTCCGAAATTAGGTGCATGAGGAGGTATGAAGTGCCATGTAGTACGCGCTAGGGCTAACAACTCGGCTACTTCACCAGGAATTGAAGATTTGGCACTGTTGAACATGTCCCTCAGCTGCTTGTCTGCTCCCACGAAGTTAGTGCCATTATCACTATAAATATCATTACAATGGCCACGTCTCGATGTGAATCGCCGAAAGGCTGCGATGAATCCTTTCGCAGTCATGTCGGTGACAGCTTCCAGATGTATGGCACGCGTAATCATACAGATAAACAAACATATGTAGCCCTTGTACGATTTAGATCCTCTACCGGGTGAGAAACGAATATTGATGGGACCTGCGTAGTCCACACCAGCTGATTTAAAGGCTCGGTCAGGTTTTACTCGCACTTCTGGCAACTGACCCATCAGTTGTGTGGTATTTATTTTTGAATACCTAATACACTTGACACATTCTCGGTAAGTTTTCTTTGTTATGTCTTTAGCTCGTAATACCCAGTATTTGGATCTCAAATAATTAGACATTACTTGAGGACCACCATGTAATGTCCTATGATGGGCATCCTGAATTATTAGCCTGCTGAGATGGCTCTTAGCGGGTAAAATTATAGGGTGCTGAGTATCGTAGGCTATTTGAGATTTTTGGATACGCCCACCAACTCTTAGAATCCCGTTATCGTCAATAATAGGACAAAGATTGCGAAGCTTACTACTTTTAGGTACATAGCCGTGAGATTTTAACTGCTTTATCTCCTCTTTGAAATCAATAGCTTGGACTTGTTTAATACAATTATTCAATGTTGCCTTCACTTCTGAAGGCGTAATAATTTTAGAGAAATGTTCGCGTTTGTCTTGGGGTAATTTAAAATTAAGAAATCGTCTGCAATATGAAATAACTCTCAACATTTTTGATAACGTAGAATATTTAGTCCAAATAAATTCCTCTTTAATATTATTTATAGCAGTCAAAGACCTCATACGTTCCTCCTCTTGGGTATCTTCGATGATAGGAGCAGTGATACTTAGATTTAAGTTAGACAACCAAACCGGTCCATGCCACCATAGTGAATGGTTCGACAACTCCGGACCTTGTAAGCCTCGTGACGCACAGTCAGCTGGGTTCGTATCTGTGGATACGTGCCCCCACTGCTCGTAATCTATAATGTTTAGTATTTCTGACACTCGGTTGCTCACGAATGTGCTCCACCGACTTGATCCGCCTCTCAACCAAGCCAAAACAATAGTGGAATCGGTCCACGCAAATAAACTATCTTT
Source organism: Xylocampa areola (assembly GCA_935421205.1). Lineage (NCBI taxonomy): Eukaryota > Metazoa > Arthropoda > Insecta > Lepidoptera > Noctuidae > Xylocampa > Xylocampa areola. The sequence continues at coordinate 3,857,522 of OW285216.1, forward strand.
AGGTACTCCCAATACTTGAGATGTCTCTGAAATCAGTTTGGCTGCCAATACAGCACCACAAAGTTCCAATCTAGGGATGGAAACTTGCCTCTCGATTGGAGCTACCTTCGTTTTGGAGGATATTAGGCTTACGTACACTCGCTCGTTATTAATGACTCGCATGTACACTGCTGCTCCGTATGCTGCCTGAGATGCATCTGCGAAGACGTGTAACTCAACTCTTGATACACGTGTATAGTGCAACCATCGTGGTATGCTTAGGCCTTTGATGCACGTCAAGTTTTCTCGATATCGTAACCACTCTGCTTGCAGAACACCGTCAATAGGCTCATCCCATTCTAGACCTGTCTTCCACAATTTCTGCATGATCATCTTTGCTATTACCACAATAGGAGCTATCCATCCTAAAGGATCATAAAGTTTAGCTATTTCGGAAAGAATATGTCGTTTGGTTATGGGTTGCTTAGGTTCTGGCAAATTAACAGTATATTCGAAGGTGTCGGCTTCCCTATTCCAGCTCAACCCTAATACTTTAACAACACTATTAACCTTAAAGGGCAACTCATTATCATCCCGTTTATTTTCTCCAATGTACTGTAACAAAGCCACACAATTACTGCTCCATTTTTGAAGTTGAAAACCTCCTGAGTTCATGAGGCTGTTCATCTCATTATAAATATCCTCAGCTTCTTCCACTGTCTCGCTTCCTGTAAGGAGATCGTCGATATAATAATCAGTTTCAGTAATTTTTGAAGCAATAGGGTACTTTAATTTCTCGTCGTTGGCAAGTGTCTGAAGTGATTTTACTGCAAGGTACGGTGCACATGCTGTACCGAAGGTCAGCCTCAGAAGTTTAAAGTGCTTTATTGGCTCATTAGGTGCAGCTCTCCATAATAATCTCTGGTAGTCCGTATCTTCTTCCGCTACACGCACCATTCTGTACATTTTAATTATGTCTGCTGTAATACAGATTTTGTGTGTCCTCCATCTCATTAATATATGACGTAAATCCTGCTGTAACTGAGGACCAACACATAAGTTGTCATTTAAAGAAATGTTATTAGAACCCTTGCACGAAGCGTCGAAGACCACGCGAAGCTTTGTGGTAGTCTTGTCCTCTCGAACGACGGCATGGTGAGGAAGATAGACAGCCTTAGAGTTATCAATCTCGGAAGAATTTACTGGTACCATGTGATTTAAACTAATGTACTCAGCCATAACTTTATGGTATTCTTCCCGAAGCTTAGGATCTCTTGACAACCTTTTCTCCAAGTAACTAAACCTTTTAGTTGCTATCTCCCTCAACCCACCATATTGACATTCTGGATTGTTGTTTTGAAACGGTAACCTTACCACGAATCTTCCTTCTTTGTCTCTGACTGTTGTAGCTTCATAAAATTCTTCGCACTTTTCTTCTTCCTTTGAAAACCTCTTGCGTATGCTGTTAGGTTCCTTTTCTATCTCCCAAAATTGACGTAGTAGCTCGTCTTCCCTTACTTGGACGTGTAGTGTTGTAATTTGTGTCTTTGCTGAGGTAGATGCTTGTAACATCCTTCCAGAGATCACCCACCCGAAGGTTGTATTTTGTGCCAATAGATTTCCCTTGGGGTGCTTTATAACTCCATTTATTAATACGTCGCTGTATACCTCAGCTCCAAGCAGAATATCTATTCTACCTGGTGTTGTGAATCCTGGATCAGCTAATTCTAGTTCCCTAAGTTCAGCCCAATCAGGCAATTTGAAATTAATGGTTGGTAGCAGTGTTGTTAGTGTACGCAATACATATGCATTAACTCGAATAGACTCTCTGGGATTGTGGCGTGATTTCACGCAGAGTGAAACCATGTGTTTTATTCTTGTTTGCCCCTCTCCCACACCGGACACCCAACCACTCACCGATTTACGTGTTAGATTTAATAACTGAACGGTCCCCTCAGATATGAATGATGCTTGCGACCCCTGGTCTAACAAAGCCCTAATGATATGTTTGCAACCGTTCTTACTACTTACTAACACGTTAGCAGTAGCTAATAATACAGAATTTGTATGTATATGCTCACAATGACAAGAAACAATATGTGCATCAGTTGAAGAAGGAGTGGACTTACCTCTAAACTCATCACTAACGGTACCTGTAGCCGTGTTTTCTCCTTCCTTTGATTTCTCCGTGTTCTGCTGTCTCTCGAAGTGGAGAAGGGAGTGATGTCGCCGCCCACATCTTTTGCAACACGCTGGCTGTCGACATTTATTCACCGAGTGTGATGGCGCAAGACAGTTGAAACACAATTTGTTCTTCTGAACATAGTCCTGTCTTTCCTTGGTAGACATTTCGGCGAATGTTTTGCAATGGTAGATATAGTGCTCGCTGTTACATAACGCACACTTATTGTCGCGTTCTTTGCCATCCTTGTAGACGTTCGAATGAAAGGCCTTAGGTTTAACTGCTGGTTTTGTTTGCAAAGATTTTATCTTGTTATTCTCGATCATTTCTAGCGATCTGAACCTTGACTCCAGAAAATTTCTCAAATCTTGCCAAGTGGGCAGGTCGCAATTGGTCGTACTAAGTTGTTGTTCCCACTGCTTCATTGTTTCTGGATCCAGTTTGGACACAACTAGATAGTTGATAATCATGTCCCACTTGTCAGACTCAACCCCTAAGTTTTTCAATGCTTTTAAACAAGTTGATGTCGTATCTACCAAGTTTTTAATCAAACTCGCAGACTCAGTATGTACATATTTTTGTGTAAAGAGAACTCTCAAAATTGCGTTACAATTAAATCTCTTGTTGTTATAACGTTTCACTAATTCGTTCCAGGCGTCATCATAATTCGCATCTGTAGTAGTAAAATTTCGCAATATTACTTCTGGTTCTCCTGACAAATTGCTCTTTAAATAATGCAGCTTCTGTACTGGTGACAGCTTTGTGTTTTTATGTATTAAGGAAGAAAAAAGGTCAAAAAATGTCTGCCATTCCTCATATTTGCCGCTGAAGGTGGGTATTTTAATTATTGGCAATTTAATTTCGTTGCTGTCTGATGACCTTTGACCTTCAGCAGTATCATGCATTGAAACTTGAACCGTTGCATCGAGAAACGGCTGAAGAGCTTCCTTCATGGCTGCCTTATATTGCACATACAATTCTTGAAATATATCGTATGTCTTGTCTTTAAAGTACGGATCTTTTCTGTCTTCATCTTTTGTCAAGCTCACAATAATACTTTTGTGTCCGTCCTTAAAGTTCTTCCAAAGCTCTTCTAGCAATTCTAACCTCGTTTCCAAATAAGGTCTTTTAATCCTATCTTTAGGCGACTTTTTAAAGTTCTTTTCTGCATTCTTTAAGTTTTCGAGTAATTCATATTGATAAGGCACAAGAACCTCCATTGTAACTTAATATTCTCAATAAAAATATTCTTAACAAAACAAAAATATTTTTGCACGGAAAATAAATGTTCACAATGTCCACAAATAGAAGGTATATTGCACTTTTGTTAACTACGCACTTATTTGTTGTATTTGTATGTTAATTCGTAATCCGATCACTCACAGAATAATTATAAGTACTTAGTTATGTTCGTGTTTTTAATACTGTTCATAAAAATCACGAGTTTACAACAGTTTGTATTCACTAATATAGCAATAAAAAACTTCCATAGAATCCTTATCGCTTTCTTTTGTTCTCGCGACGCGCTCGTCCACTACCGGTCAACATTAAATATCCGCTCGAATTAGGACCAAATGTTCACGGCGATAAGGTCGAGTTTTGCTTGGTAGACTTAATGCATTAAAACTACGTGTGGACTGTTTGATGGTTTATTTTCGACTAATTAAATTAAAGTAATGTGGACTGTAGATACATGCATAGGTACATATGAATAGCTATATATAGACTATTAAACATCGTTTGTTGTGATCTTGGACAACATTTGTATTATCATTACAAGTACAGCCCAATCTGCATACACTAACAATACTAAAACATTGGGATTGGAAACACGTGGGCACAATTTGCATTTATATTGAATTCGTACAAGTACCAAAAATTTACTGACAGAGGTTCTGTGATTAAGACAAGCTTAACAAGACCTGACATCTCGTCAAAGATAACAAAAACTTCAATGTCCTTAAGATAGGAACTCCAATTTACGAGGCAGGTGGACCTTAAGCAAAGGATAAGTACCTCCCCTAATCTTTTCCCTGGAGAAACAGCCCAGTGTAATTTTCAAAGGGTTAAGGTATTGTAAAATTCAGAGAATTTGTATTATGTTTCGTGTAGGCTGAAGTTATAGTAAATTTATGGGACGTAGAAACGAAAGACGCGTATCTAGTTACCGGTAATATAATATATACGTGACTTTGTGTATTTTCGAGTCTTTAGGTGTAATTTTAGAGATTTTGTATTCTAAAATAAAAGTTTTAATCATGTTTTTTGTTAACATTTAAAAGGTGATGAAAAATCGAGTCACGATGGCTGATACATGTGTGCAGTCAGTTAGGACTGGTCAACTTCAAATTGCTATGGCTCTTTCTTTATGAAGCCTTTCTAGACACATGATTCCGCTGACATAACCATAAACAATGATGTCTGGACTTTAAAAGAAACAGTGACCTCTGAGTTTGTTTAGTTTTTTCCTCTCAAAGATAAGAAATACCGGAGAATGGAAATATAGACAGTGCTGTAAAGACCTTTTTACAGAATTACTATTGCCATCTACCCGTAACAATTCCAAATAAAGGGAAGTGCCTACTAAAAATCGAAATACTTTGTCAGATAGCGAATAGAACCCAAGATCTCACACTCACCAGTTGCGTGTGAGACTAATAGGCACACCAAAGAGGTGGTTATCGAGGCAGTACTAGTAAAAATAGACGATTTCGAACACATTCAAAACAGTCGGTAATTTATGTTCCATCTTTGTGAAAACCACTCCAAACTCAGTGCTCCGGGAAGTTTGTTCGGAACACAAGACATCCCCATGACGTCTTATTGCAATCTTTGAAACCGCTCCCACGTTCTGAAAGACACGTCTTTGCACTCCATTCAACAAAGCACTGTTGCAATGCGAATCAAATTATTGTTAATTAATTATCTTGTCTGTTTACAAAGAGAAATGTTGGTCATGTTGAACAAATGTGAAATCTGGAGTGCTTTTTACGATTTCCTTTAGCAACTAAAATATACATTCATACCAGCAACCAGGAAGAATTAGACTGGGGTGCACCTATTGCGTCTACACACACATTTCAGAAAGAAATTATTTAAGAAAAACATTAAAAAGGTTGAGATTTTTATGAAATTTGGCACACATATAATCTGTATTAAAATAAAGGATTATTTTTATGCCGGGTCTGTTTTTGTTCTGAATTCTGAAGTCCGCGTAGTCGTTTCCCAATTACATTGGGGTCGGCTTCCAGTCAAACTGGATGCATCCAGTACAAACCAAATACTGGTACTAAGCTGCAGCTTAGTATCAGTATTTTACATGGAGTGACTGCCTATCTGACCTCCAGAACCCAGGTACTGAGTAACACGATATCACGTGGTATGACTGGTTGTTAGACTTTCAGACCTCTGACTACCCGTAACGGAAGTCACAGATATTCACATGAAAAAAAATTGATTACGGCTGTTTATTCAAGATAAATCTTTGAAAAGCATTAACGCATGCTTAGTGAGTTTTTCCATTTAATATTGTAACTTTAGAGTTCGCTAAGCATGCGTTAATGCTTTTCAAAAATTTATCTTGAATTATTAAGGTAATTGCATTCTTTACGACATTGTATTAGCTGCAAAGTTGGTCGTGTCGGTTCAGTCTCCTGTATAGGTACTGAATTGATTGCAATAACGTCGCCATAAGACGTGTTAAAATATGGAAGAAAAATTCGCGGTGGTGAGCAGAGGTCGAGATGGCTTAGTGGTCAGAGCGCCTGGAGTATTCATTCGGGAGGCGCAGGTTCGAATCCTGTTCGCGACCGTATTCTTTTTCCATTTAATATTGTAACTTTACGGCTGTTTATTTTCAAATATTAAATTGAATTAATTTAATAGAGAAGGTACTGTCTCCTGGCATACAGGCCACAACCTAGTCCAGGAAGCAGGAACTTCACTAGTATGTAACATATTTGGTTCCAAATAAATAAACATTTATTTGACAATGACAATAGAGGTTCGTGCGTAAACGTCGTGAAGAAAAAGAGATCTTAATTTAGTTAGGACTGATGGTTTAACGTGCTTTTCGAGGCACAAAGGGGTCTCGGTATGAAATTATGGTCACCCATCTACAGACCGACCGTGACAAGCGCAGCTTAACCCCAGTGAATCTATCTATCTGTGCGGCTGTTACTTAGTCGCTAGTTCAAAATAGGTGTTTGCCTGACAGGAATTTATGCTCGCCCTTTACAAGCAATCAATTAATCAACCCATCTTAACGTAGTTCAACTAAATTAGCAATAGATATTCGTTGATATTATAATTTATGACAAGGTTAATAAATTAAAGACAAATCTTTGAAAAGCATTAACGCATGCTTAGCGAACTCTAAAATGATTATATTAAATGTAAAAAGAATACGCTCGCGAACAGGATTCGAACCTGCGCCTCCCGGATAAATACTCCAGGCGCTCTGATTATTATTCCATTTAATATAATAACTTTAAATTAATAATGTCAGTGACATAATATTGTATTAACATACTAGTAAGTCTACTGACTTAGGCGCATGCGTAGAATGAACGTAGGTTATACAGGATTAAGCAGACACATACTGCTGCACATCCTTATACTGGGTGAGCTTATTGCCATATACCGGGAACAAATCAAAATTAATAAGAATTTCATAACAGAACAACATAATAACACAGCCCAACCCTGTAATCAAAGCCAGGACCTCACAGTGAATAGCCGCTCTTGAACCTACTAAATTAGGACGAGACAATAAATAAAGCCAATGACAGTAAAAAAATATATATATAAAAGTAACTCCCCAGTACCTAACACTACACCAGTTTAAAAAAAAGTTTAGAGAGACAAGGTAAGAATCGCCATCAATCACAAAATAAACGTGAAACAGATTAATAGCTCGAAGAAACAACGCAGTCATGTCCAAAATGGTCCTTTTAAAACTTCCCTTAAAAATTATAAAGTAGAAGATTTGAAGACGATTAAGGTAATACAAATTTTTGTTTATTTTATAACCGAAATGAATCACTTCTTTTTGTCATGTACAGCCAGCCTCAAAAATTTAAAGGATTAAAATAGTCAGACCATTTGTCTACTCTATTATTATTTTATTATAGACTAGTTTGGTTAAACAACTGCCTCGTTGGTTTAGTGGTCCGTAGCGCGACTGCTGAGCAGGAGGTCTCGGGTTCGATTCCCGGGTCGGGCAAAGTGTTATTGAGTTTTTCTGTTAGGAAATTTTCAGTAGCAGCCCGGAGTTTGGAAATGTGCGCGGTTAATGGCAATAGGCTCACCACCTATTACATGGGACTTAATAACAGCATTGGTGAAATGTGGGTGTACAATTGTGTACACCTCTGCCTACCCCTTCGGGGAATACAGGCGTGATGCTATGTTAGTTTGGTTAAACTAGATTTTAATTGAAATTGTACAGTTTTTGTTTTGTATGGCATCTCGCAGGTCAACCTAAGAGGTTGTCGATTGCTTAACTGGACTTTCCTGTGGTTGCCTTAAAATAATATATTATTATTAAGGCCCCCAGCCAGGGCATTCAACTTATAAACTAAGCGACAACACGCTAAGGGTGTCGCTGGTGGGAAGACAGCAAGGGACTGGCTGGATCGGATACACTGACCAGTCACATATTATTCTCTTATAAAGAATAGAAAATTTACGTTAAACTAGTAAATTTAAGGTTTACAGTTGTTTTGAAAATCTTAATTGCCATTATATATTTGATGTTGACTGTACAGCGCTTCTGAAAAGAAGTGTGTTTCTGTGACAATGGATCTTGGGATTTATTGCTTATCGATGTTCTAAAATAGACTTCTGTTAACTGCCATTGCAGGTTGGGATCAATTGGGAACGATTAATTTATCTTATCAACAACCATCTTCTATCCTATTCTATACCTGATACCTGAATCAGACCAAACACTGAATCAGAAGGAACCGGTAAAAGTACTGCAATGTTCTTCGTTTTATGGTGATGTTCTCCGTCTATAGTATTATCAATTTTCAATGAGCCATTATTGTAAGGTATACTTTTTTATAACTTCTAAGTTACCTAACTAAATATAGACTGAAGAAATAGTAGTACTTGTGTGCGCCGAGTGAAAGATATGTCCCTGTAAAGCCAGAAATATCGAATAATTATAACAGCTCTAGTGAGAATGACCAGGATAATTAACAGATGATTAAATGTGGTGTGAGCTTTAAGATGTTGAATGGCTGATTAAAAATACTGGTAAAATAGTTAACACGAATTTCTAGTGGAAATATAATCAGCTTATAAAAAACACAACTGTTAATGATAATGATGATGACGACAAAATATGTCAAACAAAACGATACTCAAATAAATGTAATAAAAAAATTCCAACTATCGAAAAAGATACGACCATTAAAGCCGGCCTTGGCCCGAAAATGGTAAACGCCAACATTTAACGTTATACAAAAAGTAAAAAGGATAACATCGCTACAAAAGTTTTGTCTGTGCCATAATTTTGTGTCCTCGACAAAGGACGGATCTGCATAAAGACTATAGTAAAAAAGGGGAACATATGGCCCAAGTTATGCTTCATATGGAGGCCAGTAATCTACGTGTGGGATAAGTTAAAAGAAACTGACTATTTCCTTATATTTTTTCTGAGGAATACCGAAGAATAATTTTAAAACTTAGTTTCGTTGTTTTTCTCGTATAGGTTATGTTGGCAGTTTATCAAGTTATATCTATTCACAACAAACGTAACGGACATGATGAAATGTGGGTGTATAACTGTGTACACATCTGCCTACCCCTTCGGGGAATAAAGGCGTGATGCTATGCTATATGTAACTGAAAGAAAGAATGAAAGAGAAGCCCGAAGATATAGAATATCGGACGTTATCAGATCGTTAAAGACAATATCAGATTACAAATACCAATCTGATATTGTCTAACCCCACGTCCGAATTGGCTGTTAAATTATATTACTTGATTATAAAATTAATTAAATTAAGATGGATATATTTTGTATCAACTATCAGACTGGCATAATCGCCCAGCGATTAAAGCCTTTTCAAAAAAAAAAAAAATATATAGAAATATTTTTCTGTGACCCAATAAGCGCCTTTGAACTGTAGTTGTTGAACAACCTAATGTCAGAATTTAAACCACCCGTAGGTCTCTGATATGGCTTTACACACCATCGAGAAGATCTCTCAGGTGTCTAGGTTCGTCACGATGTTTTCTTTCACCGTTTTAAGTAATTGATAATTAATTTCTAATACGCACATGACTCGAAAATTCAATGGTGCCTTAGATTCGTACTTGCGAACCTTTGCCTGCAGTCCAACGGTCATACCACTAGGCTTATTTGATAGAAGCTACAGAAAAGAGATTTTATGAAATACTAACATTAGTATTAATGTAAAATTTTATCTTGCAATACTTCCCACAGCTAAGGCTGGATCACTCTTTCACACCATATAGAAAGGAGACCCTTTATCATTTCTTCCAAAAGCTTCAATCTTGTTTCCTTATGGGGCTACCAATTCCTTAAGGCTATCATAGTGGCAAAACGCCAGAAAAGTCTGACACGAGAAAAGGGAAGACGAATGTATAATAAAGTTTTGGCAATACCCATATTCCTTTGCTTGTTTGATGGCAACAATCACAATGTTAACTCGATCGTATATTGTTTGGCTTTCATCCCAAGAAGATGGTTAACTTCAGAGAATGTTAAATAATTAGGTTAGTGCGGGAGCGCTATTCATCTTGTAAATTAAGCTTTCGACGGTAACAGAATAATAGATAGTTTATATTCTTTTTTACTATGTTCGTTTTACATTTTGCTATAAATATGTTACTGTCTGAGACCAGACTTATTATATAGACCATTACGAAAGGTCAGGCAGACAGATATTTTTTTAAGTACGGTTTATTTCAATCGATCTTGTTTGTTGAGCTAGTTAACATTATGTCTCGTCTTGCTGTCGTCGCTTTTTACATTCGTTCTTGTACCAAAATTCCGTTAGCCTATTTGTTTGGCTAAAAATCAATAGTAGGTAATGTATTATTCAGCTATATTCACATATTAATATTTATAACTACTTCTAACTTACAGCTTTAGAATTTTGGATAGTAAGTTAATGTTTTACTTTTTGTTTAATTTGTACGTTTTGTTGGGGTTGCCCTACTAGTTTGGTTAACACTCAATCATGCATAGAAAATTAACATTCATGTAAATTATTCTATATAAATAAGTAGTTTAAATTGTAGATAATTTTAGATAATAAAGTAAAGACAATCATATCACGTCATCTTGATTTAAACAAACATTTATAAACTCTATTCTATCCTACGTTATATAATGCTTAACACTTTTGCTGTAAACCTACTCAGTCATACTACTTAAGCCAGGCAGATGCCAGACAGACACCAGACAGATTATAGTGTCAAGGGAACTCGGACACCAATGTCAGTCGAGAACCGAGCTTAAGGCGTTTCGAACGTAATCCACGGTTCAAGTACTAGGCACTAAACTTTGGTCAAATATATTTGAATAACGGGTCTTATAATACTAATGCTTTAATGGCGGGTATTTAGTTTGTATGTGATAAAAACATGAATAAATAAATAGAATGTCGACAATAGGATTCTCTAGAAATATTTTAAATTAGCCGTTTCACAAATGGTGTTTAATTTTATTCTCGATATAAGCCCTTTACGACACACACAACTGCATAATAATAAAGGACCAAAAATTGACCCTTGCGGTACCCCTAACAGGTAATCGTACAGATTTTCACTCCTTGAGTTATTTTCGGCATTTTTCTCATGAATAGTCAGATAGGAAATGCCTGAAACTTCTAGATCTGAAACTGACATCTAAAAGAGATTCAACAGACCTATTTACTGGATAAATAATTTCAAGGGAAAAACTAAAAGGAAATACTACGTATAATTTTAATCTGAAAACATTCATAGTACGATCGCTGGTCTCGCTTGCCACAACACGCTCCTTGTGAAAAACTTTAGCCTGAGGCCCGCCACCGCAGCTGTGTACAACTTTTGTTTGAAATACGATGCTACAGCTATATTTATAAAAAAAGAAAACACACCCCTTCGCTGGAAATAATCGTGTAGTTGTGCCTATTTTTATGATAATCGACTCAGAATAAAAGGCTTTTAGCTATTTTTGTATAAAAACTTTCGTGAGACATATTCATATCAATTAATGTTCACCGGTTACTACTCACGTGCATTTTTCGGGATTGCCCGACTAGTTTCGAACTCGAACGGAGCCCTTAGTCATGAGCTGAGCCTGCGGCGATGTCGCAAGTCAAGTGGCTTTTAGTTAGTTGAATATTGAAATTTAGGTAGATATCATTTTTATAATAACATAATTTAATAGCATAAAATCGCATCATCATCATCGCAGAGATAGACTGTTGTTCACACACTTACATTTCACTAATGCAAATAATAATTTGTATGAAAATTTTGTTGATATTAATGATAAACTGAAATCTATTTTCGTATATTCACACGTCTATTATTATATTAATTTAACTTAGTTACGTCAGCGTTCCTATCTATCTCTGAGAAGATACGGCGAAATAAACTCGGATGTGTAGAGGACCCCAGATTCTCTTTAAATAAAATTAGGCTCGTCACTTGTAACATGGAGTCCCGTCACCAGAAAATTGCTGTAGTATAATAATAACCTGCCCAACCCTTTTATATAATTATTTCTATGCTGACTATGGGCATTATAACGCTGAACATATTAAATAAAATGTTATAAAGCCGACTTTACAAAAAGCTAAGAGTTTGTAATCTTCCTTTTTTCTATAAAAAAACTGTACCTAAATTCTACCATATACTCCTACTACACTTCATTACCCTTACTGTACGAGGGAACTGACAAAATATAAGATTTGGAAGGAATTAAAATAAACATTTGAATATTGATATTGCAATGCTTTTATCAACATTGGTAATTAAAGATTTACTCTGTGCGTGTGTGTGTATAAATACAACAGTTTGGAAATTGCCATAAAAAATAAGTGACAATAAACAAAAATGTTTCTCCTTTCTTTGTACGTGACAGAAATAACATTAGACATGATTTACCCAGTGACCAGCGGTGCAATCTTACAACTAACTTCCAATGACAATACATTTCAATTTGCTATACATTTAACCGTATGCTCTAAAAAGTAACATAACATAACATAACACATCACGCCTGTATTCCCTGAGGGGGTAGGCAGAGGTGTACATAACTGTACACCCACATTTCACCAATGCTGTTATTAAGTCCCATGTAATAGGTGGTGAGCCTATTGCCATCAACCGGGCACATTTCCAAACTCCGGGCTGCTACTGAGAATTTCCTAACAGAAAAACTCAATAACACTTTGCCCGACCCGGGAATCGAATCCGAGACCTCCTGCTCAGCAGTCGCGCTACGGATCACTAAACCAACGAGGCAATTGAGGCTCTAAAAAGTAAAAATCTTATATCACATCTTCGACTAATAATATCGACGCAAATATTGTCAGACTGTCAAAATGAAAGCTATTGCAGTTGAAACTCATCCGCAATTACCTCACAGCACGCAAAGCCATCAAAACATAAATTATAAATCCCATCCCAAAGTAACCACGAATATAACATAAAAAAACTAAAAATACAGCTTCTGAGTAATTAAATTTTGCGTTCTTGGCAACCGCTTAGAATGCCAACGCTCCGGTATGCGTTATAAATTACACATTTTTTCAAAGAGGAAGCCGCGGAGGAACACTTGTTGAAATATTTTTAGTTGAAACCACAAGTCTTTTCGATGTTTAAAATATACAATATTAATAATCTAGTAGTAAGGGAACTGAGACTATAGCTCAGCTATGATATAGGGTTGCAAGTGTTGGGCTGTCAAAAACGAGAACGAAGAAACACTCCAGAAACATGCAAAAGCTGTAAAGGGCCGAAGGAGTACTAAGGGTATTTCTAAATCAGGTTAGAAAAAACCACATTCAAATAATAATAGCACAAATTTTTCATTACGATAGCCGCCATTAATAGAGTTTCGGAGTGCCTATTTTTTTACTTGAGCTTTACCATTATTTAGTATCACGGTTCGTTACTAGTGAGTAGTCTATATGGGTCTTGAAGAATTTCTAGAGCGAAGAATTTCTTAGACGAACTCTTTTTATTGGCTTTCAGTAGAACATCATTGGCAAATCACTGGTATTATTTAACTCAGAATACTACATAGCATCACGCCTATATGTCCCGAGGGGGTAGGCAGAGGTGTACACTTGTACACCCACTTTTGACCAATGCTGTTATTAAGTCCCATGTAATAGGTGGTGAGTGGCTGGAAGCCGACATCAATGTAATTGGGAAATGGCTAGGCAGATGTACATTTAATATTGTTTTATTTCTGTTTATCTATTATAACGCATACTGTACGAAGTCTAAGTACTGAGTCTGCTAATGCTTCCTTTGAATATGGAAAGTTTTGTCGATGGAGTAATCTTAGGCATTTGGTATTCTGAGTTAAATAATACCAGTCATTTTCCAATAACTGCCTGATTGCTCTAGTGGTCCCAAGCGCGACTGCTGAGCATGAGGTCCTGGCTTCGATTCCCAGGTCGGGCAAAATGTTATTGGGTTTTTTGTTATGAAATTCTCAGTAGCAACCCGGAGTCAGGAAGTTGGTGGTGTAACACCCCCGTGCTTCGGAGAGCACGTAAAGTCGTCGGTCCTGCGCCTTATCTCTCTCCGGTCGTGTCGAATTGCTGTGTCATCGGAATATGAGAGTGAAGGAAGATGGAGTGCACCTGTGTTTGCGCATATACTTGTGCACTATAATATCTCCTGCGTACTTGGCTAATCTCCGTGGAGATAGGCCGCCGTGACCGAAATACGGTCGGGACGAGTATTATATTCTGCAAATATTTCTATTATTTTTAAGTGTATCTAGGGACTTGACTCAATTTGAATGAAACGTCTTCTTTCAAGAAACTTCAAAAATAGCATCACTCGATTAAATACTTTCACTCGTTAATACAGCGCAGTACGTGAGGACCGCAACGCGGTGAATTCTCTCAAAAATAAACTTTACACAAAGCTTAGAGTGATTATCTTAAGAACCTCTCAGTTGCAGGCTTTGTAAAGAAACTCGTAATATAACTGAAATCTGCTAATGGCGCCGGCCCCTTTACGGGTTTGGCCACGAAACGAGTTTTGGGAAATATGATGTACAGACATGTACGTGATCATGTTTGTACACGTATATTTAAACTACATACATACATAGCATCACGCCTGTATTCCCCGAAGGGGTAGGCAGAGGTGTACATAACTGTACACCCACACTTCACCAATGCCGTTAGTAATAGGTAGTGGGCCTATTCCCATCAACCGGGCACAATTCCAAACTCCGGGCCGCTACTTTGAATTTACTAACAGAAAAACTTAATAACGCTTTGCCCGACCCGGGAATCGAACCCCAGACCTCCCGCACAGCAGCCGCGCTTGGGACCACTAGGCCAACGAGGCAGTCTTAGTCATATTTAAACTATATTTTTAGGAATGATAACTTTTTACACAGGATGTCTAGATAATCGTTTAAACACATTTAAAAACAGTTTAAAAATATCGATTATGAATTGAAATTGTGATTTGCCTTAATCTGATCTCTGACCTACTGTTTTACACACTCGAATAGTTGAGTTCGGTAAACAAATTCACTGGGGTTCTTGAAATTAATTCCAATCCAATTCCGATGTTAAATAAACGCCTTAAAACAATCTGTACCTAATGTTAAAATAATGAGTAATTTTAATATAAGTATTGTCAAAATAAGTAATGTTAAAATTAATTTACATACATTATAGTTATTGCAATTTTTACGTTACGTTGACGTTTTGACATTTTAAAGTACGAATTGACATATTTCTAATGTCAATCAAGCGGTATATTTTTTTTAAATATTTAACAACATAACATAACATAGCATCACGCCTGTATTCCCCGAAGGGGTAGGCAGAGGTGTACACAATTGTACACCCACATTTCACCAATGCTGTTATTAAGTCCCATGTAATAGGTGGTGAGCCTATTGCCATCAACCGGGCACATTTCCAAACTCCGGGCTGCTACTGAGAATTTCCTAACAGAAAAACTCAATAACACTTTGCCCGATCCGGGAATCGAACCCGAGACCTCCTGCTCAGCAGTCGCGCTACAGACCACTAAACCAACGAGGCAGTTAAATATTTAATACTGTTCTATATTATTAAATTATACAAATATTTTGTTATATCAACGGATAAAAAGACTTACCTATTTGAGTGCCGTTATCCTTTGTAATCCAGCGATCCTGGAATTAAAATAATAATTGGTTAATTAAATTGATAAATACAAAGAAAAAAATTTATAATACGTAATGCTGCTTTGATATTATTCTATGGGTTTATTTTTATTAAAACACAAATGCAATTATTTTCTTCAATTTTTATTTATTTTATTCAACTAATGTATATAACATAGCATCACTCATATATGCTTCGAAAGGGTAGACAGCTGAGTGCCGTTGTACACCCACATTTTACCTATGCCGTTATTTAGTCCCATGTCCCATAGGTGATGAGTCTATTAGGATCCACCAACCACGAAGAAAATTACAAAAAGATAAAAAGAAATTAGAAAAATTTTAAACATATTTTTTTAATGGGAATCGATTCCACGACCTCGCGCTAAGCAGCTGTGCTGTGCGACCAAACGTCTGTTAAATTAATCCTATTAAACTATTTTACCGTTTATTAAGCTTCGCCCCCCTTTCTACCTCCACCTTGTTATGTTTATTTTGGTTTCCAGCACTTTATTTTCACACGCAACCAATCTATTCTTAAACTCCGTAACGATCGGTCAAGCAGTTACCGAGTTATGGACGTAACAAAGAAACGCATTTCCGAAGTTATAGCGCCATTAGTTTGCGCTTTTATATAGATTATATTTAGGTAGATATTAAAGATAATTCTTTGAAAAGCATTAACGCATGCTTAGCGAACTCTAAAGTTATAAAATTAAATGGAAAAAATACGGTCGCGAACAGGATTCGAACCTGCGCCTCCCGGATAAATACTCCGTAAAAAAACAATTAAAAAATAATTGCATATTTACGACATTGTAATAACTGCAAAGTTAGTCGTGTCGGTTCGGTCACCTGTATAGGGACTGAATAGATAGCAATGACGTCGCAAAAAGACGTGTTAAAATATGGATGAAGAATTCACGATGGTGAGCAGAGGTCGAGATGGCTTAGTAGTCAGACCGCTTGGAGTATTTATCCGGGAGGCGCAGGTTCGAATCCTGCTCGCGACTGTATTCTTATTCCATTTAATATTATAACTTTAGAGTTCACTAGGCATGCGTAGGTAGATATGTTATAAAAAACTGAGGTGTATCGATGGGTAACACTGCGCCGCGTATTTGTGCCAACTCAGTTCACTGTTCCTGTTGAGCTGATTCACTTCTTCGAAAAGTATTGGCGCACAGAGCATAAATGAGATAGACGCTGATGACTCTATACCCGTATATATAACGTAATCTGTAGTCAACACATTAGGGAGCCGACCTGTCTCATTCATTCTTTCACTCAATCGCTACGTCAACATAGAATCGCAATAGGGCCGAACGCTTGTGTGTTTCCTTCGTGGTATAAAAAAAACATACATAAAACTATGTCAACCTTGCTCTGAAAATTTGGATTTATTGGATTAATTCAAACATAATATATTACCTTATTTGTGTGAAAGTAAAAGAAATACTGCCAAACATATCGATCTTGCTACCTAAGGGCATTTACACACTTCGCCCGATCGGAATCCGAAAATAATAATAATTGAGAAAACAGGGCGACGATAAGCTCAAAAAAACCGCCTAAAAGAAAAAAAAAAGAAAATCTATATATAAATTACTATTTATTTTATTTAAGTACATAACCTATATTTTATTCTTCAAAGAAAGGTAAGAAGCCGATTATAGAAAAAATAAAAATATTGTTTGTTCGATTACACATAGAGTGCTGTTTTCAAAAATTGTACATACATACATATAGTACCTACTACGACCAATTCGAAACGTTCTTTCACAATTTTGGAAATAATATACTGAACTAGAAGGTAGTCAGTCATTCATGTACCTTCTGCTCACTGTCCAATTGTACCACAAAATATAACATTTTTTTTTTCTGTTTTGTTTCGGCCGCAGTGTGTAACTGCCCTAAGACAGCCAAGATTTACTACCAAAAGCAATTGGTGTACACATACAATATTTTATACAATTTCCTTTCGGAAATCAGAAGTCTCAAGGAAATAGGAAGGGAACTTTATTCCCATGGTTCTGGAGAGTGAAATGCCTACGCACATGAAATATGTCGGAACTTGCGACAGATGCGACAGAACACGTGTTGTGTGAGATGTTATGGGAAACAGCACAGATTTATATTTATGTAGATGGCCACAGAATAACAGCGCTGGTTGGGTTGCCATAAAGGCGACACATCAGCATTAGGTTGAGTGGCTACCATTTTTCGCACAGTTGCGTTGTAGGGTTTTATAATACGATTGTTTATTTATTTCATATATTTCTTAGTTTAATTTTCACACAGAAAATAAACATTTACTCTGTTTCATTTATAGATTTTCTTTCTGTAGATACCGCAAGTACAGTCAGTCTGTCAAGAAAGTCATGAAAATAATGTTTAGGGAACTAATGCTTCTGCTTGTACTGGCAACACTAAATTACTATCAAAGTGAGTACTTTGAGAGTAATTTAGTGCTGCCAGTACAAAGGGAGTACTTTAATAGTAGTAAATGGTCCAGGTGCTCTGCCAACCAAGCATCCCAACCTCTGCTCATTACTCCGAATTCTTTCTCCACATTTAAATACATCTTATAGTGACATCATTAAAAACTTGACAATAAATATCCTTTGTCATTCAACTTAACTTTCCGAGCGTATCCTTAGGGAAACTCAGTACATATTACAATTTCGTTAGTAAGTTATTCTGAAAAAAAAAACAATCTTACGTTAAAAACTGATACTTTGATTACAACTGGGATTTCACGGCCTATTGGGGTTTAAATTGTATTTCTTAACTAAAATAAAACCTTTTAAATATCACTTACTACACAATTCTCTTTTGGAACACATTTGATAATGAAAGTTACAACTTTGTGAACATAGAAGAAATGAAAGAGATTTAAAATGTTTTTTTAGATGTTAAGAACATGTAATTTAGATAAAAAAAAAAATAAGAAATTTGTCAGAACCGTAGCATGCGGAAATCGATAGTTTCTGCCTACCTTAATGAGAAACAGGTGTGATTGTAAGTATATATGTATGTACGAATCTCCGTTCGGATTTCCGTCCCATCGGAATATGAGAGTGAAGGAAAAGGGAGTGCACCTGTGTTTGCGCATACACTTGTGCTAAGTCCTACTAATACAGACTATGGTTTTGAACAGTGGCCATATTGTAGGAACATATACAGCAACAAGTTATATGTTGTATAAAAATAATTAAAACAATAATAGCCAAGAGGTCAACGTCCTATTCGTCTCATAACAGCTAAAGCTTCTCTGTGAAATTTTCGTATACGGCCTTTGTCGGCGCGCGGTGCCGTCCTTGTGCCTACTGCGCGCAACGCGGCGATGGCTATGACACGACGTATACGCAAAAAACAGTAAAACAGCGAAATTAGTTCGATTGTCTAAAGTATACTTTTTTTAATTGTTTTGTAATCAGTTACACCTATAGAGCCACCTCCTTTAATTTGGCCACTGTCTAGAACCACAGCCTGTATGTATGTGACTATAATATGTCCTGCGTACTTGGCTAATCTCAGTGGAGATAGGCCACCGTGACCGAAATACGGTCGGAAGGAGAATATATATGTACATACAACTTTGAGGGTCCCATTAATTACTGTTCACCTGTTACTACACACGAGCATTTTTCGGTATTGCCCGACTAGTTTCGAGCTCGAACGGAGCCCTTAAACATGAGCTCCGATTTTATGATTCCTGAAACAGGTAGCTTTTTTCTTTATCTATAAATAAGGGCCTCTAGATTATGGTCATCAACGTTCTTCTGTTTGCCCGACTGACCCAGAAGGAAAGTTATGTTTTCTGGTAAATAATGTTTGCAACTAGATGGATGGAAGGGAAGAGGTAAACCAAAGAAAAGATGGAGGGATTGTACTAGGACGATATGAATGAAAAGGGAGTAACCGATAACCTGACGACTGACATAGAAGACTGGAACAGAAAAATATATTTCGCTGATCCCATAACTTGGGAGCAGGCCATGAAGAAGAAGACACCTCAAATCTGCAGTATGGCTCTTGCCTCAAAAGACCATTCCAGATGAACCCTGCATGGTTACACTCAGATATGTACTATTATGTCTGCACTTTGAAAGAGACGTTGACCTCTGAGTTTGTAACGGCGATTCTTCTCAAAGATTGTCAGACAGGAAACGCTGGCGCCATCTAGTTTATAAAAATGACTTGTAAAAGTGTCTTCAATAGATATATTTTACATAAATAAAATCATTTATCATATGTTTTGCTAACTAATACTTTACTTGGTATTGGTACTACACTAATTGGTATCATATTTTTTAAGTCCACCAATTTTGAATATTGAAATAGGACAACTTTTAACCGGATTAATCGCGTGTATTATTGGTTTTTGTTTTTCCTGACGTTTTGAACACTTTGCGGCGTTCGTGGTCGCAGGAGGACTAAGGTGTCAGGCGTCTCAACAGTTTATTTAAAATTATTTTAGTCTACCCTAAATATATTGATAAAATTCATAAAATTATTTTTGTCTCTGATACATATTTAAAACTAAATCGCGACGGTATTTCCTAAGACTATCCCTGAGAAGAAATACCGAAACAAACTCAGAGGTCAAAGTCGTTTTAAATTCCAATAATACACGCGATTAATCCGCTTAAAAGATGTTTTATTATAATGTGTAGTGAGCGCGAAAACCTAAGATGTTACTATTGAAATAGGACCTAACCAGAAACTAGCATTTCGACAATTTTTTCTGTAAATATAGAAAAAACTATACAGTTTAAACTATACAGTTTAAAGTATACAGTTTAAAGTATACAGTTTAAAGTATACAGTTTAAAGTATACAGTTTAAAGTATACAGTTTAAAGTATACAGTTTAAAGTATACAGTTTAAAGTATACAGTTTAAAGTATACAGTTTAAAGTATACAGTTTAAAGTATACAGTTTAAAGTATACAGTTTAAAGTATACAGTTTAAAGTATACAGTTTAAAGTATACCGTTTAAAGTATACAGTTTAAAGTATACAGTTTAAAGTATACAGTTTAAACTATACAGTTTAAAGTATACAGTTTAAAGTATACAGTTTAAAGTATACAGTTTAAAGTATACAGTTTAAAGTATACAGTTTAAAAATACAGTGAATTTACGAATATAAAAAATATGTTTTTATATACGTAAATTTACTGTTAGTCGTTGAAAAACCGGCTATAACTTAGATTAAGCAAAAAATATTTCTCGTTTTTAACTCTCGCAAATTTTCCATCAACCTCGTAGCCCAACTCGGCAAAACTACCATTTCGGGATCCGGGACTTAAATTATAAATCCTATGCACCCTGAAAAGTACATTCCAGTTTTTTTGCTGTATATTTGTGGGTACAGCCAACAACACAAGTAGAATCATATTCAAAAAAGGTTATATTTTTTTTTGTGGAATGAAGAGCAGGTCGATAGCAGGATTTGAACCTGCGCCTCCCGGATAATACTCCAGGCGCTCTGACCACTGAGCCGATGCGATTACCTTAACAAATGCAGATACAGCGGAGAATAGATAACGTGTGATATGACTATGATAATGACGTCACCAAAAACGTATTAAAATGTGGAAGAAAAGTACGGGGTAGTGAGCAGAGATCGGGATGGCTTAGTCGTCAGAGCGCCTGAAGTATTTATCCCGGAGGCACAGGTTCAAATCCAGCTCATGATCGTATTTACTTTCCACAAAAATGTATATCTTTAGAGATCGCTACGCATGCGTTAAGGCGTTTGAAATCATTATCTATTCTTACAGAACATCTCTGCTTAACCCTTCTGGGATGCAGGCGCGATGCTATATTATGTTAGCCTAAAAAAACTGTTTATTAAGCAGTTGACTGTACATACATACTACATACGTAGGTCGCATTTTCTCCTAGTAAAGTAAATAGAATTCATTATGAGCAAATGGAATTTTTAAAACTGACCTAGTAACCGCAAAAGGCCTAGTTAGAAATTTTAATATAACATACCATCATGTCTGTATTCCCCGAAGGGATAGGCAGAAATGTACACCGTTGTACATCAACATTTCAGCAATCCTATCATATATGGGACCACCTCTGAAGTATGAACAACCAAACAAAAAAAAACTGCAAAATTAATTAACACACACAAACATAAAAAACATAGAGGCTAATTGACAACCTCTTCCTTTTCGAAGTCGGTTAAAAACGGTATTTATCGCCAACATAACGTTTCCTCAAGAAACAATGGCGATCTTTCTAATTCATATTAATTATAGTTTAACGGTTATTACCCCGCGAGCCCGCGGCGACCGCGAGTTTGACTCGCGACATCGCCGCGGGCTCAGCTCATGAATAAGAGCTCCGTTCGAGTTCGAAACTAGTCGGGCAATCCCGAAGTATGCGCGTGAGTAATAACCGTTAAACTATAATTAATATGATGTGTCTCACGAAAGTTATTATACAAAAATCTTTCTAATTGTTATAAATACAACATTAACCTAAACAAGACCTATTCAGCTACGATTATCTGCTAAATTGAGGTATTTCCCCAGTGGGACAGCTCTCCAAGTCTCACCCAGCCCCGAATCTACGACTTTTCCGAGCCGAGAGCTTACCCAGCCCCGAATCTACGACTTTTCCGAGCCGGAGCAAAAACTTGATAGTGGCGCCCTCTCTCCAGCGTTTGAGATAAATTACATAAAAACTCTCACAAATAGGTATATTTAGGTTGTCATCGGTTTCGGGAACAGGATAATAAGAATCCCTTAATAAATTTGCACTATTTATTATTTATCTATGCCAGCTTCATCAAATAATTATTCACTGATGTTGCCAACAATCTTAGACAAATTAGTGATGCTGAGACTAAGGCAGGATGCACGCGCGAACGTGATACACACGAATGGGTAAATAAATTAATTACAAAAATTATTTATTAAGGACCTTGAAACTGTTTAATTATATGTATGTATCACAATTTTTTCATTATTTTCTATTTATTCTTAATATTGCATGTGTGCGTACACCGTGGTTGCCCGTGATATCACTATAACGGTACTATCTGAAAACCAGCGCTGCTACATTTTGGTGGAGCAGCTTGGTCTCGTGCAGATTTTTATTATTCAAATTCTTTTGTTTTTATTATATTTTGTTCTTTGTCTGTCATGTATAACCTGCAAGAGCCCAGAATAAATATTTTCTTTCTTTCAATCTGCTGCGTTGCAGCTGCTCGCAGCGCATTTTAGAATGAGCCCTTAGGATGTGATAAAAAACTAACTGGGTGTTAAAATGAAATGAATAATTGATAGAACAACATGCGCTTTCTTTTTCTGCCATATTACATTATGATTTTGTGCCCCGGTTTGCCCCCCCCCCCCAGGCTAGTCTCACTTCTCTTCTCTTCATTCCAAATATAAACTAAAAACTAAACCTTCACACCAAAAACCCACCACTTCCTTAATCCAGTATTATAATTAAAAACTGAATAATTTCCAGCAAGTTCGCCTGTAATTAAGGCGCGACGAAACAGCCGCATTAATACTAAATGGAGTTGACATTCGTCGCCAACACAAACGGGAATATGCGTTTAATTAGAAGAGAAACACTGCACTGAATAACGTAAGCGCTTAATGGGATTGCGCTGTTCATGATACTCATTACACACAGATCTGATGAAAGAAATCCATAAAACAAGGTAGGTACTGAAGAAGTTCCATCGTAGTCGCTGCAGACTGCAATGAAAATTCCTCTAGTATCTTGTTTCAACACGACCGCCCAAAAATAGGAGTGTTGTGTTTTTTACACGACTGTCCAAAAAAAGGAGTCTTATGTTTTTAGGGTTCACGTAAGTATGTATATTTGTGAGTTTCTTTATTCCATCATAACTTCTAAACGCCTGAACCGATTTATATGTATGGGGTATCGTTAGAATTGCCACATCCCGGATGACATGGGCTAGTAAGATTTAAATAGTAATGGCAGTGGCTATGGTACAAAAAAAGAAATATAAAATTAAAATATATAATTCACACGTAGCAGGCCATCTTTTGATTATTATTTGTGTTCCTGCCCTGGCCCCAAGTTATCTACCGTTTACTCCCTTTACATTCATATCATCCCTCACACAATCCATCCATCTTTTCTTTGGTCTCTCTCTTCCCCTCTATCCATCCACATTCATGTTCATTACTCTCTTAGACACATGTGTCTCATCCCTCCTCATCACGTGTCCGTACCAAGACAAACGGTTTCCTTTCAAATTTTCTGTCACTGGGGCTACTTTAGAAGTTCCTCTAATATATTAATTTGCTTGCGTTTTAATTATTTTAATTATTTATTTTTTATTTCATACGTTTTTGTATACCATACCAACGATATTACTATTTATTAACATCTCAATAGTCTGTTACTCGGAAAAGTGTAAGGATTTTAACGACACCACATATATTAAAATCGGTTCATGGGTTTAGAAGTTATGGTGGAATAAAGAAACAAACATACATACATACATAGAAGAACCACAACACTCCTTTTTTGGGCAACTGCCCGCAAAAGGAGTGTAGACATGCATGTCTAATAATACTCCCGAGAGAATTTCAGTCACAGCTGCCAATCTCCACAGAGATTAGCCATGTACGCAGGAAATATTATAGTGTACAAGTATATTCGTAAACACAGGTGCACTCCGTCTTCTTTAATTCGCAAAGTCCGATATGACGGTAATCAGAGAGAGATCAAGCGTAGTATCAACGACTTTACGTACTCTCCGAAGCACGGGGGTGTCATGCCACCAACTTCCTAACTCCGGGCTGCAACTGAGAATTTCTTAACAGAAATACCCAATAAAATTTTTCCTGACCCGATTCCCAAGACCCTTATATTTGCAGGCGGGCGGGCGGTGCACAGGTAATTGCATGATTACCCTCAATATTGTGGAAGTAGCTAAATATTGTATTTGTTTGCATCCATAATTTATTCGATACAGGACCTTAATTTCAGCAGTCGCGCAGGACCACTAGAGCAACGAGGCGGTCATAAAATCGAAATACCTTATCCTTTATATATATATTGGTAATGCCCGAGACAATGCCAAAGAGTACAGCTCATTTAAATTTAAGGTCGACTGGGTTTAGTCTGCTTTTGATGTAACTCAAGTTAATAAAACATTACGAAGATAATATATTCTTTGACAAAACAAACGCAAAAGAAATACATCTAAAAAAAAACATATAAAGCTTCCAACCTTATTTTGCGAGCGAATGTTTTTTGTAAAAGGCATTACAAATTGTACCCCAAATTAATAATACATGACTAAAGCCGAAAAGTTGAGAGTATTAGAAAAGTCCACCAATTATTTTGAATACGAAAAGCAAATATAATATCGGAGTTCTAATAAGAACTAAGAAAAAAGTGCCAGTGAATGAAAAATAGTTTATCATTGAATCGACCGATTTTATTTTGCCAGGGCCGTATCCAGGACGGGTAAAACGGAGAATTAGACTGGTATCTTTTTTATTTGTATTTTTTTTTTGCATAATGTTGCGGACTACGCTTCTTCAATATAAAGTTCGAACCTGGCATAATAATAATACTCCTCCAGCCGTATTTCAATCACGGCGGCCTGTCTCCGAGGAGATTGGCCAAGTACGTAGGAGATATTATAGTGGACAAGTGTATGCGCAAACACAAGTGCACTCCGTCTTCCTTCACTCTCATAGTCCGATGGGACGGCAATCCGACGCGACCGGAGAGTTATCAGGCGCAGGACCAACGGCTTTATTATTATTCTTATTCTTAGTAGATAGCAAGCTCACTACTTTACTACACGTGAAGTAATAATGGCGTGGGTGAAATGTGGTTGTGCAAATGAGTAAGAACACCTCCGCCTACTCCTTGAGGCAATACAAGCATAATGCTATGTTGTGTTATGACGTATATCAGTTCAAAATCAAGCTAAGTTAGAAGAATTGCGAATTTTAAATTATAAAAATCAAAATGTAATAACTTCTAATTTGAAATTACTTCAGAAACATTACTTCAGGTAACTCGCAGAGATTTTATTCAACAGGGACGAATCTAGGGAAGCCGGACTGCTGGACGGACTAAATACCCGTGATATCAAAATTAACATTAATTTACATTAAAAAGTTGAAAGTAGCAAAGGTAAAAATTGAGCGTGTTGTGAAAGAACGTAGGTACCATCTGAAAATATAAATTCTTTATTCTTTACATACTATAGGGGTACGGGGAAGGTATTACAGAACGCCACCTGCTACGATCGTTACATGCCTATGCTTTTTGCTTTGTCCACGTTCGTACATCTGGTCATACACGAGCGCCGGTTGCAATTACTACGCACCTGATCTTTTTAGAGGATATCATTAATAAGGTCAGCATATATCCTTCTTAGACTTCCCACTCAGGCATTTCTACTTACACCTGCCTAGTAGATACCTTTCGTTAATTGTCCTTCATTCATTCTTTCATCATGACATTGATTGTACACTACAACTGCCTCGTTGGTCTAATGGTCCCAAGCTCGACTGCTGAGCGTGAGGTCCTGGGTTCGAGTCCAAGGTCGGGCAAAGTGTTATTGGCTTTTCTTTCAAGAAATTCTCAGTAGAAGCTTGGAGTTTGGAATGTGTCCGATTGATAATAGCAACCGGTTCACCGCCTATTACATGAGACACATTGACTGTAGCGGTGAAACTTGGGTGTGGGACAATACTCATCTGTATTTTTTCTCGTGTGGAAAATCCATTATGGACGCTGTGCCTCCAACTAAATACCACAGGGTCAACCTCTAATCTTTACCGAGGTCCCGGAATCGCTGCTGCATTCACCAAAATGGAATGGAATTTATATCAAACTAGTTGGTGCCCGCAACTTAGTCTGCATGACAAAAGGTAGCCTATGTCTTTCTCCAAGGTCCAATCTATCTCCTTGCCAAATTTCATTACGATCCGTTCAGCCGTTTAGTCGTGAAAAGGTAACAACAAACAAATAACAAACAGAGTTACTTTTAGTTTTGTATGCCCAAGTGACTGATCATGGAATGAATCTTATTAATAACATAATTATGTTATGAACACCTGTAGGTAACCCTTGTATCACAAATAAATGATTTGATTTGATTTGAAAGGCAGGTTATGGCCCGTCGAAAATATTGAAGAACCCCGTCACTTTTACAAATAGCATGCACAGGCACTCCACAGAATTGCGCGTGCCAAATCGCGGTGCGCTGCCGTCTCGGGCCTGTTACTGGTTCGCCAACGAAGTACCCGTGTCCGTTGCCCAATACTCCTCTGCCTAACCGCTCAAGGATACAGGTGTAAGGCTTTGTATCATCATCCCCCCGCCCTTATCCCAATTCACTTGCGGTCGGCGCAGCATGTATACTTCGTCCATTCTCAAATTGTTTTTGAAATTGCATGCGGCGTGATGCTTTGTATGTATGTTTTAATCGATCCTCGCGTTTATAATACAGCCACAAATCCGCATATTAAAATAAAATATTTACTTCGCCAAACAATAATCTTACAGGAAATCCATTCGTTCCCATTACCTTCAAATCGAAAATTCAGTTTTAAAAGCACCATCCATTCGCCATGACAAACACAATGGTTCAGCTATTAATTTTATTATACCACCAATTAATGGTAAAGTTCTTTAGAAAGTGGTTCTCTTAATTGAAGAGACACTTAAAAGACAATAGATCTATTATTGGATCAGGATCACGTTCTGGAAGACTAGAGTTCAATGGAGCTTTATATTAAGTGTTAGAGGTGGAAAATTGTACGAAGCAAAAGATCCGATGTTATTAAATTTGTGCCGCTTCCTATTATTGGGACGGAGGATTTATTGTCAAAATGCTTTATAAATTGTTTTCAACATTATTTTGTTTCGTTCTAGGGTGTGATTAGATTTTTTTTGCTGGTGGATTACGTTGTTCGGCTTAAGCAGTGTCTACCGCGTTGATGACATGGTGTGAAAAAGGAAACCTGATTTTTTCGTACTCCTTGTTTCTTTCAGCGCCTTTCGTAATTATTTGTTGTTGTCCACCGTTTACTCGCTTTTTTTTCTTTTTGGTCGACTGCTTAATGTCATAGCGTGATGTTAAATAGCCTATACCTTCCTTAAGGATTGGGCTACGAATTGCAAAAATATATTTTTAAACCCAACAAAGCTGTAATATAGAACTGAGATTTGGGCCTTGTCTGGCGTCGCCCAGTGTGACGAGAATATTTATATATTTATATACATAGTATCACGCCTGTGTTCCCCGAAAGGGTAGGCAGAGGTGTACAAAGTTCCACACCCTCGATTCCCCAATGCTGTTATTATTTCCAGTGTATACCTATATAGGTGTTGAGCCTATTTCCATCAATCGGGCACAATTCCAAACGACGGGCTGCTCCTGAGAATTTTATAAAAGAAAATCCCTATCACTTTGCCCGACCTTTTTTTTTATGTGGAGAAATGCCCTCGCATACCGCTCTGACACGGGGAGACAGAGCGGTTATGTGGGAATCGAACCCACTAAAACTCCACAGTATACCTCCTCAGCTGCTTGAGGGCGGGACGCGGGAACGCTCTCGTACACAACCGCGAACCCGCCCGCAGCCGTCCGTTGCCGGACTCTCTCCCACGACACACCAAACGGATGGCGTGCCGGAACCACCATGGAGACCATGTGCAATGGGTGCTAGACGACCCCGTGTCCGGACGCCCAAGGTCCCCTGCGACGGGTCAGGTCTGTGGCCCCGCCGCCTGCCACTAATCACTTTGCCCGACCTGAGAATCGAACCCAAGACCTCATTGATCAGCAGTCGCGCTTAGTACCACTAGACCAACGAGGTTTACTTATATATTTTGTTGGTATTCTGTTATGTCTTTAATAAAATAAAATAAAAATTATTTAGTCATTTTGTTTACTGTTGTCTTGTGTGCCACAACAGCCCGTGTTACTTTATTTGTTTCAAATATCCAAACATAACAACTTTCACATTTATAATATTAGTTGGATATTCTATTACCATATAAACGTGGGAGAGCCATGCTTCGGCACGAATGAGCCGGCTCGATCGGAGTAATACCACGGCCTAACAGAAAACCGGCGAGAAACAACGCTTGCATTGTGTTTCGCCGAGTGAGTGAGGGTACCGGAGGCCCAAACCCTTTAAAAGGCCGGCAACGCAATTGCGACTCCTCTGGTGTTGCGTGTGTCCATGAGCGGCGGTAATCGCTTACCATCAGGCGATCCGTCTGCCCGTTTGGCCAAAACCAATAAATAAAAAACACATTTTTTTGTGTACAATTCTAAATATCCTCCTTAGTTTCCTCCTCTATTTTTATATAAAATTCTAATTCTTTTATTCAAAGGAGCACTGAATTGATTAAAATTTTAATAAGGAACATGTGTTTCTTTTCCAACATGTTTTAGGTCAAACTAAAAATATTACGAAAAAACCATCACACCTGTATTCCAAGGTTAAGGCAAAGCAGTAATCGTACTGCTATAAAGATAAATCTTTGGAAAGCATTAACGCATGCTTAGCGAAGTCTAAATATATTAACATTATTGGTTCGGTCACCTGTATAGGGACTGAATAGATAGCAATGTCCTCGCCAAAAGACGTGTTAAAATATGGATGAAGAATACGCGGTGGTGAGCAGAGGTCGAGATGGCTTAGTGGTCAGAGCGCCTGGAATATTTATCCGGGAGGCGCATGTTCGAATCCTGTTCGCGACCGTATTGCTATATTTTATCGATACCGTCTTCTGTTTTACGGTATGGTTGATGAGCATATTGTCAGAGTTTGTGCCATCCGTAGGTCTTTGATATGACTTTACACAATATCAAAATCCATTAAAGTCCCAGGTGCTGATTCTATAGCCCTATCTTGAGCACAATTCCTAACTCGGGGCTACTAGTAACTCCCGAAACAGGAATCGAATCCTCTCCTTGGTAGCTGAAGGGAAAGACAAGCTAATATGACCGATTCTATCCTATCCTACTTCCTATCCCGTCCTACTTCCTATCCCGTCTTACTTCCTAACCCGTCCTACTTTCTATCCCGTCCTACTTCCTGTCCCATCCTCCTATCCAACTTAATATTATAAATGTGATAGTTTTGATATTTGTGAGTTAGTGGATTTGGTTGTTTTTTAATCAATTTCACAAAAACTACTAAATGGATTTGGATGAATAATGGTCCATAGTTACTTTAGTAATAGCAGAAATACATTTATTTCCCATGGAAATACAGTTCCTGTGGGAGAAGACGCATTCCGCGGATGAAATTGCGTGTCGCTACTTTATCATAATAAAAAAAACTATAAAATTCATTATGTACCGCTTTGTAGAACAGTTTATATATTCCACAATATTCCACAACTATCACACAACGCCGTCTAGTCTCAAGCTAAGCAGAGCTTGTGTTATGAGTACTAGACAACTGATAAACATACTTATATATTTCTAAATGCATACATATTATAGATAAATTACACCCAGACACAGAACAAATGATCGTGCTCATCACACAAACATTTGTCCTGGGTGGGAATCGAACCCACGACCTCCGGCATAGCAGTCAGGGCTACTAACCACTAGACCAACAGGACAGTCAATATATATATAAGGTCCTAATTTATTAAGTACTTTCCTTTGAAAGGGGTAATATATAAGTCAAATACATTCACTTTTGCTAAGAATTATAGGGATGTAACAAATTATTTGTCAATAACATAGTACTAGCAAGACGAAAACTGTTCCTTAACGGCGAACATTATGAAAAAAATAAAATTGTTGTACAAATTTTAATTATGGCTTAAACGAATCCTTATCACTTACATATTGACCCTTAAAAGGATATTACCTAATAAATTAGGACCTTATATATATATTCAGGTTTAAAGAACTTTATTTTCTCAAGGAAATTACAGTTCAGTTATGACCATAGTACTATACATATACGTACCGAACATAACAAACATAAAAAAAAAAGCAACCGAATTGGTAACCTCCTCCTTTTTGGAAGTCGGTTAAAAAGAGATATAACAATAGTTCGACCGACAGTAATATAGGTAGGTAATGAAAAATTAATATGAATTAATTAAATGATATCTGCCTAGCCTTTTCCCAATTTCATTGGGGTCGGCTTCCAGTCAAACCGGATGCAGCTTAATACTAGTATTTTATATGGAGCGACTGCCTATCTGACCTCCACAACCCAGTAACTGGGTAACACGATATTTCGTGGTATGACTGGATGTCAGACTTTCAGGCCTCTGACTACCCGTTCTAGCTGTCATAGATCTTAATTTGACAACCGGGACCGACGGCTTAATGTGCTCTCCGAGGCAGACGGGACGAGAGGTCTCGGTATGAAATGATGGCCACCCATCCACAGACCGACCGCGGTAAGCGCAGCTTAACCTCGATCGATCGATCTGTACGGCTGTTATTTGGCCACGAGCCCCTCCTTTATCCATGAATTAATTAAATGAATAAATTAAATTATATATTTATTTCCAATTCAATTCTCACTTAGTCTCAACTATTAAATTATTTTTGTACCTATATTAATACGCATTACATGTTCTATCATGTGTAAAAATCATTATTTTCTTAGAAAACATTGAAAAATAATAAACACGAACGGGACGAGAGTCCTTGACTTTTGACATACCGTCTCACTGAGCTACCGTGCCCTGCTTGGCGATATCTATTTAGCTTTTCAATATTCTTCTTATTACGTGGTTGATGAACAACCTAGTGTCAGAGCTTAAACCACACGTAGGTCTCTGACATGGTTTTACACACCATCGAAAACATCTCTCAGGTGTGCTGGTTTCCTCACGAAGTTTTCCTTCAAAGTCAAAGTCAAAGTCAAATCATTTATTTCAATTAGACCCTTTACAGGCACTTTTGAATTGTCAGAAGCTAGTTGCCACGTTCCAAAGTGTAGATTCCTATGGAGAAGAACGGGCAAGAAACTCCATGGTTACTCTTTTTATAAAATAGGTTTTCACAATAGCAGGTATTGGTTACACTGACTCTGTTAAATAATAATTTAAATATGTGAGAACAATGTAAGATAATACTAAAAGAGTGTAGTTTAAAAATTCAAATTTCCCGCCATGACAGTCCAGAGATGACCAGTCCCAACTGACGGCGCCCGTTCACGAACATGACGCATGCGTCAGCATCACCCAACTCAACCATGTTGAAGGGAATCGAATGACCCAACACACACGCCACCATCAGCGAGACATTTTAGTGAGCATGACATACTCCCAACTGCCAGACAACAAACAAAATAGAAAGTTTAGTAAAATGGTTACGTAGCACTCACATTTACAATATTTATATTTAGGTACTAGTTTATTGTTATTTATTATAAAATGAATTAATTTATACAGAGCAAGTTAATTAATTTTGAAAAATAAAAATACAATTAAATTTTGTCGTATTAATTTACAAATCAATTAATATTATTGCATATTATTTTTAATATCAGCGATATAGTCAGGATTCATCAGGAGCATGTCACAATTGAACTTATTTAATGGAATGTCCGATATATTACTAATTACAATATATATATTTAGTCTGATTTTTACAAATTCTTTAGGGTTATTGTGGAGCAGGACCAGCATTGAGCCAAGCATTTTTATCAACAATATAGTCTTCTAACTTATAATATGCTCGCTTGCATAGTGTGTGTTTTATGCAAGTTTTGAATTGTGTTTCGTTTAATTGAAGTATATTTGGAGGTATTTTATTATAACATTTTATACAGTACCCCATAAACGATGTGTGTACCTTTGTTAATCTAAACCGTGGTTGAACTAGTTTGTTTCTATCTCTAGTATTATAGTTATGTTTTTCACATCTTTTATTAAATAGATGTAAATTTTTCCTAACATACATAATATTTTCGTAAATATATTGACATGGCACCGTCATGATATTGATTTGCTTAAATATTTCTCGGAGAGACTCCCGACTGCGTAAATTATATATAGCCCTGACAGCTCTCTTTTGTAGGACAAAAATAGATTCTATGCCTGCAGCCCGTCCCCATAGTAGAATACCATAAGACATAATACTATGAAAGTAACTAAAATAGACCAGTCTCGCGGTATCTACGTCTGTCAACTGTCGTATTTTCCTCACTGCATATGCAGCTGAACTTAACCGTCCTGCTAGAGATGATAATTATTATTATTCACCGTTCTACGCAAGTGATAATTAATTTATAATACGCACACGACTTCGGAAAGATAGTGGTGCGTGCCGTGGATTCGAACTTGCGACCTTTGACTTGTCAGTCCAATGGTCATACCACTCAATACTCAATAACTTTATTTCGCTTCCTGTAAAGGTCTTATATATAACAAAGTAGCAATTGTGGACCCTGTCGGGCACGAAAATACTAGAAGAGAGGAGGAAAACCAGTCGTAAACTTAGTCTAACATTATAATAATATATGGAGGAACGAGGTGTGGTGTTCCTCCATTGGAAAGGAAGGATCCTCCAACCAGGCGGGTGATATTGCCTGGCGGGCCACGGCCCAACGGTTAATGTCGGGAGGTGGTATATATACAAACTCGTCGTCAAACTTTAATTGCGCGATGCAGGATGTTGTGTGCGTAGTTTCCATGTAGCGAGATAGATGTCGCTACAAATATATATATGTTATCAACTTATCAATTACTAAAAAAAAAAACTATTATAATTATTATTATTATTGCACCGCAATTTATTATTAGTGTTATGTTATTATCAATTATATAAGTATATTAAAACTTCTTTAGGCTGCTTAGTTATTATATTAAATGGAAAAAGAATACGGTCGCGACCGTATTCTTTTTAAAGATTGATTGAGCAGAGGTCGAGATGGCTTAGTGGTCAGAGCGCCTGGAGTATTCATCCGGGAGGCGCAGGTTCGAATCCTGTTCGCGACCGTATTCTTTTTCCATTTAATATAATAACTTTAAAATAATATTTTTTAAATACTGCGAAGACTTGGGGGCTCATTTTGTATAGTTTTCGTTAGTCCTATAGTTGTTCCACAAATTAAACAAAATCACAGCTTGTAATGTACCAAAACAAACCCTTAGCTTTGACTGCGTCTCAAAAATTGACATCTGAATAATATATGTAGGTGTATGAAAGAGGCCTTTCAATACACGGTACGCATTGTTTTATGTTGAAAGCAAACATCCCTTGAAAGGGTACCTCGGGCTATAAGAACACGTGTGACAAGATACGGGTCTCTAGAGTACCCTATCGATTGTTGAACCTTCGACCTCCGATGGAGTTTAAATGAGGATCTGAATAAAAAAATAACATTGTGTCACTGTTATTTTTTTCCTGATTATTTTCAACATAACATAGTATAACGCCTGTATTCCCCGAAGAGGTAGGCAGAGGTTACACACCCACATTTCATCAATGCTGTTATTTATCGCTTGATGGCAATAGGCTCACCACCTATTACATGAGTAGGTGGTGAGCTTATTGCCATCAATCAGGCACAACTCCAAACTCCGGGCTGCTACTAAGAATTTCCTGACAGAAAAACTCAATAACACTTTGCCCGACCCAGGAATCGAACCCGAGACCTCCTACTATAAAATTTTCTATGAAAAAAACGCAATTAATCAGCAGCTTTTAACTGTATCATTTTTGTATACCAATTAATAAAATTACAGTGTCTATCAAAATAAATGTCAAACCGTTAGTAAAACCTTGTTATACAATGCCTAATCATTTTAGAATTTTAGTCTATCTGTCTGAGATATTTTCTTGAATATGGCTCAACCGAGTTAAGTGAAAATTTTAAAGATTATAACAGGAATTTTAACTTAAATTTTCGTGTATGTACCATTTCGATATCTTGCTGGGTTCAGAATATATAAACTAACTAACGCGCAAACGATGTCGCGGGCATTGTATATAACATAATCAGCACGTTACTGTGCCACTGCAGGGCAAGGGCTTCTTCTTATACAGAGAAGGCACAAGCATTGATCACCACGCTAGCTCATTGCGAGTTGGCGATTTGACCATAAAGTCCAGGTGAAGGAAAACATTGGGAGGTACCGAATGTTTTCCTTCACCTGTGATGTCTTAGATTAACTAAGAAAGTAGGTAGGGACATATTACATTGAAAAAGTCACATTGGTACTTGCCAAATTTGAACCCACAACCTGTGGTTTAAAATGCGGGCCACTCGGCCACCACGACATTTTTTGTGGGTACAGCTAGTAAAAAAATATGTCTAAAATTAATTCATAATAATTTCTGACATCCATTAAAAACCTTCTTCTATTTGTATAGGAAATATATGATGCTGAACATAAGGGAAGCAATCAATTCCCGGGTCGAGCAGGTGTTATTGGTTTTTCTTTTTATCCAAAATGGATCTACGTTTGGCCACCAACTCGCCTGATGTTAAGCGACGGTTTGGCCGAGGATGGAGCACGTAGATCCAGAAGAAATCTATTCAGTCTAAGTAGAGTGGATAGATTTGGGGAGAACGACAGTTGGAGAGTTGATGCAACTGCCCAGACCCATCTCCCACAACGGTTTCACCGGACTACATCCCGAAACACGACTAGGTCGTTTCACGGCATGTCTTCGTCCGGTAGGTGGTAACCAGTCGCGGCAGGAGCCTCCCACCAGCGTTGTGTTGCTTATTTTGCTCCAACCAGGGGTCACGTGTAGGCATTCGATTCTAAGGATGCACTCCAACGGACGCGGGCAACTGTGCCCCCAAATTTCCGATAGGAAATTCTCAGTAGCAGCCCGGAGGTAAGAATTCTGCCTGGTCAACGGCAATAAGGCCACAAATAATTGCATGAGACTTAATACGCTATGTATAAGCTACGTAAGTGAAGTACCTTAAACGGAAGGGAACGTTGTGGAGTGAAAGAGGATGTAGTGACAAAGATTGAGAAGGGTATGCTAAGATGGTTTGGGCATGTAGAAAGGATGGATGAAAGGCGATTTACTAAACTAGGATATAAGGCGAGAGTAGATGGAAGAGTTGGGGCAGGCCGAACTCGACGAACGTACCGCAATCAAATTGCGGATGTTCTCAAAAAAGAACAGGTCAGGAGCCACCTAAATCGGCGAGCATGTATGTAGAGGTTAATGAACATAGATGAAGCGAAAGAGGTGTGTCAGAATCGTAGCAAATGGAAATCGATAGTCTTTGCCTACCCCTATGGGAAACAGGCGTGATTTTATTTATGTATGTATGTATGTGAAGTACGGTTGCACAATAGTACATATAATTGCTTACCATTTCAGAGATCTACTTCTTCTTATAGTGTGGTTGATGAACAACCTAGTGTCAGAGTTTGGTGGTTTACCCGTAGGTCTCTGACATGGCTTTACTTATCGAGAATATCTCTCAGGTATGCTGGTTTCCTCACGATGTTTCCCTTCACCGTTATAAGCGATAGTGATAATAGGCATGATGACAGTATTAAAGAACCAAAGAATAAATGGTATCGGAGGTAGGCACAAAGCATTCTAAAAAAATACCAAGTTTTATTAAAAACATTAAGATTAACAAGATTTTCAATAAAATAAATGAATAAAATTTTGCAAATGTCAATCATCGCCATACATTATGGCTTCAACTTATGTCAAATATGTTGAGGCATGACGTACAAACGGCGCCATGACACCTAGCAGCGATTTCGAGGTTAAATCAAATTAGATAGATTAAAATGCAATAACTTACGTTGAAACTTGGTTTATTGCTGAAATAATGTGTTTTTCTGATATAGTAGACGTTTACCTACATTATAAAAAGAGATTTCAAAATCTGTCATCATGCCTATTAATTTATAATACACACATGACTTATAAAAGACAGTGGTGCGTGCCTTGGATTGTGAACTTGTGACCTTTGACTTGTCATTCCAACGGTCATACCACTAGATTATCACTGCTACATACATACACTTTCAGAGATAAAAATTATGTTGTTATGTTACGTAAAATATTATTAACACCTTTATTTATATATATTATTTCACCTACTTAAAGTTTCACCCAGTTCACAGACAAAGTTCTCAACCATTTCTTTACAAAAGAGATGTCATTATAAGAAAAAGTTATACAAAATGGCGGGCCCCTTGTAGAAGCTCATTCAGTACTTTTGATACATTATTATTTTCTCGTAAAGCTCGATTTTGACAAATGGGGTGTTACTCGATTCATTTAGTACGCCCGTTTTATGAAAGAACATTTTTCATGTTATAAATATTGCATGAAAATGATGGAAATGTGAATTGGGTTTTTGGAGGCGATAACAAAAATTACAGTAGCTTTTGAGAGTAATTGAGTAGCACGCCCCTTTTCAAAATGGCGCCTGCTTAATTTTTTTTTCAGGTCTCGAGTAAATAGTGACATTAATTATAATGTCAATTAAACTAAAATTATAACATGCTGTCTTTTACTTACAGTTACAATAAGAGCGGGACGGAATTAATTAAGAGACGTCAAATTCAAATATATCATTAGTTCAATAGTTCGACGCCTCAAATTTTAATGAACACCGAAAATTGTGCTGACTAAAATATGTGGAGATGTTAGTTTGAAAATGTTCTAATTTAAGCTAAGCTGCTACATCAGAATTTGAATTTCTTCGAAGTTGAAATTAATTTATTGGTCTGGCTATTTTTGAGGATTCTCTCTGGAAAGTTTTTTTTTTTGTGGAAAGAAAAATACGGTCGTGAGCAGGATTCGAACCTGGTCGTCCCGGATAAATACTTCAGGCGCTCTGACCGCTAAACTATCTCAACTTCTCGACTTTGTGAATTCTTCTTCCACATTTTAATACGCCGTTTGGAGACGTGCGTTGTCGCTATATCCAACTTCCGAAACGCAACTAAATCGCTGATCGTCGTTGCTTATTGAAGCAAGGTTCTTACAAATGTATTATTATTATTAATTATGAGCCCGTAGTGTCCCACTGCAGGACAAATGCCTACCTACCCATGTTCCACTTTTCTCGGTCTTATATCAATAAACAATATAACAAATAAATAAAATTGAAGTGTCTGTTTGTTTTTTTTGATTCCCGGGCCAGGCAACGGTATTATGTTTTTCTGTTCAGAAATTTCTCAGTAGTATCCTGGAATTTGGAATTGTGCCTTGTAAATGGCAATAGACTCACTACCGTGGGACTTTATAACTGCATCGATGAAATGTGGGTGTACAAATGTATGTATACCTAACCCTGATAAGCATGATGCTATGTATTTATGAAACAAAGTCAAAGTATATACCCATATATAGACTTTTTTTGAAAAATGCATACTTTGTGAAATCTAAAGTAATAATGTTTTGTGGAAAAAGAATACAGTCGTGAGCAGGATTTGAACCTGCGCCTCCCGCACAAATACTCCATATATACTTAATTGTTCACAAAAATACAAGACAATTTTTTTTTTAAATTATATATTATGTATGTCCAACCCATCACGTACTTTCCCAGGCTTTAAAGTCATTAAGCAATTAAAATAAAAACTAAAGATATGATTTGAACAATAAATAATTTTCAAATTACTTCAAACGCTCCCCCCTATACTTTTGGGCGTAACAAAACGGACATAACCTTAATAATATTTAATAACTGATAATAACAAACTTGTGCCTACCGTGCCTAACTTTAGCTTTTTTTATTCGTATAATAATTTGTAATGTCAACTAGTAATTAAAAGTAAAAGTTACAAAGCCACAAGGTCATCGTAAGGAAATTAAAAAAAATATAGCGTCATAATAAAAGGGACGATCGATCGAGGTTGCCGAGGTCAGTCTGTGGATGGGTGACCATCTTTTCATTTGCCCTTCCGTGCCTCTGATAACACGTTATACCGTCGTCGGTCCCGGTTGTCAAATGAAGATCTGTGACAGCCGTTACGGGTAGTCAGATGCCTGAAAGTGGGAGAAGTACTCTGACACGAGATATTGTATTTTTATATATGTTATAATAACTTTCTTGAGGCTTATTCTCATTAATTATTGTTCACCGGTCACTGTTCATGATTTTTCGGAATTTCCCGACTAGTTTCGAACTCGAACGGAGCCCTTAGTCATGAGCTGCGTCCGCGGCGATGTCGCGAGTCAAACTGTGACAGCCGTTACGGGAAGTCAAAGGCTTATAAGTGTGACAACCAGTCGTACCACGATATATCGAGTTACCCAGTAACAGGTTGTGGAGGTCAAATAGGCAGTCACTCCATTTAAAGTGCTGGTATTAAGCTGCATTCAGTTAGACTGGAACGTACTCGTAGTTGGGAAAAGACTTTGTAGGTAGATAACATCATCACAAAAGTTATAGTTATTTGTGGGTAAAAAATACGGTCGTGAGCAGGATTCGAACCTGCGCCTCCAGGAATACTCACTACCCCAAATTCTTCATCCACATTTTTATAGATCTTTTGGTAACGTCATCGGTATTTATTTGGTTCCTATAAGTACGCATGGAGGTATCAGGTTGAAAATATGATCAAATACTAGGTACAATATTAAATGGAAAAAGAATACGGTCGCGAACAGGATTCGAACCTGCGCCTCCCGGATAGATACTCCAGGCGCTCTGACCAACTAAGCCATCTCGACCTCTGCTCACCACCGCGAATTCTTCTTCCATATTTTAACACGTCTTATGGCGACGTCATTGCAATCAATTCAGTACTTACAAGTGACCGAACCGACACGACTAACTTTGCAGTTAATACAATGTCGTAAAGAATGCAATTACCTTAATAATTCAAGATATGTCTTTGAAAAAGCATTAACGCATGCTTAGCGAACTCTAAAGTTACAATATTAAATGGAAAAAGAATACGGTCGCGAACAGGATTCGAACCTGCGCCTCCCGGATAGATACTCCAGGCGCTCTGACCAACTAAGCCATCTCGACCTCTGCTCACCACCGCGAATTCTTCTTCCATATTTTAACACGTCTTATGGCGACGTCATGGAGACGCCTGGAGTATCTATCCGGGAGGCGCAGGTTCGAATCCTGTTCGCGACCGTATTCTTTTTCCATTTAATATTGTAACTTTAGAGTTCGCTAAGCATGCGTTAATGCTTTTTCAAAGACATATCTTGAATTATTAAGGTAATTGCATTCTTTACGACATTGTATTAACTGCAAAGTTAGTCGTGTCGGTTCGGTCACTTGTAAGTACTGAATTGATTGCAATGACGTCGCCATAAGACGTGTTAAAATATGGAAGAAGAATTCGCGGTGGTGAGCAGAGGTCGAGATGGCTTAGTTGGTCAGAGCGCCTGGAGTATCTATCCGGGAGGCGCAGGTTCGAATCCTGTTCGCGACCGTATTCTTTTTCCATTTAATATTGTAACTTTAAAGTTCGCTAAGCATGCGTTAATGCTTTTTCAAAGACATATCTTGAATTATTAAGGTAATTGCATTCTTTACGACATTGTATTAACTGCAAAGTTAGTCGTGTCGGTTCGGTCACTTGTAAGTACTGAATTGATTGCAATGACGTCGCCATAAGACGTGTTAAAATATGGAAGAAGAATTCGCGGTGGTGAGCAGAGGTCGAGATGGCTTAGTTGGTCAGAGCGCCTGGAGTATCTATCCGGGAGGCGCAGGTTCGAATCCTGTTCGCGACCGTATTCTTTTTCCATTTAATATTGTAACTTTAGAGTTCGCTAAGCATGCGTTAATGCTTTTTCAAAGACATATCTTGAAATACTAGGTATTTAGGTCTATGGTCCCTTAAAAAAAACGCACAATAAATCTAAATTCATTCATTTCATTTTATATTTTATTTCCAAGATTCAGGCATTACGTTCTAGAATTCAATTAAAATGGATACAAATAAATACCGTACAGTGTCCACCACCGAGATTGGTAGTAGAAACTGCACGGTCTAACAGCTCCTGAGGATGCCCCGTGGGGGGGGGGGACAAAACACGCATAGAGTACTTGGTGGTAGTTGCAGTTTTTCACCGCTTGCTTTATGTGCATACTCGTATATTTGCGGGCGGGCGGTGCACCGGCAATTGCATGACTACCCTCAATATTGTGGGAGTAGCCAGATATTGATTTATTTATATCCTGTGACTACAAAGCTCAAGAGATAGATAGACAACCGCTGTAATTTAAAGGTCATCAGAGACCATTTATGGCTGATTGGAATAAAATACTTCAATTCCAATAATACTTACATGGACACAAATTCATGACGTCATAAAGAAATTATACTCCTTCCGACCGTATTTCGGTCACGCGTCCTATTTCCATGGAGATTAGCCAAGTACGCACGAGATATTATAGTGCACAAGTGTTTGCAGAAACACAGGTGCACTCCCTCTCCTTTCACTCTCACGGTCCGATGGGACGGCAATCCGACATGACCGGAGAGAAATCAGGCGTAGGACCGATGGCTTTACGTGGTCTCTGAAGCACGGTGGTATCACACCGCCAACTTCCTATTGAGCCAACTGCTATTGAGAATTTATCAATAGAATTACTACTCAATAACACTTTGCCCGAGCCGGGTTTCGAAACCAGGCTCTGACGCTCGGCAGCCACGATTGTAGCCACTAGACTAATGAGGCAATCAATACTAGAACATAAACCCATGTCGTCGTAACTTCAATAAAGAAATTACCCTATAATTTGGTATTGAAAAACTAATCTATTTTATGTGCTATGTTAACGTGGCGTGGCCCCTACGAAATATGATTACCAACTTTGAATACAAACTTAAAAATAACAGTAATTTTCTAAGGCAAATAGTTTTGTTTATGTGTTCTATGGAAAAACTGATTAAATGTTAATTTATTGTTGTTTTTTGTTTACACGCAACGCTTTGTTGGGAACTCCTTTGTCTTCTTGCTTGAATAAATGCTGGCAGAACAAAAACGATTATTGTATAAAGCGGCAATAATAATAAATTTATAATAATATCTGGGTTAGTTATTGAAGCTTTTGGGAGGGTCGTGGCTAAATAGATAACCATCGATTTGTGAGGTAAAGCAAAGCAGCCGCGGTTATAATTTGGATGGGTAGCAATTTTTTACACTGAGAATCTAGAACACAGAGCTTTAAATACAGTAATATCAAGTCTTGCAAATAATTTAACATAAATTCTTAGACAGAAGAGTACTGATTACACCCACATTTCGCCAATGCATTAAAGTCCTATGTTATAGGGTGAGCTTATTGCCATGACCGAGCACAAATTTGGGCTGCTACTGTGAATTTCCCAACAGAAACCTCAATAACACTTTGCTTAACCCGGGAATCAAACCCAGGGCTCAGCAGCCGCGTTGTGTTGCACATCATGTGTTGTGCAAGTAAGATTAAAAAAATATTTATTAACTAAAAATTTTATTATAATAAGATTAATTATTTTATTTCTTTATATTAGAAATATTTATTCTATTATTATATTTACTTATTTTAAAAGATTTTATTTTATTTTATTATCTAAACAGAAATAATTTCTGAACTTCTTTTTATTTTTAATATTTTATGTTAATTCAAACTAATAATCTTAAAAATTATTTGTAAAGAGATGAACTAGCGTGAAATAAAAAAAACACACGGCAGGCGAGCTTCTTAATATGTAAATTAATCATTACTTAGTTGATCTTGATAAAGATTAATTAAGAAGGAAAACATAGTGAGAAAACCAACATCTGAGAGATGTTCGCGATGCTGTCTGAAACCTTTTCAGTGCCTACAGGTGGATAAAACTGACACTATATTCGTCAACCCTACGATACAAAGAAGAAATAGGAACTAAGGCAATTGAATTTTATAACAATTACACTACACAATATAGATGATTTACATATAAATAAGGGGTAATGACAGGCACCGTGTCGTGACTTGCGACTATTAGACGCTCAAACTACCCTCATACCACAGTTTCCTAAACAAAAGCGTTAATGAGCCTTTAGAATTTATGCCAAAGGTAAATTTTTGTTGTTATCTAAATGGGGAGGGAATGGGAGGGAATAATCACTTTGCATTGCCTTGACACGGTATTAAGTGGGTGAATTACCATATGTGTTTATATGGTCATACTTTTTAAACTCACTCATTTAATTTTGAATGAATGAGTCATTTAAATAGGAATTTCCAAACTAGTACGTATATATAAATGATAACGATAAATGATAAATGATTTTATTTCTGTAAATAGATCTGTTGAAGACACTTTTACAAGTCATTTTTTGTCTTGCATTTTTATAAACTAGATGGCGCCGGCGTTTCCTATCGGACTGTCTCTGAGAAGAAACGCCGAAACAAACTCAGAGGTCAACGTCTCTTTTAAAGTCCAGACATAATAGTATGTACATATCTATGTGAGTGTAACGATGCAGGAATCGTCTGGAATGGCCTTTTGAGGAAAGAGCCATAGCAGCTTCGAGGTGACCTGTCCTATCTGACGGCACGTATGCATCAGTCATCGTGTAGCTCAACCATAACTAAGGGAGCTCAACGACCAGTCACAAGACGATACCAGATCAGGAGGACATTTGCGTAGGTCACATAAAACGACTCAATTTTTTTAATATAATTATTTCATAGAACCTCACTCACTGGACGCCTGAGGGAGGACAGCGCCGTCGAAGTCGACTGCAGCGAAGGTGTCGTGACGATTTGGATAGGTTTGCAAGGCAGACTTGGATAGATACTACAAGCAATAGAGAGATCTAGAACAAGAAAGGGTAGCTGGCCTTTGCACAGCAATGGGCCTCATAGGCTAATAAAAAAAAAACGGTCCAGTAGACAAAGTATGGTTTGAAATAAGTTTATTGTACAGATATATCT
This sequence comes from Xylocampa areola, assembly GCA_935421205.1. Taxonomy (NCBI): domain Eukaryota; kingdom Metazoa; phylum Arthropoda; class Insecta; order Lepidoptera; family Noctuidae; genus Xylocampa; species Xylocampa areola. The sequence goes on from OW285216.1 coordinate 3,900,925, forward strand.
TTCAAAGGCATTAACGCATGCGTAGCGATGTCTCAAGTAATCATCTCCCATTTTTGTGGAACCACTCTTGCTTACGACGGTAGTAATTTTGAAATTAAGATTAAGGCACGAGTCTTTTTAAAAAAAAGAAGGACGCTTAGTTCCTCGTTGGTCCAGTAGTCGCGACTGCTGAGCATGAGGTTTCGGGTTCGATTCCGGGGTCGGGTAAAGTGTTATTTGAGTTTTTCTGTTAGGAAATTCTAAGTAGCAGCCCGTAGTTTGGAATTGTGCCCGGTAGATGTTAATAGGCTCCTCACCTATTACATGGGACTTCATGACAGCATTGGTGAAAAGTAGGTGTGCAATTGTGTACACCCCTACTTACCCCTTACCCTTTAACAGATTAAGATGCCCGCGATCCGATCAAAAGGATGTCCGGAATCAGAATAAAATATTTTTTTTAGGATATGAACCTGCTTCTCCCGGATAAATACTCCAGGCACCCTGCCCACCAAGCCATTCCAACATCAGCTTACTAGCGCGAATTTCTGTTCCACATTCTAAATATGATTTAAGGTGACGTCATCGCTATCTATCATATTCAACATTCAGTCACTATATATATATGGAATAGATAGAGAGCGATGACGTCATCGACGTATTAAAAATGTAAATAAATATCGGTAGGGTATTATGAACAGAAGCCGGAATAACTCAGTTGTTCGCCTGGAGTGTTTAACCGGCTGGCGCAGGTTCAAACCCTAAAAATATATATTTTAAGCTGATAACGGACATGCTTTAGATCGGATCCCGGGCATCTTTATGTCCTTTTTTTTTCTCAAAAGCCCACGTGCTTGCGTCTTGATTTCAAAGTGCTCGCTAAGAAGGGATTTTCGAAATTGCAACCTTAATAAAATCTAATGTGTACGAAGTCCCAGTAACAGCTAGTAGGCACCTTAGAGAGTTACGTGCTAAAAGCCTTTTAAATTCTTTATAGCTATAGGTATGGTAACATATTGGACAATCTGAATGGAAAGAAAGAAAGAAACTGCCTCGTTGTTCTAGTGGACTCGGATTCGATTCCCGGGTCAGGCAAATTGTTATTGAGTGTTTGTGTTAGGAAGTTCTCAGTAGCTCCAGGCTGTTTGAAATTGTGCCCAGTAGCTGGCAATAGGCTCATCTTCTATTACATAGGACTTCATAACAGCATTGGTGAAATGTGGGTGTACGACTATGTACACCTCTGCCTACCCCTTCGGGGAATGCAGTCGTGATACTATGTTATGTTATGAAAGAGAGAAAATTATTTTATAAAATCACAGAACATATAAATAATTAACTGTGCTCGTAGCTTCGCCCGCGTGAAATTTCAGGCTAAATTCTCTTATTAATGAAATAAAATTTATCTTATGTTACTCAGTGATAATGTAGCTTTCTACTGGTAAAACAATTTTTAAAGTCGTTTCAGTCATTTTCGTGTTTAACCATTACAAACAATAACACAAAAAAAAATCTTTTCAAATTTTATAATAAAACAACTTTTAACCGGATTAATAGCGTGTATTATTGGTGTTTGTTTTTCCTGACGTTTTCAACACTGCAGCGCTCGTGGTCGCAGGAGGAGTCCTCCTGCGACCACGCTTTTTATTATAATACCACACCGCGTATTATCATGTGAGGTTATCGCAAAAACCTAAGATATGACTTTTCAAATTTTTTATATATGTCTTTTGGTGACGTCATCGCTCTCTATTGTCCCGATACAGGTGGCTGAATACTGACTGACTGTCGTATGGAGAACTTTAGATTAACAATCTGTAAATATTTTCTTTTCTTTTTATCGTTATAGTATAGATAACTGCCTCGTTGATGTAGTAGTCCCAAGCGCGACTGCTGAAGTGAAGTGATGAAGTCCCATGTAGTAGGTGGTGAGCCTATTGCCACCTACCGTGCACAATCCCAAACTCCGAGCTGCGAGAATTTCCTAACAGAAAAACTCAATAACAATTTGCCTGACCCGGGAATCGAACCCAAGACCTCATGTTCAACAGTCACGCTTGCGACCACTAGACCCACTGTAGTCCTATATGGGACTTAATAACAGCATTGGTGAAGGTGTACAACTCCTAGTGGGTACACCTCTGCTTACCCCCAAGGAATACAGGCGTGATGCAATGCTAAGTAATAAAAGGTAACAAATACTTGTCAATAGAACTTGAAAAACACTCTGCCGCAAGTAATAGGATATTCGTAGGTAGTATTTTGGCAGACATGGACCATTTAGCATCAGGTAGGGTAGGCTTAAATGGCGTGCGTAGGGTTGGCAATCTAAAAACGGGTAATGGAGAAAATATTATAATTTTGAAGGAGAGTTATTGGAGCGAATTATAATTACACAACTGCCCAAAAAAGGTGAGTTATGTTTTTAGGGTTCATGTATGTAAGTATGTATGTTTATTTTTATTTTATATGTAAGTAAGCACAAGATGAGAGCATTGAGAAGTATGTGTGGCGTAACTTTGAAAGATAAAGTGAGGAACAGCGTGATAAGGGAACGCTGTGGAGTGAAAGATGATGTAGTGACAAGATTGAGAAGGGTATGCTAAGATGGTTTGGGCATGTAGAAAGGATGGATGAAAGGCGATTGGCTAAATTAGTACATGAGGCGAGAGTGGATGGAAGTGTCGGGGAAGGGCGACCTCGACGAACGTACCGCAATCAAATTGCGGACGTTCTCAAAAAAGGACGGGTCAGGAGCCACCTAAATCGGCGAGCATGTATGAAGAGGTTAATGAGCATAGATGAAGTGAAAGAGGTGTGTCAGAATCGTAGCAAATGGAAATCGATAGTCTCTGCCTACCCCTATGGGAAACAGGCGTGATTGTATGTATGTATGTAAGTAAGCACACCACCTATTCCCCAAATATATTTTATCCAGGACCCATGTTTCCATCCCAAGGTTGCCTGCTCTGTTAGGAAATTCTCAGTAGCAGCCCGGAGCTATAAAGTTCGTGGAGTTACACCCCCGTGCTTCGGACAGCATGTAAAGCCGTCGGTCCTGCGCCTGATCTCTCTCTGGTCGTGTCGGATTTCCATCCCATCGGAATATGAGAGTGAAGGAAGAGGGAGTGCACCTGTGTTTGCGCATACGCTTGTGCACTATATTATCTCCTGCGTACTTGACTAATCTCAGTGGAGATAGGCCGCCGTGACCGAAATACGGTCGGAAGGAGTATTATTAAAGCATTAAATTAATAAATAAAAGATATGTATGTATGTATGTTTGTGAGTTTATTCCGCTATAACTTCTAATGACTGAACTGATTTTGATGCATGGAGTATCGTTAGAAAAAAAATGGCAGGTGAGCTTTATAATTTTTTAATTAATTGAATTTAGTTACAGGAATTGATGTTGAAATGTCGTGCTGGATCAGTGGTTAAGGGTTGGTTGTTTCAAGACAAGGTAAGGGTTCAAACCAGGGTTACTAATGAACATTTCATGGGTAGTCTTTTTATCTCACGAAGACCTATGATGTTCTATTGACATCGCCATAGGGTTCAAAATTGTTTGTTTTTCTGTAACTTAACAAAAAGTTAATCCATTATATTATGTGCGTTTAAAAACACCTAATTTCACATGCATATACCAAGATCTGCAGAACAATTATCTGTAAATCATACAAATATTGCTTCATACTGGAATCGAACTCGCGACGTACCAGCTGATGCATTATATCATGAGAACGTTTTTTTTTTGTAAATATACTATTAAGATTACTTAGTTTTTACTAGTACTTTACTCCAAGTGCTCCGCTATCTAAGCTATCGAGCTTAGATAGCGGAGCACTTGGAGTACTGAACCAAGAGGTGAAGGTTAACCCGCTCGTATTGATATATCCACAAAAAATATACCTTAGATTTTCGTTTTCTCTATACCAATTATAATATATCTGTCTGTGAGATTAAAATAAATCATATTTTTTTTGTGAAAACTGCTAATCATACGGTACGTAATCATAACGACTGTTTTAATAATTTTTGTTTGTCTGCCTGTCTGAAACTTTGTCTCAGATACGGTCCAAAACGACTCTATAGAATTGAATGATTAACACAGGAATCTAATTTAAATTTACCTCAGTGTTCCATTTCCATATCTTGCAAGGTTCATCAATTCGCAAACGAAGTCGCGGGCACAGCTAGTTTCTTCAATAAAAACACTGCATTACCAAACGACATTATTCAAATATCGTCCACATTTGTTAGGCAACCCTACGAAGGTACCCCATTAAGTGGAATGAACGATTTTTATACATATATGCAGGCACCTTGAGGTGTGCAATCAATACTAAAGGGACCTTTTGAGCGGTATGTCGGCACCCAATTGTGTTTCAAGAGAATTAGACCTGTGAAAAATGGGTTTTCTTTGGCCTGAAATCATTTGGTATATATATTCGAGGTGAAAAATCATGGTATAAATCCACATAAAATAAAACCGATGTCTATATACACTACAGTCGTTTAGCTGAATGTTTAAGAGCCCTTCCATTGAGGCACAGGCTGTAGGTTCAAATCTAGCATGTGACTTCTTTTTGCACTTGATTGGTATGATTGTAATAAAACAACTTTTAACCGGATTAATCGCGTGTATTATTGGTTTTTTGTTTTTTCCTGACGTTTCGAACACTTTGCAGCGTTCGTGGTCTGAGGAGGACTAAGGTGTCAGGCGTCATTCCTAAGACTATCCCTGAAAAGAAATACCGATATTTCTTCTCAGGGATAGTCTTAGGAAATACCGTCGCGATTTAGTTTTAAATATGTATCAGAGTCAAAAATAATTTTATGAATTTATCAATTATATGTACGGTAGACTGAAATAATTTTAAATAAACTGTTGAGACGCCTGACACCTTAGTCCTCCTGCGACCACGAACGCTGCAAAGTGTTCGAAACGTCAGGAAAAACAAAAAAAACAATAATACACGCGATTAATCCGGTTAAAAGTTGTTTTATTATAAAATTTGAAAAGTATTTTTTTTGTGTTTGTTTGATTTATGATTAAACGACTTTAAAAATTGTTTTACCAGTAGAAAGCTACATTATCACTGAGTAACATAAGATAAATTTTATTTCATTAATAAGAGAATTTAGCCTGAAATTTCACGCGGGCGAAGCTACGAGCACAGTTAATTATTTATATGTTCTGTGATTTTATAAAATAATTTTCTCTCTTTCATAACATAACATAGTATCACGCCTGTATTCCCCGAAGGGGTAAGCGGAGGTGTACACAGTCGTACACCCATATTTCACAGATGCTGTTATTAAGTCCTATATAATAGTGATCGCGCAAACCTAAGATATTACTATGGTATGATTGTAATTTGTACATGGGAACAAATCGTGTTTTATTTAAATACCTTGATACACACATAAATGACTATTTTAATCTACACCATTAATATTATTATACCTAAAAATATTTTATCTATGTATTTGTGTATATATAATTATATTATTATGTTTGGTAGTTTTATTTACTTATTTATTTATTATAAATTATTTCTGTGTTGTCACTCTTAATAATGTTTATGTATAGCTGATGTAGGTTGCGTGGCTGTCCGTGGCATCACGATGGGCCCTATCAGAATATCAGCGCTGTGACATTCTAATCAATGTCGCAGCATTATGCTGAGATTTTTATTGTTTTTGTTACGGTTATTATTTAAGCACATTTTATTTTCTTATTTTTTTAAGTTTTATTTTATTTATATTATATATATATATATATATATAATTTTCTTTTCATTATTGGTTAATCTAAGAAATCACAAATATTATTTAATATTTTGTGGTGCGTCCCAACTCAACACCTGGAGACCTTTATGAAATAGGAATCTTGGCCGAAGGGTGTCGGGTATCGGCGTTTTCGCGGGAGGCTACATGATACCACGACGCAGCGCAATACATCGCCGACCTTATGTAGTCAGTAGTTCTATAAACCGTTATTTTCCTTATGTATTAGTTTATAAGATATTATATTTTTACATGTTTATATTTGCTATGGGCCTTAGGAAACCTGGACGTAATGTTCTGAACAGTATTATCAATATCTTAGGTGTAATAAAACAAACAATGTGAATTTGTCTAATTCATTCAATAATTCTACCGTATATTTATTACAGTTAAGTTTACTCACACCAAAGTATATTTATTCGTTCCATGCCTTTCCAAACTAACCCCTTATAATTAAATGGGAACACCCGAAGTTAAAGAAGGAAATTCGCTAATGAGCTTACATCGGTAACTGAGTTACTAACTAGTTAACAAAATTACCGCGACGGTAGGTACTTACGATTCAATCCACTTCGCACTTTTAACGGTTGCGTTTTGAGACACACGGACGAAAAGGATAGGCAGCAGACTTGCTTAACATAAAAAAGCATCACGCCTACATACTCGAAGGGTGAGGCAGAGAAGTAATTTGGTATAAGTACCTATATTTCACCGATGCAATTATTAAGTCCCATGTAATATTTGGATAAATAAACTCCGGTCTGCTACTCCGAATTTCCTAGCATAAAAGCAGAATAACACGTTCCCCGATGCGGGAATCGAGCCCTGGACTGCACCGCAGATAGGTACGCTTGCAAGACCAGCAGGGGAGTTTGCTGATTCTTGTGTCAGTTATCGACTATCGATAAAATATTATAAACTAAGGCCGTCACACAAAGTTTTAAAATAACATCACCGAACCGACAATGAAGAAAGAGAGAAACGTTTTTTATCTAGTCATTAACGAGTCATGGTCAAGAATTTGTAACTCTTTTTCTTGTATTTTGACCTTCTATTTAATCAACTTTGAAAAAAAGAAGAAAGTTTCCAATCAGACAAACTTATTTAAGCTGTAAATAACACATTTCAATTAACACTTTTCTTAATTCATGTATGGGAAACCCATCATGGATCGTATACCGGACCCATCGACTAAAATCTACACGCACCGCTCTGCCGTCTTGAGCCTTTCGCTGGTCGTACGAAGAACTATCCAGCTCTGTCATTCGCAGGCTGCGACTCACGGTGACCGGTAAACACCGAGGGAACTTCAAATAAATCCCTTATTTATCACAATATATATATATAGTAGCTGTGCCCCACGGGTTCACCCGCACCGTTAAAAACTTTTCTGTACAATTAAAAAAAACTTATTTAAAAGCCTTGTCCTGATAATGACGAACACAACAAAAAATATGTTCTCAAGTTATGGCGGGATCAAGGGAAAAAAAACGTTGTTTTGCCATATAAATAAAAAAAATTGGGGTGGACTACCCCTAACATTTAGGGGGATGAAAAATAGATGTTGGCCGATTCTCATAGATACCGGATAAGCACAAAAAAATTCATCAAAATCGGTCAAGCCGTTTCGGAGGAGTATGGCAACGAAAACTGTGACACGAGAATTTTATATAATAGATTTAACAATTGTCTAATTATTTTCCTGATACAAAACTATACAGAAATACTATAAGTATTAGAAAATAAATCCAAGAATTATTAATAAAACTAAAGCCACCACAAAAAATATACCAGTTTCATTATTTTCTTTTCCATATAATCTTTTCCATTATCTTTCGTTGGACAACAAGTGAGGCTAGTGGCTAGTGGGTCCTTAAGGACATGTGTCACGAATAACTAAAATATTAAAGTGGCCTGCCGCAATGCGGGCCAGCCAAGGTTAAGCAGTTGTACAATGAATATGTGTTGCAAATTTAACGGGGTCACAGAAAAATTATTAAAAACTTATTATAATAAAACAACTTTTAAGCGGATTAATCGTGTGTATTATTGGTTTTTTGCTATACTTGACGTTTCGAACACTTTGTAGCGTTTGTGGTCAGAGGATGACAAAGCGCGGTGAGCAGAGGTCGAGATGGCTTAGTGGTCAGAGCGCCTGGAGTATTTATCCGGGAGGCGCAGGTTCGAATCCTGTTCGCGACCGTATTATTTTTCCAATTAATATAATAACTTAAGGCGTCATAACAGTTTATTTAAAACTTTAATACAACTTTATTTCGGTATTACGTAATATCAGTGCTGTGATACCACTATCACCGCGTTTACTGAGTAATGTCCGGGTTTGGCACAGGTGGGGCACACACTTTCCCTTGTTAGAAGAGCAAACATTTAAATTTGAACACATTTACAAACATTATTCTCTTAGCGGTACTGGCACCTACACCGGATATACAAGAACCCTTAAATATCCGATATCGTCGGTGTTGCCCTAATTGTAATTAGAAATAATCTGTTTTAATGTCTTTTTTTAAATATTAGTTTATGTTAAGTTTTTGTTTATCGTATTTTTTTTTCCACTTCCTCTTTATTGTTGTGTTACTTGTGTCTGTGCTAAATAAAAAACTTTCTTTCTGTCTTTATTTCCTAGAAACTATTGTTTTGTACATAGTTATGCATTATAATTGTTTTATCAAAGTATGAGGAGATGGGTAAGGTGCTGTCCCAACTAGGTTGCAGAGCAATCTGTGTTTGGGAGGAAAATATTTCAGTCTACCGTACATATATTGATAAAATTATTTTTGTCTTGTGATACAATAAAAACTAGATCGCGACGATATTTCTCAAGACTATCCCTGAGAAAAAATACCGAAACAAACTCAGAGGTCACAACCGTTTTTAATTTAGAGATCTCTCAAAAATTTATTTATTAAAACGTGTATTGTAGTGATCGCGAAAACCTAAAAAAAGGAATCAGTAGTGACGCTGCAGGTGGACAAAGGCCTCCTCCCTAGCACATTTTATGGTGTATTCAATTTTTTGTTACTAATTACAGTCGAAAGTTGAGCCAAATAACCAAAAAACACGTAGGTATCGTAGTGGCTCTTTAGTTCGAAGTTCTACGTTCGATTCCTGGGCCAGACAACCATAATACTTATGTTATAATTAAACTAAAACTTTAGACTTTGCATTTCATACATTATTTTTATAATTAAGTGGTTCCTTAGAAATTACGACATTGTAACAGGTGGTGAGCTGATGAAGAAAAACATCACAAATAAAGCAGGACACCTGAGAGATGATCTCGATGGTTTGTAAACCCACGTCAGAGACCTACTGATGGTTTCAGCTCCGACACTAGGTTGTTCATCAACTGCACGATAAGAAGTCGTATGTATATTGCTATCTTCAAATAATACACAAAACAAATAAATTTCCATTTCTACAGTCTTGTGTACAGGGAAAACAGGATTTTTCTTTACCCCGTATGCAAGTTTGGCATCTGGCCAAGGTAGCACCTGAGGCCAAGCAATATCAACTGTATTTCCTACACATTAAGATTGAAGTGAACTGCACAAAACGGATTGTAAGATAAATAAAATATCTTCCCTGGACGAAAACTTAAATGCGATTCAGAATTGGCTGTCTTATTCGATTTCGGGGCATCTATTGTTATATAGATTGAGTGGCTCGTGGCCTAAGTAACAGCCGCACAGATCGATTGATTGAGGTTAAGCTGTGCTTGCGGCACTCGGTCTATAGATGGATGACCATAATTTCATATCGAGACCCCCATGCCTCAAAGAGAACGTTAAGCCGTCGGTCCCGTTTATCAAATTAAGATCTATGATAGACGCTACGGGAAGTCGGAAGCTTGAACGTCAGACAACCAGCCATACCACGAAATATCGTGTTACCCAGTAACTGGGTTGTGGAGGTCAGATAGGCCATAGTTGATATACCCATAGTTGGGAAAAGGCTAGGCAGATTGATTGTTGTTATACAGGGAGTTCAGTAAATAGTACGACATACTATGGGTTATAATAGCTTCGGTCAATATCCAGCATAATAGATATTTAGTTTATATGAAACACGTGTATTTTTTTTAAGTTATGATTAATATTCCAAAACTTTGCACATTATATATTATTAGCTGTGCAACCCAGGACTTGATGCTTAGTAGCCGTACTTAGGAAGGTAAAATATAATAAGGCAATCCGAAAATAAACCACAATGATTTTCATGAAGGTATGCGGCGAATATGACTGTTAGACTAAGATTCTTAGATGTATTAACCTCCTACATTAAAAGCAGTGATAGCCTAGTGGTATGACCGTTGGACTGACAATTCAAAGGTCGCAAGTTCGAATCCAAGGCACGCACCACTGACTTTTCGAAGTCATGTGCGTATAATAAATTAATTATCACTCCCTTAAAACGGTGAAGGAAAACATCGTGAGGAAACCAGCTCACCTGAGAGATGTTATCGATGGTGTGGTAAGCTGTTCATCAACCACACGATAAAAAGAAGACCTCCTATATTTATAATTTAACTTAACCAGCCCATAACTGTCCCACTGCAGGACAAGGGCCTCTTCTCATACAGAGAAGGAATAATTATTGAACACCATGCTAGCTCACTGCAGGTTGGCGATTTCAGACCATCAAGTCCAGGTTTTCTCACGATGTTTTCCTTTACCGTATGTCTGTGATGTCTTAGATCAACTAAGAAAGTACATATACATGACATTGAAAATGTCACACTGGTACATGCCAGGTTTGAAACCCACAACCTGTGACTCAAGAGGCGGGCTCATAACCACTCGGACTCCACGACAAATTTTTAACATACCATAACATAGCATCACGCCTGTATTCCCCGAAGGGCTAGGCAGAGGTGTACACAGTTGTATAGCCATATTTCACCAATGCTGTTATTAAGTCCCATGTAATAGGTGGTGAGCCTATTGCCATCAACCGGGCACAATTCCAAACTCCGGGCTGCTGCTGAGAATTTCCTAACAGAAAAACTCAATAACGCTTTGCGCAACCTGGAGATCTAAACCGAGACCTCCTGCTCAGCAGTAGCGCTTGGGAGCACTAGACCAACGAAGCAGAAACTTTTTAACGACGTATGTTATTAAGCTTTTTAATTTCTTTAATAAGGGTCGCGGGTTCGACTCTCATTTCGGTTCGTATAGACACGAAGTAATTTTACAGTTACATTAAAATTAATATAGGCATTACATGTATAAAAAAACATAATATGATAATATAAAATGCCTCGTTGGTCTAATGGTCCCAAACGCAACTGCTGAGCTTGACGTCCTGGGTTCGATTCCTGGGCCGGACAAAGTGTTATTGAGATTTCTATAAGGGCTTCTCAATAGCAGCCCGGAGTTTGTTTTCAATTTACCCGGCAGATGGAAATAGGGTCACCACATATTACACGGGACTTAATAACAGCATTGGTGAAATGTGGGTGTACATCTCTAACTATCCCTTCGGGGAATACAGGCGTGCTGATACATTAACTGTATTAAAAATTACGTCACAACACACACTGTTACATGCCATACTTGCATTTACATTTAAATTTACGTTTTCAAATACCTTCCCAAAATACAAATCCAAAATCCAACAGTTTACCCTCTAAAAGAACCAAAATGAAGACATGATTGAATGAATGGTTGAATGAACGAAACGCAAAAAATGAATGAAACCGAAACCGGATACACACCGTAGGTAAGTATACTTTTGCATCGGAATTGAATCTCGTACCCTAGGGATAGAATTATTGATTTTAGCCCGCAGCTATGAGCGAAATGATAGTTTCCAAATAACTCTGATGTTGATATTTCTGTACTAATATTCTCTATAGAGCTCTTAATTATCATTATGCATAGCATCACGCCTGTATTCCCCAAGGGGGTAGACAGAGGAGTACAAAGTTGCATGTACACATTCCGCGAATGTCCCATGTACTAGGTGGCAAGCCTATTGCCGGACACCATTCCAAACTCTGTGCTGCTACTGAGAAATTTATATATATATATAAAACAGAAAATTTTAATAACACATTGCTCGACCCGGGAATGGAACCAAAGACCTCACGGTCAGCATGCGCACTTGTGACTATTACGACAAAGTATTATTGTGTTTTTGTAGTAGGAAATTCTCAGTAGCAGCCCCGGTATGGAATTGTGCCCGATCTATGGCAATAGGCTGACCCCTTTTGCATACATAAATACACCAATACGCACTTGCACACGCACATAATAAACATACCACATACCCATAAGCACTTAGCAGTTATCACACTGATCTTAAAATAGCAACTATTTTAATTAATTTGTAAGTTTTAATTAGCACAATATTTTTGTTAAAACCGCCTCATTTTTATAAGATATCACTAGTTGTGCCTTAGGTTTCACCCGGGTATAATTTTATTATAATAACAAATAGAAAATAATTCACAGTTCATCTCTTTTCAGCAATGCTCGGTTCTCTTCGAGCAGGGGTTATGAGTCACACGACTCTTTCGCGCGAGTATTGAATTGTTTTAATTTTCCATTTGATTCTCCTCACGCATAGTGAAGCGTCCAAATAACATCATAAGGGCAAAGTTTATCTTCATAAAATTGTCTTGATGATAAAGTAACTTTCGTTTGTATGGATTAATATGCCATGTCAAATAGTAATGTTTATAAATCACTTTTAATTAAAATGTTGGTACAAAATACCCTATTGTGGCTTATGTATGGTACCACGGCCTTTTTTTGATGTACTAAAGACCAATATTTTTGTAGAACATTATATATTTACGTAGCAGAGGTCAAAATGGCTAAGCGGTCCGAGCCACTGGAGTATTTATCCGGGAGGCGCAGGTTTGAAAACTGCTCACGAACATTTCCACAAAAATTTATAGCTTTAATTCTTTATTGTATAACACTTTTTTTCCTTTCCTGTGTCAAATAAATATTTAGCTTTATATGAATAAATATATTTTTCTCTCGAGAAGTCTAGAGAATAATAAAGAAGATAATCCATATATTTTCATAAAAAAAAAACTGTTATTATTTCAAATGTAACCATGTGATTTGCCAGCAAGCAACAAAGTGGAGCTTTATTTTATAACCAAGTATATTTGTGCGAACCCTCGCAAGCGCTCGGTCGTGATGATTTTTTTCGCGAGATTAGTTCAAGCTCATTCGACTTTTGCTGTAGTGATGGGCAGTGCAAACAATTTAGTCGATTCGTTTAGTTTCATAGTCGATTCGGGGTTGTAACGACTAAGGCTTTTGATATCTATTTCTTCCATATTCTATTTAGTACAGGGGTAGGCAGAACTGTACTCAGTTGTACAACCACATTGTATATTAGTCCCATGTAAAAGGTGGTGAGCCTATTACCATTTACCGGGCACAGGTCCAAACTCCGAACTGTTACTGAGAATTTCCTAACAGAAAATCTCTATAACTCTGCCCAACCCCAGAGCCGAACCCAGGACCTGCTAAGATCCTTACGTACTCCTTTTGCTTCGTCCACGTTCATACATGTGATCATACACGCCAGTCGTGAGTACTACGCACCCGAACTTTTTGATGGATGTCACCATTACAATAAGGTCAGTATATATCCTTTTAGAGCGTCCTCTTACACCTGCATTTCCACTAACACCTATCTTGTAGATACCTTTTATTAACTACACACATCAACACGGTCTAGGGATATTTCATACTCAATTAAATAACTCGAAAAGTACTGGCCGCATTGGAATCTTTTATACACCGATTTGTTTGTAATTTATCTCAGACTAATTCCAAATTCAAATTTTTGAAAATTCTTTTGTTTCGGTGGCATAAAAATGTCTTGATGAATTTTCATTTGTGCGAAATTTGGAAAACAATACGAATTACATTTAGTTACAGTTTTTTTTCATTTTTAAACGAAAGATAAAGTTAAAATTGAGGTATTGTAGCCATGCAACGCCAACATTTGACGAGGGCGGAGATGTTACGAGCTGTGGGAATGCTGGAAGCTGGGTCTGTTCAGCGTAATGTTGCTGAGGCCATAGGGACCCACCAAAATGTAATTTCAAGATTGTGGACACGCTATCGTGCCACAGGTGAAGTAGCGGAGAGGCACCGGGGGCCAAGTCGCATCACTACCCCCAGACAAGACCGATTTTTGCAAATTACTGCGCGAGCTCAACCAAATGCAACGACGACTCAATTGGTCCAAAGGCTGCGAGTGGAACACCAAGTGCTTGTGAGTGACCAAACTGTAAGAAGGCGACTGCATGAAAGCAATCTACGCTCTCGTAGACCACTCCGGGTCCCACCTTTACGGAGAGGCAATCGTGGACGACGATTAGAATGGGTTCGGAACCACGTGGACTGGGGCCGTGAACAATGGTCCAATGTGCTGTTCACGGATGAATCCAGGTTCGGCTTCCATCCAGATTCACGAAGGACGCGTGTTTGGCGAGTTCCTGGACGATGGAGCCGTCTTCAGAACCCTCAGGAAGTTCACCCATACCAAGGAGGAACAATTATGGTTTGGGCAGGAATTCGTCTTGGAGGACGGACGGATCTCGTTTGGGTGCGGGGCAATATGACGGCAGAACGATACGTTCAACAGGTGCTGGGGCCCGTAATCTTGCCCCACAGAACACAAATGGGGCAAGATTTCCTGCTCATGCACGACAATGCCCGGGCACACACGGCGAGAACGGTAGCAGCTTGGTTACATACACACAATGTTAGGGCCTTAGACTGGCCTGCTCAATCGCCAGATCTAAATCCCATTGAGCATGCGTGGGATATGCTGCAAAGAAGAGCTCTGAAGGAAGTTCCTGAAAATCTGGCTACAGAAGATCAACTTTTTGCGCACCTCAGAAGGACATGGGACAATATTCCGCAGCAAGACATTGACAACCTTGTTCTGAGCATGCCGAATCGTTGCCGATGTGTTATGAACATCATGGGCGCTTTCTCAGACTACTAACTTCAAGTTTATAAACACAAATTAAATGATTTTTCTATTTTTTTCAGTTTTTACTCATAAATTAAAAGTTAATTCATATATGGTTTCCGTCTATGCTTCATTTTTTTTCCATAAAATCCTGAAATTTTAATCGAAGTACCTTAACCATTACTAGAAAATGGTAGAATATTAAATAACGTATCTTTTAAATATATACATGTCATATAAATAATTAACATATTGATAGTAATTCGCTTTTTTTAAAATATCCCTAGACCGTGTTGATGTGTTTATTATATATATGATGACTTTCATTCATCCTTTCAACATGACCAAACCACCTAAGTCATCTACGTATTAACATTTTTGAAAAACATGTTTATCGATAATTTACCACATCACTACTGGGATCGCCGTCGTTGGTGTCAAACCTTCTTTTTTTGCCAGCCAATAGCGGATTTTTTGCGACAGCCTATTAATGTCACGTTGGGCGAAAAAAATGCCAATATTGGTCCGACTTCAATAAATAAGACTTTGAAAAACGAATGGACTGGGCTACTTGAACAAGCCATTTTTATTTTAAAATTTGTTACGAACCCTGATGATATTGGCATCAATTCTAATATAGCAAACTAAACTAAATATTTACTATATGAGCAAGATTGGACGTATCAAGAGACGTCAAATGAAAATTTTAGACTGTGTTCACAACCGTACGATAATTATCGTACATATACGATAATTTCATGCCTACGGACGATGTACGATATCATTATTATCGTACGCAGATGGTACTATAATTTTCATTATGCTATATATTAATTAATTAAAGGGATTATTTTGAAAAGTACGTGAATTTTGCCCCATGTTATTAATTTTAGCATACGCAAAACTATTGATATCGCATTTAATACGATTTATTTTGCTCCATGTAAGATAATTCTACGGTACCTGTACGATAGTTGTCTTGCTTGTAGCTGTGAACACTGATCTCAGAATGTATTTAGTAGGCACAGTTTTAGGTAGTCACTAAAATTAGAGACGTCAAACGAAAATTGTATGGAAATTTTAGGTTGACATGATTAAATTTGAATTTGACGTCATTCCGTCCTGCTCTTATAGTAACGGTTAGCAAAAGACAGCAATGCTTTAAATTTTGTTTAGTTTACTACATTAGAATTGACGCCATTATCTATGAATCTATGCTAAGAAAAAGATAAAAATTAAGAAAACCTTACCATTAAATCTTCTTCTTATCGTGTGGTTGATGAACAACCTAGTGTCAGAGTTTAAACCACCCGTAGGTCTCTGACATGGCTTTACACATCACCGAGAACATCTCTCAGGTGTGCTGGTTTCCTCACGATGTTTTCCTTCACCGTTATAAGCAAGTGATAATTAATTTATAATACGCACTGACTTAGAAAAGACAATGGTGTGTGCCTTTGATTCGAACCTGCGACAGATTACTTGGCATTCCAACGGTCATACCAACAGGCTATCACTGCTACCGTTCAATAACTTCTACCTACACCTTTACAAATAAAGCGCGATATGACGTAAGTAACGAGCGGTAACTCCATGACCTTTTTCACAATCACATGTTATATATAATAATCGATTCAAAATTCGCCTTTGACATCCATTTGGAAAATATGATGAATGGCGGGCAAACCCGGGGGCTAGTTGTTATGTATTGTGCGTGACGTTTAACATGGGTCCCTTGGACTCCTAAAAAGAGGGTCTATCATAGATCCCTTAAAGGTCAAGATTAGGTACTTCGGACCTTACATAAGCATATTAAGGGAGTTGTAGGTTTTCTTTTTGTAAAAGTTGTGTAGTAATTTGTCAGAATGTTTAAGGGTATTTGTAAAGTATGAATATAATGTAACACAGCATCACGCCTGTATTCCCCGAAGGGGTAGGCAGATATGTACACAGTTTTACACCCACATTTAACTTCAGTGGTGAGCCTATTGCCATCTACCGGGCACAATTCCAAACTCCGGACTGCTACTGAGAATTTCCTAACAAAAATACTCAATAACTCTTTGCCCGACCTGGGAATTGAACGCAGGACCTCATGCTCAGCAGTCGCGCTTGGGACCACTAGACAAACGAGGCAGTTGTAAAATGTAACCTATTTATATTGTAAATGGTTTACTGATATTTAGTCAGAGGCCTGAAAGTCTGACAACCAGTCATACCACGTTAAGTTGCATCCGGTTTGACTGGAATCCTACCCCAAAGTAACTGGGAAAAGGCTAGGCAGATAGAATGATCCCGTTTTAAATAATGTTTTTACTTTTTTGGACTTAAATATTTTTTTAATTGCTGCCAGCCTTCGTTTACACTCCCAGTTGACAGCGACGCGAATGAATTTTTCGATGCCCTCCTCTAGTTTTAATTTAGTTTCAGAAATCAGAAAGTTTATTGCTTCATGTGGTAGTATACATTGATGATACAAGTTCTATTGTTTCCAAGACATGAACCCAGCTAGGACACTGCAATAGTCCGAATATAATATTAATTTATTTTTAGGTTACTTGATAGTTTTGATTTTATTTATTTTACATATAAGAATTTTATGGGATAAGCAATGTTTTTTAAGAGATGCATAATCAACGAATTTGTTAGTACATACACGGTTTGACAAATTAGTACAGTAATCAATCGAATTATAATATATGTTTGACAAATTATTTAAGGAAAGCTAGTTTAATTTCATAAAATATTAAAATATAATTAAATAATATTTTTGAATTGCTCAAAGTACGTATTACCTACTACTTTATCACTGTTTGTTTTTTTATTGTAAATTAGTTTTAGATCGTTGCTCAGTAAATTTTTCATAATATTCATTTTTAAGTTTTAGTGTACATAAAACAGTACAAAAGATTCAAGATAAATCTTTGAAAAGCATTAACGCATGCTTAGCGAACTCTAAAGTTACATTATTAAATGGAAAAATAATACGGTCGCGAACAGGATTCGAAACTGCGCCTCCCGTCGTGACGTCGCCCATAAGACGTGTTAAATATGGAAGAAGAATTCGCGGTGGTGAGCAGAGGTCGAGATGGCTTAGTGGTCAGAGCGCCTGGAGTATTTATCCGGGAGGCACAGGTTCGAATCCTGTTCGCGACCGTATTCTTTTTCCATTTAATATTGTAAATTTAGTACAAAAGATGATTAATAATAAAAGTAAGAAATTTTAAATAAACTGTTAAGAAATCCGGGCCACTCATGTTAAAATTGTGCTCGTAACTGCATTTTTTTACACCACATAAAAAAAAACCTACCTTAAATTTTCCTATCGTCTAAAATGTTCATATTTATATTTTTTTGTGGCAATATTATAACTTTTTTTGCTTTTTTTTTGCTTTAATATTTATCATTAGGTCAAGGTTCGACATGTTTGTGAAGCTAATTATAATAATCTGAGAGGAAACTGTCGCGTGCAATACTTAAATTGTAGGAAACCAAGGTTCAGCTTAAACTCAGTGGGTACAGTCGGCTAAATAATTCTAATTATATAAAATAACAGATCGTAATTTTCAAGTGACTGCCACGTTGGCTTAGTGATCGCAAGAGCGACTGCTAAGCGTGAGGTCGTGGTTCCAATTCCCGGGTCAATCATAGCTTTATTGGGTTTTTTGTAAGGAAACGCTTCATAGCAGCCCGGAAATTAAAGATAAATCTTTGAAAAGCATTAACGCATGCTAAACGAACTCTAAAGTTACATTAATTAAATGGAAAAAGAATACGGTCGCGAGCAGGATTCGAACCTGCGCCTCCTGGATAAATACTCCAGGTGGTCTGACCACTGAGCCATCTCGACATCAGCCCGGAATTTGAAATTGTACGCGGTACGGTAAATGGCAATAGGCTCACCATCTATAACATATAACTTAATAAGTTAAAATAACTGAAAAATATTTTCACCGTGGGAGAGCCATGCACCTCCACGAATGGGCCGGCTCGACCGGAGTGATACCACGGCTTCACAGAAAACCGGCGAGAAACAACGCTTGCGTTGTGTTTCGCCGAATGAGTGAGGGTACCGGAGGCCCAAACCCTTTAAAAGGCCGGCAACGCACTTGCGACTCCTCTGGGGTTGCGAGAGTCTATGGGTGGCGGTAATCGCTTACCATCAGGCGAGCCGTCTGCTCGGTTGCCTACTATTACATTAAAAAAAATGTAGGATACTGTAATTCAAAAGCCACATCCAAAACTTGCTTATATGTTGACCTACTTATGAAGCTGACTGTACATTGTTACCCACGATATGAATCTTTGACCTTATTCTGAAGTGTTATTTTGTAATTACCAAGGAGTTCGGTAAACAGTCATTATACAACGTAAGTTAGTGGTATGGTTTAAAGGGGTAGTTGTTTTTCTTTTAAAAAATCCTACCTAAATTTGGTTAAACTGCCTCGTAGGTCTAGTGGTTCCAAATGCAACTGCTGAACATGAGTTCTGTTTCGATTCCCGGGTCGGGCAAAGCGGTATTGAGTTTTTCTGTTATAAAATTCTCAGGAGCAGCTCGGACTTTGGAATTGTGCCCGATACATTACATGAGATGATATATTACATGGGACTTAATAGGTAACAGCATTGGTGAAATGTGGGTGTGCAACTGTGTACACCTCTGCCTTCCCCTTCGAGGAATACAGGCGTGATGCTATGTTATTTTATGTTATGATGATATGAAATTTGGTTTAAGTTTTTGGTTAATATGTATACGTCCAAGTAGTGACGGAAGCACTTCGTGTGTACCAATTAATGGATTCAAACCTGACTTGTCCCTATATAACTTTTCCAAGTTATATAAATATATTTACTAGCTTATTTACTAGCCTGTGACTTTGTTTGTTTGGATTTGTATCCTATGTGTTAATCCAGGTTATAAAATATCTGTGTACTAAATTTCAATCAAATCCGTTTAGTAGTTATTGCGTGAAAGAGTAACAAACATCCATCCATCCTCACAAACTTTCGCATTTACAATATTAGTAAGTTGTCTTAGATGGACGTTTTTGCTGCGGCAACACTGAGCGGCGACATCGAGCGCAGAGTGGGGAGAGGACCATTCTAATGCGAGCCGCTGTCGTAGACGGACCTCTACAACCTGACTTATCTAAATGACTAACCCAAAGAAAACGTGCTCTTAGTGTTGGATAGCGTTAATGTTGGTTTTATTTGCTATGACTTAAACATGCGGTACTTGAAGCTTTGTGGCACTTTCCTGTATCGTGAGTACGCTATTAAACTCAAATTTTACACGCGTCAGCACATGGAAAATCTGTTTATTAGATAACCTAGCCAAGAGATATTCAAGGCACTGCGTTAACATGTCCAAAATATGAAGTGTCTTGTTATCAACAACTGATGATAGAGTGTGGCGATCTTAGATATTTCCATTTTTTTAATCAACTACATGAAATTAATTAAAAACCACGCCTACAATGTGCGCTTTATTTTTTTTTCACAACTTTTTGTGTACCGTAGACACTATATTTAAAAAAAACTTGCTAGCCTATGTTACCCGGGACACTATAAGAATTCTAACGATGCCCCATACCGATTTAGATAATCGGTTCAGGCATTTAGAAGTTATGATAGAATAAAGAAACTCACAAACATACATTCATACTTACATACATTACATACCCTAAAAACATAACACTTCTGTTTTGGGCATTCGTGTAAAAATGGATTACGTTCGGCCATCAACTCGCCTGATGGTAACCGACGTCGTAGTGAAGGATGGAGCACGTAGATCCAGAATAAATGTATTCAGCTCTAGCTTTAAATATGCCTAGATTGTATTTCTTAGGAAACACGGCAGACACGGCAGGGGCTATTCACGGCCAGTACGTATCATGAATGTGGATCCAAATCGTTGCGTACGACTTTTCAGTTTCCACGAGAAACTGACTCATTAGTCTAGTGATTCCTTGCGCGACTACTAAACATGTGGTCCTGGGTTCGATTCGTTCCCAGGTCGGAGAAAGTGTTATTGGGTTTTTCTGTGA
Source organism: Xylocampa areola (assembly GCA_935421205.1). Classification (NCBI taxonomy): domain Eukaryota; kingdom Metazoa; phylum Arthropoda; class Insecta; order Lepidoptera; family Noctuidae; genus Xylocampa; species Xylocampa areola. The sequence goes on from OW285216.1 coordinate 3,921,717, forward strand.
GGAAATAATTTCTGCGGGGAATACAGGCTTGATGCTATGTTATGTTAACGGGTGGTAGTGTGCTGTCCTTCTTGTTGTAAACACACATCACCTTTTTATTTCCGGCAGAGACAATGCCAATGCATACCAAACCGCCCAGGGTAGCGGGGTAGTTATGGGGAATTGCACACACTAAAAACTCTGCCACCTGTGCCAACTTCCACTTTGAGGGGGTTTGAAGGGGCCCCGAGAACTGCACTGTATGTCATTCGCTGCAGTACGACATACAATTCTCAGTGCTTTTTTCAATTTAGTTTAATAAACCGTAATCCACATTAAATAACTTTAACTTAAGGAAACTTTATTTCATGCAAAATAGGACCATCGTTTTCTAAGTGTGCTACAGCAAGAGTGACCAGACCCGAACAGTGCACCATAAATGCTTGAACGATCGACGAACGTACCGCAATCAATTTGGGAACGTTCTCAAAAAAGGACAGGTCAGGAGCCACCTAAATCGGCGAGCATGTAGGAAAATGAACACAGATGAAGCGAAAGAGGTTTGTCAAAATCGTAGCAAATGGAAATCGATAGTCTCTGCCTACCCCAATGGGAAACGAGCGTGATTGTATGTATGTAGGACCTGCAAGATTTTTTCCTATTGGTATAAGTGGCAAAACCCGTCCAGGTGGTTTATATTAAATATATAAATAAATACATCACCTAAACGAACAGTGTGATGAAAATCGAAACCACCGATACACGTTAACTGAAAAACAGAACTACAACGTCATAAAGAGGCAGATTACATTAACAGTGGTTGTCGCATCAGTAAGTCGACGTAATCCTCTTCCCTATACGGGATGAATCTTCTGCCCCCCCCCCTTGCCGTTTTGGGGATTAGTCGAATGAGAATTTTGGTTGTACACAATTCAGGGATTCCGAACATTAATCCTCTTGTGTTGTGTGAATTCATTGTTGAGGCATGACATAGATAATTACACTGCATTATGCATTAAGACTTGTCCGCCTTCTCCAGTATTCCGTCCTAAGGGTTGAGACTGGTGTAATCTTGGTTTAACCTTTATTATATTTGTAATTATTTCAAGATTTTCCAGAAAATACGGTGTGGCCATTTTCTGAATTATTAGTATAATGTGGCAGTGGGCTGTTTACGTGTCGAAGGACCAATATCTAGTAATATCTTAGGTTTTCGCGATCACTACACATTATAATAAAACAACTCTTAACCGGGTTAATCGCGAGTATTATTGGTTTTTGTATTCCCTGACGTTTCGAACACTTTGCAGCGTTCGTGGTCGCAGGAGGACCAATATCTGTTTATAACATATACTTGTAGCATCACGTTTGTATTTCCCGACGGGTTAGACAGAAGTGATCTACTATACAATAATGTAATGGGTGGTAAATCTGATGCCATCTACTGGGCAACATTTTAAATTTTCATCATAATCAGTATCCACGCTTACGTGTCAACTAGTGAAGCAATTAATATAGTGAGCAGTGATCGGGATAGTTCAGTTGACAGAGCGCCTGGAGTATTTATCCGAGAGGTTCAAATCCTGCTCACGTACATATTTTACTGTTCACAATTTTTTAAACTTTACGGTTTGCTCCGCGTATTTGATAGATTTACCTGTAATGAGGCAACTGTTTGATAAGTCCTTGAAACACCTTATGATTATCCCACGGACCAAATTTCTCAGAGAATCTCAGCTAACTTACCTCGATGGGCATCAAAATGGTCACTTATTAGTACATTGGTATGATAAAGCTTGTCATTCATAAGCTAAAATATACAACGCAATGTATTACAAAATGACTAAGATTTTGATGTCAACCGAGTTAGGGAATACGCTTGTTGGCCATAAGGACCACTGGATTAGTCCTCAGTCTTTGGTCTCTTTACAACTTTTTTTTATGTTGAGTAGTAGAAAGGACCGAAATATATTTTTAAGAACCTGCATTATAACTAGGTAGTCCTAAAGTAATAATTATTTGTGTCCAGTCGCGATGGCTTGGCGGTCAGAGCGCCTGGAGTCAGTCACCCACGACCGTATTACTTTCCACAAAATAATTATAACTTTCGAGTTGGCTATGCATGCGTTAATGCTTTTCAAAGATTTATCTATAGGTAGTCCTTCTATCAGATTAGTCAACGAGACTTTGAAAACTTAATTAACAATCCATATTTCTTCTATTTTTCAAAGAAACATTGAAAAAATAATAGACAAGAACGGGGCTTGAACCCGCGACCTTTGACGTTCCGTGTCATCACTCTACCAACTGAGCTACCTTGTCGTGTTCAAACCTATTGAATTTTCAATCCTCTTTGTATACGTCTTAAGGACGTCGAAATCTGTAAATGATTACTAGATAAATATCACCAGGCGTCTCCTTAAGACGTAATAATTATATGAATTGTATGTCTTGTATAAGTGTTACTAACCATTATATGAATCTTTTGTGTTCGAAATAAAAATAAATAATAATAATAATAATAAAATCTTGGGTTGCGCTTCGTGTTTCTAGTTCTCTATTTAGAACGATGAATTAGGCTTCATAAACACTTCAGCAACTTTTCTTTTTAACCTCATTAAGTCCTCTCGACATAAGTCACTGTGATGCCCAAATTCGTAATTGTCCACATTATTATACCTTGAGTAATTTATCTGGAAAATTGGACTGTCTCAACATCTGTCGGCCATCAAATCCTCGTCAGCAGCGTAAAATATTGCATTCAGGTGAGGAACAGAACGTTTCAAGAAGCTGGATGCTATTCTTCACTCCCCCCACACCCTCAAACACCCTACTCGTTATCAAAATGCGCACGACGATTGCAGATGGGGTGGACAAAATTTATAGGATCGCCCTCTTGCCAACATTTGTAAATAAAACATGAAACTTTTTCCTTGTAAATGTATGTTTGAAAATTCTACTCAGAAATGTATGTTCTGAAAGTACATAACATACACAAACAACACACGTGCATTCCCATAGGAACAGGGAAAGAGGAGTGCGCTGTCGATCGTATACTTTATATCGACGTGTATACATTTGTTTGAGCAAAGAAACTAAACTAAAATAATGTACAGCAAAACTAAAATAAAGAAACACTAAAATGTTAGTAGTTTAAAACTTGCAGGCGTTTGAAAATATAGAAAACTGAAATAAAATATATCAGCGGCCCTCGAAAGCTACGGCTACGGCGTAGCCACGAGAGTGCTACGTCGTAGCGTGCACGTAGCCTGTAAATCTTTGGCGTAGAACTCTGTCCGGCAGTGGGCAAATAATCCTGGTAGGTATTATATACTAGTCTTGCCGTCCGACATTGTTCAAGAAAACATTTATTTTAAAGAAATAACCATGGAAACTGGACTGAAAAGTAGCCGGGCTTTGCGTGAAACGCACACTCGGTTCGTACGTTCTGTGCAGGACTAATTAATCTATGTAAATATAATTAAAGAAATAACTACCCAATTTTTACTTTCTTGCGAAAAGGCGCCTGATGGGATATGTGTTCGATTCCCGCACGGAACAACTCTGCGGCTGAGAGTTTGTGAATAAGAAACTTTAATCTGTAAGTAACTTTTAATCTGCTGGCTCAATAGATTTTTATTGTTACGAAGTATCATTTTGTACTTTTCCTATTCGAAGAGAGATTAAAACACATAACATAGCATCACGCCTATATTCCCCAAACAGGTAGACAGAGTTGTACCAAGTTGTACCTACACCCAAATTTCACCAATGCTGTTATTAAGTCTCATGTAATAGGCGGTGAGCTTATTGCCGTCTACCGGGCACAATTCCAGTGCCTACCCCGTCTGGGAATACAGACGCTATGCTGTATTGTTTTTTATAAATTAACTATTAGTGCTTACGTTCAGAATTAAAAAATAAATCCATTAATATGTTTTAAATACGACCACCTATTTAAAGCATATTAAAGTACACCTCTGCCTACCCCTGCAGGGAATACAGGCATGATGCTGTATTATGTAAAGCCTTTTACGCCTACAACACTCTTTTGATCACTTACAGCTTAAGCGGCTTAATCGCTTAAGCAAAAAGGACTTACTATAAACCGTTCCGCTTTTGATAGAAATTCAGCACATAAGCCCTTTATATAGCTGCTGTGAAAACCAATAATACTTAATTCATATAATAAATTACTCTTGTCAGTCATATAGTTGAAGGAATTTGTAATGGAGTGGGTTTAGCGGGCGTACCCCTCTCGCCACTGGCATATGATTCCCAATCATATAAAGGTACCTTTTACCAGTATGGTTACAACGATAGTACACGATTTTAATCGCGTGTATCGCAATTATTTGTTTGTGTTTCGTTTTTTATGTATTTTAATACTGTTAATGTAATGACGAGAGCTATTTTTGCTTTAGTACAAGTTCTTTTGTGCTTGTGTGTTACCTCGCCCCCCGCAAAAAGTGTCGAGCAAATTTGTTCGATATTTTGTCAGAAGGTGTCTCTCATCTGGTCCTCTAAGCTCATATATTCTTAAACATGTTGAGGCCATATAATGCCTATATTAATTACTATTTTTCAAGGAAACGTTGAAAAATTTAGTATAAATTTGTAGATCTGTAAATGATTGCTCGATAATATCACCAGGCGTCTCCTTAAGACGAATACAAGGAGGATTAAAAATTCAATGGGTATGAAGACGACAAGGTAGCTCAGTAGGTAGAGTGATGACATGGAATGTTAAGGGTCGCGGGTTCAAGCACCGTTCTTGTCTATTATTTTTTCAATGTTTCCTTGAAAAATAGTAAATACTCTTGTCAGATTTTAAATAATATAACATCACGCCTATGTCAGTAAACGGGTACGCAGATGAGTACTGTTGTAGATCCATATTTCACCGAGGCAATTAGGTCCTATGTAATACGTGGTGGGCTTAATGCCATCTAACAGGCACAATTTCAAACTCCGGGCTACTACTGATAGAGGTTGAGATGGCTTAGCGGTCAGAGTGCCTGGGGTGTTTTTCTGGGAGGCGCATGTTCGAATCCTGCTCGACCGTATTCTTTTCCCTCAAAAATGTAGTTAAGAGTACTTTAGAGTTGGCTATTCAACGAAGCTGCTACTGAAAGCCTGCTCAGAAGCCCAACTTTATAACTTTTTAATCATATAACTAACGAATCATATGAATTTTAACGTAGAATTTTGTCATTTTGGTCTGGCGCCATTTTGAAAAAGGCGTGGCTTCCCAAATGAGATTGATTTATTTATATGGGCATATGTGCCTTAGTGTTTTACCAGTAGCCTTCCGAGCAAAGATGTTTGCTTAGGGACGCATGTCTGAATAGAAGCGAACAAACAACTTGGAAAAAATGTTATGCCACGCAAAAGCCCGGTCCTGGCTGCTAGCCAGGTTCGAAGAAAACTATTCAAAATGTACCCTTTATGATTCTTCTAGCTAGTCAACTGAAATGTCACGTAATGCCAATTTTATTCATTGTACTGCATGCAGACGATAATGCGCATTTTGGAACTCTCTGGAATACGAAACAAAAAGTTTAAATATATTTACGTAGCTACCGGGAAGGCGGTACCACCGATTTATGTTTATCTAGATACCGCAAGTACGCCTTATTGTATAAGAACCGAGCGTGTTAGATTTTGTGTGCTTTAATTACATTTAAAATACCAATAAAACATCTCCATTCACTCTCTTAACTTTTGATGCCATAATGCGGCATTTTTCCTATCTTCTAATATCTTACTATGGAAACTGGCCAGAAGACTGATCTTAGCAGTTAAAAGTTGATGCATTGCACCAACTTTGAGGCTAATAATAGCATGCCAGCTATGTACACCTGCCATATCTAGTTTAATCTAAATCTGTAAGAATTATGGTCACAACAAAATCCTGAACTATAGTTTGGTAAAACAGTGACAGCCTTATATATATCTACTAACTTTTGCCCCCGACTTCGTGTGCTATATGTTAATCCAGGTTATGAATCCTCTGTGTGCCGAATTAATCTTTATCCGTTCAGTAGTTATTGCATTAAAGAGTAACAAACATCTATCCATCCACACAAGGTTTCTGATTTATAGAGTTAAACTGTTAACTCAAAGTTAAGGTCAAGGAGTTAAATATATATCCCACAATCGATATAAGAAAGGTCGTGAGGAAACCAGTACGCGACCTGACATGACTTCTATTAATTATTGTTTAACGGATAGTACTCACGCGCATTCTTCGGAATTGCCCGACTAGTTTTGAACTCAAACGGAGCCCTTATTCATGAGCTGAGCCCGCGGCGAGAGTGAGAGAGGAGAGTTTGACTCGCGACATCGCCGCAGAATCAGCTCATGAATAAGAAGTCCTTTTTTTCTTTTCTTTGATGTAAAGATAGCATGCGCCTGAACATCAGCAGAACTAGCAGTGATAGCCTAGTGGTATGACCGTTGGACTGACGAGTGAAAGGTCACAATTTCTTATCACTTGCTTATAACGTTGAAGGAAAACATCGTGATGAAACCAGCACTCCTGAGAGCAGTTCTCGATGATGTGTAAAGCCATGTCAGAGATCTACGGGTGGTTCAAACTCTAACACTAGGTGGTTTATCAACCAGACGATAGGAAAAAGACCTGAAGATCGGTAACTACATAAATTCCACTTGGGAAAAGTCGTGAGTAGTAGCCATTTCTATTATTCCTTCCTTGGGTCGAAAAGCGATCTTCACTTAAAAATCATTTAGCCATTCCTAGTTCTCGCCAGCCACAGTGCAATAAACACCAGTGGCGCGACACCAACACATGTAATGAGAAAGGAATGGACCAGGCAGCACGGAGACGCGACGTTATTCTGCTTTTTTTTACTCTGCGTCCACTAAATGATTGTAGAGTGTACTGCTATATGTACTAATTTACTACCTACAGGCTTTAGAAGTTTTAATGAGCGGTGTGTCGTTTTCAAAGTATTACTCTATGTTTAAAAGTTTGAGAATATTCTTTTAAACCAATTTCAAAAAGTTATCCAAAGGTTCGTAATTTGGTTGGTATATTTTTTATAATTTATGTTATAGTTAGACAAAGTACTGTTACTTGGGGTTGTGGTTGCACGGTTGCTGAGTGTGAAGTTCTGTGTTCGATTCCCAGGAAAGTGAAATTCGGTATCTTTTTAGAAAAATCTCTAGCATCTTAGAGTAGGTACGGTATTGTACCCAACTGATGGTGATAGGCTCACCACCTATAACTCATTGGTCTAGTGATCGCATGGCTGTTGAGTGGGTGATCCTGGGCTCCATTACCGGGTCAGGAAAAGTGTTATTGGATTTTTTGTTAGAAAATTCTCTAGTAATTCAGCGTAGGTACGGTATTGTGCCCGAATGATAGTAATAGGCTCACCACCTATTACATGGGAGTTAATAAGTGCATCAATGAGATGAGGATGTACCTACAATAGTACTTATCTGTCTAACTCCTCGAATATAACGGTGTGATGCTATGATTTCAGGGAAACATAGCACCACACCGGGCTCCACTGAATCATCAGAATGAGATGGATGCCGCTGTTTTTCCACGCATTACGAACCTGACGGACTTGGGGGTCGAATTGGTATCAGAAATGTCATTTCGTAGACACATTGTTGGTATATGCGGAAAAATATTTCTGCTTCATTTTACGGCAGTGTAAGAATTTTCAAAATTCTTCAATTATCAAAATTATTTACTGCTGGTACGGAGTCGCCTCGAAACAACTAGACCAATTTTGCAGTTATTGACAAATTTAGTTTATTTTACTCATAATATACTAGAGTTGTGCTATTTCTAATTCGAATCCATGCACTATAAATAAATCCGGAATGCTCAAAACAAGCTTAACCTAAATTAGGGCAGTTTTTGAGGTTGTTCCAATGTGTACAGGTTAACGCGTTAAAGGTGAGAGCCCACGAAACTTCGGCTGTTTTGTACAAGTTTTACAAACGGTCCCTAATTAATTATACGGTCGAACAAAAACAGAGGTAAATGTCCTTAGTTTAAATAGTTTTACCAAAACTAGGGCTGAGTTGGTTAAAAAAATGTTTCGGAGGATTTTTACGGAGATTAGATGAACGCTCACGAAGATTTGTTCCATCTTTTTGTTTTCATTAAGGACGCTATACCAACTCTTAGCGACTAAAAACCACATTGTTCTGTACTCTTTACCAAGTCCCGGATTCGCAGCTGCATTTGCCCCCGGCAGCTGGATGTGAACACGGCTGGTAGGTTTGTTCAACCCAAAAACACCCTTTGGAAAATAATTGAAAAAAAGTGAACAATTAAGTGTTCCTCTTATAGTGTGGTTGATGAAAAGCCTAGAGTTTTAACCACCCGTAGATCTCCGACATGGCTTTACACACCATCGAGAACATCTCGCATGTGTGCTGGTTGATTTCCTCACGATGTTTTCCTTCACCATTTTAAGCAAGTGATAATTAATTTATAATACGCACATGACTAAGAAAAGACAGTGGTGCGTGGCTTGGATTTGAACTTGCGACTTTTGACTTGTCAGTCCAACGGTCATACAACTACGCTATATCTGCTTAATAAAATATATAAGTAAAAATAACGGCTTGATTTTTTTAGGTTTCGAATTGGAGAACCGCAAACACAAAGTTAAATCATCAATTTGCACAAATACATATAAAGAAATACAAATTTCTAAAAATAAACATCACAAAAGTATCATAAGTTAACGCGATCACTACACATTATAATAAATATTTTTAACCGGATTAATCACGTGTATGTTTTGAACACTGCAGCGTCATGGTCGCTGGTCGCAGTCATCGTGATCTCTTTTTTTACAAAACTCTTAATTTGGCTAGCGTGATCTTTGACGCATTCTTTGTTTAGCTTTATTATTATTTAGTCCTGACAAAATTCGATCTGTGGTATTTAAGGCGTGTGTTTTGTCGCCCAAACGGTAACATCGTTATTTTTTACGAGAAGCCGCTGTTTCAAAGCTACTCACGTAAAGCCATCACACTTTGACATACTTACCAATTATTTCCAAAATAATTCCTTCGTACCCTTATTATATATTAATACACCGGATTTAAAAAACAAATATAGTAGGAAATGGGAGAGCACTTATTCGTGAGATACGAAAAAAAATAGATGACCCAGCACTTTCATTTGTGTAGCAAAAATATTATCTACATACGGTATTGATAAAAGGGGTTACACAAAGTAACGAGTCCATTATGTTTTCTAACAATACTGTAGATACATCAATAATTCAATTTCCCAATGGCGTTGAGTAGCCCAATATTCGAGAGAAATAAAATATACACAGTTTCTCAGAATACACGGTATGTGACTAAGTAAGTAAGCAGATACGTAGAAATTATGTGAAATTCGAAACGGGCTAAAGTTTGATGTTCGCTTGTCGGAGTTTTCCTTAACACCTGGTTGTAGGTTCAACATCTGCGAAGTAGTCAGGTAGCAAAATTTACCTCCCTCCTCTCTAACAACCGTCATCGCGGTAGTCATTCCCTTTACATCCATACTATCTTTCACATTACCCATCCATTATTTATTTCATCCTCCTCTTCCCTTATCCACAATCAAACCCAGTTTCCTTCTTTACATGATCCTGCTTCCTTCACATCATGTATCCATACCATGACAAAAGATTTCGATACAACTTCTCGGCCACCAGCGCAACTTTCGTATCTCCTCCTACATCAAATTTTTCTATTTCTATTCATCCGCGCCAACCACGCATTAGCTTCTTAACATTGTCACCTCCACTGCATGCGTGTCATTCGTTCATTATTGTTTCATTCATTCAACTATAACTATCTTTAATAAAGTAATTAACAGAACTTCGGCTTTCATTGCCAAGAATTAATTAAGATTGAGTTACTCTTTCTGATGAGTTGATGAATTTTATTAAAATCTCTCGTAAGGAGATAGATGATATTTAATTAACGTCTTTTAGCATAATTTATTTAATTAATATTGTAAATGATTATTCATGTTATGTTCAATTTAGTAATTTTATAGAAAACACGTGTATGACAATGTGACACGATAATATTTTATTAAATTCAGATATAAATTTTCTAAGAATGGTTCTCATCATTTGCGCTTATAGATATATATTATATTATTAATCCCTACTAATATAAAATTATTAAACGAGTTCGTCCATTTGAAGATTTCATATCAGTAGCTTTCAAACTTGTTTTTTTTTTTGAGAATATTGTGATATAAATTAATATTCGAGAACTTAAATAATAAAATTAAACCGAATTATTTACAAACTACTATATCTACATGTATACGATAACTTAAAAACGATTCTAAAATAAAAATCAAGAAAAACTCGTGCGTCGAAGTATTCCTCCGCATCGCTGTCCTCCGGGAAGGTGCCCAGGATACTGGCAGCATTGCCACGTTGGATGGCAATGCTGATTCGTTGACCTAGAAACAAGCCAGCCTTCTGGTCACGCGAAGAGTCGACTAGTCTCCGAGAAATCTCTTTAAACATGAGTTTCGCACTCGGACCCCATGACCCGAGCGTTTCGACCCCAAACGGCTCAAAGTCGTAGCAACTGAGCAAGTTGCTATATTTGCGCCGTTTAACTTGTTTTATTAATATCCTTTAACTTCAGAGAAGACGTTCAAATCGATTTCAGGCTCCCATCTTGGTCTTTGTTTAATATCAACACAAGTAGTGGATATTTTGCTACCAAGAAAAGTCATCTATAAATATGATCCTCACAGAAGTCTCAGCCTTCATATTTATAGCATTAAACATATATATACAATATAAGTATGTACGATCAAATAGCCCCCAATGTTCCAATCGCTAAAGCAAACACAATATGTGTACTCATATCTGTCGACGCGAATAAAGAAATAGGGGGTATTAACCCCCCAATACATATAACATCCCCACACCCCTCGTCTAGACCGGACAGGGGGACGAAAGCTTGGCCGATATTTCGAAATGACAAAAGATAATAATGTGTGATGGAACCTATTATCGGAAAGGCCTTTGGACGGCTTAAAGCTCAAAGAGTATTTCTTAGCTGTCAAGATATATAATGTACTTTTTCATCGTAAGAGGCGCTGACAGATCTTTGTTGGTAAATTATCGTTTAGGTTAAGCAATACTTACAGATAAATCTCTCAAACGCATTATCGCATCCATAGCAAACTCTAAAGTTGTAAAGTATTATCAGGGCTGTATTTTCTTTCACCAAAAATTACAACTTTAGTGTTCGCTACACATGCGTTAATGTGTTTGAAAGATTTATCTATATTTAGCATCTGGGGTATATATCCAGGAGGCGCGGGTTCAAATCCTGCTGATGACCGCATTTATCTTTCTACAGAGATTAATAACAGAGAACAAGCTTAAAACCAAAACAAATTGTTAACCTTGTGAGAGTTCAACATTTGTATAGATTTTTAGGAGCCAATCTAATGTCTGAGCTGTCAAGCCTCTCTCACTTTAGCGACTGTTATTAATTAACATAACATAAAACATTACAAACCATCACTCCTGTATCCCCCGAGGTGTACACTAAACTCCGGGCTGCTACTGAGATTTTTTTAACAGAAAATCTCAATAACACTTTGCCCGACCCGGGAATCAAACCCGACACCTAACGCTCAGCAGTCGCGCTTCGGACCACCAGACTAACTAGGCAGTTCATTAACAACAGTTCTTATTTTTCAGCTTCTGAAATATATTTCATATAGATGACATAAAATAATCAGCCCATAGCTGTCCCGCTGCAGGGCAACGGCCTCTTCTCATACAGAGAAGATTCGATCACCACGCTAGATGACTTCAGATCATTAGCTCTAGGATTCCTCACGATGTTTTCCCTCACCGTGTGCCTGTAATGTCTAAGACTAAGAAACTAAAAATATGACATGCAAAACGTCACATTAATGCATACCTGATTTGAATCCACAACCTGTGACTCAAGAAGAAAGTCCGTAACCATTCGGCCATCACGACACCAAGTATTATCGGTACTTGTTAATAAATCAATCTGCCTAGCCTTTTCCCAATTACAATACAGCTTCCAGTAAAACCGAATGCAGCTTAATATCAGTATTTACACGACTGCCCAAAAAAGGAGTGTTATGTTTTAGGGTTCATGCATGTATGTATGTATGTATGTAAGTATGTTTGTGAGTTTCTTTATTCCACGATAACTTTTTAATGCCTGAACCGATTTCGATGTATGGGATATCCTCGGTTAGAATCCTTAGATTCTAACGATATCCCATACATCGAAATCACTGTCCTGAGTAACATGGGCTAGTCAGATTTTATTTTATTAATTTCATCTTGTTTACATGGAGCGACTGCCTATCTGATCTCCACAATCCTGTTATTGGGTAATACGATATCTCGTGGTATGACTTCCAATACTACCCGTAGCGGCCGTCATATATCTTAATTTAACAACCGAGACCAAAAGCTTAACGTGCTCACCCAGGCATGGAGGGGTCTCGGTATAAAATGATGATCACCCATCCACAGACCGACCACGGCAAGCGCAGCTTAACCTCGATCTGTTACTTAGACACGAGCGTCTTTCTAAGATATTATATTGTAGTTCCTATTACATGTTCTGTATTACTACCTACTACTGTGACGTATTTTTCTAATAACAATGTTACCCTCCTTAAAAAAGTCTTCGCTGAAAAAGTTTTCTCTTAATAAAAAGCCTACCTTGAGATACGTCAAATTAAACTGGAAGACAGTTTCCTTACGATCGATTTACGAGTTCCCGTCCCAAAGTAGTTAATTAAACGAAGATTGATTTCCTAAGGAGTATATTGGATCGTGTTTGTGACGTGCCGATTAAGCGAATAATCGTCTAATCGATTTAAAGAATAAACAATCGATTCGATAAAGGATTTAGTTTTTAACTTCACTTGAAAGTTCCAAGATTTAATTGGTTTTGAGATTATTTAGGTACGAATATTCTTAATAATACACGAATAATGATTGATTTATTCCTTAATCTATAGTGGGTAACATTCGTTTCTTTTTAAGTATAAACAAAATTTTAAAACTCGATTACAGATTCATCTAAAATTGAATCGACTAAATTCTCGGATAAATAGGCCGACTCGATTGACAATCGCCTCATCCCTTTTGTATAGAAAGTTAATTTAATACGTTGCTTGGTTCGTTAGATAAGAGACGAAGCAATGAGTGATTACTTATAATAATGTGGCTTATAAAACTGAAGCCCTTATCTTGGCAGCCATATTGTTTGCATTCAGATCAGAAGGGGCTCCGTTTCCTTGTTATTCTAGTTCGTGACGTCATTCAGAGTATGTATACATGATGATGGAGAAAATGATGATATAGCTAAGGAGATGAGTTAGAAAATTATGTTCCGGGATCAAAAATGTTTATTATGTTTTTGAGAAATATGTACTATGGAAACATGAATTTCTTGATATCTTTTTTGAATTCTTTGTCTTGAACACACTTGATTCGATAAATACCTATATGATCCCTGAATCCCGGTAAAGGTAAGTGGAGGATCGCGAGGTTTTAGTAGGGATGGATATCTGCACAAATTCCACGACGGATTTTCACACAAGGAAAAAAGGTAAATCATGTTGTTCACAGTAGGTACCTGTCATTACCCACGGAGAAGAATTACAATACAATGCTCGATAATTTTTACAAATATTTATTATTCGGGTATTGATTAATCTCGTATAGACATTAATGCGCATTTTCTGCGAATACCTAATACCTAAAAATAATATTAAATATTTTTGACAAGCTATCGAAAACTGTCATTCAATTGTTGCCATAACTAAATATAAAAATATTGTTAAAATCGATATGTCACTCTCTCGACATACAAATCAAGCAAATAAAAAAAAACTCATTTCATTTCTATCATAAAACATTTGTTCCTTTATGTATATTAAATGCGATCCTTTATAAATCAAACAAAATGGTGCCATTGTTAAAACATCACAAGTTTTAATAACAACAGCAGCGGCGACAACAGATCCAAAAAGAAAGAAAGAAAGATAAAAAAAATCGTTTATCTTTTTTTTTTATTCACATCAAACAGTACTCGAACAGTTCGCGGGACAAAAACGGGAAACGATAAATAAAAATCCGGTATAGTTCCGATAGAGATCGGCACGGTTTACCGGTTTTTATAGTGAATCGGAAAAGTTTGTTTTCACTACTTTTTTCGGTCGCCCCTGGGGTGTTGTCAAACACAATATTTTCGGGTATTCGTACCTAAGTAAACTAATGTGCTAGTTCCTGGTGACAACTTATTATGGGTGTCACGTTTCTTCCATATTTTATGTGGGATGGAGGGAAATGGTAGCGGAAGATTTAGATTCTTACGTAGACCAAGTAAACTAAAATTAGAGCATTTTAATAATAACAAGCATCATTTATACATAGATCACGCCTGTATTCTCAGAAGGGGTTAGTTAAACTAAACTAAAACTTAGTTAAACACCCACATTTCACCAATGCTGTCCAATGACGTTAAGTCCCATGAAATAGATGATGAGCTTATTGCCTTGTCCAAGGACAGAGAATTGCCTAACACAAAAACTCAATATCACTTTGCCCGACCCGGGCACCGCTCCGGTACCTTACGCTCAACAGCCGCGCTTGGAATCACTAGACCAATAAGAATTCTTCTCTCTCAACTTTCTCATTCCCTGTTCACGTACTTTTAATGGCACATAACAGTCCCAGAGAGGAAAGAATGTTGTATCCACTGAACTATGACATGACAGCCCGATCGTGTGAAGAATATTTCTCTACTTTTAGGGCCCCGCAGTTGAAAGGAAAAAACCGTGCAACTAAAATCAATTAACGTTACATAATTGCATGTGTGTAATAAAATATAATTTGACTTTATTGACAAAAGTACTTATAGTTTCGTTATGTTTGCAGTCTATCTGTTATACCCTTCTAATATCCACAGTTTTTAATCGTATTATATGTGGCGGAGGTGGCAACACTGTTTTCATAGAGACCTCCGATCCTATTCTTCAAACCATTCTCCGTCATAAGAAACTTCAAAAAATCTCCTTCTTCCTTGGTATAACATAAAAAATACCTCATAATTAATTACTATAGCTCAACATACGTATAAAGTTATGATCATTGTCCAATAGAAAATTACTTTATTTGATTAGGCATTTACAATTAATTAGTATTAATAGTTAATTTTAAGTCCATAGTTCACTGTTTAGATACGTGTCAGACTTGTGAAACTGTCTTGGATAAGTGGCAGAATGCACGGCTAATAAGCATGGGTTGCCAGATCGAGCAAAGTGCTATTGGTTTAATTTGTTAAGAAATTCTAAGCACCGCACGAAGTTTCAAATTCTACCAGGTTGATAGCATGTGCCGAAATAATTGCATAGGTGAAATGTGGACTTACACCTCTGCCTAACTTAGAAAGTGAAACAAGCGTGATACTATGACTACGGAACCCTCCCGCGCGTAGTCCGACACCCTCTTTACCAGTTTTTGTCCCGAGAATTAAGACATTACTGAAGGGCACGATCGACGTCAAATCTGTGTCAATTGATCATATAACGTCATTTGTAAAGGTCGTCCTTTTTTGATATTTTGCTACAAAAGGATATTATGTTACACTTGTGTTATTTTCGGGGTTCTGTATCTTTATTTGTGAGGTTGATATTAAAGAAAGAAAGAAAGCAACCGGATGCAAAGACTGATATATATGGAGGAACGAGGTGTGGTGTTCCTCCATTGAAAAGGGAGGATCCTCCAACCAGGCGGGTGATATTGCCTGGCGGGCCACGGCCCGACGGTTTCTTTTTTTTTGGACGTGGCTTCTTGCAGTTGACCCATTGGGACTTGATCTGCGTAACCGAACAATAGCTATGGCGAGACAATTTGATGCCTCCAGCCAGAGCATATTTTATATTACTACAAACTAAGCAACACAGCACTAAGGGCGTCCCCTACGGGACACGAGCCTCGGATTAGGGCGTTGCTGAGGGGACAACTAGGAACTAGCTGGATCAGATTAGTTTCCTTATTATTAAGGGTCGAATTAAAAGCTACTATCTCGGCGCGGGCCGGCCCTAGCAAGGGTCGGGGCGGACATGATGAGATATTTCGCGACGGACGGGGCGACGGTTTCTATCGGGCGGTTGTATATATATGCAAGCTTGTCGCCAAACTCTGCTTGCGTGATGCAGGGTTCTTTGACGTCATCTGTTATGCGCGTAGTATTTATGTATCGCGATAGATGTCGCTACAAGTTCCTAACGCCTTAATGCGTAGAAAACTCATAAGCTATACATTTTTCGGAGTAATCAATAAACATTATTATCCGACATGATCTTACCATTCCGAGGCAAAGAACCTTCCACTGCTGTCGATTTAAAGCTTTCTGCGACCAATCCCGCCAATAGATGTCTATCTCTTTTTCAAATTAATTTTTATAACTGTTAAGGCCATGCCATGCCTATTTTAATTATTATTTTCTAATTAAACATTGATTTAGTAATCTTAAATGAATATATAATAGGACGAGAAAGGAACTTGAAATTTAATGGATGCTAGCACGTAACATAGCTCAGTGGGAGAGCCAAGATACGGTACGTCAAGGGGTGAGGGTTCGAGTCCTGCTCGTGTCTATTATTTTTCAATGTTATCTTATAAAATAATAATTAGGTGTCTATCTCGTCCCGCCATCTCCTTCTGGACCTGCCGCGACGTCGTTTAACGTTGAATGGGCTCCCTCTGTTGCGAGTTTTAAATACAGCTCGTCCGCCATGTGGCTGATGTGACCAGCGTAGTTCCATTTAATTCCCCACCCTACCTACCATTAAATCATTAATAACTTATTTAATTAATAGACAAAAATAAAATCGATTACAACTCTCATAATGCGCCTATTAGCAACAATCGACTCGGTTCACACAAGGTGCTAAATTTCGGCAGTTTCACCAAACTTTAGACACAATACCATATTCGTGTGTTGCCAATAACATCGGGCTGTAATGTTTGAATCGCGTGACGATTGAACACAAAGTTCGTACAACTTCTAAAGTTTCCACCTTGTGTATTCAGGGCTCAAGGAAAGGTACTGTCTGTTCTTTGTTAAGGTTTGATTATACGCACACAAAAACTACTTTCCGAAGTTTTGAATTAAATAATTAGGTCTCTACAAATATTAAAGATAATATTTGTGCCCATATTAAACACATAGACAAGTACGAAACGGAGCATGAAAAAATTAAAAATTAAAACGCACGCCTTGCATTTTTTACCTTAACCTATGTTATTCGGGAAGGTATAAAGATTCTAACGATACCCCAAACATCTAAATCGGTTTAGGCGTTTAGAAGTTATGGTGTTTTAAACAAACCCACAAGCATACATACGTATGTACAATACGTACATACACGAACGCTAAAACCATAACACTCCTTTTTTTGGGAACTCGAGTAAATCAGTATACAAGATATAAAAAAACAAGCCGAAAGGAGTATTTAATCAGACGCCGCCCAAGGTAACTAGTAAAGGTGCTATCATGCCCTTCCAAAAGTACGTAAAACAAGATAAGTACAACATTTAGGTAGTAAGCAAACTTGTTAATACTAAGTTACATGATTAAGTCGTGCGAATGTGCGAAACACATAGTTAGACTAGAAGTAACTTAGATTGCTTAATAGTTACAACGTCTGCGAAAGTTAAGTTCTTTAGGATAAACTAAGTCGGTTTAGACAAAAATGAATTCGCACGCGATTAGAGATAATTCGAAATAAACATAATATAACATAGCATCACGCCTGTATTCCCCGAAGGGGTAGGCAGAGGTGTACACAGTTGTACACCCACATTTCACGAATACTGTTATTAAGTGGTGAGCCTATTGTCATCTACCGGGCACAATTCCAAACTCCGGGCTGCTACTAAGAATTTTCTAATAGCTAAACTCAATAACACATTTCCAGACCCGAGAATCGAACCCGAGAGCTCATGCTCAGCAGTCGCGCTTGGGACCTACTCGTAGTGGTACTAGACCAACGAGGCAGTTACATACAAGGTAAAGATAATATAACTAGAACTTAAATAACTGTTCTACTACAGGGTAAGCCTCTTCTCCTCTTCTCATACAGAGAAGGCACGAGCATTGATCGCTACGATAGCTCACTGCGAGTTGGCGATTTCTGATCGTTAAATCGAGGTTTCCTAACGATGTTTTTTTCACCGTAAGTCTATGATATCTCGGATTAACTAATAAAGTACATATGACATTCTAAAAGTCACATTTGAACCCACAACCTATGGTTCAATGTGGTGGGCCCATAATCAGGGAACTACGACAATTTTGAATAACCCGAAAAAATTAAGTAGGTAGTATATTTTTATAATAAAACAACTTTTAACCGGATTAATCGCGTGTATTATTGGATTTTGTTTTTCCTGACGTTTCGAACACTTTGCACCGTTCGTCTTCGCAGGAGGACTGCAAAGTGTTCGAAACGTCACGACCTCTGCTCACTACCGTGAATTTCTCTTCCACAGTTTAACACGTATTTTGGTAACGTCCTTGCTATCTATACCGAACTGACACGACTAAGTGCAGTTAATACAATGTCGTAAATATGCAATACCCTTAACAACTTTAGAGTTCGCTAAGCATGCGTTAATGCTTTTCAAAGATTTATCTTTAATATCAATTAATGTTCACCGGTTACTACTCACGTGCATTTTTCGGGATTGCCCGACTAGTTTCGAACTCCAACGGAGCCCTTAGTCATGAGCTGAACCCGCGGCGATGTCGGGAGTCAAAAGTTGGACTCGCGACATCGCCGCGTAATTGATATGAATATGTCTCACGAAAGTTTTTATACAAAAATGTATCTTTAAATTCTCAGTTCTTCTTCGTGTCGATGATTTTACTAACCTATAAAGGTTGGTTTAAAATTTATTAACTAAATCAACTTCGACCAGAACTCCGCCAGTCCTTTTGCCAGGTCGTTGGCTTCTTTTAAGTCGGTTAAGGTGCAGGTGTTAGTCCACAGCGAGCAGGTTAGCAGGTGCAACATCGTCTGTGTGGCACCGCAATCAAATTCAAATTCTCAGTAGCAGCCCGGAGTCAGGAAGTTGATAATGTGACACTCCCATGCTTCAGAGAGCACGTAAAGCCGTCAGTCCTGCGCCTGATATATCTCCGGTCGTGTCGGATTGCCGTCTCATCGGACTATTAGAGTGAAGGAAGAGGGAGTGCACTTGTGTTTGCGCATACACTTGTGCACTATAATATGTCCTGCGAACTTGCCTAATCTCCGTGGAGATGAGCCGCCGTGACCGAAATACGGTCGGGAGGAGTAGTCATAACCGGCGCGTGTGTATGACTAGATGTATGAACGTGGACGAAAAAGGTATGGATGGTAGCAGGAGGCGTTCTATAGTTCTTGTCTTCGTGAAAAAGGCGTGAGTTTGTTTATAGGTATATATCTACTTGTGTAGAAATACGATCTCATAAACACTAAGGTCTATAAGATATCAGTATCACGATACAAACCACATTACAACTATTAATTACCACCTGTTGTGATTCCTTTAATAACGTTATTATTAACGCTTAATATATGTTTAGTAATTTGAGGAAATTGCCTTTGGATATGGTATCGCTTCTATTTTGACTGCCTCATTGGTCTAGTAAGCGCGGCTGATGAGTGTGAGATCTGGGTTCGATTCCTAAGTCGGGAAAAGTGTTATTGAGTTTTTCTGTATAAATAAATCGTGGTGGCCGAGTGATGACGGGCCCGCCTCCTGAGCCGCAGGTTGTGGGTTCAAACCTGGCATGTACCAATTTAATTTTTTCAATGTGTATGTACTTTCTTAGTTAATCTAAGACATCACAGACATACGGTGGAGGAAAACATCGTGAGGGAACCTGGACTTGATAGTCTGAAATCGCCAACCCGCAGTGAGCTAGCGTGGTGATCAAGCTCGTGCCTTCTCTGTATGAGAAGAGGCCCTTGCCCTGCAGTGGGACAGTTATGGGCTGGTTATATATATAAATCCTCAGTAACAGTCCGGAATTTGGTGCCCGGTAAATGGCAATAGGTTCACCACTTCATAATTTGTTGGCTCGCTAATTACCAGACACAACAGGTTTTTATGGTTATGAAGTATAATTTTGTACTTCGCCCATTCGAACAGTTAAATAGAAGAATCGAATCCAACACCTCGCTTTCAGTAGGTAGGCGCGCTTACCATTACCCCAACGAGGCAGTCAACTTCGTGAGAAACGATTTCAAAATGACCTTGACCTCTGAGTTTATTTCGGCATTCCTTTTTAAAGATAGATGAGAAACGTCGCTGCCAACTGGTCCTATTTTATATTTAAGCATAGATTGAATTACGACATTAAATAGGCTCTAGCCTTTTTGATGTCGTACTTCACAAATAGGTAGAGATACTTCTAAGAGGCCAATCTGTAAGCAATAAGGGGCTTTTAGGGGGCTGAGTTGCTCGCGTCCGTAGGAGTGCACCCTTAAAATGGAATCCCTACACGTGGCCCCTGGGTGGTGCGAAACAGGCAACACAACTCTGGTGGGAGGCTTCTGCCGCGAATGGTTACCACCCACCGGACGAAGCCATGCCGTGAAGCGACCTAGTCGTGTTTCGGGATGTACTCCGGTGCAACCGTTGTGAGAGACGGGTCTGGGCAGCTGCATCAACTCCCCAACTATCGTTCTCCCCGAATCTATCCACTCCACTTGGAGTAAATAGAATTCTTCTGGATCTACGTGCTCCATCCTCGGCCACAACATCGCTTACCATGAGGCGAGTTGGTGGCCAAATGTAAAACCATTATTCATAAAAAAACGATTAATTTAAATGATAGAAAAATCTGCGTATATGATAATCTGTAATCTTTTACATACCCTAACCAGTCCATAACTGTTCCACTGCAGGGTAAGGGTCTTCTCATACAGAGATAGGACGAGTGATGGTACTCACCACGCTAGCTCACTGCGGGTTAGCGATTTCAGACTTTTATTAAGTCCAGGTTTCCTCACGATGTTTTCAGTAAGGTATCGTGTTAGTAACAGCCTGATTGTATTCAGACACTTGATGATGTAAAAATGACTTTAAGTAAGTAATCTTATTAAATTATTTTAACACATTATCTCTGCGCGAAGCAGACACAATTGATAAAACATTATTGTACATATGTGGGTAATTTATAGAGAAAGGGTTATTCCTCATCTTTACCAAGTTT
This sequence comes from Xylocampa areola, assembly GCA_935421205.1. Classification (NCBI taxonomy): domain Eukaryota; kingdom Metazoa; phylum Arthropoda; class Insecta; order Lepidoptera; family Noctuidae; genus Xylocampa; species Xylocampa areola. Next base: position 3,943,002 of record OW285216.1, read on the forward strand.
TTTTTATAAGGGTTTGTGGTAATATGTTTTTGTTAGGAAAGTCTCAGTAGCAGCCCGGAGTTCAGATTTGTGCCCGGTTGATGGCAACAAGCTTACCACCTATTACATGGGACTTAATAATTGGTGAAATTTGGGTGCACAATTGTGACACTTCTGTCTACCCCCTCGGGGAATACAGCCGTGATGCTACGTTATCCTACGAATTGATCGAAGTGTATGACAGGAATATTCTTTCCTATAATTACATCTCTATCTACCACCAAATCTGTAGTGACTCTTTTTCTGGCCATTCATCCATCGCTTCATCGCTTCTTCCGCTACTCTTATAGCCATCCACATTCATACTCAGTACTTTTCTCGTCACATGATCCCTTGACATACAACATAGTTTAGCGGTGCTAATTGCAGACTTCCTCTTAACTACATTTTTAATCATTACCTATTCTATACATCTGCATCGCACCACACATTCCTCTTACCATTCCATTCTTCGTTATTCTCATTGGCTTAACATAATTACAATTATTAATATATAATTATGATACGAATACCCGCATTATCTACACAGTGGCAACGATAAAAATATTAACATTGATACAATATTTTCATTTACAAAATGGCGTCGAAAGAATTCAAATGTAAAAATAATTATTGTTATATCTGCATACTGTTACTTTGCATGCTAATTAACATAGTATCGTGAGGTCACGCGACGGTTTACAAAAATAAGGTTATGCTAAGGTTTTTTCCCCTGGCAATCGTTTTAAGTTGATAAATAATTTATTTATGGCTTTCCTTAGTTTATGGTTCGTTATAAGTTTGTTTATAAAGGTTTAGTCAAATCAGTTTCAATATTGATTGATGCCTAAGATATAAAAGAAATTCTCAGACATAATACTTATCATAATATATAGAAAGACTCCGTTTACTGCTGAAATGAATACGCCTCCTTAGTTCACAATATTTTTTTAATTTCCAATCTTGGAAATAAACTTTAAGTACAAACAATTATTTATTCAATAATAATATTAACTTGGGCAACTGTTTCTAAAGACAACCCCTCAGTACCGGTGCCCAATTCGAACTGCCTTATAATCACGTTTTATTCAAATCGTATGGGTACATTTGGGTACTTTTACTTTTCACCGTGGGAGAGCCACGCTTCGGCACGAATAGGCCGGCTCGACCGGATTGATACCACGGCCTCACAGAAAACCGGCGTGAAACAACGCTTGCGTTGTGTTTCGCCGAGTGAGTTAGGGTACCGGAGGCCCAAACCCTTTAAAAGGCCGGCAACGCACTCGCGACTCCTCTGGGGTTGCGGGTGTCCATGGGCGGCGGTAATCGCTTACCATGAGGCGAGCCGTCTGTTCGGTTGCCCCCTATTCCATAAAAAAAAAAAAAAAACTTTGACGTTAACTGTAAATACAAATATTATGGTCAAATCAAATACCGTCAATTTCATAGTTCGTTTTGAAATCTCAACGAAGTCTAATTAATTTTCGGTAATCATGACATCTTGTACCGTCCGGTACAACACACTCCTCTACAAAATACCAGTACTATTTGGCTACGTTTTTTGCAAGATCCCAGTCGGGGCTCCTAAAAAAGACTTGTTCCTTTTTCAAATCAAAATAGAGTAAAGAATTGACGTGATCGTTTGCACAGAGGTAGTTGGATGGCAGAAGAGTAACATGGGCTATTTCTGTACCGAGGAATATTGTATTTGTACCGGGAAATTCTCTTTGACCACGCGATACTAATACTGCTAGAGTAACCGTTAAAGACATTAATTTAAGCTAGGAATTAGGTAACACTGTCTCGTATTTAAAAAAGCCGCACTACTGACACGTCACAATTGATGTTTTTAAATTCTTAGACATTTGACAACTTTAAGCTACATACACATATACCGTACCTTGTACCTTAGCTGTACCCGCGACTCAATTCGCGTGGGACTTCGGCAAATAGTTTAAAATTATATTCATACTAGCTGATACCCACGACTTCGTCCGCGTGGAATTTATATACCCCCTAAATATTAAGTTACTCTTTATATAGTCAGCTACCTGCCAATAAAATTTTATCATAAGCCAAGTCTTTTTCCATTTAATATTGTAACTTTCAAGGTCTAGCCCTTTAGAAGATTAGCCGGAATAAACTAAATTATTTAATTATTAATATAAATAAATTATTTATTATAAATTTAAAAACTGATTTTTAGGCTTGGATATCGTGCAAATAACTGTATGACCTTTAAAAAAACTATTATTTGGACATTACAAACAGACACTTCATTTTATTTATTTGTATTGATATCTTCTGAACCCTGCAAGATTTCGACATGGAAAATACACAACTGCCTCGTTGGTCTATTGGTCCCAAGTGCGTTTGCTGAGCTTATCTTAGGTTCGATTCCCAGGATAGGCAGAATGTTCCTGTTAAAAAATTCCAATAGGAGCCCGGACTTTGAAATTGTGTCCGATAGATAGTAATAGGCAAATAGATATTTATATCCTCACTACATATTTGGTTACATGGGACTTAATAACAGCATTGGTGAAATGTGGGTGCACAACTGTGTACACCTCTGCCTACCACTTCGGGGAATACAGTTAAGATCTAAGTTAATTAAAAACACTCGTCCTCTCTCCTACTCTGCTGTGCCCGACAGGGTCCAAGGTTGTTCAAATAGTTTAATGATGGTAACATTATACGCTGTGGAATGCAATAAACAAAAGGTCCTAATTTATTAGCTAACTTCCTTTGAAGGGGTTAACATATAAGTCAAATTCACTTAAGCCAAGAATTAAACCTCAAGAAACGCTTGGAATTGTCCGTTCCCGTGAGAACTTTGGGATAGAAACTAAATAAAAACACTTAATATTAACATGAAACGTTGTGTAAAAATTCCAAGTCGATATTTTTTATATTTTGGCAGACATCCATCTACGTTTGCCCACCAAAACAGCCTTTTGTCTAATGACGAGGCGATGGATGACCAAGGAAAATCTATTCACGCTAGCCGTGAATATGCCTAGATAGTATTTCTCAAAAAACACGGAAGATTACATCTCCGACTTCTTTTCGAGTTTTGTGGACACAAATATACGGAAGCAGATTTTTTATTTATATAGATTATGTGTATCCAACAGTATGCGATTGACATAATATAAAATCTTACATTGAATTGGTCACTCTTTTTAAATATTCCGTTTTCCCCTCACAAATAGAACGACACTTTACATACAAAAACGCATTATTATTTCTTTTTTTCCTACCGGTAGAATACTAAAAGCAAAATAGAGATCGTCAGAATGATGAGCAATAAGCCGCCGTTAAATAACAACATATTATTACGATCACCGATCTCTGTACCAACCGTGGTGATTAAAACAGTTTCTGAGGGCTCAATCGAGGATTTATTATTTAATTGTAGTTTTAACGGTAATACATTAATTTGATGATACTATTTTTGATATTTATTTTTTTATTTCGAGGCAGTTAGGACTGTAAAAGGAATACTTAAACTTGTAGTTACGCTTTATAAAATAATTTATAGAAATATATATTATTACCTACGAGGGAAATAAAGCATAAAAACTTGTGTTATTATCAAAACTTTTTTGTTAATGTTTGACCCAATTATAGCTTTAATTATAATAATAACATATTGGTCAATAAAATGTTACACCAATTAATTATCAACGGAATCGTAATAGTTATACGGAAGGAAAAATGACGTAATTTTTATGTGAAAATCGTTATAGTAACCTCCGTAATTATAGCCGCCTATTAATTGCTACATCGAATTTATAATTTATACCACTAATATTCAAATTCTAATTGTTTCACTCACCTTAATTCCAAAAAAATATATATTGAAATTACAATTTCAATACACTAAACACGCTTCTCTCGAAAACACTAAGTATTTTTTATAATATGTACACACACTCACTAAAAACTCACAATTAAAAAAAGTTTACAACATTAATCAATCGGGAAAACAAACTGACAACCGCACGACCCGTACTAAAAACAAAATTCACAAACCGCACATCACTATTTTAAATTTTATGAAGTTTAAATTACATTTTATATTTTATTTTCTGAGTTGAATTTTCACGTAACACGACAGGCGGCAGCCGGCGTCCTCCCCCGCCCTTAGTTCGTAAGCGACTGAATATAGTCTGTGCTTGATATACATTTGTAGGAGGGTATAGCGTCGCGACTCGCAAAATATGCCTCTGCATAAATAAATACCGTACTGCTAGGAATATAATATGGAATCATAAATACTAATAATAATTATTATTTTTTACAGTACTTTGATAGAGTACTGTTGACCTCGTACATAAGCTAAAGTCACTCAATGAGCTATAGAGAGAGCTATACTTGGATTTTTACTACGCGCCAGAATCTGAAACGAAAACTTCCGTAGAAGAACTATTGTCGTCAACATAGCTTGAAATGTGTGGTCGAGAGACCGACTGCTGTGCCGCATGTCGCGGGGTAGATTCCCGCACGGATTAAATATTTGTATGATCTACAGACAATTGTTCCGGGTTTGGGTGTGTGTGCGTGTGAGATTATGTGTCTGTAACCGCACCCACGATACATGAAAATTATTTAGCTGGGCATGTTTAAAAAAATAATAAAAATACAGGCTTCAGGGTTAGTAAGCTGACCATATAGTTTGTAGAACCGATAACCGGTGGCAATAAAGGTTCTCGGATGGCAACCACGAACAGACAGACGCAGTGTAGGGCAATCTCCTACCCGATGACCCGATAACATCATTAGGGTAACTAGCAGACGGTGAATGGAGGTGGCTTAAGAGGTTTAGAGATCTATGGAAGGCCTATGTACAGTAGGACGTCTACCAGCTAACATGATAATAGTCGCGGTAAGGGCAAATATTATCTACGGAGTGGACTGTCCTAGATACCTGAACAATAACTTGCTGGGATTTCGGTCAATGCAATTGCGATTCCAGGACCCCGGTAAAAATTAAAAGAGGACCTTGAGGTTTTTAATCGGTAATCCAGCACGAAAATGATTTATTTTCCACAATAAAAAAGGTATGAATATCTGCTAGAATTTCATTTCAGAATACCGAAATTCGATGATTGACGATAGAGACGAGATTAATGATAGTAAACGGATGATTAGACCGGGTGGTGATGGGCAGAGAGATGGTAGCTAGACCCTTCCTCTTCTTCGCCTTCTATCGTATCAATGGCAGGATTCATATTGTATTAGCCCAGTATTCCGCCACACGGACTTTTCGCGCTTTCGTCAGTGTTCATCGTTTATACCAAAAAGACTTCGGTTAGACAGTACAACTGCCCGAAGGGTTGACGACTTCCAGAATATCACAGGAAAGGAATCGATGGTCAGCACAAAACGGAGAGGATTAGAATACAAATGTTTGTTTCGTGCAAGAATTTAAGTGTTAACTCGCGACGCGCTGCGCTGTGCAAATAAAATATTAGTTTTAACTGCTTTATTTGACACTAGCTGTGCCTCGCGCATTCACCTGCAGTTTAAGGTCTTTCTGAATTTTTTCTTTATTTTTGAAGAACACCGACATTCAAGATAAATCTTTGAAAAGCATTAACGCATGCTTAGCGAACTCTAAAGTAACAATATTAAATGGAAAAAGAATACGGTCGCGAACAGGATTCGAACCTGCGCCTTCCGGATAAATACTCCAGGCGCTCTGACCACTAAGCCATCTCGACCTCTGCTCACCACCGCGAATACTTCCTCCATATTTTAACACGAGGACGAAATTGAGACGAGGGCAGGGGCCCTCATCCCAATTTATTCGAGGTCGACCCAGCATGTATTCTTCTTCCATACATCTCTATTAGCTGTCATATCGTCAGTTACTCCTTATCTAGCCATTTCATCTTGCCCAAGAAAGGAGTGTTGTTTTTTTTTTTAATTTTAAGAATGACTCGTTGGTCTATATCAGAACACTACTGCAGAGGCAAAATGCTGTTTCACTCTCCGGAGTGCCTCAATAACATTACAAATAAATTTTGTTACCACGAATTTTTACATCACCATTATCTTGAAATACACTTTTTTTAAAACTCGACGTAATAAAACGCCAGTGAAAATATTAAACGAGAACTCCTAAAGCAATAAGCAGCAAAAATCACACACATCACATGAAACAGGCAAGACAAGAAAAAAAAAATCCTCACCTTCCAACGGAATCCGGCCGAACGAAGAAACTTTGACGCAATTACGAGTTACAACATCTTAATGCGTATTACTCGGGAAAAAAAACTGAATTTTACAGAAAGGAAACCGAAAATAATCTTCTGGAAAAATATTACAACACAAAAAATCTGAGTTTTTTCATCCCTTTACGCGGCTCAGGTAAAAAAATTTGCGGTAATGAAATGCGTGACCCGGAGTGGCGGGTACATTCATCATAGACTAAACAGATAATCCAGGAAGACAGGATGTCGCTCAAATATGATCAGAATGTTCATAGAGGATAAGACATACATATTTTAGTCCGAAGTTTTACTTTTTAAGCCGAGTTAACTGAGAGAAATTATTTTATAAAAGTTGTCTTAATTATTTATCACTCACGGTGAATAGTACAAAAGCTAATTCTTAAAATTACCTTTCGATCGTAGCGAATATTTCTGCTAAACTTCATAATTGAAAAGAAAAACTATACCATAAGTATCTAAGAAACTTTGTTCTATGTGGAAAATGACCAATTCATGTCTCAACGTACACATAAATATTACAAAAAAATATATGAGTATTCTTTGAAAATCATTAACGCATGCTTAGCGAATCTTAAAGTTATAAATTTATCGGTACTTGTTTATCCGGGAAGCGCAGGATCGAATCTTGCCCGCAACCGTATTCTTTTTCCATAAAAAAATTATAACTTTAAGGTTCGCTAAGCATGCCTTAATGCTTTTCAAAGATTTATCAGCTTTTAATGTATATATTTAGACCTAGATAAGGTCAAAGCAATAAACTACTTTTATTTTTTTTATTCCCCGTTGCTTCCGTATGATGGAATAAGGACCGGTCATAAGGATTGATATGTTACAACATTTTGTTCGATAACTACATCAAATTATACAAGTGCGTACTGCGTCTAAGTTTAATATCTTACATGGGTTCAGTTGCGCCAATTTAACTAGTATAAAGTAGAAGTCGACGACCGCCTAACGGGATCAGAACTCGCACCCCTTGTGGTCATCATAGCGTAGTAGGTAGAAGCACTTGGAGTACCGATACAGAGGGGGCGGGCCCGATCGCGATCGAATTTTTCAATCCACGAATAAAAACTGTTTAATACAAAAAAATAACCGACGTAAAAGAAAACCGAGAAGTTAAAGAATTATAAAATTATCACCACTCATCGCTATCCTTACCTAAATAATAGGAACCCTACTTCGAAATATCCCTCCATTCAAAATAAATTAATACATAATAGATCGCACGACTCCGTAAAAAAATATTTAAAAAAATTGCGTGATCATACTTAAAAAATATACATACGTACGCCTGTTTCCCATTGGGATAGGCAGAAGATAACATAAAATAGCATTACGCCTGTATTCCCCGAAGGGGTAGGAAGAGGTGTACGCAGTTGTACACCCATATTTCACCAATGCTGTTATTAAGTTTTTATCTGTTAGCTTTTAACAGACACATCTTTTAACGAATTATTAAATGCGTAGTGGAGTACAAAGTTTTAATTGTTTAAGGAAAGAATAATACTTTATAAGCAGGATCCGAATCTGCCCCTCTCGGATAAACAATCCAGACGCTCAGCCAACCAATCTGAAGTGTCCTCGTTTTCCTCGATGCTGAGGGTCGAGATCATTATGTGCCACTTTTCTATGAACTATTCTCTGCTATTTTGACCTATCCACTGCAGTGTGGATTGACGCTTACACTGGTGTCGAAGTGTCTTCATCACATAACTTTTTTCCACATAAATTTATAACGTTTTTAATTTTTTGTTTGACTTTTGTTAACATAAATACATGAATATGTTGAACGGCCATTTTTATAAACATAACTATAGGAACAGGAACAATTAAACTTTTCACATTTGACTTACAGGTCAGCCGGGCCCGTTTAATGAACAAACTTCAGGAATCTTGTACGTTGGCGTCGATTCAAGTTAGGGGCCTGTATTACGTGTCATAGAAATTCTTAACTAATTGTAAACAACCTAGATCCATATATTAATACGTGAAACAAAAACTTTGTACCCCTTTTTACGAAAATTACGATGATGGAGGAGTATGAAATTTGGCACAGTTAAAGTTTATATGGAGAAGGAGTGCAGAAAGCTAATATTTTTGTATAAGATGCATAAGAAATACATTATACACACTACCATGCATTTATCTTTGAGAATAGAACTTAATTAACGTTCTTAAACTTGAAATGATTTAGGGTTCAATTTCGGCGAGTGGGCGACCACTAGTCGTATTAATTATACAAGCTAGTGTCTAGTTCTATGTTTAGCATGGTATGGGCATGTGATGCGGAGGGATGAGGGTCATGTCACAAGGAAAGTTTTGACGATTAATGTAGATGGCTATAAGAGCAGAGGATGGATTGTGTTAAAGATGATATGGCTACAAAAGAAGTGACTGACGATATGACAGCTAATAAAGATGTATGGAATAAGAGTAAAGGCTGCGCCGACCCCAAATAAATTGGGATAAGGGCAGGGGGATGATGATGATGATGATGATATGAGTGTCAGAGTTGACACCACCCGTACTTAGGTCTCTCAGTGGTTTTAAAGAAATGACTAGAATATGACGGCTGATAGAACTATATGGAAGAAAAAACAACAAGCTGTGCCGACAGCAAATAAATTTGTATAACGGCAGGAAAATGAGGACGCTGGTTCCCTCACGATGCTTTCCTTCACTATTCTGTAATAAAGAAAAACCGCTAAACGTTTCGATTCCCGGATTGGGCAAAGTGTTATTGAGTTTTCTATTAGGAAATTCCCAGTAGCTGCCCGGAGTTAAGAAGTTGGTGGTGTTACACCCCCCCCCCCCCCCTCTTGGGACAGCACGTAAAGCCGTCGGTCCTGCGCCTGATTTCTTTCCGGTTGCGTCGGATTGCCATCCCATCGAACTGTAAGAGTAAAGGAAGAGGGAGTACACCTGTGTTTACGCACACACTTGTGATCTTTATTATGTATCACCTGCGTACTTAGCTAATCTCCGTGGAGATATGCTGGCATAACTGAAAATTCAGTCGGGGGGAGTATATTCAATCAAACATAAATATATATAGTAATATAATATAATAGTAAAATATATATAAATATATACTCTCAAACAGATTCTTTTTCCACAAATATTTATAACTTTAGAGTTCGCTACGCATGCGTTAATGATTTTCGAAGATTTATCTGTATTTATTAAAAACTAATAATATCAATTATAATTAAACAACTTTTAACCGGATTAATCGCGTGTATTATTGGTTTTTTGTTTTTCCTGACTTTTCGAACACTTTGCAGCGTTCGTGGTCGCAGGAGGCCAATTAATCCGGTTAAAAGTTGTTTTATTATAATGTATAGTGATCGCGAAAACCGGAGATATTACTAATAATATCAACTTTAATTTTCATGCATGTTCCATTTAGATATCTTACAGTATTCGCATAAATATGGACAAAATAAAAACTGATATTTGCCAAGTCCTAGGCGATTAAAGTCGAGGGCACAGCTAGTCTTTAATAATAAACTGACATTTATAATTGCTATCACCATATGACAACACAGATTCCTATGGCCTTCTCTAAACGTAACTAGAGCCAACAAGTTACTCAAACTCATTTGGGCATCGCTATTCGAAATTAGTGAGGCTTGAGTGAAGCTAGTTCACACATTCGACATATACGCTTGATTTCAGCACAATTAATTGCTTCGAGAGTCACTCCCGGCAAAATGGAGGGGTCCACGACGGTGAATATTAGCTTAATTAAGTGAAAGTTTTAGTATTCCGTATTGATTTATTTAGGGTGACCGTGGCCTGTTTAAACTGGTAGATATGTAAACGATAGTTGAAGGTAGTATGGCGAGGTTAGTCTGTAGATGGGTCACCAAGCACTTTCATCAGAGCGTCCATATATGTCTTAATCCATGAGAATATAAATGACAATATTTAAGTTAATGGTGTTTAGACATGCACTCTCTATGCACGTATGTATCTACCTTTTATGCTAAAATTGGCTTTCGTCATCCTTTTTTTTATGTGGCAACCGAGCAGACGGCTCGCCTGATGGTAAGCGATTACCGCCGCCCATGGACACCCGTAACCCCAGAGGAGTCGCAAGTGCGTTGCCGGCCTTTTAATGGGTTTGGACCTCCGGTACCCTCACTCACTCGGCGAAACACAACGCAAGCGTTGTTTCACGCCGGTTTTCTGTGAGGCCGTGGTATCACTCCGGTCGAGCCGGCCCATTCGTGTCGAAGTATGGCTCTCCCACGGTAGAAGATCATCTCAGAGTACACCAACGTCAATAATACATCTAGGCAGGAACAACTGTCGCCGTAGTCGAAATCAGTTTGAATGTCGTCATCATCATTGTATGAGAAGCACTTCTCAAAAGGAGATTCTCTAAAAAAAAAATCGTGAGCTCAGCGCTTACGCACACGACAATCCTCACACAACCACAAATCCAGAGTAAAATCTTTTAGCGAAAATGTAGCAGATAACGGTTGATTTAGCCCACAATGATTTTAAAAAGGTATTAAGCTATGTATGTGAATGTGGGGGCTTCACTGAGGAAACGGAAGACATAAAGTGTGCTCCACACGAGATAGCGTTGGTAATGCGACCGTGATGGCTAGATGCGAATGCCAACATTAATATATTTTGAACGCCGATGATAACAGTTTTGGTTCGGAATTTGACCTATTTTTTTTTTGTAAGTGTTATGTGACACGAACCTCTTAGGGGCCTTAATATCAGTATATATATTTTATCTAAATTTTGTACGACACACGGTACGCGTGTAATGTGTATTTCCTTGAAGGGTAGTTCGAGTTGTGTTTTGGATTAGGCACCATTTTTTATTCTGCTGACCCGACAGACCTCATGCTGTCCAAGATGTCATAGAAAAAATAACTTCACAGGCAATTTTACCAATTTTAGTTTCCCTAACAACCTTAATCGAATGAATGAACATTTTTACAAAGTATCTATTAGAGATATGTGCTTACAATAACGAACAGATTGTCATTTTTAATTATTACCTTTAATCTTTGACCGCCACACGATACACACCGGAAAAAAGCCCAGTCCAATGAATATAAAAAAAAAAAAGTTGGTCACTAGTTTTTCTGTAACACTTATGTATTGCCTACCATTATCCGCTCAACAGGGGAATATTAAAGGATTATGATTATAAACTAAATTTTATTTACTAAATTATATATTTTTTCTAATTATTAGAACTCGAATATAAATCAATTAGTTGAAATTAGTATTAATTACTTTTCGTAGCAAAAATATTACAAGTCCATGTCATGTTATCAAACTTTAAACCCATAGCGCCATCTCTTAGAAATATTTTGAACTAACTTGCCAGTGTTGCGAATACAGTACACGTGATTCTCGAAACCCTGGTAAAGTTTGTTACACACTGTGTATTTCTGAATTCTTACATTATTCATAACATCTCGCTGGTATTCCCCAAAGAGTTATACAGAGCTGTACACCCATATTATTATATCATCTAATAGGTGACCCTATAGCCATCTATCGGGAATAATTGCGAACTCTGGGCTACTCCACTGAATTTCCTTACAAAAAAATAAAATTACTTAGCATGATTCGGATCAAGTGTCATTCCACAATCTAACCCAAGACCTCGCGACCTACAGCCACTCTTGCGTCTACTAGACCAATCAAACAGTAACCTAGCAAGTGTTTTAGTCAATAAAAAAAAAGGCCCGAGTTGAATAAACATTCGCCTCCTGCCTGAGCCACAGGTTGTGAGTTCAAACCTGGCATGTACCAATGTGACTTTTTCAATGTCATATGTACTTCCTTAGTTAATCTAAGACATCACTGACACACGATGAAGGAAAAGATGGTGAGGAAACCTGGACTTGGTAGTCTGAGCCAACCCGCAGTGAGCTAGCGTGGTGATTAAGCTCGTACCTTCTCTATATGTGAAGAGGCCCTTGCCCTGCAGTGGGACAGTTATAGGTTGGTTATTTATTTATTTTTATATAAACATAATTAAATTTAACACGTGCTTCGGTTACGCATTATATGATTTATGATTATATTTCTGTAAATATGTAATTTTGAAGCACTTTTACGAGTCATTTCAATTTTATATAAACATTACATAACATACTCCTGAAGCCTGTATTCCTCGAAGGGGTAGGCAGAGGTGGACACCGTTGTACCCCTACATTTCACCGATGCAGTTATGAAGTCCCAATGTGGTGAGCCTATTGCCATCGACGGGGCACAATACCAAACTGCTACTGAAATTTTCTAACAGAAAAACTTAATAACACTTTGCCCGACCCGGGAATCGAACCCGCGATCTCATGCTCAGCAGTCGCGTTTGGGACTACTAGACCAACGACGCAGTTTAATTTTTTATGCAGACCATTAAAGTTATCCTTTCGGGACCAAGGATAAACAGTAAATCTATTACGAATTCTCGAGAAATCTTTATTTTTCTTAGAAAATTATGTATGGAACTCGCCATGATTATATCGCAAGTTCACCGCGTTTTAAGAAACCAGGACCATTGTACAGACATAATCACGTATCGTGCTCGTCCCGCAGGCACGTACTGATTTTATATTCGACTAACACCCCTCACTACGGAAGGTAGGTACCTAACCTTTTCGATGTATCAGCGACATGTTTCGGATGAATCAATCAAATCAAATCACCTGTGCTGTGCACCAAGGCCGCTAGCCAAAAATTTATTTCATGGAGGGGTGTCTATGGTGTATGTAGGCTTTCTTAGTAATAAATCTAACCTTGACTTGGTAGTCTTGATAGTCTGAAATCGCCAACCTGCAGTGAGCTGGCGTGGTGATCAATGCTCGTGATAAATGATAAATGATTTCGTGCCTTCTCTGTATGAGAAGGGGCTCTTGCCCTTGCCGTGGAACAATTATGGGCTGGTTATGTTATGTATGGTAATAGTAATCTATACTGATATTATAAAGAGGAAAGATTTGTATTTTTGTATGTAACGAATAAACTCAAAAACTACCAGCCCGATTTCAAAAAATCTTCCATCATTATAATCATCATTAGAGATAATGTAGTAGACATGAGTCCGATATATCATATCGTAACTAAAAACGGATATACACAAATATCATATCGTATCGATATGCTACACACAGAAAACCGTTTTTACAATATCGAATAAATCATATCGAACTAAACGAAAAACTAACCATCCTTAACCATATCCGTTTACGTAGCTTACTCAACTTCTCATATTCATATCGTTAGATATTCGCCGTCTCTCTGTCCAACTGATGACGTTACCGGGTGTGAAAACGAGACGAAGCGAATATCGTTCAGCGTTTGCTGTAGATATCTAAAACTCTCCATATCGATATCTAAAAACGGTTTTTCATATCGATATGAAAACTTCATATCGGATATGTAACCGTTTACGGAAAATACCAAAAACGCCCATGTCTATAATGTAGGTAATCTCTGAGTAAGAAAATATTAGGGATCCTTACTAAAACTTCAATAATGTAACCCAAGGTGTAAATGTTCACCCGTGCGAAGCCGGGACGGACGCTAGTAAAAAAATATAAAGCCAAGTTTTTATTTTTATTTTTTATTATATTACCTTTTGTAACATTTACACAAAAAACTTTGATTTATATGGCGACGAGATACCTACTAACACTGGGTCCAATTATTTCTTTAAAATCTTTCCATTCATGACACTTAATAGTAAAATTTCTGAAATATTGCCAATGGTTTATGTTTAGCTTTTGTGTTTTTAAATCATAATATATAAACCAAAATGTTATAACCGAGAAATTGAGCGCCTGACAAAATTATTAAAGCAACAACACTGCATTCATAATAAGCGCAGTTAATTTAATCCGGCTTACGAAAACATATTTTTTTCCTAGTTATATATATATTAAATGGAAAAAGAATACGGTCGTGAGCAGGATTCGCACCTGCGCTTTCCGGATAAATAGGTACTCCAGGCGCTCTGACCACAGTCAAGATGGCTTATATGATGATGAATATAATAACTTTACAGTTCGCTAAGCATGCTTTAATGCTTTTCAAAGATTTATCTTTAGTATTTTTTCCTTTCAAAATGATATAGTTGTCACTTATCACTCAAATTACATTACCTGTGATTAATATTGAACATGCACTTTCAACATAGGGATCTTTAGATGTAGGGAGTATAGAGTAAGATTAAGTTCCTGAATTAACATTTGCAAAATACTTAGGCTCGGTTGCCACCACATAACTATATAACCGTAGTCGACGTGTTACTTTATTATTTCAATTCCAATTTTTGATAATTATGGCTCCATCGGGTTAACGATATTCTGCCAATGTCAAAGTTGGTTAAAACACGTTATAAACATTATCAAAATTTGACCAGTGAAAAGCCAAGGTACGGCTCACGTTAAAAGTTAAGCAAGTGTTTAGTAATAAAAAAAAGAATAAACAATACTGATTAATAATTATCAGGACTTAGATTAGTGTACTTTATTATTGTGACAGCTTTACTGTGTAAATTATGTCAAAATGATACCTACAGTAACTTAGTACAGTAACATCTTGGTTACGGTGAGTGAAGTTGGTGCAACTGGGTTAGGATAACAAATGAAAGACGTGTTTATCGATTTAAAGAGATTATTTATTATATCTTTATTTATAGCAGGAGAGATGTGTGTACGCTAACCACCTCGGAGCTTTATCCAGGTGGAACTAAAGTATATAGCAGGAGTCACCAAATGGCAGACCGCGATCTAGATGCGGACCGCCGACCTATTTTTAGCGGATTTCTAGTAATCGTTTAACAAACGGATCGCGTCGGTCATATTATTTTTTAAAGGACCCCTCATGATATTAATTGGTGATCCCTGGTATAGAACATTAATACATAATTATGAAGACCCTCGAACCATTTAAGTGAGACGTTTATATTTTTGTAATATTCCAACTAGAAACTTTTTTCTTACTTCATGATTAGGACAACGCCCACACACGCTCACACACATGATAGGTAGTAGATTTTTCGAGGATGATGCATAAAAACGACTACCTATTAATAATAATGATATTAAGATGATGCACAATAAAACTTATGCTATCTATCTAGCCATATACTTAACTATAATTATCTGATATTACAATTCAATCCCATCTCTATGGCGCGCCCAAATTTCGGGTTATGTCATTAATAACCCGACAAACTTGTCGACGCCTCTATCGGCATGGTACCTACGAAATATGTCGTGTCATGCAACACATTCAGTAAGCTAATAATATTAGATAGTGACTTAACAGTAACACCAGTAAATTAATATGTACTTAAATTAAACACCCTCACGTACCTTATCACATCATAAATTCATAACACACACACACCTAAACTCAACGTATACATACTTTAAATTTTTAAGCTTTTTAATTATATTATTTTCTACCTAAGTATCCCTGTAGAAGGCCGCTAAGTTTTTTAATTAAGATAATTATTAACTAAGACATAAGTAATCTGTTGGCTCGCTAATTAACAGACACAATAGAATTTTATTGAATACGTATTATGAAGTACGTATTTGTACGTGGCTGAGCCAAAGGGTTTGCGAATAACAAATAATATAATAACAAAAATTGAATAATAGCACTACACAATATAAAATGGAAAAAAGATAGAGATTCGCTAAGCATGCGTTAATGCTTTTCAAAGATATAGGTATATTTAATTTTTTGAACTCTTTCAATAATATCTTGTGGAAGCCAAAAATGTTTTTTTCATCATCACCATCTCCCTGCCCTTATCCCAATTTATTTGGGGTCGTAGCATGCCTTCTTCTTCCATACTATTAGCTGTAATATCGGCAGTCACTCCTTTTCTAGCCATATCATCTTTAACACACTCCATGCATCGCTTCCTCTACTCTTATAGCCATCTACATTTATACTCAAAACTTTCCTCAAAATATTTTCATAGTTCATCTAGCGCTTTTGCCAGATGGACCTATGAAAATATTTTACCATAATGTATATAAAAATGCGCACCAAAAATCCACAGCCCAGTGTCCATACCATAGAGACGTGTGACCGCCATTTTGCTCGGAAACGGAAGTTATAAACCATCCGGCCGCGTTCGATAAGCTCTAATGTCATGGCAGTGTTAATGCCACTTTACAACTATGCAAATTTTAATGCTGGCAACACAGTACCAGTGCACACTCACGCGCGTTATCATGTTGAGTTTTATGGCAAGCCTGACTTCACTCGTATGATTCAACGGCAACGTGTTAAATACAGAACAATTAATTTATTGATTGATCAGAAATTATATCTTATTTCAATTAATATTGTGAACATAGCATCACGTGTGTATTTTCTAAAGGTGAATAGGTAGAGGTAGAGGTGGAAATTTCTAAGTGTAAGGCACTTTAACGGATGACTGATCTTCCTTCCTACCTATGCTTTAAAATAAACCTGACCATGGACGTTATGGCAATGCGCCCGCCCTAGGGCTATGCACCACTTCACTCTCCGACCCTGGGACCAACTTATATGACATGGGGGCCTTGAAGAAAAGAGCGTATTACGTCTTTTTATAAGATCGGCAACGCATCAGTGAATCTCCCCCTGGGCGTGCAGATGTTAATGTGCGGTGTACAATAGGCCGCAGGTCGATTGAAACAAAATCAATCTATGCCAGCCTCACATACTATTGATGCTCCCTACTACTATAGGCCAACTCAAGGTCAAAGAGTTGCCACGGACGTTCGGCCTACTGTACCATTGTAATATTTTTGAAATTCCCTGGCTACAATCAGTGGCGGCATAGCATGCGTTAACACCCGGGGCTGTTTCCTATTAAGCATCCTCAAAGTAAAACAACAAATATTGCTTTGCGACTAATTTATAAAAATCATGACTAACTTACATTTAGTTACATCTTACTAAGCGGAGACCTTTCCAAACAATCCGGATCACACTACCCTACGTAGTAGGGTGCTACACTCAGCTTAGTAGCCACTAGCCATGATCACTATGGCTAGTGGCTACTAAGCTGAGTGAGTTGTCAAACCTTTGTCACCCCTTGATGAAAACCACCAGATGAAAACCAGCGTCAGGCACTTGTGCTTGACATGAAGCTGATCTGGTGACCCATTTGGTTCAGCCATGGGACACATACTTCATGAATAGCAATGGAATCTGACTCGTTAATGATATGTCTTTCTAATTATAATATTCCTTACGTTATTGTACTTAGAATAATAACATGTTAACTCTCTTCGTTTTATTTTTGTGTTAAAAACTGTAGTTGTTTGTCTGTTGTGTGTCTCGTGGTATTGTGATCAAATAAAATATTTTTCTTTCTCTCTTTCTTTCTTTCCTTGGTGCTTGGCACCCGGGGCGGACCGTCCCCATTACGCCGCCACTGGCTATGGCGTGAAGACTGATTTTGAAATCTACTTTTATAATATAGGTACCCTTCTACTACCTATTTCCGAAAAACACATTATTTCAGCAATAAACTTGGTTTAAATGCAAATAATAGCATTTAATCTATATAGTAATATCTTAGGTTTGCGCGATCACTACACATTATAATAAAACAACTTTTAACCGGATTAATCGTGTGTATTATTGGTTTTTTGTTTTTCCTGAAGTTTCGAACACTTTGCAGCGTTCGTGGTCGCAGGAGGAATAATTTTAAATAAACTGTTGAGACGCCTAACACCTTAGTCCTCCTGCGACCACGAACGCTGCAAAGTGTTCATCATTCATATATTTTAATCTATATAGTTTAAATTAAGCGCGAACACGCTCATGTGTGTCATGGCGCCGCTTATGATGGGTTGTGACATCACACTTCGATAACATTTGACAAAACTTCAAGCAAAACCACGACGGTGATTGACATTCAATTGAGGCGTGACGTCATTCGCTTTAATTAGCGTTTCAGTCAACATGGCCGATTGCAGTATTTTATCCTTTTATTTAATTAAAAATCTTATTAATCTTAATGTTTATATTAAAAATAGGTGTTTTTTTAATCCTGTGTAAATATGTTTTTATAATAAACCATTTATTCTTTGATTCTTTAACCTCTGGTATACCGCATGTTCAGACAATTAAATTCCATTGTCTTTCGCGTCGATCCACGTTCCGGCAGACAAGAGGTATGTCTTCATGCCTATATAGCTGCAAATTTTTGCTCTCGTGAATGAAATAGCAAGCCGAAATTAAATCAGAAAATATCAAAATAATTATCGACAATACATACGTACTATTACGCTTTTTGTTTTAAGTAATTGAGTTAGGTATAGATCTTACAGTGTGGTACTGGTAACGCAGAAAGTTTATGAAATGATAATCGTTTAATTATATTAAGAATTTATTTTATCTCCATCTGTGAATTTTAAGCGGGAACAGTTATATTAAGATTGCTAAAGCTGAAGTCCAAACATTGGACTTCACCGCTAGGTGGCACTATTATTGAAATACCCATGTTTTTGCTGATTTAGCGTTTATTATTATATCACTTAATAATGGCAGTTAGGTACATAAAATAATTATGTAAACAATATAAATACGATAATTACTATAACCCTGTGAATAAGATACTATATCTATGCTGTGACTGCTGATCGATGTTTTTAAAAGTTAAACATTGATTTCGAAATAATCGATTTCTATGAACGATTAAAATGATTATAAAAAAAACGATATTATTATTAGTTCATACGTGGCCCCGTAGTAAGGTTAAAAATAAATAAAATGGAAATACCTCAAACATTAATATCATACAATACAATAAATTACAAAAATTAATTACCAGAGAAATATGACTTTTATATATTTACATTACTAAATTCACTTTCGCTATTATTAGGTAAAATAATAAATACTAATAGTTTAATAATAATGTGTAATAAATACTCACGTACACACAGATCTTTAGTTTATAGTTGACCAATTTATTTACCTCAGCTTTTTTATCAACTCAAAATTAAATTCCACTGAATTCGTTTAGTGGCTATATATATATATATATATATATATATATATACATATCAAACAATAAAAAATAGCGGCATGTGAATGTGGAGTGATTGAGAGTGAGATGCTAAATGACTGGAGAAGCGAGCGAGTAGCTAATACAATACAATAGATGGCGCTAGACTAAACAAAATATTGTTCATAAAATATCGATTATTGTCGATTTTATAGGGTTCAATATCGATGTTAAAACATGGAATATTATTAACGATATATCGATGAATCGTTTCTATCCGTAACTAGAGATGACAAGTCGGATTTGTGCGAGTAGCCAAAAACTCATTTACTTTTTCCGATTACAAAATATTTAAATAAAAGGAAGTTCTTTTAAATAATTTTTCACTTAGTCACTACACAACACTAGCTAGTATCAACATGACATCGGTGTCGCCAATGCTACGACAATTTGGCTAATATTACTGATGAAATAAGAAAAGATCAAGATTCATTAACTGTAGAAAACTATTTATTTTAACTTAATTAACAAAAGACATTGCACGATGAAATTATTAACGTAGAAGGAAAAAATAGACAAGTAGACGCAAAAGTATACGTCTGTGCCTATTGCTATTAAATTGTACTAGGCGCTGCGCATGTCTGCGTTTCTTCCAACAATTACTATAAATCTACGGTCTACGGCAGCGTCTAGCAGAATCTACGGTAATTTTCATGCATGCCTTTAATTCAATCTAAAATTTGTTGGGTACAAATAAATGTACAAGAAATCAAAATTCGCCCCCACTGAAGATATATCTTCGCAATGATTAAACTTGCGTAACCAATAAAGAGGAATTATGTTTGTAATATCAGAGATTTATTTGGCTTTAAATTTATTTAGAGACTATTTATAGACTTTTTTATCTAGATAAAACGATAATAAATTTCCGATAAACAGATAAATTAAATGTTCTATCTAAATATTGATATTAAAATAGATAGATACTTATTAACATACAATATGAACAATACACTAAGGAAAAATATATATGTATACGTATGTGAATATTAATATAGTAAAAATACATATAAATATATATAAACATTTCACATAGTTGCCTTTTCACGCTACGGCAATCAAAATCTCATGTTCCATACAACACTGGACGACATGAAATGAAGAGAGAGGTTCAGAGAGTAGTGATCAGTGGTATCGAACCTATCGACTTTTTGTTATTTCTAACGATATGGGATCTTTCTAAAATTATAATTGATGTGACAAATTGTTTATATATTAAATCCCAAAAGTAATATATTAAATCCCCATTTATATCAGAAAAAATACAGATATACGGAACATTTTAATATTTTGGCATCAAATACGGCAACTTTTGACTTTAATAAGGCAAGCCTACATTTGTCAGGTACAAGTTACAACACTGTTGTCCTTGCTAACTTAATATTATTATTTACTATACTTTTTAGTTTTAGTATCTCTTAGTAGCTTAGTAGTCTGTGATTTTACTAATACTAATCTGTGGCTAACTTGATAATTTTATTATTTTGATTTCCGACTGTTTCCGACTCGGAGTATTTTTTTCCATTCAAGGTGCATTCAAGTTATAACACATAAAACGCGCTTTCAAAGTTTAACTTGCTTGCAGTTTGTGCTCTTTGAATTTGCTGTATTATAAATGCCTCGTAAATCGTGTTATTGGACAAGGAACTTAGAACTAGATTTAGTTACGTTTGTTCGACAAAGAGATTACATATGGCGGCCTGCCGGGAATACGAACCATCATATTCAACAAAAATACAAGGCTTACGCTGAGTTCGCTGCAAAATTGGGTAGAGGATTTACTGGTACGTATTTCAATAACAAAAACCGCTTGATCATATTTTTGGAAGATACAGCCAATACCTACCTGTCGTAATAAATAATGTACCTACATTTTGATCATTACCGCTGGGTAACGGATAGTAGTGATTATATCAATCAATCTTGTATTTTATCTGATTATTAAATTTATCATGCAAACATTTGAAACATAAAGCACGCATCTGCTAATAATAATATTGTATTGATTTCCCTCTTTCCAGCTCGTTCAGTCAGAGATCGTTGGGTGAACATTAGAAGTACTTTTAACCATAACCACCGAAGAGTCGAGAGGTCCAAACTGAAAGCAAAGAGTCCGGCAGATATCTACATACCATGCTGGCCACTATGGAAGCCCCTGCAGTTTTTAAAAGATGCTTGTAAAAAGGAAGATCTGAATTATGAGGTTAGTTATTTATTTTTCTATTTAATACCACATGGTAGGTAAGTTATTATGCTCACAATAAAAATGAGTACCAAAGCCGCTTTAATTGTACTTTCCCAATGATAACTGTGTTTTGGTAATCCTACCTCCTACTTATATTATAAATGCGAAATTTTTTATGTATGGATGTTTGTTTCTCTTTCACGCAATAACTAATGTACGGATTTGGATGAAATTGGGCACACATATAGTTTATAACCTGGATTAACACATAGGGTTATCACTTTTTATTCCGGCTGGACCAAATTCGAAAGACGCAGAAGATTGTACATATTATTTATGTCGGGAAAATGTATTCTTTTAATTTCATGTTCCATATATGATTTGTATATTGTGCCAACCCCATGTCGATGATGCTATATGATTAACATATAATAAGAATAATAGTAATTTATTATCTCAACACTACTAAAGTCAAAAAGGCCATTAGCTCAAAAACAATATGAAATTTAAGGAAATAAAATATCCACCCCAAAGACGACCCAGTGGACCACTTAGTTTCTATACTTAGTTGTACTCCATGAATACAAGTATTATTATGAAAGAATGTATTTATATAATGAATAAATGCTTAATTATTTGTTCCAACATTATTGTAAAAAACAGTTTTTGGATTTTATCAGGAGATTAAACTGAACATATTCCTCTTTTGTGTGTATTTTTAAAAACTTATGTGATATATTATCATGAACTTCACTAACCATGGTGATTATGGCTACTGTAATTAGGTATTTTGTATAATAACTTTCATGAGTAATAACCTTTGTTATATGTTTTTTGTATTGTGCTGACAGTATCCTTCATACATATAATCACACACACAGATATGTACACAGTTACATACCACACTTCATTTTTATTAATAAAGGTCAATCAATCTGCCTAGCCTTTTCCCAATTGCATTGGGGTCGGCTTTCAGTCAAGGATGCAGCTTAATACCAGCATTTTATATGGAGAGACTGCCTATCTGCCCTCCACAACCCAGTTAAATACTGGGTAACACAATATCTAGTGGTATGACTGGTTGTCAGACTTTCAGGCCTCTGACTACCCGTAACGGTTGTCATAGATCTTAATTTGACAACTGGAACTGAAATTTTTAATAAAAGCGTCCACATACGTATGCGTACTCATACTTCATTATTTAAAATCAAACTATATATTAACAGGAACTAATGTTCAATAAATACCTTTGAATCACTAGATGTTTTACTCAGGTTGCACAGATTGTGGTAAAAAGCAAACTCTTATTGTGCATTCATTCCTGTTAGTATAAATATCATGGAATACAAAAGTATAAAAGTTTAATCAATCTCCTCAATATATTGGTTTCTTTTATATGTTCTAACAATAATTTCTTGTCAAGCTTTTGTGACCCACTTCTAATCTATTTGAGGCAATTCCCTTCCAAGCTTGCAAATACTGCTGTATTTAGCCCATTAGTCAAACACGAAAATGTTAATCATTCTAATCATTTTAATTTCAGAACTATGATCCTGTCCCTGGTAACCATACAGACCCACCAAAAACTTTTGATGTCAAAGAAGAGCAGCATTCAGAACTTGAAAATGATTTAGTACTGAATTTACATCAGAGCAGCCAAAGAACAGATAGGCCTCGACGCAAAACTAAAGGACTGCAAAAGACATACAAAAAAACAAAGTGTAACCAGGTCATAGACGATCTTGTGCAGGCTATGAAGCCTTTAGCTGCTGAACCGTTGCCAGATCAAAATTATTGGTTTTTTGGGAAGCATGTAACTGAAAGACTGAATTGCATGCGAAGAATAGACGCTGAAAGTGCATCTCATGATATTATGAGTTTGTTGGATGATTGGCAGCCAGCTGAACCAACATAAAAGGTTGATTTTTCATCAGGTCTTTGAAACTACTGCCTGGCTTGTGATGAAGGGCATATTTGGCTCACCTTGGCTGATTGCCAGTCTGATTTGACCTTTTCATATAAAGCAAGATTTGAGGATTTACTATGGTCATTTGTTATGTCATATAACAGATGGTAGATTTTTCATAGTGTCGTTTTTTATATTGTTGTTTGATATTCCAAATTACTAATCTATTTTAGTTTACTTTGAATCAATGATACTCTTATTTGTTGTTTGTGGTAGTAAAAAGTAAGGAAATTTCTTTTGGAAGTTAAAGTCAAAAGTATTTATGTTACATAAAAATTTAAAAAGATGAAACATCAAAATTTAGTCGCATGGTTCGAAAATAGTTGATTGCTATGGAGAAGAACCAGCAAGGAACTCCATAAGTAGGTATTCTAGTTGTTGTTGTTAGTTCCAATTTGTTTAATTGTTAACAGTGTCTTCTTTCTCATCTTCATGCTTCAAATGGTTTAGTGTATGGCCATAATTGTTTTAGTCAGTAACAGTCTGGAATCCATGATGGATGTTCACCCCTGTAAAATAAAGTACCTATAATTCCCTCCTTGACATGTCTAGTTGTTTGATGTTAGATTAATCGTTGTCATCATTGTGTTGCCTCATTGATTGAAAAATTTGCTAGTTTTCTACAAATAGCAAAAAATGCTAGTAGCACTATAAAATTGAATAGAAAAAAAAAGTACCTCTTCAAAATATTTTAGATGAAGGTTGTTCTCACTCTCTTTAGTTTTTGTTGTTCGAATTTATGGTTCGCCTTCGGTCACCTATGTTCACCTACGATAGAAATTACGGCAGATTCGTGATATGGATTAAATAATATGAACAAGAAAACTTTCGATGCCAAACTCGAAACTTTTATTTACTGCACTTGATGTTTTCGTGGGATGACTACTCATTTTCTTATTTTGCATAGATCTCTAACTTTCAGCTTAATTTCTTTAGGGCATATGAGTTTTTGGACAATATACTTAGTTTCGTCACTGGTCTTTGAGTTATCTATACATATAATAAAAATGTAACGGATCGCTGTCTGTACATGGAAGATATATGAGAAAAAATATTATTGGGACCTTTATCAACGCGAATAGCACCCAAAACAATGATTGTTAGAATTGTTGTCTGTTTATCTGTTTGTCTGTGCGTTTGTGCACGCTAATCTCAGAAACGGCTTATCCGATTTAGATGCGGTTTCATGTGATGTGTCATGTTTCGATGTCACTAATATATTGTCGTAAGCTTCAGGATACATTTAGTGTTTGTTTCATGTCAATCGGTTCATAAATAACAAATTAAGGCCAATTTAAAGAATCACGTCGAACATTTGCTATTTACGACATCGGACGGAGACGCTGGCACAGCTAGTCACTAGTATAAATTGCAACGGAACTATTGCTGCTGGGACGATTTCACTATATCAACAAAAGTTGAAGTGCTTTCGGCGACTTGTTTGGTAAACGACTCCTGGATTGTCTGCTTGAACTTTGACTATTTGCCGGGTTTCGTTCTTTGGTCTAGGTTCTAAGGTATGGTATAAATGTGAGTTTATAAGGCTTTTTGCTTAAGCGTTTTGTATTGAACCGCCAGTTATACAGCTCCATGTCCAACTTTTTGGCAGTGGTTACTTATTATTTTCCATCAGAAGTAATGGAACAGACCTCGTTCGAACACTGGTCAATAGAGCTCAACCAGTTCTTTATCTCCGGAGTTGAGACAACTTCAATATACTCGCCCAGGTTCTGCCTCAAATTTGAGGGCGGTGGTGTCGGCGGGGCAGTGTGGCACGACATCCCGCTCCGATTAAAAGGACCGCCTAATATATATGTATTTAGAATTATTCATATATTTTAAAGTAATCACTATATTATAAGCTACCCTAAATCAGGGCATACTGTTCCGGAGTCTGGCGCACCTTCTGCGGCAAGGGTGGGCGTTGCATTCGTCCCTAAAGAGTTGGTTTAGATTGAAAACATCGTTTGGATAAAAATAGCATGTAATATTTATTAACCTTTTAACCGCCCGACTTCAGAACAGTTGGCGTGTCCCTAGCGCCCGGCACAGTGAATCGAAAATTAAATACCTAAAAGATAGAGAGATGTGCAATACTTAACTTTGCGATGTCGATATTTCGTTTTAATAACGACATTTGCATTTGCGAGCGTGGTTAACTAACAACTACATCTCACCAAGCTAAGTTTGCACCTCGCGTCGTTTACGTCACACTGAGGCTTAGGTACGGGCTGTAAAAAAGGATTCGTTATGACTTTAAAAAAGTAAACAAATGTTTGTTAGATTTTACTTTGTATTTGTTGTTTTTAACATTATATTATACGTAGGTACACGGGTACACGCCGCATTCCAGCGAGGTGTAAACTTAGCTTGGTGGAGATATAGGTACCTACCTACTTGAATACTACTTAGGTACCTTACGAAATTATACGACATTTTTCGCAAGCCAGTAAAACAAAAAGTGTTTAAAAATTTGAACGATTTATTAATTATTACTTAAACTATTCACAATAAAATCAGTCCAGAGAAGAGTTTGGCGAGTTATACGAACATAAATGTAGGGAACAGCTGATTTTTTTTTTTCACGATTTTAGGTTTGGTCCCATAGTTTACTATTTAGAGGTTGTTAATGATTTACCAATAACCCTGTAGATAGTTCAACTCATCTGTGCGCGCGGCGCTATGTGTGGGTAAAGTGATAAGGACACGTTTTGCTCGGACGACGACTGCCGCTTACGCTGCCACACAAATGAAAGCTGTATAAATAAGCGCACGCACACATGGCGCTTCGTGCACAGATGAATTGAACTATCTGTAACGATATTTATCACAATCACAATAATTTGTATCACACTAATTAACAACAAACATAAAAATAAAAATTTTACTTGACAATGTCATTATCAGTTTACCTATTGACTTAGATGTAACGATATATCACAATCACAATAAAATTTGTATAACACTAATTTCAATAAAATCAGTCAAATAATCACAGATATAATTTCTTATTACTAAAATCAGTCTAACAATCAGAGGTAATATTTTTCATTAATAGTATGATCCGTCGAAAAATTATTTATGCTCGCTATCGACGAGGCGAATTATTGACGAGACCACATTTGTGTAACATTCGATAAACTTATTTTTACGAGTTTCATCGCCAACAAAATAACTGTCCGCTAAAATTTTGGCACTTTCTTTGATTGGATTATCAATTTGCTCGTATTGTGTACTTGCATTTGTTGTTTTGACTAAAGTTTGTGTCGCCGTAGATCTATATAAATCTGGCGTACTATCAGAACTTCTTAAATGCGACTGACCCTCATTTAAATAAACCATATACTCGTCGTTGGTCAGCGTTGATGGAAAGTTAACATCTTGGCTACAGTCTATGTCTACTTCATCTTGGCTATAGTCAAAGGGAGCCAAAATTGACTGGCTCTCTTCAAATTTCCCTATAAAACAAATCAAACATGAGTTTTTGTAATGATATCACCATTTACATGCAATACGTTTCGAAGACCACTTACTTTTGGACCCCATCTTGATATTAAAAAATTGTGAAATGTTCACTTGATTTTACAAACGTCGTGCCACTAACAGTCGTCACTGTCGAATACGGAATAATGGATATTGTCGAGTATCGACAACGTCTAGCTGACCATAGACATAATAGACTAAACGCAAAAATAGTGATGTGGGATTACGATACCGATTGTTTTGTAGAATTGTGGTACTCAACAGCACATGGATCTATGCACAGATAAACTTTGCATTTTTGGCACATAAAACGAGTCTCAGACCGTTTTCTTTTTGCTGCGCACATTTTGCATCGCTGACTTTTGCCGGTTAGTATTCTAACAGGAAAGTGCTCTAAGGCACTATTATGTAAAAAACGGTTAGGGTCAAGGACGCCGCGCGAAGTTGACTGTTGAGTTAAAGAACATTGTTTGTATTTTTCTATTATTTGTCTGATAACGTTTAATTGGAAATCAGCTAAACTATAATTTTGTTTATTTTTAATCACTTTAATCAAATAGAATGCATTAAGTAAAAACATGTCAAATATGTGAAACCCAAGCTTTTTATGCCATTTTTTTGATTTTCTGATACAGCCCAATGTGCTAGTCATCATATCAGAAGTGTCAACCGACCCCATATTTTTTGTGTAGTCTACCACACACTGTGGTTTCATTTTGGGTAGCCCAGTTGAGTAGTCTACATTGTCTGATGGTATTATTTTGTCATCGTGCATTGTAGACAACATTACGACCGGTTTCTTATCTTGCCATTTTAGGGCTAAGAGGGGAGGAGACGAGTAAGCGGCTATTTGTCCACGTTTCAGTTTTTGGAATTTCGGCATCCCTTTCCTATTTGATCTTACGGTACCACATGCATAAGTCGCCCTTTCTTTTAAATATATAAAAAGCTGAGGACTGGAATACCAGTTATCTACATACAACTCTCGGTTGCAAAAATAGTAGTCTTTCAAAAGTTCAGTCACAACTGATCCAGTTAAGCCTAAATTTGGTACGGTCTCTATTTCTGTTTCCGATCCACAGTACACTATAAAATCCACGATATAACCGGTTTCGACATCACATAAAACAAATAACTTAATGCCAAATCTATTACGTTTTTTAGGTAAATATTGTTTTATAATTAGACGACCTTTAAAAGGCACAATACTTTCATCAATGCACATTTTTTTACCCGGGATAAATGTTGTTTTGAAAGTTTCACGAGCGTGGTCAATCATCATTTTTATTTTGTGCAATCTCGGTACACTACTTGTCCCTGCAGGTGCTTCACAAAAAGATAACATTGCAAGAATTGAGCAATATCTATTTCGAAACATAGTATTACTGAACACCGTACTATGTAATAACGGGTCTGTAGACCAGTGTTCTTCAATTGTTATTCTTTTGTTTCTAGTGAAAAGCATTGTTACTGCTAGGAAAATGTACAGGTCGTCAATAGTCACGTCGCGCCATTGTTGCAGTCTTGAATATATTCTGAGATCAGTATGTCCTACGAAGTGTTGATGATATTTATTCGTACAATTGGCTATTTTCTGTAACAAGTCTTTGCTACAAAAATGTTCGAAAAATTCGAATTCAGTGGAGGTATCATCTAATTTGACAGCAGGCGACAGTCCACAAACAAA
Source organism: Xylocampa areola (assembly GCA_935421205.1). Classification (NCBI taxonomy): domain Eukaryota; kingdom Metazoa; phylum Arthropoda; class Insecta; order Lepidoptera; family Noctuidae; genus Xylocampa; species Xylocampa areola. The sequence continues at coordinate 3,971,658 of OW285216.1, forward strand.
GTCGTCGAATTCTTCTAACATTGGGGTAGCAATTTGCGTTGTCCAATTAGTGGTTGTAACATTGTTTCCTTGAATCTGAAATAATACAAAAAAATAATTGTAGAGTAATAAAAATACATCGGTCTCCAAGGTAGGAAATTTGAATAGCCTACAAAAGCAAAATTAGCAGTGCGATTCAGTGCGGTGTGTGGCAGCGCGGCGGCACGCACAAAATAAACTCTACCTATGTAGGTATCTACGAGCGAGTCAGCGCGCCCACACGTGACTCGCGCTCCAACCAATCAGAATCACCGTTCCAGAGTGGCCGCGCGCGCATTCTCATCGCACGGCGCGCTCTCGCCATCTCACTCACTCTAAGTTTAAAATTTCCTTTCAAACATCACCACCATACTACACAATAAATTAAAATACATTTATCTAGATATGTAATAAAAAAAATAATTACCTCTACATCAATGTCAAACTCTTCGTCTGCTAAAAATTCTTCATTTTCATCGCCTTCTAGAATTCGTATTAACTCTTCAGTAGTCGTCATGATACATTTCTATCATGTACATTTATCGACATACGAACGTAAAACTTCATGCACAAGCACAACACTGATGGAAAATTCCAGAAGTCGGCACTCGTTTATGACGTAAGAAGCGGTCGTCTTTATCCGACCGTAGCGCAGGACGTACTAACAAAGTAAGTTTCGGAACATGTAGGCTAGGGATGGGAACCATCAATTCAATCGCTGACATTTCATATGTAAATTTACTTAATTTTAAAGGAATTAAATGAAATACTCACAAACATTTGTAAAAAAATGTTTTATTAACAATTGCTGTATTTGTTTTAAAGTTAATTAGTCAGTATAACGAGAAATATTTTGATTTATGTTTATTTTTGTATCGGTAAATCTTGGCATATGTCCCGTCCCTCATGTCGGATTTTGTCGTCATGGGCGTTGCACATCAATACAATTTTCTAAAAATTATGTTAGTAATTCATCTAACTTTGGACATTATTTTTAGGACTTCTAATTAAGAGACTAAAGTGTATTAAACTGTAAATGATTACTTAGTTAACTATTTACCTAATATAAACATATTTTTGATAGAATACAGCGTAATTAAATAAAAAAGCTGATTAAACGAGCAGTGATATTTTGGTCGTAAATATACGACTGGCGAAATGGGCCCGAAAATATTTGTCGGATTAATCCGACGTAGGCGGTTAAAAGGTTAAATTTGAATTTTTTGTTTTGACGAAAATATTAATTGCTAATAAAAAACGGCACATCAGCGTCTCAGACTATTAAATTCACGCTGGTATAAGATTGAAATGCAAGCTATAGAAAAGTGCGTCACCTGAAGCGAGGTCTGCGACAATTTCGGAAACATTCGACATATAATCTTAAGGTAACCTGCCTTTCCTATCACATAATTTTCTATAAAATGCGGCTTGGATTGACTATCCCAAGAGAGATAGTAGTAGTATTCTAACAAAACATAACGATTCGCATGACAACTGGACGTAGAGTCAACTAGTCCTCAATTGCCAATGTTACTTGAGAGATGTCATGACAATTAGTTGCCACAGAATAAAACATCGTCCAATAATTAATCGCCTAGTGATTGCAAAACTTATTCATGTTAGTTGTAGAAAAACAGCGTCACATATTTTGGATTAGATGAGCTTTCAGTTCAATTATTTGAGAGAAAATTCATGTTTTACAAGTATGCCCTAGGGCCAGTTACAATTCATTAAATTGATCTTCTTTACTTATTGCTACATGCAGTGATTTAAGTTACAGAAACAATAATATTACCTGGAAGGTATCCCATGTCCGTCCCTACTGTCAGCTACACTCGGCGTCACAAAAATCGCACCTCTTTAAGAATTCCCTTCAAAGTCATTTTAACCCTATTAATCAATGGTAGACATATGACTGTAAGGTATCATTGGAAAGGCAATTCATTTAAATTTCAGAATAAATCAATGGATTTGGTTTTTTGTTTACCAGGGAATAAAAAAAAGCAAGCAAATGCAAATGATTAAAAAGTTAAATTTTATTTTATCAGCAAAAATTACAAAGAAGTCCTTAAAAACAACTTAAAACCTAGTGTTACCCCCTCTAGCCCTGATGACTGCTTCCATGCGTCCTCTCATGGACCGAATTAATGTGACAACAGTCTCTTGAGGAATGTTGTCCCATTCTGCAACGACGGCATCTTGGAGGTCTTGGAGAGTGGTAGGGGCAGGATCACGTGCCCGTACTCGCCGTTTCAGTTTATCCCAAAGATGCTCAATAGGGTTCAGGTCTGGACTTCGCGCCGGCCAGCGCATAACAGGGATTCCAACTTCTTGCAGGTAGTCTCTTACAATTAAAGCGGTGTGACAGCGGGCGTTATCGTGCATTAACGTGAACCCACTGCCAACAAAACCAGCATAAGGGACAACCAGCTCCTCTAAGATCTCTGTTATGTACCGAGCAGCAGTCAGCGACCCTTGCCCGCGAGCACTTCCAGCCCGAGAAACGCACACAAGGTTCGTTTTACCCTCGATTGACATGCCGCCCCAGAACATGCACGAGCCACCCCCGTATTCCACTGTCTCTTGAATACAGGCTTGCGCGAATCGTTCCCCTTGCCTCCTATACACTCTTCGACGCCTGTCGTTGCAGAAAAGACACACCCTCGTCTCATCCGAGAAGAGCACAGCCCTCCATTGGTCTATTGTCCAATCCACATGGTCACGGGCAAATTGCAACCGGTCTCTCCTATGCTGTGCAGTTAATTTTGGCCCTGTAGCAGCCCTATGAGCTGCAATTTTCTTCTCCCGCATTCTTCTTCTAATCGTGGAGACGCTTACAGAAGTTCTGCGAGCTGATCGCAGTTGTTGTTGCAGCTCAACAGCATTGGAGAACCGATTACGTAAAGACGTCGAAACAATGAAGCGATCGTCTCTTTCGGATGTGCACCGTTGTCTTCCAGATCCACGTCTTCGGATATAGCCACCAGTCTCTTGGAAGCGTTGGAACACTCGTCGAACGGCAAAACGACTCAAGTTCAGTTGCCGAGCAACATCACATTGCCGCATCCCTGATTGCAGTAGTGCAATGACTTGAGCGGCTTCATCTGCAGTGGTATCCATCTTCTGGGGTATTTTTCTTGCTGTAGCTGTTCACGTGTGTTCACTTTAAAGGTTGAATAGCGAATGACTCACATTTAACCCGGGTCGCCCGTTTTATACCCTTGTAGGGAGGTGCAATTAGTGGCCGTTGTAATGCGTATTTTGACAACATTTTTTTTAACGTTACGTGCTAATGAGATCTGTTGTGTTTAGGAATTCTAACTGTTGTTAATTTAAAGGTCGTTAAACATACTTTCAATTGATACCAATATTAATAAGGTTTAATGTATTCGTTACTGGCGGGACATGTTTTAAACTTATTTTCGAAGAGGTGCGATTTTTGTGACGCCGAGTGTATATAGCAATATTTGTTAGATGATTACCCATTAATTTGGGAATCATTCTACTTTCTTTATATCTCAGAGTTTTCCGTATGAAGATTTTCAATGTATTGCTGTTTATCTATTTTCTTATTTCCATCGTAAATATATTTTAAATCTTTGTTTATAAGGTTATTTCTAATGCCTTTGATTAGATGTGGTGGATTACAAAGGGTTATGTGACTATCAATTTCAGAAATATCTTTTCGGGGTCTTGTCCCTTCCTTAAAAGAGCAGTGCGAGTCTCTTTAATGAGCAATTTTAAACATATAACATTGTTGGTTCCTTGGTCGCAAACTGTAGTCACTATAGTTAAATCTGCAACCTGCAATTCCGTAATTAGTCGTTAAAACTGTTTTGCCAGCTTTGCTTGTTGAGGCTTGAGAAGATGTGTCACATTCTGTTTACAATGGTTTAGCCCACGCACCATAAACTCCTGCGCGTGACTAGTATAAATCACCTTGTGTTTCTTAACGATTAGACAATGCCGATGACTCTATCTTTCCTTTAAATCAATGGCACACTGGCATTCATCGACATATCATCAAAAAATACGACGGAGTCGCGCTTTCACTGTAATTTTTTCAGTAGCCATTTTATTTTGATTTCTAATATTATCGTTAACCCTTTATAAGGCAGAGAAAAATAAAGATGACAGCAGTGTATATCAAATGGATAGTGAATAGTATTACCATTGGGATGACCCTAACGTTATAATTTTTTATGAAAATTAATGGGAAATTTATGGAAAACGTGGTGGCAATATAGTTGCCACCGCCTGTCAATAAAGACTACTTTTTTTGTACTCAATTTATTAAAAAGAAACAAAAACAGCAAATAAAAATGTAGATTCATCAGTTATTTCCTGTTTTGATTTCTATAAAACGCATATTGTATTTATACTTGCTGGCTGTGAAATAAATCAAAACAGGGAACTAAACAAAGTGGCACTTTACATGTAAAACACTGAATCTTTGATCGTTTATTGCGAGTTTTCGTGCTACACATACGACAGCGTCGCCAGGAGTTCAGTTGGTCATGCTGATGAATACCCACGTTACTCAAACTTATCTCATCAACCACTCCTACTTCTTTTTGTCTGTTTGTGGAGAGCTTTGGCCGTTTTGCGGAGTATTGTGGCTGTCTGTCCAGACTTCTTTTCCTTGATGAATAATTGCTGATGAGACCACGAGCCAGGCACAACCGAAAGTGTAAGTGGGAAAGTGGGTTGTGTACTCTTGTGTTGCTAGAGTAGAGTAAAAAGGAGTGTGTGTGTGTTGTGATGGCTAAATCTACGCAAAAATAGAAAATACGAAGCCACCACCTATTGCTTCGTCTGCCAACTTCGTAGGTGGTCCGCTTCTGGTCAAATCGATCTACACCGCCCATGCGCTCTGTGTATTAAAGTACAGTTGATGGACACAGAAAAGCCCGTTTCAAACCATCTTTCTGTGTTCGATCGCAAAAAGTCTTATTTACTTTTGGGTGGAAGGCAGTGGTCAAAAGTGTGACGAGTTTAGTGTCCTGCCACATTACAAACGCCACGTTGTTTTTAGTGCGCCATCGGAATTCGCCTCTTGCTAAGTTTATTTTTTGGCTCCTTGGTATATTCTTCTTTTTGGCATGTTTTACAACGAGAGGTAGATCTGCTCTGTTACTATTGACTGTTGCTGTGGCATATATACCATTATTGTATAAATATTGTAGTATGTCATACGATGCGAAAAAATTATCGAAGGTTACGTGTCCACGGTATCCTTCATCTACCAGCTTCTGTGTAAGGGATTTTACAACGTTAGCTCCTAATCCGAATTCTGTAGACTGATCGTCCCGTTTCCCTGTATAAATTTGGAATTCGAAAACATAGCCTGTCTCGCTGTCAGCTCTAGTCCACACTTTGTAGCCTCTTTTCACCGGTTTTAGTGGCATATATTGTTTGAGTGATGAGATACCTTTGAACTGAATCATCGACTCATCTATTGACTGAGATGTTGTAGTTTTTGCAGAACGTTGGCAGGCCGTGTTGAGCAGCTCGAGAAGCGGACGAACTTTATATAATTTGTCGAACTGAGGCGCTCCTCTCGGAGGCATCTTAGAGTTGTCGTTCAAATGTAGGTTTTCCAAAACTTTCTTGAATCTTTTGCACGTCATTACCGATGCTATCTCAGCAACACGAAAACATGGGTCACTTGACCAATATAAATCAATTGTTGGTAGCGGATGGAGCCCCATCAAAATTATCATTCCTAGAAAAGCCTTCATTTCAGGGATGTCAACTGGTGACCAGCCATGGCTGCGATTCTGTTCTGCGTAAATATTGGTTTGTTCTACAAGGAGATCAATTACATTGGTATCAAAAAAATGTGTGAAATAAGTAACAGGTCTGGTCCTACTTGGAATAAAATTTGTGTGCTCTAAATGTATACTATCAAAATAGTCTATATCGGGAAGCTGTGGATAAAGAACCTTCTTCCATTCCTCTTCTTCAGTGTCAGACTCATCGGTATCAGACATTGTGGCTGCATTCGCTACTGGAGGTGTTGGTGAAGACGTCAAGACACTGTCGTGGCGAAGCGGTAGTACTACAGGAGAGGAAGACTCACTGTTACTATCTAAATGAAGACTGGATGGTAATGGTGAACTTGTCGAAGGCTCTTCAGTATTCAGGTTGTTCATTGGAACGGAGTCATAATTCTGACGCTGCGCATCGACTTCAGAACGAAGCATAGGGTCATCAACACCATTCAATATATTACTGATATCTAAATCAGTAACAGTTTCTGGTTCCGTTTCATATTCGTCTTCGGAAACCTCTGGATCATCAGGAAGACCAAATAAAAGTTGTAATTCTTCTTCAATTCTGTCGTCGTTCAAAAAACGCGACATTATTACCTGTAAAAGAAAAAAGCAATCCAAATCCATCACCAACCCATGCACCACACACAAAGCAGTGGCAACTATATTGCCACCTGAAAAACATGTTTTTTTTTTACAAATAGTCAACCCAAACCTCAAAAATATAGCTAAATAATGTTGTTATTACTACAATATATTGAAAAAATAATAAAAACTTACCAGTACAAAACTTCGATTTCGAGATTGAACTAGATTTTTACCACACTTTTAATCTTACGTCGTCTTCAAATGACAGTTTTGACGTTTGACAATGTATATGTCACTTTGACATGAGTCTGTGGTTTATATTGGATTGATACAGCCAAAATAAAATCGACTAAAATTTTAATGTTACTGAGATAAACGAGAAAAAATATGGTGGCAACATAGTTGCCACCACCTTAAAAAGGGTTAAGGCGAGGCTTGATGTCTGCATTATTAACCTACTAAATATATAAAAAATCTGTGCTGCAGACAAGGTAAATATTTTCAGTCTGTAGAAATCTGTAGTTTGGGGCTGTTTATTAGCCGCCGCTGACTTCTACAGGTGCGACACTGGCGTTAATTACATTAAAATTCCAACCATTGCAACTCTATTGTATTTGTATTTTGCACCGAACAAAATTACTGTCTGGTAGCGAGATCCTTAGGCTGGTATCCAGAGAGATATTGACTATCCCTGCAAATATACGTGCGATTGACACCGGAATGTCCACGCATATCCAGCCTCAAGTGCACGCCCATGTATGCCCGGTGCTGGTTAGACATAATTTAGGAGTCAGGTCTAACATTTTGCTGAATTATTGGATCTAATGTACGTAGCCCTATTTTTATTGGATATTGGGGAGCTTCACGTGTATTTGTTTGGTTAATCAGCTTATGCAACCAAAGGACCACGTTTGCCCATGCAACAATCGACTTCTGTGATGTTTGTATAAAGATGGATTTCGTCGACCTCCACTATGTCGTTGTCCCCGCCGATCATTTTGCGGCCATGAGCTTCAGCGACCTCGCAGACCTCACGCAAGAAGAGGTATACTTGTATGGCAGTTTTGCGTGTCACCCCCACGTCCCTAACAGCCTGTCATCCTTTGTCTTTACGAAAGAAATGGAGCAAGATTCTTAATGAATTTAAAAATTGACACATTGTTATGTTCTCCTTGAAAGGAGACTTAATGAAGTGGCAGGTTGTCCTTCTGCATCGCCATCTAAATCCTATCTTGTAATTTATATTACGCTCCGCATTCATCGGACGCCGACATGATGGGCAGCTGGGTGTCCGAGACGGAATACCGCTTCTGTGGCCCTTTCCTCTGTGGAAATAGCCGTGGCATAATTCCATACTCGCCCAGTACTTTTAATTATTAGGTCATTTGTTTAATAGATTTTTTATTACAACATCTATAGCTATACACCGCACGCTTTCAAGACCGAAGACGTTGATAGCAATCACAAAATTTTAAAAACCATCTTTATATAATTTGTTTGTGGGTTGTTTCCATCGAGAAACTTCCAAGTAAACTAAGGAAGATTGAGTACTGTCTTCGCATCCTGCATGAATCCGATGCCTGTGATAGTGGAAATTAAAGTGATAGTTTATCTACAAAACCTTTCAACCGTTAGATCGCATCTACGATGGTCCCTTGGTCACTGCAGAATCCTGAAAAGAGAGGTTAATCTCGTTTAAATGGCTAAATATGTCTGCTAAGTACGCTAGCCGTTGTACAAAATCTTAGCTCTCAAAAGATCCGTAAAGTGAACGTTATCTTTGAGAAAAAGGGACACTTCTACTCGCAACTCAAATAAGCGTTTCAGGACTTGTCCTCTTGACAGTCAGCGAACTTCTGTGTAGTAAAGCAGTACTTGATGTTCATACATGTACATGATAAAGTTAATTATTTTGACACGTAGTATATCTATCTGTATCCTTTAAAAAAGCAGGCAAAATTCGTGAAGCCAAAGCCTGTCGATGTTAGAAACAATTAGTGATTATGACATGATAAAACCGATTGTTAAATTGTTCAACAATTTTATGAACACTTGGTTATTCCTCCAAGAAATCTGAGTATCGGTGAAAGTGTTGATCTGTGGCGTTGTCGTTTAAAAATAAGACGGTACATACAAGGTAAATAAAATGACATAAATATGGGCATAAATATGGTGTTAAATTTTATGTTCTCACGGATACAAACGGCATAACACAGAAAATGCACATGTATTGTGGATCCCATGATCTAGAACTACGGAGACAAGGTCATGCCGATAAAATTGATAAGATGCTGATGGAAGATTACTTTAACGCAGGGCAGCATTGTCTTATATAGATAATTTTTACAACAGTATATCACTTGCAGAAAAACTACTTGCTAATAAGAAGTATGTCACAGATATCACACAATCTCAATTAAGAAGCGGTACTACAATATCTAGATATAATTCACGCGGAGTATGTGTAACTAATTATAGAGATAAACGAACCGTTCTGATAATTTGCACAAAACAGTGATTTTGTCGAGTGCGGTCAAATTATGAACAAACCTAATCTCATTGCGCAATATAAATATACATAACAAGTACATTAAAGGCGTTGACAGAAAAGACCAAATGCTTTCTTACTATCCTTGTTATAGCAAATCAACAAGGTGGTATAAAAATTTATTCACGTAGTTCAAGTAATGTTATTAAATGCATTTTTTATGTATAAAGAACATCAGCGACAAAACGACACCACAAATTCCAAGATGTCGTTTATTAAATTTCGTTCGAAAATCATACGTAATTTGTTAAACATTAGAGGAAGTACTGACACACGGACAAACTACTCCATTGTCTAACAATTACGTCCGTTTCAACCGCGCGGCCAACTCATAAAATTTGATGAAACTTTGCCAGTAATTAGTGGTAATTTGTTACTATGCACACTTATTTTCCTGAATTTGTTGCAAAAAAGACTAAGACGTTATGACCAAAAATAGTTGGCCGCTAGAACCGCCACTTGCCGTAGTCTTCGCCATTGATTACACAGAAACTAAATAATGCACATAGGCGAATGATACATCAAAAGAAAGGTATTCATTAGTTGTATTTGTTGCAAAATTAAAAAAATACAAAACATAAATAAACAAAAAGTTATGCAATATTTAGTTTCCAGGTTATGGGTAGGTAGGTATCTTACTATATATATTAAATTTATAGAGGCTACTTGTATACACAATTAGTTGCTAATTTGTTGCAGCGAACAAACACAAAAATATATTAGAAAGTAGGTTCAATAATTAGTTAGAGTCGATTTTAGTTGGCCGCTCGAACGGCAATATGCGTCCGAGCGGCAAACTAAAAAATGGCGTTTATCTCGTAATTAGAAGTAGGTTTAAGCTTAGTTATAGTACTAATCGATAAGTAACATAACCTAGTTTGAATAAATGTGGCGAAAATAACGGTGAAGTTCATATTTTAGGAGATATTCACTAAAATATAGTAGTATGAAACTGTATTAGAGTAGGGTGACCATAAATTTTCACTGGAATTTTCAATAGTCATATCTTAAATTTCTACGGCGAGTGCTTATGTAAATACACTTTAAGGCATCCTATAGCATACTTTATTAAAGTAAGTGACAAATCGACACAAAATTTCTTAGTTAATAATCAACACAAAGGCAAAAAATGAAGTAATAAAAGTCAACAAAATAAATATATAATCTTTATTATATTAATTAATTTTAGTGGTATAAGAATACAGTCGCGAACAGGATTAGAACCTGCGCCTTCTGGATCAATAATCCATCTCGACCTCTGCCCACCACCTTGAATTCTTCGTCCACATTTTAATACGTGTTTTGGTGACATAATTGCTATCTATTCAGTCTCTTTACAGATAACCGAACCGACATGACTAACTTTACAGTTAATACGATGTCGTAAAGATTATTTATTTATTTATAAATGTTAAAACGGTTTTAATAAACCACTTGCATTAACATTCAATGATGTTTATATATGACCAAGTCAACTGAAGAAAATAAAAAGTTTACTTTGACAAAATTAATAACAAACTTAATCAACACAAAATACAATATTAATATAAAAATATACTCCTTCCGACCGTATTTCGGTCACGGCGGCCTATCTCCACTGAGATTAGCCAAGTATGCCGGAGATATTATAGTGCACAAGTGTATGCGCAAACACAGGTGCACTCCCTCTTCCTTCACTCTCATATTCCGATGGGACGGAAATCCGACACGACCAGAGAGAGATCAGGCGCAGGACCGACGGCTTTACGTGCTCTCCGAAGCACGGGGGTGTCACACCACCAACTTCTTGACTCCGGGCTGCTACTGAGAATTTCCTAACAGAAAAATTTAATAACACTTTGCCCGACCTGGGAATTGAACCCAAGACCTCACGCACAGCAGCCGCGCTTGCGACCGCCAGACCAACGAAGCAGTC